>OX415253.1:860000-2060000 GCA_948329865.1 Linaria vulgaris | reverse complement strand
CAAGCTAATCAGCCAATGGTTGCATGGATAACCACCTGTCAAAACTCTGTACATACAGATAGACACTTGTTTCCAAGATACCCCTTACAAATGGGGAATGTACCCATAGCTGAAGGACAAGTTGAATAAAAAGTTCAACTTACCCTTTTTCGCCTCTTCCATTTCTGTTCAGCCTTTATTTTTTCAAAAATTAGATAGAGCGTTCTGAGCAAAATACACATTAATCACTCAAATGTCCAAGTGATACAAAATGAGTATTAACATGATGCATTATACTTAAAAAGGTTATAATATATCATAAGTGTTGTAAATGAATTCTTGTAGTAGTGAATGCCTAATCTCCAACACTAAAACCTTACAATCGAATCATTTCCATTTGCTGTAAATAATAAGGCTCTCTTTTGTACTATACACACTTCAAAATACTGGAATAGAATAAAATTTAATAATTAATATTATTCTCTTTTATTTTATTTGAGGTTCTAAATATTTCACAACACGTCATCATCACGAACACTCGATTTCTATTGATATTCTTGCTTGTGTGCCGAAATATTAAGATATATAATTTTATTAATTTTTATTATCAATTATCATTATTATAAATAAGGATGGCTTTTGCCTTAATTTATCATTAGAAAAAAAGCGCACGCGAAGACCACTTGTAAACTTCTTTATCGTGTAAAGAGTATTCCATTTTTAACGCGTATTGTGTACCTTATTTTATGCAACAACAAATAAAATTGCATTCTTCTACGTCTATCTTTTACCTGTTAGTAATACGTTAAAAAAATTACACACATATATATGATGTTTTATACAATGAAAACACATTTATTTAAAAAACCATTACCAAAATAATCACTATATGAATAAACTCGAAATCAGAATATAAATCCATGAAAAGTAACACAAATCTTGGAAGTTAAATGGGAACAAATAATGTAAAAGATAAGATGGGAACAAAATTTTATAAAAATGCGTGTAAACTTCTTTAGAGTGTAAAAGTATTCTATTTTTTGTATTTTTTACCTTATTTTATGCAACAACAAATGAAATTGCATTCTTCTACATCTGCATTTCATCGGTTAGTAACACGTTAAATAAATGACACACCTACATACGTTGTTTTATACAAATAAAACACATTTCTTAAAAAAAAACTTTACCAAATAATCACTCTATGAACGAACTTGAAATCAGAATATAACTCCATGAAAAGTAAAACAAATCTTGGAAGATTAAATGGGAACAAAATCTTAAAAAAATATGCATTGTATAAAATAACTACTAAAAATTTGGATTACAAATAAACATTCCAAGCACCTCTTTCAAACTTTAATCGAGTCTCGTCCTCCCACTTTATTTTGATTAGAAATTTAGGAACACTGCACGAACAAAAGATATAGCAAAACCCAAAAAGTGAAAATGTAATCAAAGCAGACTGAAAAATATAAAATTAGTAATGAGAAAACAATAATTAATAGAAGAAAAAAAAAAGAGAATACAAGGAAAACATACTGAAAATATAAGTATCATGAAAAGATTTCCTTATCAAAGTGAAGAAGATAATATAAAGAAAGGGGAAAATGTAACAATTGAAATGCATCGTGGGGATATTTGTGATTTATTGGTGTTATCTTTTAAAATTCAAATTGATTTGGGATAAAAGAAAATAGAGTAATGCACATAACCCAGTTTTTTTTACTACAAAATAACTACATCAACTGGGAGAATAAAAAAAGTAGATAGATCATGGGGTTTGGATATTTTATTGTTTATTTATGTGACATGGTCATTGGTAAAATTGAAAATACTTTATTGGACTCACAACTACCAAAAATGTGAGGATACTTGTTAGCTTATATTATTAATAGATATTGAAGTTATTACTATATTAATCATATGACTGGTTTTTTCCTAGTCGCCTCTATAATGTAATAACTATATGAAATGGCTTAATTATCATGTTATTTACGCATGCACGCGTGCACATACATATATACACACAATTTGAAACCTAAAAGAAAAATTATTACTAATGGTAATATGCCATAATAATATATGTACATAATATATACATACATATATATTTTTATATATATATAATTTAATCTATCAATTATTGGTATAACTATTTAGCTATAAAACATTATATCATTTTTTTTACACGACTAATTAACGCTTAACAAACGACTATATGTTTTTTATACAAACCATAAGAAGTAGTTAGTTATACATATGTATTATAGACAAATGGAAATAACAAGGTACACACTCCTTGGCCAAATTAAAACAAAAACAAAGGAAAAGTATCAACAGTGCAAAGATATAGAAAATTGTTTAGAAATGCATGGAAAGCTGGAACTCAAAGACAAGAAACCAGATCCCAAATTTTAATTTGATCTACTGTCCCTTTTTTGTGAAGAAGGTAGATCTTCGAGATTCTTGATCACGACATCTTGCTCTTGAAGATGCACTTGCTTGTCTGCAATCTCCCTTCTGAGTGTTTAGTGTAGTTTCTCCTAAGCCAAGCCAGCTGCTACTCTACAAAAGAATTGGTGATCACCTTGGAATCATCCTCATTTGAAAGAAGCGTTGAAGACCAACAAACTTCTGGGCCTTCTCTTCTTTTTCTTGCTATGTCCAACACTATTTGTAGGATTCTAAGGCAAGTCCATGATTCTAATTTCGTTGAAGTAGTTGGCAGTGATGGCCATCTTGGACTTGTTCTTGATCTACACTACATTCTTGTGGGTCTTAAACCCTTGTTTGATCAATATTATAGAGATCAATGAGATGTATGGCAGAATCCCCTTCTCACTTCCAGCAGCGTGATGAATCCGCTTCAAAGCTCTCTCCCCTATATTCACAGCTATCCCATTCTCCAATTGAACACCAAAGTAGTAGACTCATTGGTCATGACAACTAAGTTGGCAGAGGGCAGCCAATAGTAAGTGGTAATCTTGTGCAAAACAGCACTCAAGGAGGTCAGTCTTGTGTTAGATAACCATCTTCCCACACTCTGGTTAACCCACCAGTCAGGTCTTCAATGACTTCATCCAGCCCAGGATCATTTGACTCTTCTGGATCAGGAAGTCTCCAAGCTTCATTGACTATAGATGGGCTAATATCATAAAAACCTTTTCTAACCCAAGCTTTCCCATACTTGGGAGACCTCACCAGACACACACAAGAAGGCAGGTTCATTAAGAATTACCATATTACATCCAGAACATATGATTCCAGCTCCATCATAGACTTAAAAACCCATTTGGCTTCCAGCAATTCAAACACCCTATGTTCCTTGAAGCTGGCATGATCTATTGCTCTCTCTTCATGGATCAACCTAGCTTGAAAAGCTTCCAACCTTTCCTCAGCATCCTTGGATATAAAGAAGGCAGAGTGAGGAACTTTGGTATACTCTTCTTGAACCTCATCAAAGTACTTCTCTTCCTCTCTAGTATCATCAACAATTTCCTCTTCCTCTCCATCCTTGTCCTTTTCCTTATTTTCCTCATTCTCAGCCTTAGTTTCCTTTTCCTCAGATTCCTCAGGTTGCTCAAGCACATCCTCTTTCCCCTTTCTCTTTCTGGCACTAGCAGCAACCTGCTCATCCTCAACCTCAACAACCTCAACAATAGCATGACTCTCATATTCAACCTCATTACCTGTCGATTTTACCCACTCATCCACCACTTTGTCCACAAAAACCTCTCTCTCCCCCTCAACTATGTCTTCAGTAACAACAGTAGGATTAAGGTTAGCCTCAAATACCTTATTTTTTGTACCTGTGGTGTTTAGCGTAGTGGTGTTCTCTGCCTCTGATGTTTCTACAACATTGATTGACTCACCCGCCTTAGATTTGACATTTCAGTGTTGGTAGAAGGTACCTTGCATTTGGTAACAGCAGAAGTAGGAACTTCAGCACAGGCATAGCGAGTGTTGTATTTTCTGGGTTGAGTTTGACATGCGTTTTGCTCACTGGTGAGAGTAGCATCTGCGAGTGCATTAATTGAAGACTTACGTGCCATTATTAGAGTGATATTGAAGAAAAATAGTTAATTGCAGCAAAAATCACATAGATTTTTTAGAGATTATGAAGAATTTCAGAGAGAAATTAGGAAACTATGGCACAAATTTGATTTAGATCGTGTGAAAGTGGCGTGAGTCGAGAATGTGCAAAGTTACCAAAAACCAGCACTCAAGTTTTTGTTGTTGTTGCGTAGAGCAGTTTCCCAACTTGAAATTATAAGTCACAATGTTACAATGGTAGACTAACATTTGGCTAGAAGTGTTAGCATAATATCCAAAGTAGAATAGCAGAGGTAAATGACTTATCCTTCGAAATTCATGTGAGAGCATGAGATAAATCTGAAATAATATATCTGAAACTTAAGCAAGGGTAGCAAGTGAGTACCACATACATAATATTTAGATTAAAATCACAAGCAAGTGACATGTAACAGAGACATACAAAGATAAACAATTGTGAATTACAGAAAATAACCTACTTCCACAGCATAGGAAGTCACAAACCAGTGTGTCACCTGCAGTATGTCACCTAAGGTGTACGCTTAATCACATGAATTATGACTATATACTCCCCTAAGCCCAAGCTGGCACAACAGACAAAGAAGGAATGCGGTTCTACAATGAACTTACAATGTTTTGACAACATTGGAATATGGTAAAGACTTGAACAAAATAGTTTGACTAGTTAATCAATTCACATCACACAAGTTCCTTATCAAATTTGGAACTCTTCTGAAACAAAGCTATAGGTGGCAAAAAACCAATAATGACTCCACTAGATGTAGGCAGCATAAGACCCACGATACCCTAGTGACTTCATTATTTGCAACATATCAAACAATGACATAGGCTTTAAATGATGGCAATACAAGACCCCAACATTCCAAATCCTAATGCATACTACATACAAGGTTTTAGAACTAATTGATCAGCGCTACTGAGTGCAGGCAATTGAAATCCCAAATACCTTAGTAGAAAATTTCACTCTCATGGGCCGCTTATAAAAAACACAGAAATATGTAAATAACTACCTTAGCATTATACACTCGAGGAAGCCCCACTCAAGTGCTTCTGTTTTACCTCAGCGAGAGTAAGGTTAGTCACAGAGCAAAAGTAACTATTCAATCTAGACATTCAAGGTCGTCAAATAGATATCAAGTAAAGTAAATAAATATATTCATAATATTAGAGTACTCCCCTACTCTAAACAACGAGTAGGTTAGCTCTTCATAGTCACGAGTTCAACAATCAACGAAGAATTAAATATCATAAACAAAGTAAAAAGGTAAAGAAAAGCTTCTCGGATCCGGTGGAACGTTGTTGCTTAACCCTCTTCATACTCGCTTTTGCTATCTTCTTCTCCCTTAATTATCTTCTCTCAAACAATGACTTGACTAATCTAGAACAAGACTTTTGATGGTGTTTTCTCTCTGGTGACAACTCTTAGGGTTTCTTCTCTCTGAAAGTGGCGTAAAAGTGGTGAAGACTGTTGTGAAAACTATTGTGAGATCGTTGCCCTAATTGTTGAATGTAACCTCATATTTATAGCTTTTCTCTGCTCTGGGCTATATTTTAGGGTTTCTAACTTGTGGTCCAATTTCCCTCTAATCGTACGACCCCCGTACGATGTGGCTCTGATCGCGCTCCACCAACTCAGCGCAGTGGTGATTGCACTACCTTCTTATTTCCTCCCTGTGGTCTTCTGGCGTCTTCTCTTCAATCGCGCTATGTTCAATATTCACCTTCTTGTGGTGTCGTAGCGCTCCCGTAACGCCTAAACATCCCGAAATAGTGTCTTGACCGTTTGTTGTCCAAAATATACATTTTTGGCCTCGTTTAGTCTCGGTTTGTCTTCACTCCATAAATACCTAAGGAAACATAAAACAATACTAAAACAAGTAAATACACCATTATATGTATTCAAAAACATAAGTACAAAAATACTTAAATCAAGCTAATGAGACGCTTATCAAATACCCCCAAACTTAAACATTTGCTTGTCCTCAAGCAAGCTTACTTAACTGACTCGATCTAAATTAGACTATAGTCATTGGCATGCCAACGTGCATAAGCGGGAAATCTCAAAATACAACATATGGTCGGAACAAGAGATGAGATAGAATAGATTAAGACGAGTACATCAGGTTTAATATAGTCATCTTCACATCCGTTTCATGTGCTCTAATAGTGTGTGCTACTATTGTTGATGCATAAAAGTTATTTTCATGTGGCAAACTTGTAAAAGCATAGCTCTTAACATGTAATCACTTCCCTGTTCACTGTTCATTCTTTTATTTCCATTGATTCAAGTAGATTTCGTATGTTGAGGATCTCAGGTGTGGGCTATAATGGATAAAGTCATATATCAGTTCTAGAGATGTATGTAGTAAACCACTCATGTATTACTCCTTCCTCTCTTGTTTGTGCCTTCTTCATTTGGCCATATATTTTAGGCTCTTTCTGGCATCTTTTTATATTTTCATTTTTCGCAAGTATTCAAACCATCGTATACTTCATGATTTTTCGATAAACACCCCCAAACTTAAAGTTTTTGTACGAGTTATTTGTGTTCTCTATTATATTCAATCTCTTTTTCTATTTAGATATTCCCTTTTAGCTCATGCATTTGTTTTGAGCTCCTACCTCATTTCTCCTTCGATCTACTACATCCATCTCTAGAAATGGGTAGTAAATAAAAGATACCCGTGGTAACAAACCCTCCAGAGGCCAACCAAGAAATGTTGCCATCGGAGGTAATATCATCGGGCTTAGATGACCCAAAGAATTTACACCCAAGCTACAATGCCAGGGAAAAGTGAACAGAGTACAAGATCCGCGTGGCACTACAAGTCTTGGATAACTCCTTGATGCCCTGCATGATCAACGTTACTCTCGAGCAACCCCCAATACTTTTCATTACCAGAACAAAACTCCACAATGTGGCTTCTCAAGAAAAAAACCTACTGGAAGATAAATTTCCGATGACACGTGCATCAGCAAAATGAACCAGATGTCCAAAGAAGATAACGCCAGTCAACATCACAAGACCACATGTCACAAGCAGCACATGAAAAAGGCTCGTCAGCATCCAGAGAACCATTTGTCAAACCAAAAGCATGTTCGCTGACAGATCCACCCAATAGTGTTATCATTAGGGGAGATCCACTATCATTAGGAGGTAACAAAAAATGGGAGAAAAAGAACAAGAAAATAAACAGGAATCATCGTAAGATCCACCGATAGTGTTATCATAACGATACTTTCGAGAAATCAGACAAGGCGTTCCGATACTTTAATATATTGTTGATTACTCGTGTATCAAAAATAATCGAGTGTTAAAAAAATGGCGTTGTATTTGGGAATGCCATAGAAATTGCCTTGAGAAGTTTCTCGAATTACGTATCAAATTATCGTAAAAGAAGAAATAAGGCTCATGGAAGAATCCATCGGGCCCCAACAAAGAAGCCACGAAGAAGTAAGAGATGAGATGTCGGTACAAGATTCAACGAATTTGCCACCTGTACCGCCTTCACCAATTCCGAATGCATAATTCATCAACATACCAAGGACCATCTTTGAGGATTTAATGGAGGTGGCTCTACGTAGGACATAGCGCACCATGGAAAGGGCGAGAGAACCTCAACCCATACTACCATATGGGGAAAGATATCATGTGGAGGAGCAAGGGTCAGGAATGACCCCAACATCCCATCGCGGCTCGCCTTATCAAGGACCAGGGCATCAGACCCAAAGAAGGGAATGTATAGAAAGACCCTATAACCCACCCGGTGCCGACCAAACTGGTAGGATACATCCTGGGTTTGAGTATAATTTCCACCCTTTGGGATATTATCAATCATATGCGACGAGAAATGCAAGATATGAAGAGAACAATGACCCCCGGGGAAGAACTAGTATATCATGGATTTCTATTTATTCCAGAAATTGCATATGCGCTCACCCCTTGCAATGAGGCCTGCCAATTTACCATTATACTCAGGAAACAAGGATGGAAGGGACCCCCATGATCATATCAACTAGTATTTGCCTACTATGGATTTGGCCTCGGCTTTGAACTCCACTCTCTGCCGAGTGTTTCGCGCTACCTTGATTGGACAAGCTCAATCATGGTTTTCCCAAATACCCCCAGGTACGATTTCTAAATTTGAGCAATTGGCTTACCTCTTTGTTAGACAATTTGCTTGCAACAAGCGTTATCCCAAATCAATATGCCACTTGTATACCATCAAACAACGAAAAGATGAATCCTTGAGAGGTTTCATGAAACAATTCTCGGATGAAGCTTTGGACGTACCCAACATAGAACCCTCCATGATAGCTGACAGACTTGCACAAAACTTGAGAGTCGATAACTTCTTCTGATATCTGATTGGAAATTGAGTGAAAGACATGAACGAGCACATGCAAAATGATGAAACTTACATCCTCATGGAAGAGGCAGAGAATTCCAAGCTTATGTCCGAGAATGATGATCAGGATCAGAAGGGTAAGGCAAAGGAGGATAAGGCGCCATCGCAGCCGATGGATAACCCTGGAAATGTAAAGAGGCATTTGCAGCCAGTTCCCCTCCCCGCCTTAACAATTACCCCAGCTAAAATACTGAATGTAATAAAGGGCCATAAGGATTTGATATGGTCATTGCCAGCAAAACAACCGTACAAGAATAAAGACTTAGGGAAGTTCTACAAATATCATAAAGCGTACGGGCATACTACGGACAATTGTACCACCTTGATAAAAGGGATACATCGCCTGTTGAGCCTAAGATACTTGAGGGATTATGTAGAAGAATGAGGACGAAATACTCGACAGGTCGATGCCCCGAAGAAAGTAAAGTGCGAGGAAAGCGACAATAACAAAGCAACCTCTCAGGTGACATAAGATGAAGAAGAATACCTTCAAAGGCTTCCCCTTCCCCCAGAATTGTACGAAGACAATCCCCCGTAAGGAAGAATGGTGAATATGATTGAGGGAGTCATACCTACCAGATGGAAAAAAGAAGTACATCAAATAGGCTAGAAAGATAGAGCAAGGGTTACCAGTTTTCTTAATATATGGATCAAAAGAAAAGACCTTCGGAGCCGTGGGACTAAGAAAAGACCAGTTAGACCCTACGGAAGTGCCACTAATGGGATTTTTTGGGGAATCTAGTCATACGATGGGAACAATTACGTTACCCATGTCTTGGGGGGGAGGATCTCTAAGACGCACAGAGCATGTAAAATTTTGGGTGGTAGAAGCATCATCGCGAACTTATAACGCAATCTGTAGATAGCCATCGATACATGCATTTAAGGCGGCCCCCTCCATTCTCCACCTAAAAATTAAATTCCCAACTATGCTTGGAATCGTAGAGGTAAGAAGAAGCCAAACCAAGGTGCGAGAATGTCGCATGAATGTTGTCCCCCTAAGTATCGAAGACGATGTCATTAACTCGGGGAAGAAACGAAAAGCCGACGAGGACAAAGTGCCACCGGTGGAAGAATTGAAGTTAGTAGAAATCATGGATGGCGACTACCAGAATAAGGTCAAAGTAGGAACATAAATGGAGCCTGAGTTGGAAGAAAGTGTAATCGCTATATTAAAAAGATACAATCACCTCTTTGCATGGGAGGGAGAAACTCCCGGACGAATTAGCCCTGCAGTATGGCAACATTACCTCAATGTAAGACATACCTTGAAGCCTATTTAGTAGAAAAAGAGAAACATGGGCCCAAAAAAGAACAAGATTATCCGTTCTGAAATCCAACGATTGTTGCGGCTCTGACGAATCAAAGAGGTTTTGTACCCCGAATGGTTGTCAAATGCAGTACTGGTTCTAAAATCATGTGGAAGATGGCGTATGTGCATTGACTATACTAACCTAAATGACGCTTGCCCGAAAGATTATTACCCCGTGCCAAATATTGATCAGCTGGTGGATTCCACGGCGAGATGCGAGCTCTTGTCCACAATGGTTGGTAACCAATGGTATAATCAAATACCCATGGCTGAACATGATCAATAAAAAACTAGCTTTATCACCGACATTGGTACTTTTTGTTACCTAGTAACTCAATTCGGACTAAAGAACGCGGGGGCCACTTATCAAAGGTTTGTCAACTTGATGTTTTCCGATCTCATAGGAGAGTCCATGTAAGTCTACGTGAATGACATGATAGTCAAAAGTAAACAAGCCAGAAGTCATCCTGACGACCTGAGCAAGGCCCTAGACATCATGGATAAATTCATAATGAAAATTAATCCAAAAAAATGCTCATTTGGCATTAAAAGGGGAAAATTCTTAGGATTCATGATAACAGCGAAAGGGATTGAGGTGAATCCCGAAAATTTTAAAGCCATCGTAGAAATGAAGACTCCCAAAACCATTAAGGATGTCCAAAAACTAACAGAAAAGCTAGCTTCGCTCAACCGATTCATTTCTCGCTCTGCGAAGAAAGGATTACCCTTCTTCAAAATCCTGAGGAACCTTGGCAACTTCCAATGGGACGCACAGTTCAAGAAAGTGTTTGTGGATCTAAAAGATTACTTGGTCAGCCAACCCTTGCTAGTAAAACCCATGTCAGGAGATAAGTTGTTCACATATTTGGCGGTATGGGAAGAGGCTGTTAGCGCTGTATTGGTAAAAGAGCAAGTAAAAGAACATTGGCCAATTTATTATGTCAATAAGATGCTGCAAGGGGTGAAGACCTGGTACACTCTCACGAAAAAATTGGTACTAGCACTCGTAACGACGGTACGAAGACTACGCTGTTACTTCCTCTCTTATCCCATCACCATCCTCACAAAACACCCTTTGCGAACTATCCTCAATTGCCCTGAAACATCCGGGCATTTAGTAAAATGGGTGGGAGAGTTAAGCAACATTTTATACGCCCCACGACCCGCCATTAAAGTAGTGGTCCTCTATGGCACGCATTTGTAGATGGGTCATCTGTTGGAACTCACAGAGGCGCTGTAGTAGTATTAAGAAATATAGAAGTGGATGAAGAAACACTCCATTTCGCTATAAGGTTAGATTACCCGTTATCTAACAATGAGGCGGAGTATGAGGTAGTACTTGTAGGCATGAAGTTGCCACGCGAAGGGAACGTCAAGCGATTGATAGTCCCTAGTGATTCCCAGTTGATAGTACAACAAGTCACATGAAGCTTCGAAGTCAAAGAAGAAAGGATGAGAGCGTATGCCCAAGTAGTTCATCGAAGAAAAGAATCATTCGCAGAATTTCAGATAGTCCAGATACCACGATCATAGAATCCAGAAGCAGATGGTTTGTCCAAAATAGCTACCCAAAACGTCACACTAACGCAGCGCGTTACTTTACTACAAGCAATTGAGTCAGATAATGATGCGCCAGAAATGTCCGGAGCCATCGTAGCCCCTATCAATGGTGGATGGACGGTAGACATCAGGAATTATTTAGAGAATACTGAGAGCTTTGGTGGCAGTGACAAGGAGCGTCGGCAAATAGAGCAAAAAGCATCTAGGTATTTCGTCCATGACGGAATACTTTTCAGAAGATGCTACAGCAAGCCCCACACGCGATGCCTGGATGAGTTAGAGGCGAAGGCAATAATGAGAGAGATGCACGAAGAAAACTGCAAAAACCATGTAGGAGGAGCCAACATGGCAAATCGCATCATATGACAAGGGTACTATTGGCCCACCATGGTGCAAGACTGCAAGGTGTATGCCCAACAATGTTTACCCTGTGAACTCCATGCACGACAAGTTCATCAGCTCGTAGCCCAATGTAAGCCTAATCTCTTAGCATGTCCCTTTGCCAAGTGGGGAAGTGATATTGTTGGGCCATTAATACCCGACGCACGATAGAAGAAATTCTTCTTGGTAGCAGTAGATTACTTAACCAAGTGGGTAAAGGCGGAACCAATGACCAAAATAACCACATGAGCGGTTATTAATTTCATTTGGAGAGATATATTATGCAAGTTCGGCATCCCTCGCTACCTGGTTAGTGACAATGGGATTCAGTTTGACAGTGACAT
Organism: Linaria vulgaris; assembly: GCA_948329865.1. NCBI lineage: Eukaryota > Viridiplantae > Streptophyta > Magnoliopsida > Lamiales > Plantaginaceae > Linaria > Linaria vulgaris. The sequence continues at coordinate 2,047,938 of OX415253.1, read as the reverse complement.
ACTGGACTGATGGTGCGCACATTGGGGAGCAAAGCATCGTTTCACTTTGGTTGGATAACCCCCAGAGCAATGGTCTGGTGTAGAGAACTAACCGAACGCTACTAAAGAGCTTGAAGGCTCGACTAGATTGGCATAAAGCAAAATGGGTAGAAGAAGTCCCGGGTATCTTTTGGGCGTACTGCATTACTCAAAGTTTTGCTACTGGGAAACTCCCTATAGTTTGGCATAAGCCTATGAAGTTGTTATACCCCCATAAGTAATAGCGGAGAGCTGGCGCATTCGAGCATATGAAGAAATAAACAATAGCTCAAATTTAGCCCTAGCGTTATACTTATTAGAGGAGTAAAGAGCACGAGCTGCCATAAGGATTGAAAACTACAAAGCACGGATGGCCAGATATTACAACAAGAAGGTAAAAGTTGGAACCTTTCATGTAGGAGACTTAGTACTCAAAAGGACATGAGCGTCCAAAAATGTCACCAAGCTACAACCCAAATGGGAGGGCCCCTACAAGATATCCCAGATAGTTGGCCCAGGTACCTATCGGTGGAGAAGTATAGCTAATACTAAATATCCCAATCGATGGAATGCCTTGAACCTAAGGAAGTACTATGCTTAGAAAAAGTGTACAATGAACGAATGGCGAAGTACACACTATGAATGCATGTATTAATAAACCATGGATGAATAAATGAAGGTTTTATTAAAGGAAATAAGTGTTATAGTAGTACCAAAAGCGGCAACCACGCCCATCTAAATATACACTACTACAAGACTCATGACCGCCACGATAGTAGCCCTCCTATCACCATGCCTTATTCCAAATGAACTAAAGAACACACGAAAGCCCAAAATATGAACACTATTTACAAAATCTTTACAAACCGCCAAATCTAATCATCCTCGACGGGACGTTTGCTCTCCCTGATGAAGCGACGGCATTGCTCCGCAGTCAAGTCAGTGGGATCCACGAGAGTCACAATAGGAACGACAATCCTACGAAGGGAAGAATCCTGAAGAGCTACCGTACTAGGGGCTGAAACGGATGTATAAATATCCAACTCAAGAAGAATCAGATCCAAAGGAAATTCAAGAAGGTTTCTCACTGCCTCGTAGAAGAAGCGATACCTGATAAGGACCATTTCCCTCATATGTTCGCGAAGGTTATCTCAAATTTGCGAAAGGTTAGGAAGGGCCATCATAGTTTGAGCACGGGCCATAATCAGGGCTACCTCATGTGCCTCAGTCATCTCTTCGGTTTTGCAATGAGCAACATCCCTATCTTCTGAGAGTAAGGTAGAAAGTTCATTGGAAGCCTTAATCTGTGCTTGAAGATTATCGATCCTTTCTTCCAAACCTAAAAAGCAAGCCCTTTCCAACATTAGAAGGCATTCTAAATCCCAAGCTTTATCTCGAGAGGCGCAGAGCAAATCCTCTAAAACTCCCTTATCAGCTTCGGCTTGAACCTCGATTTGAGATTTCTCCCTGTGAAAGTTAAAAAGTCCCTTCTTCAAATCATCAAGGTGACAAAAGATAAAACCCAAGTTGGCAGAAGAGTAATCCTTATGCGACTCCATAGCATCCAAGAGCATAAATATCTAAAGAGCATGAAGGGTTAGAGCCTCAAAAAAGAGAAAAAAAGGTAAGAAATCAAAGGAGCAAAGAAAGAGTCTACCTCGTAGAGATCACAACAGAACCTGTCACAATGGGTAGATAGTGAAAAGGACCCCACCAACTCACAATCCGTCAGATTTAATAGACCGCTGAGGAAGTTACGACAAAAATCAGCATCAGGAGCCATCGAACCAGGAATATCGGCAGCTTTACTACTCCGGCTAGGTCCCTCACCAGTTGGAGAAGACACCAAGGGCAGAGAAGGAGATAAAGCCCATCCACCATGTTCATTGATGCAGGAGCAGTAGGAGTCAAAAGCGATAAGTTCAAGGCAAGAAAAGTGATAGGTTCTGTGCCATTACCCGCCATGGGTATTGTGGGAACGACTTCGCCAAAAAATCCATCTATGGGCAAGGGCTCAGTTATCTAGCCGAGTGAACCGACTCCTGATACCATGGAAATATCGGACAGTCCCAGGCGAGCGCGAAGATTTTTGCACTCAAACAGCTGAGAGTCAGAATCATCGGATGAATGAAGGGAAACAGGCATCGGTGCCATAAACTCCTAAGGGAAGGTTTCGATGGCATGAGAAATCATCTCCGATTCTGAACAGTGCAAAAAATAAAAATAAAAAGGAGAAGACAAAGCATAAATTAGGAAAAGTTTAGAGCATGGCATACCCAAAATAAAAAAATAGGATGTGCCTTGAGATAGTCGACTCAATATATAAGGGATTAATATGTAATAGCTCGGGGAAAGGCATTGTGGCATCCCGACGCGATTGTAAGCCAACCATCTCCAATGTCTCTCGGTCCTAAAACAATGCGCAAACATCGTAGCAGCTAGTATACAAATCCGCGGTAGTTAGATACACTATTTCACGAACATAAATATTGGGATTGGGAACTACAAATCCTAAATCTGAATGGATAGGCACACCCCAAGATTCGGCTGATACGTTCTTAGGTTTCAAGAAGAAGAACCTTTTCTTCCAATCCATGGGAAAAGCCAAGCGACGAGGGGTAGAGATAAAACTTTGGTGATGATCTCGAAGCGCTAAACTAAAAAATAGAAGGACATTAGGATAAGGACATAAGATGAAAGCGGCCCCAACGCGGTAGGGAGTCAGAGGGATGTCTAGCATCATGCAATATAAGATGAACACGATTAGATGGTGAAAAGAGTTTGGCGTCAGCTGGCTAGGACAGACTTGCCAATACGTGAATATATATTGAACTAACAGATGAAAAAGTGCCGCAGGCCACAGTAAATTTGGTCCGCGTATACAGTCATATAGTCAGTTGGAGGGTCAAAAGCTCATTAATGATGCCGAGGTATCAGAATATCATAGACACCTTCATTAGACGATACTCGGATAAAAAATGGAAGACTAATTCCTGAGACTCGATGCTCATGCAAAGATCCAACCCTTCCACCCCCAATCATAACACTCGCGTCCAGGGGAGAAATGTTAAGGATAGAGAAACGGTCAATAGGTGTGTATTGGTCCCTACGGAGGAAAGTTAGTCTCAAGGAGTCTATGAGAAAAGTATCTGAGCGATTTGGGATAGTGCGAGCTATGGCAACAGAACCCCTGAAAATCCTTGATAAACCGCCAACACTCCCCCGCATGCGAGCAGTGGTATAGGGAGCACTTGTTGGGCCATGTCTCACGCGATGAAGAGTTGGATTCTCAAGCACAACAGTTTGTGAAGGAGAGGATGAACGAGATGAGCAAGGAGACATGCTGAAAGTAAAACACAGATAAACAACAAACAATTAGGACATATCTACCAAGGAAAAGCTAACTCGTGGGAGCTGCAATCAAAAAGGACGTGAAAGGAAACAAACAAAGTAACATCTTTTGGTAAAGGATGAGAGAATGGGAACCAAATGATTACCTTTGAGCCTATTTATAGGAAACAAAGCAAGTCAGCCTGGGCCCACATTGTCAGGTCAATAAAAAAGAGGGCGGCGACATCGACCAATCATCTAGACATGTAGACGATTGTGTGTACATGCAAAGGAATATGTTACCGATAGTGGGCGACATTCCCTGACATCAGGTACAATTGCTCACTTAATAGCAGCGGTCAGATCCCCAAGCGTGTCAGAAGTATATTATATTATTCAGAAAAAAGTTACGTACAACTACAAATGTTAAGTATTGAAAAGCGAAGAAGAGCATTCATCTTTCAAGAAACATTGACTAAGAACATCCATCGGAAGCACCCAATGAATCAAAGAGTAGAACGATACAAAATGTGCATAAAAGGGAAGTACAAAGAAAACTAGTACGGAGAAATAAAAACTTAGATAGAAAAGCCTTCAAACGACTACTACTACACAGAGCTATTAAGAGAAGACGGGTCGGAAGCAGCCTTCTGAGTTTCTTCGACACTCGCTGATCCCTCCAGTACTTCAGTAGTGGATATAGGAGGATCTGCCATCACAGTATCAGGGGAAGAACAATGAGCTGAGGGTCCCGGAACCTCCGAATGAAGCGGGGGCATGTGAGAAGGCGAATGAGACCTAGCCACCAATCGAGTAAACATTCCAAAAGCTTCCTCCATTGTCGAATGTTCTGCCAGCAAACTGCGGGGGTTCAAATGCCTCCAGCTGTCCTTGTGAATAAATAGCTTGCCCTCTCTACACATGTTCACACAACAAATGGGGGGGGGGGGGAGGGTGGGCTTCTTCATCTCTTCTTTCAGCATATCCACATGGATGTACACCTCTGACAGCTCCTTCTTCAATTCCTTCTCCTTCCCTTCCTAGGATGATCTCTCTTCCTTCAGGGTAAAAACCTTATCTTGAAGTGAGGAACAGAGAGACTGACTCTTACTTACAGTTTCCTTCAGCTCTATGATTTCACCGGTCAAAGTTTTCTCCCAAGCCAAGCTTTGTGCGAAGCTGGTCCGATACTTTTCACTCTCTTTTTTCGCCTCAGCCAAAGAAGCTTTTCTCTCCTGTAGCTTCTCCATCGACAGCACCGCAATAGCATGGGCAGCATCCAACTCATTCCAGATAGAGGGCATAATCTTCTGAACCTAAAAGACAAAAAGAAAAGGAAAAACTTATGATTGCAATGATACATTTGACGAATAAAACACCAATGAATATAACTAACCATTTGAGCCAACCACTCGGAGAAAAAACAATCCACCCCTTTACTATGGCGTGTTAAGGCGGTAGTGGAGTTCAAATAACGAGTTATAACATCCATTACCTCACGTATCTATATCGGTTTGGGAAAAGGACCAGTGCCCACTCCTTTGCCAGCAGTATAGGTAAAAAAAGGAGAACCGACCACATTGAACCGACTGGAAAAAGACATATCTTCCCGATGCAGGAGGAGAGTAGGAGCAACCCACTGAGAATCGGTAAAAACAGCCGGAGGAAGAGCTACCGGAGAAACCCAAGCACTTGTAGACACTGGGGAAGGTAACATTCTATCTAGAAGGGCTAAATCATCGCAGAACAAAGGCAGGTTTGACGAAGGTTCAGGTGCTCTAATGGTAGGAAAAGACGAAAAAGCATCCTTATCCCCAACAAATAGGTCCTCTATCAAAAATGCTTTACTATGGGGGGAAGACCAGCAGAAAAAGACATACCCTCCTCTGTAACACAGTAAAATACCTGGGGATCAGATGACTAATGAAGAGGTCGATGATACTTACCAGCGGGGAGGAAGTAATCATCATAAGTCACGACGACTTTGCCCTTATCTTAAGAAAACGAAAGGGAAATGGTGATCCTGATAAAAAATGTCACGTATTATCCTTAGGAATAAAGCAAAATAAAGTATATGAAATGATACCTAGCGTTGGAGGAGTAAAACTCAAGCTCCGTGGGGACATGAGAGTCAATATATGAAAAGTACAGACATGAGAGGTCAAACCTCCATTGGTTAAGCCGGGATAAACCTCATTAGCCGGCAAAGTGGGGGACAATAATGAAGAAGTCGGTGTCAAGAGTGCAGACTCGTCGATAGAAATGTTCTCCGCCTCAAGGATCGTAGCAACTCGCAACTCAGGGACAGAGGCAAGAGGAGTGGTGCCCGTTATCAAAGTAGGGTCGAGAGACACCAAAGCCTTAAGATCGGGGACATCAGAGCCATCACTCAAAGCAAAAGTAGTGGAGCGGCCCTCGGCTAAGGCCAGCTCGCCTCCCTCAGATGGAGCAACAACTTCAGAATCCTCACCTTCTGAATCATGTGACATATCACCATAAGAGGAACCACTTACTCCTGCGATGTATCTCGTCTTTATGCGAAGGTGGGGGTTAGCAGAAGCAGTCTTAGAAGAAGAAGAAGCGGGGTTTACTACCAGCTTCGATAGCAACAAAACTGCGAGGGCCAAAAGCAAAAAACGCCAAGCGATCAGGAAAGTTCCAAAAGGTATTATTCAAGGAAGAATGAGAAAATAAAAAAAATAGAGGAATAAAGAAAAATTTACCGATTAAAGGTGTGTCCTCCTTCGATAGTGAAATAAAGGATTCCCCTTCTTTCTCCACATCTATCAGGGTAACCTTAAACAGACCCGCAACCTTGCACAAAGCACGATAGTGGTCGGACGAAGAAAGGCATACTGCATCAAGCACCAGATCAGAAGTAATGGAATGGTCCAGTCGATACGAATGAGCCTCATGAACCCTCCAAGAATGAGAAAAATCCCATTTGCCTCCAACAATGGGTTTGACGAAGAAGTATTTATCTTTCCAGCTGTTGTATGAGATGTTGGTGTCAAGCAAAACTTTCTTGGATCGATCCTTATGGCAGAAAAAGTAAAAGGGAGCACCAGCAGAAGCTACGCTCATTTTAAATATAGAGAAAAAATTCTTCACCGTGCACTCCAGCCCGCGAACTAAACACCAAAAGACGAAACCCGACAAGATGATGAAACTATTAGGTGTGAGCTGGCTAGGGCAAATATCGCAGGCTTTAAAGACTTTACGATAAACGGAGGAAAAAGAGATTAAAGCCCTGCTCGGATTTGCACGTAGTAGATGGTAACACAACCATTGGGAGGACTATTGCCCCTTTCTTCTGGGGTGGGGATCTGGAGTTACAGATTCCTCGAGGAAGCCTTAAATTCCTTAAATACAGCTTGCACTTCCTCCTCAGTGGCGGTGCTAGTAACGACATTCACCTTTTGGAGATTCCAAGATTCCTCCGCCGAAGCAGCTTTTCCGGACTTCTTCCCCCTTTTTCGGGTTATAGGGGCACCACCATCATCACCTCCTGCCTTGACCGTACCTTTTCTCTTGCATGAAGGAGCCACGACACTAGTCACTGCAAGTGTCTCAGTGATATGAGCAAAAGATACCTCCCTCGTTGCAGAAGCCGCTAAATCTAACTCCTCCGAAATTAAAGTAAATAAATATATTCATAATATCAGAGTACTCCCCTACTCTAAACAACGAGTAGGTTAGCTCCTCATAGTCATGAGTTCAACAATCAAGTAAAGTAAATAAACATATTCATAATATCAGAGTACTCCCCTACTCTAAACCACGAGTAGGTTAGCTCCTCATAGTCATAAGTTCAACAATCAACAAAGAATTAAATATCACAGACAAAGTAAAAAGGTAAAGAAAAGCTTCTCGGATCCGGTGGAACGTTGTTGCTTGACCCCCTTCATACTCTCTTTTGCTATCTTCTTCTCCCTTAATTATCTTCTCTCAAACAATGACTCGACTAATCTAGAACAAGACTTTTGATGGTGTTTTCTCTCTGGTGACAACTCTCAGGGTTTCTTCTCTAACGAAGTCATGGAAAAGTGGTGAAGACTATGGTGAAAACTCATGTGAGCTCATTGCCCTAACTGTTGAATGTACCCTCCTATTTATAGTTTTTCTTTGATCTAGGCTGCGTTTTAGGGTTTCTAACTTGCGGCCCAATTTTCCTCTAATCGTGTGATCGTCGTGCGATGTGGCTCTGATCGCACTCCACCCGCTCAACGAGGTTGTGATCGCACTACCTTTTGATTTCCTCTTTGTGGTCTTTTGCTGTCTTCTCTTCAATCGTGCTATGTTCGATATTTCGCCTTCTTGTAGCGTCGTAGCGCCCCCATAACGCCTGAACATCCCAAAATAGTGTCTTGACCATTTTTTGTCCAAAACATTCATTTTTTGCCTCGTTTAGCCTCGTTTTGTCTTGAATCCATAAATACCTAAAAAACATAAAACAATAATAAAACAAGTAAATACGCCAATATAAGTATTCAAAAGCATAAGGAAATAGATACTTAAATCACACTAATGAGAAGCTTAACAAATACCCCCAAACTTAAACATTTGCTTGTCCTCAAGCAAGCTTACTTAACTGACTCGATTTAAAGTAGACTATAGTCATTGACATTCCAACATGCATAAGCGCGAAATATCAAAATGCAACATACGGTTGGAACAAGAGATGAGACAGAATAGATGAAGACGAGCACATCAGGTTTAATATAGTCATCTTCACATCCGTTTCATGTGCTCTAATATTGTGTGCTACTATTGTTGATGAATAAAAGTTATTTTCATGTGGCAAACTTATAAAAGTCATAGCTCTTAACATGTAATCACTTCCCTTTTTCACTCTTCACTCTTCTATTTCCATTAACTCAAGTAGATCTCGTATGTTGAGGATCTCGGGTGTGGGCTATAATGAAAAAAATCATATATGAGTTCTAGAGATATATGTAGTAAACCAACTCATGTATTACTCCTTCCTCCCTTAATTGTGCCTTCTTCATTTGGCCATACACTTTAGGCTCTTTTTGTCATCTTTTTATTTGCATTTTCATTTTCGCAAGTATTCAAACCATCTTATGCTTCATGATTTTTTGAGAAACACCCCCAAACTAAAAGTTTTTGCACGAGTTATTTGTGTTCTCTATTATATTCATTCTCTTTTTCTATTTAGATTTTTCTTTTTAGCACATCTTTTTCTTCTGAGCTCCTAAATTATTTTTCCTTCGATCTACTACATCTATCTCTAGAAATGGGTAGTGTTATCCCCTCGAAAATAGGTATTGTAAATGAAAGATACCCGTGGTAACAAACCCTCTAGAGGCCAACCAAGAAATGTTGCCATCAGAGGTAATATCATCGGGCTTAGATGACCTGAAGAATTTACACCCAAGCCACGATGCCAAGGAAAAGCGAACGTAATACAAGATCCGCGTGGCACTACGAGTCTTGGATGACTCCATGATACCCCACATGATCAACCTTACTCTCAAGCAACCCTTGAAACTTTACATTACCAGAACAAAACTCCACGATGAAGCGGCTCATGGAACAAACTCGCGAAAAATAAAATTTCACTGACACATGCATCAGCAAAATGGACCAGATGTTGAAAGAAGATAACACTAGTCAACATCTCACGACCACATGTCACAAGAAGCACATGCATAAAGGCTCATCAGCATCCATAGAACCATCTGTCAAAGCAAAAGCATGCACGATGACAGCTGCACACTAAGGAAAACCTTATAAATAGGGATATCCACTGTCATTAGAAGGTAACAAAGATTGGGAGAAAAAGAACAAGAAAAACAAAATCATCGTGAGATCCGTCCAATGGTGTTACCATAACGATACTTTTGAGAAATCAGGCAAGGCGTTCCGATACTTCAATATATTGTTGATTACTCATGTATCAAAAATAATTGAGAGTTAATAGGTATGATATAATGTTTTTTTCTTTTTTTGGCTCATAATAGGAAAGTAGACTTCATAAACAAAGGCTCATAGAAAAGGCTTCAGTGGGGTTCTGTGGATAATCTTAGATAAAAGCCGAAAATGCTTCAGTGGAGGAAGCTAAGAATTCTAAGATAAAAGCAGAAAACACAGCCAACGACAATAAAGGGAAAGATAAAGTTGACAAAGTACAAATGCAACGAATGGAAAACCCAGAAATGGTAAAAAGACGCCTCGAGCCGGTCCTTATGCCCTCATTAACAATTACAACGACTGAGATATTAATTGTGATGAAAGGGAAAAAGACTTCACATGGCCCTTACCTGTCCGACAAACCTACAAAAATAAAGACTCTAGAAAGTTCTGTAAGTATCACAAGGCTTACGGACATACTACATATGGTTGTACTACTTTAAAAAAAAATACACCGACTATTGGATCTGGGATACCTGATAGACTATCTGAGTGAGAATAGTAGGAGGAATCGGAAGCCCGATGCACGTAAAAAGGCCATGAGTGAGGAGGAAGAGGTTGTTAAAGAGACCCCTCAAGTGAAGATAGAAGAGGAAGAATATCTACATCGGTTGCCTCCTCCCCCGGAGTCATATGGAGACAATTCTCCATCGGGCTCGACTTCTGGTCATTTCCTTCGGGCAAGAGGATTTAAAAGGCATCACATATCCTCAAGAAGATCCTTTAGTAATAACCGCAACAATCATGGGGATAGAGGTTCAAAGAATCTTAATAGATATTGGGAGCTCTGTGGATGTGTTGTTCACGCCAACCTTCAGTGCCATGGGACTAAAGAAAGTTCATCTGGAACTAACGGAGGTACCCTTGGTAGGTTTCTCCGGGGAATCCAGTCGCACGTTGGGAACAATAACGTTACCTATGTTTTTTGGAGATGGATCTTTGCGACGTACGAAGCACATAAAGTTTTGGGTAGTGGATGCTTCTTCTCGAACATATAATGCAATATGTGGAAGGCCCTTGATACACGCATTTGAAACAACTTTCTCCACCCTCCACCTTAAGCTCAAATTGCCTAATATGTTAGGGGTCAGGGAAGTGAGAGGAAGCCAGGTCAAACCTAGGGAGTGCCGCATGAATGCCATTTCATTAAAAATAGATGAAGAAATCATTGCTCCCAGTAAAAATCAAAAAGTAGAAGAAGTCAAAGTGCAACCCGTGGAAGAGGACTCATGCGTTAGGCTAAAGTGTTACAAGGCTTATGCCTTATTGTCAAGGCGTACACATTTGGTGGGATTTTTGCATTAGAGAATCAATAAGAAGGTTCTACTTCTACATATAGTAACATCTCAGATGGTGGGCATTCTAGGGTCGGGTGAGCTTATGTTCCTACAAATCCTCCAAGTAGTAATATCCTTTAGCGCTAGCCTTGATGACCAAGAAATGTCAATCACAACGAGGTTGTAATAAGCCAGCATGTTTTCTTCCAGTACTCTTAAGCACCAGGTCATCAACTTGGAAATTGCGGAATCTAACTTTCTTATCAAATGTCTTTGCCATTGTGGCTTTGAATGCCACTACACGCTGGTAAGCTTGTTCCCAAGTGGATCCGATCAAATCCAAATCCATTTGTCTTAACCTGGCAGATTATTCCAGGTCGTAGTCATGAATCTTGTGGGTTGGCATTCCTATCTTTGCGGGAAGGACCGCCTCAGATCTGTACACCGAAATAAAAGGAGTCTCGCCCGTCGAGGTTCTGGGAGTAGTTAGATAAGCCCAAAGTATGTTGTATAATTTATCAATCCAACTTCTTCATGTGTCCTATAACTACCTTTTGAGATATTCTTTTAATGTGTTGTTGGTCAACTTGACTTGCCCATTAGCTTGAGAATGCGATACTGATGTGACATGTTGAGCTATTTTTAGCTCATTGCACCAAGATTTGATTTCCTTTCCAATAAATTGTCAACCATTATCAGAGACCAAAGACCGTGAAATGTCCGAACAGCAAATGATGTTCCTCCAAATAAACTCAATCATGACGCTCTCCGTGATAGTTTCCATAGCTTTTGCTTCGACGCCTTTTGCATAATACGCTACCACCACGACCAAATATTTTCCATTTTCCTTGGCGGTCGGGAGATGGCCGACTATATCAATTCCCCATTGGTCGAACGGACATGCCACGTCTATGGTCTGCATTGGTTAAGTCGGGAGGTGAATCACACGCACGTGATATTAAAAGCTTTCACATCTTTGAGAGTAGAAAGTGACATCTTTCAGCTATGTGGGCCAATAATATCCCTTGGAAAGGATGCACTGAGCCAGCACCCTGCCTGCTGAGTGGTTACCGCAGCTCACGTCGTGAACTTCTTCCATGGGATAACTAGCTTCTTTTGAGGAAAGATAATGCAACAGAGAACCTTATAAAGAACACGTATAAAGTTCTTGGTTGTACATTGTGAACCCGAATGCCTTATATTTCAAATGTCGCTTGTCGTTCGGATCCTGAAGGAGCGTTCCCTTAGTAAAATGTTGGATTATCTCATGTTTCCAAGAATGTTATTCAATGATCGGAAGTATATAATCAACCTCAGCCCAACCTTTGCTATACTTCGATATTCCAATAGCTGGCTATTTGTTTGCCAACAATGTCACTTGCTTTTGCACACCTCTTAGTGTTTACTGATTGTGGTATTTGCAAAAGATTGAAAACTGTAAATTTTGCTGCTAGGTCTTTCAGTTTGGCCAGATACAATACATCGTGTCCTTGCGGGCCTCATACTTCCCGAGAAATGATTTGCATCTAACTATGAGTCAATGAACACTTTAAGATGATCGGCGTTGAGGGTCCTTGCCATGCACACCCCTTCCTGTACCGCATCGTATTCTGCCTCATTATTAGTGATTGGAAAATTGAGACTAATAACATACTAAAGCTCTCGATGATTTGGGGAAAGAAGGTGTAACCCTACATAACCACCGTAGCTAGTTATCGAACAATCCACATGTAATAACCACACTGACTTAGATCGACTCGTGCTAGAATCTGACGACACCATCCAAATAAAATGCGTGGATCCAGCAACATTGTTCTTCGACGTCTCTGCCACAAATTAGCTAAAACTCGGGTCTTTATCATCGCACGCGGTTGGAATTCAAAGCCGAATTCACTAAGCTCGATGGCCACTTCACTAGTCGCCCTATTGTTTTTGATTTCATCATTACTTGCTTCAAGGTCTTATCGATTACCACATTGATAGGTTGTGACTGAAAATACGTGTGCAGTTTCCTAACCATAGCCACTAAAGCCAAAGCGAACAGTTCTATTTACAAATAATTCTTTTCCACCCCTTGTAATAATATGCTCAGATAGTGAATCAAAAGTTGTTGTTTACCTTTCTCTCTGACAAGCAATGAGATCACATCAGCCAGATACAAATATAACATCTCCCCCGACAGGCTTTGCTAACAATGGCGGGCTCACCAAATATCTTTTCATTTGCTGAAAAGTTCACTTACACTCCTTTCTCCATCCGAAATCCTTACTCATTTTTAGGACATTGAAGAAATGTTGACCTTTTTCAACGGACGCTGATATAAATCTCCCTAGCGCTATTAAACAACCCACCAAGCACTCAATGTCCTTAATGTTCTTCGGTGATGGAAAATCCACGATGGCTCTGATTTTATCTGGGGTTTCCTTTATTCCCATCTCATTCACTACATATCCCACGAACTTGCCGATTGTCACCCCAAAAGTACACTCATTCGAGAGTGCCTCATTCACTACATAATTACTCATGATGGAGAATGCCTCACTTACGTGTTGAATGTGCTCCTAAACTTTCAAACGCTTCACCTCCATGTCTTCGATGTAAACCTCCATAGATTTGCCGATTAGAGAGTATAACATCTTTTCCACCAACCTTTGAAATGTCGCTCCCTTGTTCTTTAGCCCAAACGACATTACTCTGTAATAATATACTCCTATGTTTGTCATGAAATTAGTTTTTTCATGATCCTGTATTGCCATGAAAATCTGATGAAACTCGCTCTTCGCGTCTATCATCATACTCCACAAAACGCAACCGGACGTTAAATCCACCAATAAATTTATTCTTCGGAGAGGAAAAGGGTCGCGTTGACAATGCTTGTTCAAGTCTGTATAATACATGCACATTCTCCAGGTTGCTTCCTTTTTGAGACCAACACAATGTTGCTCAACCACTCGAAATGCCCTATCTCATAAATGTGACGGTCACTTAATAATTCCACTACCTCCTCTTCGACCGCCTTTTTTTTCTCTTAGCTGAAATTTTGTTTCTTCTGTCTATCAGGTTCTGCTTTTGGATCTACATTAAGTATGTGAACGATAATCTTTTGATCAAACCCATTCGGGTCCGCATCCCCTCAAGCAAAAACATCTATATTGGTCGTCAAACATTCTATTAGGTCTCGTTCCACCTGGAGGCTCATTGTCGTTCCAATCCTTATCGCCTTCTCGTGGTCAACTAGATATAATGTAATAACCTTGAATTCTCCCATAGGTTCCAATTAAATTCGTCCCACTGACGGGTGATCTATCGCTCACATTTCTCTCTATTCTACTTGTGACCGACTGTCTTCAGTTTGTTTAGGACTTTGTCGATCCTCGTTTTCTTTCCTGCAGAGTAAACATTTTCGATGTCGGCTTTTCTCTTCATCATCTCACTTGGTCAGGTTTTGTTCTAGCTCCTGTGTAACCACAAACGACGTCAATAATTATTTAATAATTTTTTCTAGGTTACACGGGTCACAATTAAGACACAAATTGGACCTAATTACACCAAACTGTGCTATTCTATTACAAAATATGACTAATTTTGTCCGGAAAACCCTAGCATGGAAGTACAACTGAAATAAATTGAGTCAAGCTAGTCTCGAATGATACCTCACCGCAATATCGAAATCTAGTATCAAAATTGCTCTTCAAGATTTTGAACTATGTATCAAAACTGATCTTCTCAATTCTGAACTCTATATCAAAAGTGATCTTCTTGACTCTCGACCCTGTATTGCAAGTTCGAACTGGGAATTAGAATGATCTGGAGCACGAGTCGAAAAAGTGAATCGAATGTGGCAGCTTTTGATTATGCGCTGTATCAAAAATGGGTTTTCGATACTGTATGGTTTAGGTGAAACAACAATAATCGTGAATCTTGGGATCCGGGGTATATATAGCCTCTAACTGTGGGCCCCGTTCTCCGAATTTCACAGGTTAGTATCGAAATCAATCTTTCCATACTACTTCTAATAAATATCAAAATAAATTGTTGACACTTCACCTAAGTACCAAAATAATCCTCTTGATACTCCTCTAGTTGGTCCTTAATTTGAGCGGGCCGACCCAATAGTAACTCACCCTCTTTTCATTCCTTGCCATGGAAGTAATTTGGACGAATCGTAATTTGATTGTTCATAACAAACTCCATCTTGATTCAAAGGTGGTTGTTGGTCCCGACTTGCAAAATACAAGGCGATTGACAACAACTCGACTCAAAATTATCGATGTTCGATTGAAGAAATCGTTGGTTCGATGGCTTAAAGTGAACACTGATGCTTCTTTTGATGTCAATTCTACTAGTTATTTTGATGTTTTGGTTATTGGCAATCAAATGGTTGTGTTTTGCGGGTGCAAAATGGTCTTGCTTTGGTTTTCCATGAAACTACCGCTTTAGTTAAATCATCATTCTTTCTTTAAACATAATTTATAAAATCAATTGCCAAAGTGGTGTTCGAAGTTGATGCGCAGACGGTTATCGATCGGATTACACAAGTTGATACCACACCTTTCTAGAATTATGACCTGGATTCTCAGTTAGTGAGATGTTTTATGGCGGACAAACCTTTTTGGATCATTACATCCCTCACCCAGCAAATTTCACAACATATAATCTTGCGCAGTGGGGGAAGTTGAAGTCATAGACTAATCCAGTTCCTGTAGATTTGTTACCTCGCGACTGGAGAAGATTTTTATATTGTTTTTGTTTGGTTTCATATTTGTTCAATGGTGCATTGTAATACTTGTAACTCGTGGTTATGGGTGTGCTGAATGAATTGAATCGATCGAAAAAAATAGTTTGAAAAGTGATCAAATGATTCGATCAAAAAATTGAATCAAATATTCGTTCCTTTTTTATATTCTCCACATGATCGAACCCCCTTCAATTTGAGCCTTGATTTCAGAGTTTAAAAATTTGATCGAATCAAATAATAATTATAATTTTTAAAAATAAATAAATAATAATAGTATATCAAATAAGCATATATATAATACTCATGAAATACTTCTAACTAACTTCATATATTAACTAAAGTAATAGGAATCGAATTGTAATATACTAATTACTAATTATGGCTTATTTAAAAAATGAATTGATATTTTGTTACGACAGACCTAATAATGCATTTTATTTGTTATAAATTATCATTATATTCGTGTTTAGTTCAAACATTTTTTAAAAAAATTTCAGACGAAAAACATAATATTATATAGCATTTGTTCTTTAATACTAAAATAAAAATAAAAAATATCAAAATCAAATCGTATTAAATCGAAATCAAATGATTTTGAATCAAACTGGATTATTCTAATTTGATCGGATTTCGATCATTGGCTTTGTTAGGATATGTGTTCTTAAAAGCGGACCGGATCGGCCGGTCAGCCCGATTCAGCCGCAAATCGGAGGTCTCTCCGGCTAGCGCCGCCCGTCTGGGCCGTCGATGAAGAGTTGAAGCGAGAACCAGTAAAACTCGGCCGAGAACCGGCCGATTTGCTGGCTGGAAGGCCGCTCTCAAGCGGCAATTCAAGATTGAAACCGTTCTGCTCTGTTTTTGGTAAAAAAAATAAAAATAAAATCTGCTCCTCCTTTCTTTTCGTTCTAAGGTTGTACAATTTATATTCTCGGCAAGTTTTATGTAATTGAATACACAATTTGAGATTATTCTGTGACAAATTTCGACGAAGAAAATGGAGAATTGAAGAAGAAAGCTCAGTGGTAATGGCGTAATTGATATGCAAAATGACACTTCTACTTTTTTTTATTATTATTATTAATTGAAGCAATGGCTATCAATGCGCTTTCTGCAGTAAAAATCTATTTTTAAGTTAATTTATTGCATTCTATAGTTGACTTTTTCAATTGAATATGTAATGCTAATCTTTGTTATTAATTTATATTAAATTAAATTAAATTCTAAAGGTTTTTTGTTATTTTTCTTTTTGTTGTGCATCTATTATTATATTAAATGCAAAGTCCTCCACTCACAAAAAAATAGTTGGGATACCAACTTTTAATTTTTCAAAAATACCCCTACTCCTCTCAATTCAAATAAAAAAATAAAAATGGCTATATTGTTACTTTACTCACTTGGATCAACTGCAATCCTAAAATATAGCAATCTTTCAAAATTTTATTTTTTAAAATTAAAATAACTTGCACGCGATCCCCGCGTGTGTCAAAATTTCTAGTATGTATAACTAGGAATAACGGACACGTGTGTTTTTTTTTTTTCAAATATTGTAACATCTATGTGTATATAATGGTTTGTTTATCCAAAAACATAGACCGATCGGACCAACGATCAAACCGATGAACCGATCAAACCAGTAATCAGTTACATTACCGCTTGAACGTTCGAGTCGCTTTTAAGAACACTGGTTAGGATTGAAATTGAATACTAGTGTCGATTCTATTCGATTTGATTCGATCCAAATTAAATGCACGATTGAAAAAAAAAACCTTAATTATTCAAGCTTCGGCCCATTAAAAGAGCTTCGCTTTTTGTTGAGAAAACAAAAACACTAGAGGCGGGAATAACTGCAAAAACCTATGGACGCGTTGTCACAGTTGTAGTACTACACAAGTCTAATTTGACACGACAATACAAGGGGTGGACAGAACCATGATAGCTCCGATCGTACGCCTTTGTTACAGAAAACTGTAAAAGAAAACTGTGTCCGTCCGCGCAATTGAATGAACTGTAACACATCTCACCATTTGGACGTACTGATTACTAAAGTCCATTGAGAGAAATAGACGACAAAAAGAAGAACATTAAAGATCTACGTACGTACATATATACATAGTTTCCAACCCTAAATATCGAGACACATATATTTCTCTGTGTCCCGATGCACGTAAAAAGAAAAATAACAAAAAACCTTAGTTTGGAACGAAATACATATATTTCTCTGTGTCCCATTATTCGTTTGTTGGCTACCCCTCCAAATGTGGAACACATCTAATTCCTCCTTAATGTCATCAACTTCAACTTCCATTATCACCAATTCTGATGATAATACAAAATCACTTCCAAAAACAATGGAAGAAGTTTGGAACGAAATCGGGGGCCTCAACCATTCTAATAGTAACAACAATAACAATAATTCCACACTACGTCTTCAAGACTTTTTCTCAAGGGATTACACGGCCTCGTCGTCCTCCGGTCATGTTCAATCCTCGCCGCCTGCACCGTCACCCCCACCGACGATCCTCACATTGAGCCCTCTTAATGACCACAATCACTTTATGATGAGCTCTCTGCTTCATCATCATCATCATCACAACCTCATTGGTAATTTAAATCATCATGTCTCAAGCTCTCTAATTAATCTCGATCCCGGGACGAAGAGGTATCAGCCCGAGTCAGGCGGAGGCGGAGGCGGAGACAGACGCCACAAGCGTATGATTAAGAACCGTGAATCTGCAGCCAGGTCCAGGGCTAGAAAACAGGAAATTCTTCAACTCCATCTATAATTTTAATTTGCTAACATAATTATGGTACGTTTTATAACAAATTTTATCTTCTAACTGATTTTATTTTAATTATGTGCAGGCTTACACGAACGAGTTGGAACTAGAAGTTGCAAATTTGTTGGAGGAGAATGCCAAACTCAAGAAACAGCAACAACAGGTATATATTATTACTCCGCACACAAGTAAAGTATGTTTAGCTACAAAAGAAAATAAAAGAAAAACATCTATGTTCACCCTTTTTTTTAAAAAAAAATTAAGAAAGTATTAACTGACTAATAAAAAGAAAAAGTAGAAGTCGGTAATACATAATAAAAATATGTTTAGCTACAAAAGAACGTTAAACAAAAACATTAGTGCTAACCTTCATTTTTAATTAGGAAAGTATATATTAGCTTACTAATAAAAAAGAAGTAGAATTATTAAGTAATTATGGTTTATCATATCCATCCCAATGTGACATCGAATGCCAAATTTGGGTGGCAATGATAAAGGAAAAACTAACTTTCACATATTTGGTTACTTTTCTCAACTTAGCTTATCCTATAACTGATATGCAAGTCTGTCCCAAAGGTAATAACCCCAATTTGGAATCTATTTTTTGGTTGTGTTTACCTTTCACTAATTTCCTCAATTGTTCTCAAACGTACTATCAAATATATACACTCCTAAAATTAAAGTATTATGTGTTTTGTTTGTATTGAGAGAAAGGAAAGAGACTGATTGTTGGTTATATTATATACAAATTTGTGCATTCAGCTATATCTAGCCGCAGCTGCTCAGCATCAAAAGAACAAGTCCCTCCATCGGACATCAACTGCTCCATTTTAAGATTTTAATAATAAATTTTATTTGCCAGTATGTAGTTGCCCTTCCAAGGATTATGGTGGATTGTAGTTTGTTTTTGTTCGAATGTAACTTCAGTCCTTCAGAATATTAATTAACGTAATGGCCGCTAAATATTAAGAAAAAAAAAAAAGAAGAGAAAAGGGCCTCTTTTAATCAGCACAGAAGTAACTTTCTCCAAGTTCAATTTACAAATTGGTTGTTTTCTTTTGCTAAAAGGCTGAAATTATAATCAGCTCCGAGTGAGTGAGAGGAGTACGATACATTTTGTAATGTATTGCCTACGTGGAAAATTGATCATTTATATTAATGCTTATTGAAATTCTACTTCATTTCACCATCATTTGTCTCATCCTTTTTATGGTCCCACCTGACAAAAAGTATTGCGGTATGAGATTGATTTGATTTTTTTGTTCTTAGCTCGCATGTTAACTTTTTTAATACTATTGAATATATCAAAGCTTAATTAATTTAATGTTTCGTGTTATGATTAGACAAGAAACCTACGGAGAAAGATGTTCCATGATGAGACGCGTACTTTTACTGAAAGATTAGGACGTATGAGTGTAGTTCCTCTCGACCATAATTTAAAATTCAGGAAGATATGCAATAGTCCCGTTCAACATGATATTATTTATAATAGTTTGCGCTTTCTTCTAATAGCTACAACTTACACTAATATAGTGGGCTACGCATTATAAATTGGGCTGGGCTGGACCAACCCGGCCCAGGTCTGGACAGAAAGCGGGTAAGGCCGAGCATAAACCGTTTATAATTTGGCATGGCCGATCAGGCCTTTTTCTTTGGAAACTCTCAAATATACATTTGTTAAAAGTACAAACGCAAAAAAACCTTTATTAATATCAAATGCAAATTTACGTAACTCACATATGGTGTTACTTAAATCTACCATAAAGAGTAAATTTAAACCAAGTAATTCTACTTTAAAAGAAAAACATAAAAAGTAAACTTAAAAAATACTTATAAATATTGATTGATATTGGTATTTTCCGTATTGGGTCAGGCCCATATTTGGCCTATATATGGGATCCTCCCCGATATGCATATCGAATGTTATACTCGACATGGTACAACTCACATTTTTATCACGTGTGGGGTCCCCACTTTATGGGGTCTATAAATATCCCGATTCCGCTAATCAATGTAAGTTTTCATTATTCTTTGTTACTGAACACCGATATCGAGCATCTCCGATATCACACCTGATATAATACCCGATATATATCTTCGATATTCATCATCGACATACCCCTCGACATAACATTTGACATCATATCTGATGTAACCCCCGACATCCATCAGAAGATCATATTCGATGTAGAAGGTCCCCGATATCACCTTCGACGTCCCGTTCGATGTTACCCTCGATATCCAACAGAGCATCTTACCGTTAGTTCGAGGTATTCTGGACCAAGACTATTTAGCACCAGTCATTATCGAAGTAGGTCTAGTTTATAAAAGCATCGTAGCACCACATTTGTAATATCCCACCTCGTCTTATATATACGATCTATTGTTAAACTAGATGTGCCTTATGTGGGAACACCACATTCCCGGACGAAGACGTTAAGATGCAACGCATGATGACCCGCTCGCAGCCTGCAAGATCAATTGTTGACAATTCGGTGGCAGAGAGTGCACCACCCCCACATGTCCGAGAACATGAACCGGAGGCTGGCCAAAATGAACCCCTTCACCCTCAACCTCCGGTGGCACCGGAGCCTACGCCCGCAAACCCTAACATCTTGGCACCAGAAATCATGGCACAAATTCTACTGTACAGGCGACAATGAACGCCGCTTTGGAGACTCTATTGCCAAGTTTGGTCAACCAGGGAGCTGGCAAAGTGCCGCCGCAACCCAAGGAATCAATAACCAGAAATTTTGGAATTCAGCGTAGGGTGAATGAGCGCGAAGATGTAGGAGAATCTAGGAGGGAGCATCCACGGTCGAGAATTCTCGTGGAGGGCGGCCCCGACCCAACAATGAACAGAAGTTACATAGCTAGAAGGATGGATGAGCTGGACCGCGAGAAGACAGAGGTCGGTCAAAAATTGGCATTGGCATAAGGCTATAGTAGCTTAACCCCATTTTGTGAGGAGATTGAGTTAGAAGTACTGGAGAAAGGAGAGGAAATCCCGATTATCAAGGCATACTATGGGAAAAGCGACCCATGTCTACTATGTGAATAGTGTCTTGAACCTACATAGGTTTTTACGCAACAGCAAGGCAAAGATTTTGGCTACAACTCTGACCGAGACAGCCATGGGTTGGTTTACAAGAATGGAAGTTGGGTTTATAACGAGCTATGAGTAGATGGGGCAGAAGCTGGAGAGCCAATTCTCAAGTCAGAAGAGAATGCAGAAGAGCATGAACCATTTGAATGCGATGAATCAAAAGGAAAAAGAGAGCCTGAAGGATTTTATAAAGAGGTTTAATGATGAGCTGCTGAAGGTTGATGAACCAAAGGGGCGACCAAGTGGTGCTCATCTTATTCAATGCGACAACGCACAAGAGGTTTGTTGGGTGATCAAGCTGAGATTGCCTATAATTGACCAAATTAATGCTTTAGCCTATGATACTGTTTACCTGGACAATATGATGGCAACAAAGTAGACTCCCTACCAGACCAGCAATTGGCCCAGAGGCAAAGAAGGATGGAACATAGGAAGAAACGGCAAGGACAGGTCCCCGAAGAGGTACACTCCGTTGAACCAGGATATCCTAACTGTATTCGGGGTGGCTCGGAGGAAGAAGTGGTTGAACCAACCAAGGAAGTTGAGGGAGACTTAGGGAACTAAGCGTTTGAGGAAATATTGTGAATATCATCGTCAAAAAGAACACAATACATAGGATTGTATAGATCGGAAGGACAAAATCGAATGACTCATTCGTGAAGAGAAGCTGGTCGAGGATGTACAAAATGCTAAAGACTTTGGAGATCATGATGAAAGGTCCCGTTCCCCCACGAGAGACAAGATGAAGGCCATTGAGGGCTTAGGCGGACATCGAAATGTGATAGTCAACGCGTCTTCTATAGAAGTGATTAACATGATCATTGGGGGACCAACACGGGCAGACTCCACTAACGGGAGGAAAATGATCAGCAGAGGACTCCAAGAGGACCGCTATATCGGATTCACATTGCTTTTGGACGAGTTGCCCGATGAGATTATTACTTTCTCAAGCAGAGATTTGGCGATTTTGCCCCCTGAAGCCGTACAAATAGGTAAACTTGATTTCTCTTTAGTCGGTAAACTTGGTGTTGCCAAATATTGTGTTCGCAAGGTGTTGGTAGGCAACAGGAGTTCCACAAATGTCATATTTCCACATGCTTTGGAGAAGATGGCCCTGCACCACCATGTGGTGGAGCAAATCCGCACCCCTTTGATCGGCTTCGGGGGAGCGGAGGTGATACCGATTGGACAGGTAAACATGCTAATGTCTTTTGGAGAGGAACCACACTGAAGGATCATTAACATCCAATACACTATAGTGGATCACCCTTTCGCCTATAACATCATTATAGGAATGCCTATCCTTAATGCTATCCGTGCAGTGGTACCTACACACCACTAGAAAATCAAATTCCCTGCAGCTGGAGGCGTAGGTGTGGTCATTGCTAACCATAAGAAAGGATGGCATTGCTACATAACTTCTCTTACACTTCCTAGAATGAGGGAAGCCGGGGGATAGGAGGCAAATGCAGAAGGCAACCATCAGATAGCGAAGTAACCAGTGTCCTTAAGATCATTTGAACTTTTGAACTTTCGTAAACTTTGAACAATTTATGCATTCCCTAAATTGCCCCATCATTGGGCTGGTCTGTAACTAAAATAGGAGGAACTACGTCGGTTTGATTCCCATCCATCGTTATTTCTTATCTTTCAATTGCTATATATTTGCATTTCAGTATTGATAACTAACTGCAGGTACATATCCTACGAGATATGACAAAGACGTTCCCCACTAAGGGGTCCGAACGAAACATGCCCAAAGGGCACACAGATTATAAGATATCCGTCATTGGATATCCTGTTATTGGAATGTCATGTTATTATGTCTTATGCAAGATATTGCTGTTTCACCTATCTATGGTAGGTACATCGACATTTCTTGACGATAAGACAAGGAAACGATATATCTCTTACCTATCGCAACATGAAGCAAAAGAAGACAGAGTGACTCTGATGCCTTAACAGGCACGGGAAAAAGTACCTATAGTGGTCGAATACATGATATCCTATGGGGTATGGTGTAAATATGCCCTAACGGGTAGATGATCCCTTATCCATCGAGATAAGGAGGACAAGCGAAAAAAGAAAGATCCCATATCCATCAAGGTAAGGAGGACAAAATAAAAAAGAAAGATCTCTTATCCATCAAGATAAGAAGGACAAAAGAAAAGTAGAAAGATCCCCTATCCATCGAGATAAGGAGGACAAAAGAAAAATTCCCTACCTATCTAGATAACGGACGTAGAAGAACAGGAGAAGATCTCCTATCCATCGTGATAAGGAGGCCAATGAATTGAGAAGAAATCCTACTCATCAAGAGAGAAAGACGTAAAATCAATAATATGCACGAAACAATTAGTCTTTTAGAATAAGAAGGGCAAACTGCTATTATATTTGATTATTCAAGATTATAGAGAAGATAAAGAAAATACACGAATAGATTCCTAAGGAAATACTGCAGACACATGCTTCATCCAGGGTACCTAGAGGCACCCTTAGTATGAATCCCTTAGTATGAATTTCTCAACCAGTGACAAGCATGTTATTAATTTCTCATTACTACTGCCAAAAAAAGAAAGGGGCTATAACAAACTTATCGACTCAAAAATGGCACTCCTTCCAGTAGACGTACCACCACCACTCTCAGTGCGTTTCCTCTTATGATGAGAAGGGTTTACGCTAGAAGTCCGGGGAGCTTGGCTCATACTAGAGATCGCTCAGACCCCCCCCCCCCCCTGCGACGACACACCGCTCCCAGGGAGCCCACCGACCCCACGTTCCATATACTCCTAACTTTTGAACGCTCCACTAGTCTTATCTTTTAATCGGTGACCCTCTCGCCCACGTGTTTTAAGTACGACTGGTAGTGACGCATCAACACCAGCTTCAACTTTCGCCGTAGCAGCACGCGCAGTGATGATATCCAACCTCGGATACATCACGAGTTGGCCTGTATACAAAAACTATAACATAACCAAGAAATAAGTATTTAAAAATATACAATTAAGACAAGGAGGATAGCATACCATGGTCGAACGATCCTCGATAAGGCACCGATGAAAAACCACCCGCGCGCAACACCTCTTCATCAGCAAGAGTTGTGAGGTCATACCCGTGGGCCAATAAACAGTCCAATAAGCCCGCGACCCATTGAGGCGCGCCCACAATAGATTGCCTTTTGTATTTCCATTGTTGACCATTTTTAGGTAGATCCTTGAACTCCCCAGTAGCCTTCTCCTCGACATAAAAGTATTCATTCTTACTGTCAAAGTCGTAACTAGTCTGGCTACCTTACAAGAAATTTCCTCCTGAATGAGCTATGATGAAGAAGAAGCCTCTATCCCCACCCTTCTTGTTGTTAATAAAGGAGAATAGAGCCCATAATTCATTAACCCCACGGGGCACACCAAGGGCCTTCATGACCAATACGAAGGCCACGATAACAACAAACGAGTTGGGAGAAAGTTGTCCCAGGTACACAACGATACTCGTTAGGATAACAACAATAGCCGGGTTGGAACCCCGAGGGGCGTATGCATTCGCTCCTCTTTACCAGGGAACTTAATCTTGTATCCATCTATATGATACATAGTAGCATAATGATCAGGGTAATGGGGAACGCGTGACACCATGTCTTCATACTTGATAGCAATCTTATATTTCTTCACTTTGGGTGACTTTCGAAGACCCCATTCACTATATCTCACTCCCTCATCCCTGCTGAACTCACCATCTTCCCCGTCTGATCCATCCCCCATGTCATCACTGAACAATTCCTCTGTCACAAATATCTCAAAATCGATGAATCCAGATCGAGACCGAACAACCTCCTCATTCTCCTATCCCAAGTCAGATACATTAACTCCCATCGTATAGGCCATCGTTACTATGAGCGAATGAACACATATACAATTTTGGAAAAACTCTTTGAGCACGATAGGATCAGGAAAGACGCAACCTAGAAATCAAATTCGGATAAAAAGTTAAGTGCAAACTTATATCGAAAATCATATCGAAACACATATCGAATATGTATGTCAAGTATGATATCGAATACAGATATCAAAAATTGAAATCAAAAATGCATATCGAAATGACGATATCGAAAACGAATATCAGAAATCATGTTGGATATCCTTGATATACCTCAGCATAAGGAAGGCAAATTTTGTTAAAAGACAAATGACCCTTCTCTCTCATGCAGAGCGCTATTCACAGACATCTGGTCCTTCGATGATGCATTTATGATGGCACATACCGAAAGCCAAATTCGACATCACATATCGATAGAAATTCGATATTGATTTAAAAAAAAATCCTCAATCTCACCATGAGGTGAAATTACGTCACGGGAGACGCTCACATATGATAATTCAAATGAGGACCTCTCGACTACGCCAATTACATTGGGGGTCCACCAACATCTTTGAACGAATTCCCGTATCTGAGCTCCGTCATTTGAACGGGCGGGAAAAGAGTTACTAGTAATTCAAACTTAGATTTAATTTGTGAATTATTATTTACAATGATAACACCCAAATTGGGGGACTACATGATATGAGTATTTCCAAAATTGGGTCGGCCTATAGGCCAGGCCCATATTTGGCCTATATCGGGGATCCTCCCCGATATGCATATCGAATGTTATATTTGACATGGTATAGCTCACGTGTGCGGTCTCTACATGATCAATGCGAGAAAAACACCTTTCCAGAATCTTGATACTCGATTATCATTGAAAACTTCATTTATCGTGTGGTTCTTCATAGGATATAAACTCTCGTGCAAGAATGAATTCATCATTAAAGGATGCATGGATAATTTCATCATCAGATGATGTATACTTGGCACTTGTCAATTGGTTTTTTCTTTGTATTATTTTTCTCGCTACACTACAACAAAACCATGCAATAGCATGGAAAGTTATGCGTCCGAATTTTTATTTTTCGGATGCATGATCAGTAGCATCGGACAAATCCGATGCAGTTAGCCTGCATCGAAAGGTTCGGATGCAGCCACATAGGCTGCATCCGAAAATTCCCATGCAAAGCTTTGTATTAGAATTTCCGGATGCAGCTTACGTGGTTACATCCAAAAATTTTCATGCAATTGATCTAAGGTCAATTGCATCGCAATTTTGCGATGCAATAAAATATATAATTATATTATTTAAAAAAAATACAAATTTTTTAAAAAAATATGTACAAATATATAATAAATGAGGAAAATTAAGAAAAAGAAGAGAAAAATAAGTAAACATCTTAATTATTATCCAAAGACATTGGCAATTACGTAAATATTAATTATAAAATTATAACATCGATAAACACAACGATTTTTGAAAAAAAGACCAAACCTACATGTACCCACTTTTTGTAAAAGTAAAACGAGCATCGATTTATCATAACACTTTTCGTACAACTAGATCAAACACCGATTTATCATACCACTTCTAGTACGAGTAAATCGAACACCGATTTATGTACCTACTTTCGTACACTATATCGAATGCCGATTTACCATACCACTTTTTGTACGAGTATATCGAACACCGATTCACCATACTATTTTTTCGTACATTATATCGAACACCAATGGACCATACCACTTTGCATCGTAAAAAACAGAGTAACGAAAGACGCAAACAAACCATTCGGGTGAAAATGTAATTATCCAAATGTAGCAAAATAATTCGAAATTCACTTTTTCTTTCACCAATATTTTCTAAACAATAAGTAAGAATGTTCGTTCAAATCTCGTTAAGAACGAAGTAACGAAAGACGCAAACACCTTTCGGGATAAAAATGTAATTATTCAAAAGTTGCAACACAACTCGAAAATCACTTTTTCTTTCACCAACATTTTCTAAACAATAAGAAGAAGTGTTCTTTCAAATCTCGTTAAGAACGGAGTAACGAAAGACGCAAACAAACCTTTCGGGGTAAAAATGTAATTATTCAAAAGTTGCAACACAACACTAAATACACTTTTTCTTTCACCAACACTACTAAACAATAAGTAGGTGCGTTCTTTCAAATCTCGTCAAAAATGGGGCATCGAAAGACTCAAAGAAACCTTTTGGGGGTGAAAAATGTAACTATTCAAAAGTTGCAAAACAACTCAAAATTCACTTTTTCTTTCACCGCCATTTTCTAAACAACAAGTAGGAGTATTCTTTCAAATCTCATAAAAAAGAGGGTAATAAAAGATGAAAACAAAACTTTCAAGGTGAAAATAGAATTATTCAAAAGTTGCAAAACGACTCGAAATTTCTTTTTTCTTTCACCGTAAGTAGGAGTTTTTTTACAAATATCGTCAAAAATAGAGTAACGAAAGACGCAAAATAAACAATGTAACCATATAACATTATATAATCTTCAACCCTAAACCCTATACACATATACTCTACTAAATCAAAATTGTATTTTCACAGGTAGAGAGTGTCAATCAACTCCAATCCTCGATTTGATTTTACCATAAGCTAAGTTTTTAAAAATAAGTATGTTCTTCAAAATTTCGTAAAAAACGGAGTAAAGAAAGACGCATAAAAAATATTTAAGGTAGAAAATCTAATTATGCAAAAGATGGTAAACAACATCAAAAACTATGTTTTCTTTAACCACTATTTTAATAACACTTATGAGGCATATGTACATTCAAGATTTGTCAAAAAATGCGTAGCAAAAGACGTTTAAAATATTTTTAGGGTAAAAAATGTAAATACAAATTTAGTAAGTAGGGGTTTTTTGTAAATAGTTAAAAAATAGATGAAGGGAAATATTTCCATGCAAAAAATATTGCATATAAATATTTATATGCAAAATGTACCTATTTATACATGCATAGGAAAATTTTCCATGCAAAATGTATTGTATACATACTACATCCGAAAATTCCCATGCAATTGATCTAAGGTCAATTGCATCACAACTTTGTGGTGCAATAAAATATATTATTATATTATTTTAAAAAAATACAAATATTAAGGAAAATATGTAAAAATATATAATAAATGAGGAATATTAGGAAAGAAAAGTGGAAAATAAGTAAATGTCTCAATTATTATCCAAAGACATTGCCAATTACGTAAATATTACTTACAAAATTACAACATCGCCAAACAGAAAGGTTTTTGAAAGAAAAAACTAAACTGACATGTACCAAGTACTTTTCGTACAAGTAAAACGAGCACCGATTTATTATACCACATTTCGTACAATTAAATCAAACAACGATTTACCATACCACTTTTCGAACGAGTAAATCAATCACCGATTCATTATTCCAATTTCTGTACAATTAAAATGAACATCAATTTATGTTCTCAATTTTCTTACATTATATCGAACATCGATTCACCATAATACTTTTCATACATTATATCGAACACCGATTTATCATACCAACTTTTGTACAAGTAAAACGAACAAAATTTATCATACCATTTTTCGTACAAGTAAAACGAACACTGATTTATCATACCACTTTTAGTACAAGCAAATCAAACACCGATTTACGTACCAATATTTTGTACACTATATCGAATATCGATTTACCATACCACTTTTCGTACGAGTATATTGAACACCGATTCAACATACCATTTTTCGTACATTATATCGAACACTGATTCACCATACCACTTTGTATCGTCAACAACGGAGTAACGAAAGACCCAAATAAATATTTTAGGGTGAAAATGTAATTATTCAAGAGTTGCAGAAGAACTGTAAATTGACTTTTTCCTTCACCAATATTCTGTAAACAATAAGCAGGAGTGTTTTTTCAAATCTCGTCAAAAACAGAGTAACGAAAGACGCAATCAAACATTTTGGGGTGAAAATGTAATTATTCCACAGTTGCAAAACAACTCAAATTTTCTTTTTCCTTTAACCAAAATTTCTAAACAATAAGTAGGAGTGTTCTTTCAAATCTCGTCAAAAACGTGGTAACGAAAGACGCAAACAAATATTTCGGGTTGAAAATATAATTACTCAAAAGTTGCAAAACAACTTAAATTTCACTTTTTTCTTTCACCAACATTTTCTAAACGATAAGTAGAAGTGTTCTTTCAAATCTCGTCAAAAATTGAGTAATGAAAGACGCACAATAAACAATATAACCATATAACACTATATGATTTTCAACTCTAAACTCTAAACCCTAAACCCTATATACATATACTCTACTAAACCAAAATTGTATTTGCACATGTAGAGAGTTCAATAAATTTCACTCCTCGGTTTTTTTTTTACCGTACACTATGTTATTAAAAATAACAGTGTTCTTCAAAATTTTGTAAAAAAATGGAGTAAACAAAGACGTTTAAATCTAATTATGCAAAATATGGAAAACAACATCAAAACTCTATTTTTTTAACCACTATTTTAATAACACTTATGAGGGATAGGTACATTCAACATTTGTGAAAAACGCGGAACAAAAGACGTTTAAAATACTTTTGGGGTAAAAAATATAAATACAAATTTAATAAGTATAGATTTTTTATAAATAGTAATAAATTTTGCATAGAAATATTTCTATGCAAAATCAATTCCATGAGAATTTTCGGATGCAATTGACTTGAAGGGCAATATCATGGGAATTTTACGATGCAATAAATATGTAATTATATTATTAAAAAAATTAAGAAAAAAATTTGTAAAAAATAAAATTAAGAAAAATTTTGGGAATTAAGGAAAATTTGTAAAAATATATAATAAATGAGAAAAATTAAGAAAAAAGTGGAAAATAAATAAATGTCTCAATTATTATCCAAAGACATTGCCAATTACGTACATTTTAATTATAAAATTACAACATCGATAAACACAAAGGTTTTTTAAAAAACGATTGAACCGAAATGTACCCACTTTTCGTACAAGTAAAACAAGCACCGATTTATCATACTAGTTTTCGTACAACTAAATCGAACACCGGTTTACTATACCACTTTTCGTACGAGTAAATCGAACACCGATTTATCATACCAATTTCCGTACAAGTAAAATGAACACCGATTTATGTACCCACTTTTCGTATATTATATCAAACATCGATTCACCATACCACTTTTCTTACATGATATCGAACACCGATTTATCATACCAATTTTTGTACAAGTAAAAAAACACGATTTATCATACATTTTTTCGTACAAGTAAAACGAGCACCGATTTATCATACCACTATTCGGACAAGTAAATCGAACACCAATCTATATACCTACTTTTCGTACACTATATCGAACCCCGATTTACCATACCAGTTTTTGTATGAGTATATCGAACACTGATTCACCATACCACTTTTCGTACATTATATCAAACACCGATTCACCATACCACTTTGCATCGTCAAAAATGGAGTAACAAAAGACGCAAATAAACCTTTTGGGTGAAAATGTAATTATCTAAAAGTTGCAAAATAACTCAAAATTCACTTTTTATTTTGCCAATATTTTCTAAATAATAAGTAGGAGTGTTCTTTCATATCTCGTCAAAAATGGAGTAACAAAAAACGCAAACAAACCTTTCGGTGTGACAATACAATTATTCAAAGTTGCAAAACTATTCAAATTTAACTTTTTCTTTCACCAACATTTTCTAAACAGTAACTAGAAGTGTTCTTTCAAATCTCGTCAAAACGTAGTAGCGAAGGACGCAAACAAACATTTTGGGTTAAAAATATAATTATTTAAAAGTTGCAAAACAACTCAAATTTAACTTTTTCTTTCACCAACATTTTCTAACCAATAAGTAGGAGTGTTCTTTCAAATCTCGTCAAAAATGGGGTAACGTAAGCCGCAAACAAACCTTTTGGATTGAAAATGTAATTATTTAAAAGTTGCAAAACAACTCAAATTTCACTTTTTCTTTCACCAACATTTTTTAACCAATAAGTAGAAGTGTTCTTTCAAATCTCGTCAAAAATGGGGTATCGAAAGCCGCAAACAAACCTTTTGGGTTAAAAATGTAATTATTCAAAAGTTGCAAAATAACTCAAATTTAACTTTTTCTTTCACCAACATTTTCTAACCAATAAGTAGGCGTGTTCTTTAAAATCTCGTAAAAAATGGAGTAATGAAATAATCTTCAACTCTAAACCCTAAGCCCTAAACCCTATATACATATACTCTACTAAACCAAAATTGTATTTTCACATGTAGAGAGTGTCAATCAATTATACTCCTCGGTTTTTTTTACCATAAGCTATGTTATTAAAAATAATAGTGTTCTTCAAAATTTCGTCAAAAACAGAGTAAGGAAAGACGTTTAAAAAATATTTGGGGTAAAATATCTAATTATGCAAAAGATGAAAAAAACATGAAAACTCCATTTTTTAACCACTATTTTAATAACACTTTTGAGGCATATGTACATACAAAATTTGTCAAAAACGCAGAATGAAAGACGTTTAAAATACTTTTGTGGTCAAAAATGTAAATAGAAATTTAATAAGTATAGGTTTTTAATAAATAGTAATAAATTTCGCATAGAAATATTTCTATGCAAATTGTACCTGTTTCCTCTTGCATAGGAAAATTGCCATGCAATTTGTACTATGTACATGCTACAGTACATGTTGCATGGCAAAATTCCGATGTAAAAATTGCTTTTTTCAATTGTATCGGAATTTTTCCATGCAGAGGAATGCCTGCATGGCAATATTGCAATGCAGTACATTTTGCATGGGAAATTTCTGTTGCAAAAACTGCTTTTTCCAGTTGCTTCGAAATTTTTCCATGTAGAGCAAAGCTTGCATGGAGAATTTGCAATGTAAAATTACGTACTTTCTCCTATAAAAACCCCACACCCCATTCACTTCTCATTCATCACCTTCTCTCTCCCTCCTCTCTACTCCTCTTCTCTCTAAAATATTCGTTAAAGGATTTACAATTTTTTTTTATTTTTTTTAATATAACTAAAAAAAATATATAAATACCTATGTATTGGAATTCGTATAAGAATATTTTACAAATACGTATATCGATAGAATAATATTCTTAGATTATATTTTAAATACAATATGTATATCTTGAAAAATTAATCAATTCGTATCTTAGAAATATGTATAAATTAGTATAAAATGCGTATTTTTTCATAAAAATAATACTTTAAAACTTTAAATGAATTATTTATATTAATAAAAGGGAATAAAAATTAAAACTGGCGGAATACTGCCATTTTTTTAAATAATTTCGAATTATGTTGCATAGGAATATTTTCATGCGACATATGTGATGCATCGGATTTATCCCATGCAATTGCTGAAACACAATTGCATCGGATTTTTTTCCATGCAATTGCGGCATGAGCAATTGCATGGGAATTTTCCTATGCAGTATCCGAACCAAGGTCATGTGCTGACTTTTGGTTCTGCATCGAAAATATTCGATGCACGCGCTTTTCTGCATCAGATTTTTTCGATGAAAAGCCTTTTGCTTGTGAAATTTTCAATGCATTATTGCATCCGAAAATTCGGATGCAGAGACCAATTGCATCGGAATTTTTCGATGCAATTCACTTGCATGGACACCAGAGGCATGGAAAGTTTGCATCGAATCTTCCATGCAATTGATCAATTGCATGGAAAATATAGCCTATTGCATGGAATTTTTTCCATGCAATTGATGCGTTAATGCTAACCACAACCGTCCATATATGATTTAAGCAACACATTTACACGTCCAAATAGAGTAACAACTTCAAGTAAGAAGAGCATACCATCTCTACCATGTTCAACACCATTTATCATATATTCTGTAGCAACAACTTTAGCTTTATTCTAGAGTGTTCTACTGAAATAATAGTAAGTTTCATGGAATGCAACCATACCAAAGTAGGACAACTATAGTCATCCATACAACTATTCCCCCACTCTTGTACATGTCGTGCAACATATTGGCTCTGTGATCATGTGGATCATGGTTGCAAACGATAACGACTGGGAAGATATATCGTAAGCCATGTAGGAGAGAAAAGGGACGACGACTTAGGAGAGGGTGGTGTCTAGGGTTAGAGACCCGAAAACTGATACCATGTAAGATTAGATAAATCTCACCATAATTGTGTCTTTTATTTCTTTTTGTATTTATAATTTTACCGTCATCCTATTGTTGTGCAACAAGAACAAGAGTCCCAGATTGGAAAAATGAAGGAGTAGATATGGGTTATAGGATTTGAGATATCTCAATGGACCAAAAAACAAAACCATGGGGGCTTGGGCCCAAAGTTAACAATACTATACCAATGTGAGATTAAAAATCCTAACATCTCGTATTAGAGCCAGTGTTCTCGATCCGTGTGGGTGTTGTTGGAGTGAAGGAGAAAGGAGATGAGCTCCGGCTTAAGGAAATGATCACATGTGGTGGTGAGTCGTCGGGTTAAGGGGAGGATCAGCGATCCTTTGGTGAAGGGAGGAAACAGTTTGTTGGGCCAAAAATAATACATTGGGAGCGAACGGAAAAAGGAGGCAAAGTCCCAGTCACGTGAGGGGCACGTAGGGATAGTCTAGTGGTCCTTTGTTTGATGTGAGGATTGTTAGGCCAAACAATAGTCTCACATTAAAAAGATGAATGAATTGATCTGAGTTTATAGGATTGGAGATATCTCATTTGGTATGAGGCCTTTTGGGAGTGAACCCAAAAACAAAACCATGAGGGTTTGGGCCCAAATTAAACATTATCATACCAATGTGGAGAATATAATTCCTAACACGTAGAGATAGAAAGAAGATACAAATGCTCCCACCACTCTCTAAGAATCAAAATTTATTCTTAAAATTTCCTAAGTTCTTTTGGGTGGATCCTTGAAGCAAATGGGTAGCATGTCGAGCATGATATAAGCAAACAACTCTTGCGATTTACACTTCGGAAAAGGCGCAGATGAAGATTTTCTTCATATTTTTTGTGTAAGTTCATATTTGATTGCAAAGTTCATGATATTATAATGCTGATTCTGTTTGTTATCATATCATCAAGGTTCCATATTCATTATTATTTTGGTCTTATTTTGTCCGGGTTACAAAATACCGAAAACTGTTACAATGGGATTCTCAATTGCCAAAAATAATGCTAATCAAATAGAAATTGAACTAGCTTGGTTTGGAACACCTATTACAAGCTAATTAGAGAGTACATGTTAAATTACAATATATGGATAGCGCATCGAATTATGAGAATTCGATCTAGGGTGTATCGAATCGGGTATGCTCGACACGGTCAGTGCAGGTAGTCCAATACCGAATCTCGATCCTTGGATCTATGTGTGCATCAAATTGAGGTCTTTCGATGTAGAACTGAGTGAGTTGTTGAGTATCGAATCGGATAACTTTGATCGAGTGTTGAGTATCAAATGCGATGACTTCAGTCGAATGCAGTGTATCGAATGCTATGGATTCGATCTTGAGTAGGTTCAAGTTAGTCTTGAACGCATCTCCAGAATATCAGATGATGGGGTATATATAACCCCCATTCCGTGGGCCTTAGTGGTGGTTGGGGAATGAGCATCGAATTGGGATGATTTGATCGATCCCTTAGATTAAATCGAGGCCATTCGAAGTTCGTTCAACATCGAATTTCTCTTATGCGACGTACAATTTCAATGGGCATTCTTCCATGGGCCGTCCCAATATTCAAACAGGGCCATTCCTAAAATACCCCCATCATATAGTCCCCCCAGTTTGGGAGACGGCATCGATTAGAGAGCGGTTGCCAAACTCAAAAACTCATATTAATTTGTCGCTTCGTGATTTCGATGTTGATAATGTTAAAAATCATGCCCCCGATTGCGAGGCGTTCTCGCATAGAGATCGAATTCCAAGCTTTGAGGACCTGACTGCGTGGCGTTGAAAATCATGTCCCCGATTGAGATGCAGGGGCTGAAAGATATGGATCCCATGCATACTACTTACGATTTATCGAGTCGGGTCATAAATCATGTTCGAAACCTCTCACTTTTATTTGCGTCTGTTATGTACATATAATTCATGTATATTCTTCTTAATGTTGGTGTTGTCGATCGAATGAGTTTCATTCGATCTTGGTGTCTGTATTGAATAGTGGTGGTTCGATCTACATTTCATCTTTTTTTGCACATCGATCGAATTGTTATCATTCGATGTTGAAATATACATCGAATTGGTTTGATTTGATGCTTGCTCTGATGGGCCTAGTGGGCCTTTCCGCTCTTATATAAAGGGAGGAGAGGCTTGAAAAGCGCATTCTTCATTCTGTAGAAACTCAGTGAGTACATCGAACAGGCACGATTCGATACACCCTGCATCGAATGTGACTGATTCGATGCTGTCAGTATCGAACAAAGATCACTCTTTTCCAAAAAATGTAGGTTTTTGCCTCTAGTTTCTTTTAACCTTGCTTCTTTTTGTACCCAATTTCGCTCGCAATCCTTTGTTGATTTTCCAGCTATAATCAAGGTAAATTATTAATTTCTTGCATTGTTTGTTGTTTTTTGTTTGCATAGTAAATGGTCCTCAAACATATCGCGCAGTTGTCATAAGCGTCGAGAGTGACGGATTCGCGTAGTCAGCTTCCCTTTCTTTTTTATTTTATTTCAGTTTGTGTCGATCAAGATGGTGAATTCTGAATCGACGTCGGGGAGTGAGTCTAGTAGCAACTCAAGCTCCGATTCAATCACCTCTATGGTGGGCCCTACAGATGCTCCTGCAGGTTTGATATTACCGCAAGGAGATAATAATGATCTAATCAATATCAATTATGTCGATTTGCCGATGGATGATCACTTTGATGGAACTGATGACCAATCGTCCCCGCAAGCAGGAGACGACGATTTGCAATCGTCTTCAACTGAGGATAATCGTGCCCCCAGCAAAGCAGGTGAAGATATTGAAAGAATCAATAGGGAGATTGATGATTATGTGGAGGTCCATGGATGGCGTTTAATTCTCATGTATCGCGGTTGCAACATAATCACCATTTCTTGTGCAAAACATATAACATTGGAAATAGGTATAAGACAGTCATCCCTGGCCCGGGCGAGCGCATGGATACTCCCCCTCTCGTCACCTTACAGTGGTTGTGGGTCAGCTGGCCAACAGGTTGCGATTTCCTATACCAATAGAGTTAAAACTCATACTTAGGTCGATCGGTCTCGTGCCGAGGCAGCTGACTTCAAACTCGTTCAGGCAAATTATTGGTTTCATCATCTTGATGAAGGCCGTGGGCGAACCCCATGGTCCTAACAAATTTTGGGCTCTCTTTGAGGTTTGCAGGAGAGAAGTAGGCTTTTATCACGTTAAATCTATGAGGTGGCGCAAGTTTCTGAGTGGCGGGGCACGTAGGGATAGTCTAGTGGCGCAAGCTTTTATCACGTTAAATCTACTCTACTTCGTGATCTGGTTGTTATAGATGTCATGCCTAATAAACTGGGAAAATGGTGTTCTCATAGAGGGCGCCAATATTCTGGTCTTATTTTGTCCGGGTTACAAAACACCGAAAACTGTTACAATGGGCTTCTTAATTGCCAAAATAATGCTAATCCAATAGAAATCGGACTAGCTTGGTTTGGAACACCTATTACAAGCTAATTAGAGAGTACATGTTAAATTACAATATATGGATAGTGTTGTTATTAAATTCGCAAGTGCACAAAATCATAACAAGTAATAAAGTGATAGATAGGGTTGTCGATCCCACGATGAATAAATAATTAATTACCAAAATTGATTAACTCTAGTTTTATTTGAGAAATCGAATTTCAATTGGTTCAAGCGAAAAGATTAACAATTTGCTAATTACAGTAAAAACTTTTAACAAAGTGGGGGCGTTGAGACAATAGAATAACAAGGGTATTTCAATAAATAAGTGTAGACAATGAGAGAAGAGCTGGAAATCATGAGTTCACCGTCATTAGTTTGATCTAACTTTTAATTAAGCATATTATTACGAGTTTCACGTTCAAAATTATTGTTGGTTATCACCATTTATGCTTTATGTACTCTTTTCTCAAGTTATACATAAATTCTACAGCTTTACAACTAGAAAATGGGTCTAGTTACGAAGATGTGCACATGTATGTTCGGTGGTGATTTTATCAACCACGTGAAAACGATACATATATTTCTATTCTATTGAGAATTCAGGGTATTTACTTCAAAGCTATTTCACAAAAATCTCCTCTCGGTTTCAATTCGGTCATTAGTTCATCCAAAAGTCGGCCAAAATTTTAGAAGCATTATATTCACAAATAAATACACCAACTATTTTGACATTGTAATAATACGTTTTAATTAAAGGTTAATTCATCGTAATTAGGCTACGTCACTATCCCAGAAAAGTAAATTTAGCACATAATGGAATATCGAACAAGACTATAAGATAAATATAACATCATAAAGTAAAGAGAGAAAAGAGATCGTTACATATTTTTACTTCCGAAAAGCCTCCGGTGGACTCCCTCGTACAAACTCCGAATTACTTCACTGATTTTGGTCAACTTCACTGATTTGGTCATAACTTTCTCTCCAGATGTCGGAATCACAAATCACTTGTTGCGTTGGAAACTAGACATATGTGGCTTTCTAGTGATATAAAGAACTAAACATAACTCAATCTACACAGGTGTCGGTGAATTTTTGAAGTTTCGGTTCTTGATTGACAAATCATATTTCAACCTACTAAACATGAAAACAAACATAAAAATACCACAAAACTATCAAAAATAATCAATTAAACAAGTGTAAAAGCATGATAATGATAAGTATTTCCCAAGCTCATCAGATAGCACATCGAATTATGAGAATTCGATCTAGGGTGTATCGAATCGGGTATGCTCGACACAGTGAGTGCAGGTAGTCCAATACCGAATCTCGATGCTTGGATCTATGTGTGCATCGAATTGAGGTCCTTCGATGCAAGAGTGAGTGAGTTGCTGAGTATCGAATCGGATAACTTCGATCGAGTATTGAGTATCAAATGCGATGACTTCGGTCGAATGCAGTGTATCGAATGATATGGATTCGATCTTGAGTAGGTTCGAGTTAGTCTTGAACGTGTCCCGAGAATGTCAGAGGACGGGGTATATATAACCCCCGTCCCGCAAGCCCCAGTGGTGGTTGGGGAACGAGCATCGAATTGGGATGATTCGATCGATCCCTTAGATCGAATCGAGGCCATTCAATTCTCGTTCAACATCAAATTTCTCCTATTCGACGTACAATTTCAATGGGTCTTCTTTCGTGGGATGACCCAATATTCATATTGGGCCATTCCTAAAATACCCCATCAATCATCATCTCCAATTATCTTGATATCGGCTTTTTCTCAAATAAACACTGCTCACTGGATTGTCTTAATTTTGGTAGCTGCGATTTTTTTGGTGAGTTTGATTAGATTTTTGGATTCCTCTTGGAAAATTGAGGGGGTACGCTAACAGTTTTGCAAAATGATCAATTATACTCCCATGATCATAAAATTTTCATAAAAAACTCATTTTTTCATCAAAAAACTGCTCTCGGGATTGCACCAGGATTTGAGGGGTTTTATGTTTATATGATTGAGAAACTGTTCTAATATCATCTTATATTAGTTTTGGGTGGAATATATCTTTTTTGTTCATCAAAATCTAAGATTTAAGCCAACACACACTAAAAGGTGTTCCTGAGGATCTTGCACGAAAATTGGATTTTCCATGTAACGAAATACGATTTTAACGATTTGTAAAGTGCGTTGGAACCGTCTCTCCTTTGGCTACATTATGTTAGGAAAATATAAATTTCGGCAAATTTTTTCGGCAGCGGCGGTCCGGGGGACAACGGTGGCACGATTGATAAACATATCGAGAAATCCACGGTGACAATAGAGTCGATTTACCATTATAAAGGCATATGAAGGTAATGTTGTAAACCTATCACAATGTAAAAACAATAGCAAGGCAGCATAGTATATCCAACAGGAAGCACAAATACAATAACGCCACCATCAATACAGCGCAGTAGCCCAATAATAGTGTGTGCAAACCAAAGAAAGTGCACAACTGAGCGAATGAGATCGAAAGAGTAACTGCAAAGGTATAGCGTGCATGCGTGTGCTACAATATATAGAAAACTGAGATCTTGCTCAATATGTGCGTATAAAGCTGAATAAAAATATAAGCAAGACGTGATTGACTAACATCCAAAAATAGTCTCCAAGAAAGCCAAAACCTACAAGACCAAGAAGGGGGGGGGGGGGGGGAGGGAGAAACTAAGCCAAAGAAATACTACTGTGGCAAATAAAAAATATATGCCCTTGTATAGTCCCAACCCAAGCCCCAAAACCAGCCCCGTAACGCAATGTATCGACCAAATAATCCAGCAGACCAAGGCACCAGAACATGTCCAACAAGAAACATAACCACGCCAAAATTTCCATCACAAATACACAGTAACCCAATATGAGTGTGTGCAAAGCAGCTGAAATGCACAATCGAGCGAATAAGTTCGAATGAGCAACTGCAAATATATAAAGTGCATGTATGTGCAACAACATATAGAACTATACGAACATGCACGATATGTTCGTGTAAAGCTGAACACAAGAAAAAGCAAAATGTGAACGACTAAGAACAGAAGATAGTCGCCAGAAAAGTCACAACCTACAAGACCAAGAAATGGGGGGGGGGGGGGGGAGAAACTGTGCAAAGAAATACTACTATGGCAAATAAAAAATATATTCCCCTGATGTATCCCCACCCAAGCCCCACAATCGACTCCGTAATACATAATATCCACCAAAAAGTCTGGCAAGACTCCTGCATATATGATCCATACCACATCATGGCATGTCTGAATGTAACGTGTGTGCAAGGAAGTATGGCAAACTCGAGACAGAAAGCAAGACACAACTGGTAGATAATATGTATGTTCTTGTGTGTCAATCAACCCAACTGTATAGATGAAAAATCTCTAGTAATGATTGTAAGGCTAAAAGAACTCACACACAAAGCGAGTATGGTGAAGAATAAAAATCAACCATATGCAAAGCTGCTCCCTAGGCAAATGATGACCATGCAGTCCCACGAAAGGCAATCTAAAGCAACAGGGAAAAATATAATGAAAACAACAAATCAAATCTGACATGAGGTACCACAGCCGAGAGGCAACAAAGTAAATCCAAAGGTACCTCCCAAACACCAACCCAAACCGAGATCCCATCAAAAAGGCTATCATTTGGGAAATTCAAAGTTGGGCCAGTCCCATTGATCCATATCAACTCACAAACGAACCTTGTGACTAATATCCTTCGGACCAAGAATACTATGGATCCTATTGTCACAAGCTTCCTTTGAAAGCACATCGACCACAGTGTTGCCCTCTTGTAAAAGAAGCACGACCTCAGCCTCCATATCAAGAATAAGGCATCCAGTGCCCCATGTTTTTGTTTTTCATATACTGAACAAGGAAAATGCCGTCCACCTCAACCACAAGGTTGTGATACCCATTATCCCAGCATACTTGAAGACCAAAAACAAGACCCGATATCTCAACTTCAATATTAGTCCCCTCTGGCAACGACAGATGGAAAGCACGGACAATATCGCCATTCCAATCTCCAATAACCCTTCATGCCCCCGATGAGCATGGATTGCCTCTGGAACAACCATCCGTGTTTAACTTGTAGAAATTCATAGGAGGGAATTTCCACAAAACAACATGGACACGATGTTCCTTCAGCACAAATAAGCAAATCCCAAAATGAGAAGCTATAACCCTGTACCCGGGCCAAGACTGAATATCCCGGCAATAGAAAAAGAAAATAAGTCCCACATAACTATGCACTTGCATAATGAACCTGCCAGCATCCATAGGGATACCACGATGTACTGAATCATTCCTGGCTCTCTGGATAAACCAACAAATAAGAACAGGAATCAGGACTCTAATGCGCCCTCTCCCTGTGATCCCCCAGAATCGAGCCAATAACCAATCATAGAAGACCAACGGATATAATCAGGGACCTAAATAGAGAAAAGCCCTTGAAAATAACGCCACACCTTTTGGGCGGTGGTACCAGCCCAAAATAAATGTTGCATTATTCCAATCTGAATAGACCCATCCCGACAATACTGGAATTCGTACAGTACACGAGTCACGGCTAGAATATGTTACTAACAGCCTTGGGATCTTTCATCCTTTACATTACCTTTCTTTGTGTGTGTGTGTCGCCGAAGATCTGTTTTATAGCCAATTTCCCATTTTTCTCCTGTCGATTGGAAAGTGCCTTTAAGCATACCCAAGTATCACTAATGTGCACCGATTCTATGACCATAGTGACACGAGCACAAAGAACAAACCCATCCAAATAATAATAAGCAACCACAAGAACGAATCACAAATGCCCAAGAACTTTACATGCTAAGATCGCAGTAAAAACTCGTTTACCACTTGCATGCGGTGTCCAAAGTACCACACGTAGTCAATGAAAGCCCAAACAAATACGCTCAAATGCAGTAAGGATCGCTTACCGCTTGCGTATAAACCGTTAACTCTTTGCGCATAAGAGTCCCTTTGCATAATTGAATGGCTAGTGCGTGGGTGTCGAGCGACTTGAATCTAATAAGGCACCAAATAAACGGTCTGCTCTGCCGGTCAATAATAAAAAGGGTGCCTCATTAATTCATGAAACCCAGATGCACACCGGCTGTCTTGAACGAGCATGGGTCGACGTTAGCGCCTTAATGTGAGGATAATGTGTGGGGGCCACGACATGGTGTGACCTGATGGTCAAAGTCCACGCGTTTTGAGCCGATGGTAGGCGTATGTTGCACTGTAAACGCGTGGGTCCACAGCGTGGGCAAGAGTGGTCAACAGACTAGCATCCGACACTTGTGGCCCCGGCCTTAAATGGAGATGGGCGCACATGGGTGAGTAACTGCGCACATGGGCTCTTATAAAGATGAATGGACCCCGTCCGCCCGCCCACTTTGAAGACACGAACCACATAGGGGGACAACTGCATTGACCCTTCCCTACCCACATGGGTGCTTATTAAGTCGGTAGACACCCTCCGCCTGCCAACTTTGAACTCAAGCCAACCGACGCCGGTGCAAGCTATTAATCGTTCCAACTCTGCACCAACGTCGGACCAAAAAATAGCAAATGGCTGGCGCTCCTCGCCGGTGCCAGAAAAATGACCCTCTGCCTGAAATGTTGTCAACATCGAGTGGAGTCCATTTCTCCAGTTGAAATCAGCAAACACGACCCAGAATAAGAAAAACCTTCGGGCCAATCCAAAAAGTTAACAATTTGATCTTCATTCATCGTTTTGAGTATGAATGAATGAAGAACACTAAGCTCAAAGCAACTTTCGTTAAAACAATGCATCAATAACAACAATAAACGATCGAAGTTCCACACGACTGATCCAAACCAATAAGCTGCCACAAAGATCGAAAAGAAACGGCCCAAAATGAAGAACGAACACCAACGTCCACCAAAGTGCTGCTAGAGCAGTAAGATGCAACGATCAACGTTAATCAAAAAGTTGGTGATCAGAATGAACGTATAACCACCATAAAACACGGCCAACTCGTGTCAATAAGCAACAAACAGAACCCAAAAGTGGACGGAGATCCACCAAATTATTCAAACAACTTGCGCCTTAACAAGCCACTTTATTGAAAAAAATCCACGGCCAAGCAAACCATGGAAAGAAAAATTAGTTCCAACTCCAAACGAAGACTGATAAGGGAACTAATCGTCGTTTTAAAAATGAAAGGAAAACCCATGGAGAAGAGGAAGACGTCATTTCTTCCACGGCCAAAAATGCAACTTTCTGGCCAAGAACCGTAGGACGGAGGAGACGACGAACCAATCATATGCGAACGGTGAGACCCGATTGTTGCTCCATAAAACTACCCCGAAAATCCAATGAATCACCTCAAACTTTGAAGGAAAACGCAAAGATCTTGACAACAACGACCTAATGATTCAATCCATCATGAAAGAGATGAGAAAGATTGATGAAAAAAGATGAAGAAGAAAACAAAATGGAGACTCGATGAGTTGGTGGTGGTATAGGTTAACCAATCGACCAACCACCGGCAAGGACCATGCACCCTTAACTGCCTCCGCCTGTCAGCGCACGCAACTCAGGACTGTTGGTGGGCGTCAGCAACCCGCTCACACCGTCTGCCAGCGTCGGTCATCGTCAGCCCGAGTCGCACACCTACCGCTCCGTCGTCTAACCCGCAGCGTCCATCGTCAGCCCGCGTCACACACCGATCGCTCCACCGTCTAACCCACAACATCTGCTAGCACGCACCGGCTAGCCATCTGCGCCTCCAATGTGCTCTTCCAGTGAACAGCGCGTAGATGGTCGACCATCTGTCGACCAATATCGGCCAACTTGTGCAGGCCGACGTGATGGGTGCACCGGCAACCCATCAACTACCAACCACTCGGGCGACCAACGCCCATGGTGCAGCCCAGACGGGTGGGGCATTATTGCCGTCTATTCTTAAAAGACGTCTTGAGCCGATTAAGGTCTAGGACCTTACCGATGCGCAGCAATCGCATGCGACCGGCCAACCCCTACCACAGGCTGAGCAGCTGCCTATGGCGATCGACCAGCAACCGCAGCAGGCTCCGGCCAATGCGACAGTCCAGCCGACGCGGCCAGATCAGTCGATGCAGCCCGGCGTTGACCGTCAGCGCCCTCAGGCCCACCTGCAGGCCCATAAGGGGCTTAGGACTGTTAACTCAGTCATTCATTTGGTTTCAAAAGCTGCTCTCGGTGCAGGCACACGGGCTACTACGAAGCCCAACCAAAAGTTACAAATTGTTAACGAGGACAATTTCCCGACTTTGACATCGGTCAAGCCAAAGTCATATCCAGGACAGAGTTCTCGTTCTTTTAGGCCCGTTCCTTCAAGGCCTGGGCCCAACCCTAGATATATATCTTTTGCCCAGATGATTTGTGATAGCAATGTATCTTGCGTGGCCCATCTATCACCAAGATCTAAAAAGAAATCTCTATTCGACGGCTTTCACGATGATTTTGAAATTGACGATAAGGATCAACCGATTTTGTATGACGGGAAGCCTGGTTTCATCTACTCTCTAGAACTTGAAGAGGAACTTGTACACCCTTATAAGTTCACTCTGGTTTTTAGATTTCCGTCTCATACTCCGAGCTTCCTTCGAGTGAAGCAAGGATTTGCCTCATTAGCTATTAAGGGAGGTTAAAGTTTTGGTCCTTTGGGGCCAAGACACGTATACTTGAAGCTCGATTTGGAGGAAGATTTTCGTGGCTACTTACT
The DNA here is from genome assembly GCA_948329865.1 of Linaria vulgaris. NCBI lineage: Eukaryota > Viridiplantae > Streptophyta > Magnoliopsida > Lamiales > Plantaginaceae > Linaria > Linaria vulgaris. Next base: position 2,003,479 of record OX415253.1, on the reverse strand, counting down.
AAAGGTTCGGCCTATGTTCTGAATGTCCCCGTAAGAATATCCAAATGGACACCGAAGTTCTCTATTGATAAGGAGGTTGCGGTTACCTCGGTTTGGGTTCAAACAGAAAACCTCTCGATGCATCTTTATAAGAAGAGCACGCTTTTTGCCATTGTCAAATGCATTGGCAGACCTTTCTGACTAGATGAACAAATTGCTGAGGTTGTTCGTCCAGTGACTGTTAGGATGCTTGTTGACATCAACCTGTTGGGCAAAGGGGCTGAAGAGGTTTTTATTGGTATCAACAATGGCGGCAACATGGAAGGAAAAAGCTATAGTTCCAGCTATGAGGATATCCTGCATTAAGTGTAGAAATCTGAGTCACACTAAACATGAATGCATCCTAGTTCCAGCTCCACCCCAGTTAGGTCTGAAGGAAAAGGCGCATGTGACGCATCTTAGCAGCAAAAAGATGAATAAGGACCCAGTCGGTGCTCATGAGCGAGTTTGGAATAATGTGGCCTCTAGAGGTAGAGGTAGAGGGATAGGCAACCTTCGTGGGGCTAGTTATGCTACAACAGTCACACGGGTTTCCTCAAACCCTTTTTAGGTACTTGTTGAGGCACCTGATAGGGAGCCTCCTGTGGCACCTGATGCCGATGTGTCTCGTCCTCTGAGAGCGCCGGTTATTATGTCTGGTTCCCCTTCTACTCTAGTGGAGGATGTTGTGGCTAGTGTTCTTGAGACAGATTTGACTTTAGATGTTGACACCGGGGTTTTACCATCGAACCCCACACGGGTTCCTTCTGAGGAGACTAGGGCGAATGTCTTTGACGATGTCGAAGTGGACAAGGGCTATGCATCTGACAATGCCAGTATTACTCCAAGGTCTCGTGTCAGGTCAAACATTCGGAGCAAGGGTTTGGCAAAACAAATCTCCTTTTTTGAAGAACAGCCCGCGAGTGTTGCTACTTCGAATTCGGCATACATTAAGGGCTAGAAGCTATTACTCTTGGGGAAGCTTCCAATCCTTTGATTAAACATGAAAAGTCGACCAAGAAAAAGCAGCAAGCGAGATCTACTATCAGAGAACAGTCGCATCTTGCATCCGTCGAACTTCAAAACTCGACAGACTTAGGCGTCCATAACTTCTTTCTTGCAGAGGAACCTGATCTGAGCCATATTACCAGGAGGAAGGTAAGGGAAAGAAAGAAGCATGATAGGTCCGAGCCTCCTCTAGCACCTCGAGACAGTGACGAGGAGCATGATACGGATGAGTTATCATGAATTCTATGTTAGTTTGGAACATCCGGGGGGTTGGTAATAAGAAAGCTCGTAAGCATGTCTTTCACATTAAGCAACAGCACGGGATCAAGGTTCTTGTTCTTATTAAGACAAGTGTTAAACTAGATGTGGTGTTTTACACCAAACGGTTTGGCCTTTCCCGTGCTTATGTTAATGAGTCAAATAAGATATGGTTACTGGTAGCTGATGAAATTGAGGTTGAAGTACTTTTTAATGACCCTTGGTTTCTTTATGTTTGCATTAAGACTTTGGAGCATGATAGATCCATCTTATGCACCTTTGTCTATGGTTCGAACACTAAGATTCTGAGACGCGAGCTCAGGGCGGGTTTGAAGAAAACCCCGTCAAGTCAGTGTCGTGGTTGGTAGTTGAGGACTTCAACATTGTTATGCACCATGAAGAGAAAGCAGTGGGGAATCCTATCACTTTTACTGAGGCAACTGAGTTTTGTGATTGTGCCTTGAGTGTGGCCTCATTGATGCTGGTTTTGAGGGGAACCAATATACTTGGGTCGGCCAAGGTATAAGAACTCGATTAGATAGAGCCCTAATCAATCTCCACTGGGCTTCTTATTTTGAGTTGACTCACATGACACATTGGTTAGAAGACGGTCGGATCACAACCCTCTTCTTATCACTTTTGTGAATAAAGTTGAGCGTCGCCCGACTCTTTCCGATTCCAAAATATGTGGACTCAGCATGCCACCCTCCTAGACGCTGTCCATCAGATTTGGCAGGTCCCATCTATCCACCACGGCCTTGCAGGCCTCTCTGATAAGCTGTTACGGCTTAAGCAGAGATTGAGGTGGTGGAATAAACATGTCTTTGGGGACAATTCTGTTTGGATCACAGAGAAGGAAGCCACCTTGCGGCAAACTGAGATTCTCCTTGATTCTGATCTGACTCCTCAGAACCATATGGAAATTCATCGGTGTAATACCGAACATTCCCTTGTTCTGAATATGGAGGAGGAATTTTGGCATCAGAAGGCCAATGTTAAGTGGATTGTTGAGGAAGAGCGGAATACCAGGAGTTTCCAGGCTTTCGTAAAAAATAAAAGGGTACGCTCTCGCATCCTTAGTATCCAAGATGTAGCTAACCTTATTTCAGATGAGGATGGCATTCGAGCATCGGCAAAGTCATTCTTCAAAAGACTACTTACGAGTGGAAAAAGGGGATGAGGCTTGCCACAACCTTAATTTTGTTCCGCAAAGTATCTCTAGTGAAGATAATGATGCCTTTTACAAGATGCCTACTATTGATGAAGTGAAGTCAGCTATCTTTGGTTTTGATCCGGATAGTGTCGCTAGCCCTGATGGGTTTAATGCGAAATTTTTTTAGCACTCTTGGGAGATTGTGGCTAGTGATGTTTATGGGGCAGTATTGGATTTCTTTGGGGGAGGCGCATTCACGCCTTCTTATAAAGCCACCACTATTGTTCTCTTGCTTAAAAAAGAGAATGCCAATCAGCGGAAGGATTTTCATCCTATCAGCCTTTGTTACCCTTGTTACAAGATCATTAGTAAAATCCTTAACGATTGCCTTTCTGTTTTTCTCTCAAACTTGCTTTCCCCTTGTCAGAGTAGTTTTGTAAAAGGACGCCTCATTAGCGACAACATTTTTCTTGCACAAGAACTGGTTACTCATATCAGTTACATGTGCAAAGCAATTAATATTGTTGTCAAGCTTGATACGGAAAAGGCGTATGACCGGATTGAGTGGTCATTTATTTACCAAATTATGAAGAAATTTGGTTTCTCTGAGAGATGGATTGATATGATTTCACGTTGCATCGAGTCTTGTAATTTTTTGGTTTGGTGAATGGATCACCGGTTGGATATTTTCAGTCTACCTATGGCCTGCGCCCGGGTGATCCCATTTCTCCAACCTTATTCATTATTGCAACAGAATTCTTATCCAGAAGTTTGGATAGTCTATTCCAGAATAATCTGGATATGCGTTACAGAGTTGCTAAGTTGATTTCTCCCTCTCATTTAGCTTATGCGGATGACTGCATTATATTCCTCAATGGTAGATCTAGGAATATCCGCTTACTTAAGCAATTGTTGGATCAATACGAAATGGTTTCGAGTCAACGTGTGAGTGTTGCCAAAAGCTATTTTGTTTTGGGGAAAGCAGGTACTCATGAGGATATTGAGGAGATAGCGACTATTACTGACAATTCTGTCACCGATTTGCCCATGACTTATCTGGGTGCCCATTTGTACCGAGGTAATAAGTTATCCTCTTTATTTGAGGATCGGCTTCTTAAGATTCGGGACTTGATTGGGGGGCTGAGAGCTTAGATACCTCTCCATGCATGGTAGATTGACATTGATCAGGAGTGTTCTCTGCTCTATCCCTTTATATCTTTGTCAGGTTCTTGCTCTAACTCAGAAGATTGTTAGAAAGATTGAGTCCCTCTTTACTCAGTTCTTTTGGGGAACCACTAATGAGTAGAGGAGGATCCACTGGACCAGATGGTCAAATATTTGCAGACCAGTTGCTGATGGGGGGTCTTGGCATTCGATCCCTACACGACTCGGTTAAGGATTTCTCTATTAAGTTGTGGTGGAGGGTGCATGGTCGTGAGTCTCGCTGGGCTCGTTTCACATATGACAAGTATTCTCATAACCGCAATCCGACTACTATTAGAGGTTGGGAATCCCTAATCTGAAAATGTATTGGTACAGTCGGTATAGAGACTCAGGGTCAGATTTTTTGGTCTGCTGGGAGAGGCGATGTCAGCTTTTGGTATGATCATGGGCTTAGAGACGAGGCCCCCTATCTTTCCAACCCTAACTATCCATTGGGGTCAAACGAGTTTTAGATTTCTATCTGGATGATTCCTGGGACTTGGCTAGGCTTTCTACTGTTCTTCTGATTGATGTGGTTGATCGAATTTCTACCGTTCACTTCTGCAACACTGATCCTGACATTATCACATGAAAATTGGAATTTACTGGGACTTTCTCCACTAAATTTGCATGGAATTGGTGTCGATCTAGCAGGAAGCCGAGGGGTATTCTTGCCTTTATTTGGCATAAGACCATTTCTCCGTCTATTTCTATCTTTTGGTGGAGACTTATTCACGATTGGCTCCCTTATGATACCTGGATGACCAGGAGGATCCCACCATACGAGATTATTTCCCGATGCCAGTGTTGTCGGGATGGGTCTATTCGGATTGAGACAATGCATCATTTATTTTGGGCTGGTACCACCGCCCAAAAGGTGTGGCGTTATTTTATGGGGCTTTTCTCTCTTTAGGTCCCTGATTATATTCGTTGGTCTTCTATGATTGGTTATTGGCTCGATTCTCGGGGTATCACAGGGAGAGGGCACATTAGAGTCCCGATTCCTGTGCTTATTTGTTCGTTTATCTAGAGAGCCATGAATGATTTGGTGCATCATGGTATCCCAATGGACGCTGGCAGGATCATTATGCATGTGCATAGGTATGTGGGACTTATTTTCTCTTTCTATTATCAGGATATTTAGTCTTGGCGCGGGGACATGGTTATTGCTTCTCATTTGGGGATTCGCTTATCTATGCCGAAGGAAGAGCGTGTCCGTGTTCTTTTATGGAAATTCCCTCTTATGAACTCCTAAAAGTTAAACATGGATAGTTGTTTTAGAGGCAATCCAGGCCCATCGGGGGCAGAAGGGGTCATTCGAGATTAGAATGGTGATATTGTCCGCGCCTTCCATCTGCCATTGCCTGAAGGAGACTAATATTGATTCTGAGATCTCGGGTCAAGTTTTTGATCTCCAAGTATGCTTGGATAATGGCTATCACAACCTTGTGGTTGAGGTGGACGCCATGTTCCTAGTTTAGTATATGAAAAACAAAGACCCGGGGCACTGGACGAGAGCTGGTCTTATACGACGGGCGAGACGCCTTATTCTTGATATAGAGGTTGAGGTCATGCATGTTTTACGAGAGGGCAACACTATTGCCGATGAGCTTGCAAATGAAGCTTATGACAATAGAATCCAGAGTATTCTTGGTCCGAAGGATATTAGTCTCAAGGTTCGTTTGCAAGTTGCTATGGATCGATGGGGCTGGCCCAACTTTTGATTTCACAAATGATAGCCTTTTTGATGGGATCTCGATTTTGGTTGGTGTTTGGGAGGTACATTTGGATTTACTTTGTTGCCTCTCGGCTGTGGTACCTCATGTCAGATTTGATTTATTGTTGTTTTATTCATTATCTTTTTCCCTACTGCTTTAGATTGCCTTTCGTGCGACTCCATGGTCATCATTTTCCTAGGGAGCAGCTTTTCATATGGTTAATTTTTATTCTTCACCATACACGCTCTGTTTGTGAGTTCTTTCAGCCTTACACGCATTACTCGAGATTTTTCATCTATACTGTTGGGTTGATTGACACACGAGCACATACATATTATCTACCAGTTGGTACTTACTTTCTTTCTTGAGTTTGCCATACTTCCCTGCACACACACGTTACATTCAGACATGCCATTATGTGGTATGGATCATATATGCAGGAGCCTTGCCAAACCTTTTAGTGGATATTATGTATTACGGGGCCAATTGTGGGGCTTGGGTGGGGATACATCAGGGGCAGATATATTTTATTTGCCACAATAGTATTTCTTTGCTCATTTTCTCCCCCCTTTCTTGGTCTTGTAGGTTGTGGCTTTCCTGGCGACTATTTTTGAATGTTAGTTGCTCACACATATGCACTGTGGCACACACATGCACGCTATACCTCTGTAGTTGCTCTTTCGATCTCATTCGCTCAGTTGTGCACTTTCATTGGTTTGCACACACTATTATTGGGCTACTGTGCTTTATTAATGGTGACGATATTGTATTTATGCTTCCTGTTGGACATACTATGCTGCCTTGCTGTTTTGTTTACCTTGCGACAGGTTTACAACATTACCATGAGGTGCTTTTATAATGGTGAACCGACTCTATTGCCACCGTGGATTTCTCGATATGTTAATCACTGAATTTAGCTTGGCTATGCTTATATCTTTATTACTCTAGTTTCATATCAGTATTATTGTATAATTGTACTTTTTCATGTTTCATTTGAACATTTTGAATGTATTCGCTACTTTTTTATTCTGCCTACTGTTTTTAGGCATTTTCTCAGTTTGTATTACATTACTATTTTTGGGGCGCCTACTTTTGGGGCGTGTTCGTGTTTGTATTTGGGAGATGGACTTATGTCTGTTGATTCTACTGTTGACTGGGATGACACCACAGGCTCATCTGCTTTTCACGAGATTGGTTAGCCTTCTTTATCGGCCATAATCCAAATTCATCATTGACGAGACTGCTACCTCAGCTTATTTAGACACTTGGCGATTTTACACGAGATTGATACGCGACCTTCTATCAGGGCCATCTATCATATTTATCACAGCTGGCATTGCTACTTCATGTTTGTATGGTCTTCGGCGTGGATACCGCTTTGTTTGTATTTATCATTGTGCCGTTGTGATTTTCTTTTCACTTCTTTTATTTATCAGCCCACATGAGACTGTAACTGATTTTCGAAGTGGGTGTGTTTTGTGCTGCGCCCCACTTTATGACATGTAAAACACCGTATTTTTCTTTTATGTACGCCTTATTCATACAATTCCTAACACATGTATCCGTCGCGTTGACATATGTGCAACTACACTCCCTAAAGATTGGCCTAATTACAAAAATCGACTTTCTTGTTTGAAAGAATTGCAAAAACACCCCTTGAAATTTAATAGATAAACATACTCTTTATAGATATGCCCCCTATTGTTTGAAAAAGGCAAGGTCCCTAATGTCTACCTCTAGAACTTTAGGGTCTCTCAAACTATCCCAGCCTTAAGAGAGCATTTGTAAGTCGGCGAACATCAAAGGGTGTCTCAAACCTAAAACCGGAGGTGGTTAGTGCGGTCTTCTAGTCAAGGAAAGGATGGTGGAAGCCATCAGTTTGCAGTCAATTGGCTTCGTTAGGTAAGCGTCCATACCGACTTCTAGGCATTTTGTTTCATCACAAGACATAGCATGAGCAGTCAGTGCAACTATTGGGATGTGCAAACCAGTTCCACATTCTGATCTTCTAATAGCTTTTGTCGCTTCATAGCCATCCATCTTCGGCATCTGCATTGCCAAACAACATGAACCGAATTAGTATATGACTAATGTCTATACAGCTGGAGAACAACTGCATAATATATAGTGAAGACAGCAAAAAATGAACATAGCAGCTACTTTCTAGAGAACAAGGGATAGTAGAGAGGTTTGAAAAACTGAGGAGAAAACCCGTAAAGTTTGAAAAATAATAATAGAGAGGTCCCCTATATTCAGACCTTTAGGGAAGGTTTTGTAATTAGAGTAAATCCAGGGGATGCAAATGTATCTATTCCTAGCTATAAAGCTAAACCACAATGAAGTTGAAAGCACTTGAACTTACTTGACAATCCATCAAAATCAAGTCGAACGACAAATATTCTGTATTAGTCGTTCCGGATATGACATCCTCCTTACATACATTTCTTGACTGGATCATTCCTTTGAGAGCATCAACTGCCTGAAGCCCATCTCCTACAACAATTACGTTGGCTCCCATTTTCTCCAGCATTATTGTCGCAACTCTCTGAAGCACAGGCGTATCTTCCGCAAGAAGTATGCATAGGCCCTCGAGGGACTTTTGTTGATTCACAGCCTTAGATGAGCATTCACCACACTGATCTTTATCGCAGGACTTAGTTCTTTTCACTATATTAGTAGCATTAGAAGTATCTTCTTCCACATTTATATGACCTTCGCTGCTCTTTTTTCCATTTTGAGATGCTCTTCCAACTGTAGAGCTCTCGTTCTCCAACTTTTCGGAATCATCAGAGCTAACAGAACCAGAGTGAAGAGCCTCAATTTCAAGCAACTCGTGGAATGAACCATCAGCTACTGGAGTTTGTGAAGCTGCTGAATTTGTTTGGGGATGGAAAATTCTATCCCTTATGACTGCTTGAAATATCTGAATCATTTTCGCTTTATATAATGGTTTATTCAACATTAATACATGACCCCTGCGTCGGAGTTCTGTCTTAATGGTACTGGAGGTATCATGATTCAAGATCCAGGCAAAATTACTTCGGTCACAATATTCATCCAGAAAATTGAGCTGTTCTTTCCATATCTCAGTACTCAAGTCAAGCAGCCCAATGTCAACAACAATGATGAAAACCAAAGGATTGTTGCTTCGTGAATTTGATTCTTGTGCACTTGAATATCCATTTGGTTCTTGGGGAATTGAATATCCATTTGGTGAACTCTGGGTGTGTGTTCTGGGAATGAAGAACTCTTGAAGACTTTGCGTAAGCTCGTTCCAGTCAGATGCCTCGAGGGTGGACACCCCATTTTTATGTAACCACTGAGTCATAATCAATCTAGTCATTCTTCCATTAAGTGCAAGCAATACCTGCATCCAGCTTTATTACTTAGTATTTGACTCTTCAAACTAGTATAGTTGATAATTGCACAGTAACTCAGTGCTCCCGTAAGGTCCGAAGAGCATGCATGGAAAAGCTTTTGTTTTTTCTAGTCCAGATTTTGCCCTATTCTTAAAAGATGCGCGTTCATTCCTTTATTTCATGGAAACAGATACATATTGTGTTCAATACAAGCAAGTATTTTGACATTCTAGCGTGCACAAAGACATAAACGCATCTTCAATCCCATCCATTGCCAGTGGAGTTGGATAGGAAAAGGTGATCACAAACTAGGAGGGATAACACAATAAATAGACTACATGTTGTTTCTATTCTCTAGCATCTACTACTCCTTGACAAACTTTGATTTTTGAAAGTTAAAAGAGAGAAAATCAATCAAAAAAAGGTGACGTTGGGTTGTTTTTTGGCTAAAAGAAAAAGGGAAAACGAATCGGTACTAAGAACGAAATAAATAAAAATGAACTGCTTTACTGTAAGCGCCGCTTACACTGAGGTTGTGATCTTCCAAGTTTAATTGCTGCTGCTGCTTTCCGCTGTCAGCAGGTGTGCTGAGAAGCAAACATAACTGCATCAAAGTCCCAGGTCCATTCTTCTTTATCACTTTGATTTCTCCATTCATCTTGTTGACCTGTTAAGAATTCATGATACAAACATAACCAGCAGAAAATGTAAATGTGGGAGGGATTGGATATTTGATTTCACATCTCAAGGGTGCTTTAATGCAAACCAAGAGTTGTTTGAGAAATGCGGATGAGAACTGTATGCACTATGTTATCCGAATCAAACTATTACATAAGATTATTTTTGAAATATGACTGTTACATTACCATGATTCCATTCATTTTACGAGCAAAAAAATGGTCAGGCAGCGAGAGTAACGCACTCTCCATCAAAATAGACAGAGAGTAGGTTTGCTAACAAGAATGGGTTTTTTAGAAAAGCATAACCAAGGAGATTTGGTGTTGGTTGACAAAAAAAGAGGAAAGAATAGATTCCTTGTAGCACCGACCTACTCATCCAAAGTGCTGCTAGGTAACCAGGATATGAAATCACGATCACTTCTTGCTATAACTGTTAACTCGTGTGTATGAATTCACAAACAATTTTACCATAGAATTCGTAAAAATCTTAGTTTTGTTAGCATGGCATCTCATCAATTTATCATGCAGTACCATCAAATAATTCAGTGCACTATTTTAAAAGAGAATCTGAAGCAATTAGACAGAATTTATCTTATAACACTTCCATTTCTAATCAATCACAAATTCATTCGGATCAAGTCTTATCAACAGTGCGGTACGTTCTGTATTTATGACACTGTACCAGTGTGACTCAGTAGTTTTCCACACATTTTCTGAACTATGAATGAGAACATCCATCCTCTGAAATCAGGATATAAATTCATGTGTATAATGCTCCTACAACTATAAGGACAGTGGTAAATTTTTGTTTAGAGCCTTGATGTGAAAGAAGTGTACGACACACACAATTACGACTAGGTAAGTTTACTAAACATATTCAACTCACCAAGGTCCGAACAATGCACAGACCTAGACCAGTACCGCCGTGCCTGAGATAAATTAACACCCCAGTTGGCTTCCTTACAATATACTCGAACAATTATTAAGTAAATTTTGAAAGTACAATGTAAATTTATTATAAGCTACTTACAGTCGAGTTGTTGAGGGATCGGCTTGCTCAAAACTTTCAAATACAGATTCCCATTTGCAGGGATCAATTCCTGAGGAAAACAAAAACAAAAAAAGCAAAACATTTAGATGTGGAAAAAGATAAGGCCTTAGCACACTATGTTCATCTCGCACCATGAGGTCCTCCACATGCACAAACACACACATTTAAAATACATATTGCCAGGTTATATACTCAAACACCAGCTGAAGGTTCATACCACAACCAGTATCATCAACTTCAAACCAAAGGATCACTTTGTTATCTTTCTTGGAGAAAATGTTTGCATGGAAATCTTCCTGCTTTCGTTTCCTTTTACGCACACACCAAGATTCCTGCTGACTGGAAGGAAAATTCTTTGAGATGCTATCTGCATCTGCAATCTCACACCATCCCCGCAGAATGATGTATCCAGCTGTAACAAGAAGAGGAATTAACTCCTCAACAAGTTAGATTGTTTACTACCATGCATGAATGGTTGGGAGAACATTTTTTCATGGAAAAGAAAACTATGTTTTTATTTTGTCAATTAGAAATTGTGATGGGGTCAACACAATGCGGTTGTCAAACTTACTTTATGAAACTGTATTAAGCTTTACTAAAGTTGAAAATCTGTAAGAGTTTGGTGTTCCTAGACCCTACTATATATAAATATAAACTTCCTGGAAGGTTTTTTTTTTTTTTTTTTTTTTGGAAATGATGAAAGCTTTGTTGGACTTTATTTGCACATACAAAGAATGAAGCATTTCAGGTAATACTAGTGCAGATTGATCAGGAGTTTAGTGAGGCTTACATGTTGTGAACTTGATAGAATTACTAATCAGATTGGCGAAAATCTGAAGAACTCTACCAGAGTCTCCTAGAACAATTTTTGGCATATCCTCTGTCATAAGAAAACAGCAACTCACACTCGCATTAAAAAATTAAGATTGCACACAAGTATGGAGGCAAAGATCAAACATAGCACCTCAACAGTTATGTAAGCACAAATAAAATTGATAATTATCCATATATTCGTGTTTGGGTGTGCAAGTGCGAGATTATACCAGAGAGATCAAGAACACTCTCAACGTTCTGGTTAATACACTGGACAGAGAACATATCAACAAGACCTTCAAGCTCTCGACCCAAATCAAACTCGGTTTCTTCAAGTATCAGCTTTCCAGATTCGACCTGCCAAGAATTTAGAATACAACATATAAATTTTATTCCTATAATATGAACTTAACTCAGCATTAATTTCTTCATAGTTAATTTCTTAATACAAATAAAAATATAATTGATACATATTAATGTCTTCATACACATCATTTTTCATAAGCCAATAAGCTTCAGTGTTACACATCTAGGTAACTAATTCATAAATATGTATTTAAGAATAAATAATATGCTTATTCTGATGATGAAAGAATCCAGTTGTTTCCAAAGCATATCAATCGGTCCCGTGTGTTACCTTACTGATATCCAAAATGTTGTTAAGAAGCCGAAGTAAGGCAGTTGAACATTTCCGAATTTGGATAATCATTGCATGTTGTTCATTTGTAATATAGTCATCACTTAAAAGAATGTCTAGCAATCCAATTACTGCAGCCATAGGAGTTCGAAGTTCATGACTGTGACAAACAAAAGCAAGATGTAAAATCAGAGTAATGCATTTATTATCAGAAAGAAATATATACATCATAAATTTTGAAAGTATGAAAATCTAGTTAAACTAACTGGAGAGGACCAGTACACTGCATAAAACCGATACTTAAGTGTATGATTTAGCTTGTTCAGTAATAGAAAGAACCCTTTCAACTATGAACTATCCTTAATTGAATAAAAAAAAAAACCTTGGTATGGAAATGATGAAGTCTGACGTCCACAAGATAACATGTCTAAGATTTTGATTCCGTTAAGGGTTGAAAACTTCAAGGTTAAATTAAACTCTTACCTTCATACTGGTTAGGTGCTTTTGAAAATTATATTAGCAGCAGGAAATGGATTTTGTAAGGAAATGCTCATAACAGTCTTTAAAACTCAGAGCATACTGGTTGCAGTAGTTTCCATTTGTACATACAATTTAATGATGTTTGATACCATGAATCCATGACCTTCAGTATTTCAGGCAAAGACTCTTACATATGATGCTAAAACTTGACATTCAATGGAGTAGGACCTCAAAGGGGCATTAGTGCTCTTCATAAACAATGAAAGATTCGACAAGGATTTAGCACATACATCAATTGGCAAAAACTGGAAAAAGTTAACAATGATACTAACCTCATGTTTGCTAAAAACTGGCTTTTATAGTTATTTGATGCCTCGGCCTTCCTTCTGGCATCTAAATGGCTTATAAGTGTTGCCCTTAATTTCATCTCTTTTGACACTCCGTTTGTCAATATGAAGATACAGAAGCACCCAACCACTAAGATACATACAGATGCAGATATTAATATCATCAGTGATTTGAATGCTTTTTCGTCAACCTTTCCCATAATATATTTCCTTGGTATGATAATAACTCCAACCTAAAAATGAATAGCAAGTAAGAGTAAGAATAACAAAAGAATGAAAGACTACCAAAACTAATAACATTTGTGTAAAATGATACAAGAGATTCTTTTATGGAATACTATTTCGCACCCAACTCTTACCATAGGAAGTCTCTTTAAGTTGAGGAAAAAGGAGTCAATGTAGTAGAGCTGGTGTCCAATCTCAGCTTTCTCTATATGAACCTCTTGACTGGGAGGAAGTTTGTTGCCATACGCCTTCTCCAAAGACTCGGCTCCGGATCGTATCACATCATCCTCAGAATCGACAGCCATCAAGAGCTTTGGCCCTGATGTTAAATTCATCAATAGAGGTGTATTTGTGGAAGTAGCAAGTAGCCACCCCTCCTGAGAGGTTAAATATATATGTCCACTGTGGTATTCAACTAGTTCTTTCATCAACTGTCCGACACTATAGAATGCAGTGGTGACTCCCACTACAGCGACTATGCTTTCATGGCCAGGATCCCAAACAGGCAATGCTGCAGAAAGCAATGGTGAATCGCTATATTTGCTAACAGCAATGTGCCATGATGCCGCACCATCAGGGACTTGTGAAATTCCTGCTATGTTGATTAGCTCATCAGGTTGGATTTGCATTGCTTTTCCTGTTTTTTCACCAGTCATTGGATCCAGAGGTTCTTGGTACCAAATCGCAGAAATGTTGCTACGTATAGATTGATCATTCCATACTTGATGAGAGGACAGCAAATTAACGCCGTACGACCCAGTAATTGAATAGTTAGAAAGGTCGGAGTATATGTAGTATGTATTGTTACTCCTGTGGTTTCTATGAAAAGCCTGGACAAAACCGTTTCTGTAGTTTAGTGTTAATGAGCTGAGAGCTTTGCGGCTTGCAAACAAGGCCCATGTCACATCCTTCATCACTTCATAAAGCTGCAGGAAAGAAAGAAAAGAGGTACTAGCTAGCTACGTAAGAGATTGATGAGTACTGACTGATGTGTTAATTAATAATAATTGTTAAAAGTATATAGCTAATAATACAACAACAACAACCTCAACTTGTTGGGCTTGATCAACAGGCTTGTTGTAGCGCCTAATGACAGACTCGGCGAGCTTGACCTCAGCAGTTGCAACCTCGACGGTTGAATTAAGGATGTTCCACATTCGTAGTAAGGGACGCTGAAGAAGTTCATGACGAAGTCCGTATGCTAAGGTGCTCAATGATCTCGATGTGTAGACTCTTGTAATATGCCAAGTCAGTAAAGTTAGCAAACCTATCAAAATTGCTAGCATACCCTGCACCAACAACAACAACAACGTACTACAATGACTCAAAAACAAAATTACTACATAATAAATAATAGATAGGCCTCAAACGAGAGAGAGGTTCGTTATTTATAAGTTACCATGATTGCCAGACGAACAACAAAAACACTGTAATAAGACGAAGAAAGACAAAGTGTAGTTTCATATTGAGTCTCTTCTTCTAATTCTTCTTCTTCTAATTTTTCAACGTCTCTCTTCGAATTGGAAAATCTACTCAAAATTTGAAATTTCATTTGTTGAGGATGAAACAGAATGGAAAAAAACTAAAAATTAAATATTGGTTTCAATCAATCGAATAGCAAATATATTTCTTGAATGAACTATAAATATATGCAGGATACAACATAAATATAATGTGCAGTGACGTACACAGTGTCGCTGTCGATTCTCACTTTATGAAAGGGAAAGGGAAATCAAATAATAGAAAAAGGGTGCATGCTTCGCTATTCTTATTTGACAAAAAAAACACTAATGTGCACTGCAGTGCCGCTTTGTTTTTATTTATTTCATTTTCAGCTCTTCTTCTTCTTCCTCCTCCTCGCTACTTCTACTTTTTGCTGTTACTGCCGCATTCACCACCGACCACCATGCTTTTACATTTCTTGGAAAATTTATTTTGAAGTTTGAAAAGAATCTTTCCCTCGTCGAGACGGATCTCATGGAGATGGTGGTGAAGGTGGTACAAAACTCAAATTAAAGCTATTAATGGGAAAATTTAATTTAAGTTTGAACATAAATTTTTGAACTTAAATTAAATTCTCCGTGTAATGCCTTTGAATTTTGCAACACCCTCACTGACATCAGAACCGTCTAAACAGGGGAAAGATTTTGTTCAAATTTCAAAATAATTTTTCCGTCGATTTTTGGTCGGAAAGCTGCCGAAAATTTTATTTTTCGCCGGCTAGGATTCTGTCTTTTCCAACGAGGCTAAAGAAGAGGGCGATGTGAGGGGATCGTTTAGGATAAGATGGTATTTGAGTTGAATGTTGTCTACTTCCGCCAGCTTCTCACTCACCAAACGTTTGACGCATATTTCGTGACTACTACTGGGGTGAGCTTTTGCTTCTTTCTTTTTCGTTTCTAAATGCCTTCTTTTGTTTCTTCTTAATGTGATTTGCCTGTTTGCCTTTACTGTTTGCCTTTACAGTTTACCAGGCTTGACTAGTGTGTTAGAAAAGTAGTTGGCGGCCTCTTACGCCATAAAAGTGGAGGCTTTGCGGAGAGAGTTGTTCGCAAAGAACGCGACTATTGAAGGCCTTCGAGCAGCCTTGATTGTGGCTCAGGCGGTGTCCCAAACATCATTTGGATGTTGCCACTAATGCCATAAACAAGAAGCAGCCAATTGTTGATAAGGCCCTTCTAGTGGATGAATACATGGCCGCCAAATTGGGCCTCAAGGAGCAAATGAAGAAGTTGAAGAAAGATTTGGCGCAGATGAATAGTGCTACTATAGAGGCTCTTGGATTAGAGGATAACATTGTTAAGCTCCATAAGTCTTTCCAAGATCTAGAGAAGCGCCATAAGTCCTCGAACCAGACGAGTTGACGTCGTTGCTAAGGCTCTAGAAGAGTTCAAAGTTCCTGAGGAGCATCGCATCTAGAAGTTTGCAGCTCATCTTCAAGAGGGTTTCGATCACAACACCCATTAATATGAGAAGTTTGGTTTCCTTGTTGACCGCTATACTGCTGACTTCCTTATTCTTTTTTGTCCCGATTCTCAGATGAAGATCCAGGTTTTGGATAGGAGCTAATTTCTGGTGGTGAGGCCGGATTCTGGCACCGAGGCTTAGTTGTGCATCATGCTTTAATCAAGCATATATTTTGCCATTTTAATGGTTTGGGAGAAAGGTGATTAAAGCAAGATCACAACCATTATAAGCAGAACAAAGGAGAATCAAGGAGAAGAAACGTTGATATCTCACAAGACCAAGAGTTTAATCTTTCTTTCACTTTTTATGTCGTTTTAAATGGATTGTTGTTTGGAATCCACAATCATGAGTAGTTAGTTTACCCAAACACGGGATATGATGTAGTTATCAACTAATGCACCTTTTAACCTATGTTTTGCCATTTTTATTGAATTTATATTTTGTTGGATCTTATTTGTTTTATATGCTACTTATAGAATTACTGGTTTTTGGGAAGCCAAAGTATCAAGAGTAAACAATCTAGTATTTTCTGAATTGTGTATTAGGAAATTGTTAAGATAACACGTGCATAGTAGATCGCACAAACAATTTTGAATCTTTGCGCAGTTAACAATGAGAGGTTTGAATTAGTTCTCACTGTAAAGCTTTTCTAAGACTTTGTTTGAATCCTTGACACGGTGAACATTGAGAGGGAGGTCCGATATAACAATCTAATTTATTAAGGACTTACAAAATTAATTATGTATGGCAAAAATGAGCATAATTAGTCAAGAGATATTAGGAACAAAGCTGGAAACCAATAGAAAGAAGTATTGCATTGGAGCAATGGTATTTTGTCTATGAAAAATCACATGAATATGATAATGAACCCTGACTCATAGAAACGCTTTCCTCATACTAATAAACAACTTTATCAATTTAATTTTATCTTTGATTAGTTTAAGTTCTCTATTTTTAGTAATTACATCTTCCATTAATTTGTTACATATAATCCTAATGTTATTAATCAGATATAACACACTCTCTGTGAGATCCAAATTTAGGACATAATTTACTTTCTATATTACGAATTGATTGTGCTCTTGGAGACACGTAGGCATAGCGTCATAATCATATTATTCACATTACATGCTCGCCACACATCATATTTTTGGCATATTGTCAGGATGTGATGGTATTGATATGTGTTAGTAGTTATGTAGAGTTTTGAGAAGTTTGTGGAACACATTGGTATCTGTTAGTAGTTATGTAGAGTTTTGAGAAGTTTGTGGAACACATACCGCTTTTCGTACCATTACATGAGTTTGGTGATTGACCTGAAGTGACAACATTAACACCACTACCTCTAAAATCCAGAGATAGAACGAACTTGCAGGTGCAACCTAAGGAACTGATTCAACATGTTTGAAGGAGAAGAAGACTCGACAACATTAGTGAACGTTAGTGTGACATCAGAGAGAAACAACACTTAATACACGACTTAGTTGTCGTGTTTAATCTAGTCAACATACTTTTTAGGGACTAATCAAATTCCCCCATTTAGTTTTTGTAGTGTCTTTACATTTTCTCAACTACAGAAGAAGGCATCCATTCTTACGGAAAAATCATATACAATAATCATTTTCATAGTATACATTTTCGTTAGAGTTCTGATAATATTTCTCGTTTTGGAAAGGAGTAGTTTCGAGCTTCGCGAGACTTATCGTGTACGCATGTTGTTCTTTAGAAGGGTTGAAGTTGTAGCTGCAGTAAGTAATCTTAAAGGGAAGGGGCTTGCAACTGAGTTCTGACTCGTTCATTCAACAACAATTAATCACCGTTTGACATTTTGTCTATATTATATTATATTAGTGCATAAATGTTAATGTGTTTATATATTGTCTGGTTAGAGTTATTTGCAGTCTATTGGGTGAACTTCGGAGGTTTACCTAGTGAATGCGCACCCAAAATATAGCAGTTGTTGTTTATCAAGTGATAAAAAGAATTGTTTATATATCATTTATTAGAGCACATCTGTGTTTATGTATTTTTAGAAACATATTTGTTTCGATGTGTATACTTTGTTGATATCATCGTTGTAGTTCACACTACATCAGAAGTAATATAAACTAAATTTCAGACTTAACCACTTCACATTTAGGTGAGCGATGGAGCCACAACTATCATTCATTGGCATTGGGTGTGAGAGGTTTTGTGGGATCCCGACCCGTCGTAAGCTTGATTGTCTTTGTTCTCCATCATTGTATCTATCTGGTTGTATTCCACTAATATCGTTATGTAGCCTAGATGATTGGTTGATAATGGTGAACACTTATTCTAAACTAGGTAACCTAGCCCATGCTCCGCACGGTTTCTTTTTGAACGACAAATATTTTTTATTATAAAAAATAATATTCAAATTTTATTTTACAAATAATTTGCGAATATAATATGTACAAATTTTTTTAAAACAAAAGGTAGTAATTTGTTGAACTTATACTGGCAAAATTAAAAGAACGAAAGATGGACGGGTGTAATATTATGCGGGCCCAACGTTAATACACGCGGACCCCCTGAGCTATTTATTACTTGAAAACTTACATGAGCAAAATCAGAGCAATGAAACATGGACTAGTGTAAACATACATATAACGGGGCTTACTTATATATATATATACATATTCTGAATGGCTTACTTATAAATAACATTATAATAACGAAGTAAACAAATGATGTACATGTACTCATTACTAATTTACTATATTTGGTGGGGCCCAATTGCCTAGTACGCGCGGGGGTCCTTATTTATATGTTACGCGAGTCCCCAAACTATGGATTACTACTTCGTTTTATATAAAATGCACTCCAACTGATTAGTACGTGCAAGCCTACATGTTGTTTATTGTTGTATTACAAAAAATAGAATATAGTAACTAGTTAAACTTACATGAGCAATATCCGAACAACAAAAGTTGGATAACGAAGTTGTTGGAAAAAGAATTAACGGGTTGTCCATGTGGGTTGAACCCACCTATATTATTTGAATAACATGAGGAGTTGTTTTCTTCAAATTTTGAATAAAAGAAAACCTCTAACATTCAACCCCCCCTCCCCCCAATTCCATATAACTACCAAGAGTAGTTATCTCTAGATTTTTCTTGTCACATAAAACACACCAACTGCACAAAATATAGTAATTTTTGTGCACACACATGAGCATCATTTTAGAATATCAATAAATGAGAATTTGGACATATTTCACCATAAAAAAAGTTTCTTGCATTGTGGCAATTGCTTTCCTTGCATTTGTGATCTGAATCTGACCTTTATGGAGCATGAAAGCGGAACAAAACACCATGGAATCAAACGAGTTAAAGATCAAATTCATCGAGCACCATGAAACCCGTTTTCAACGGGTTAAAGGTTAGTAACTTTCCTTCAGAAGTAAACAAATGATATCCATGTATTACATGGACCCTAATGATTATCTTATTACATGTGACACGGGTACTCAAGCTACTAATTACTAATTCATTTTATATCGGGTCTGCCTTTATCGATTCAAGTGCACGGGCCAACAGATATATATATATATATATATATATATATATTACGCGGGTTCCCAAGCTACTGATTACTAATTCGTTTTATATTAGGTGGGCCCCAACTGATTAATATGTGCGGGCCAAATATTATTTATTACTGCAAAATCAAAAAAACATAATATAGTAATTATTTGAATTTACAAGGGTACTATCGAAACAACAAAAAATCGGTTTATATTAGGTGGGTTCCAATTGATTAATACTTGCGAGCCCACGTGTTATTTATTACTGTAAAACAAAAAATATAATATAGTATTTGATTGAATTCAAATGGACAATATTAGAATAACGAAAGATGGACGATGAAAAAGATCTATTCTTTAATATATATATATATATAATATAATATAATATATATTAAATCGTTGATATTCCACTCTCTCAATGTTTAATAGAAACATGAAGCTACTTTTAATTAAAAATACTACCACTTTCTCTTTTTTGTTTGTTGTTTTTTTCTCGTTTAAAACAAAACTCACAACACTCTCCTATCTCTCTCACACACAGGGCATGTTTGGATCAGATTTCACTCACCTATTTCATAGTTTCATGGGAAAAAACATGTTCGGATCCAATTTCAATTTTTGGACACTGAAAATTTGTTTGGCCCAGCTTTTTCGACTTTATCTACCATTAGACTCAGTGTTGTCAAAATCGGACCGGACCGGCTGGTCGAATTTATTTGACCGACTAGTAGTTTGGCTGGTCCATTTGAGTTCTAGAATCGGTGGCTCTAAGAACCGATCAAAATCAGTAAGAATCGGTCAAGAATCGAAAATCGGTGACCCAATTTGATAGTGGTTGAACCGGTTTGTGTATTTAATTTTAAATTTGTTAATTTTGGGTAGTAGAATTGAACCCTAGACCTCCAAGTAACATTTGGATGCTTTAACCAATTGGGCTATAATAAAAATGATAGTATTCACACTCATTAAAATATATAATAAATAGCTAAATTATACTTTTCTCATATACAACACATAAATTATACTATTATTTTCTAAGCTTGGTAGTATTATATTATAAAGCATTTTGTTATGTTATTTTATTCTATATAATAAATGTTCTTAGACTAGTGATTATTTTTTCTCGAATACTTCAATAATTACAATTCATGAAATACTATGCATAACTCTTTAAAACTTAAATCACTACATGCATAGTTTAATCTTTTAATTATTATATGTTAATCAAATACTTTAATTCAATTTTCTTTATTTCTAAATAATAAATAAATTAAATTAAATAAATTATGAGTTTTATGATTAGAAACATATCAATTAAGAGTAAATAAACTAATTTATAATTTCTCATTTCCTAAAATTGATACTAATAAAATTATGTAGCAAGATATATTATATATATATTTATAGTTTTTATAATATATTGTGTCATACCGGTCGTACCAGTGGTTCGACCGATTCGAAGTAGTAAAACAAGTAACCAGTGAGGTTAACGGGTCGACGTCTGGTCCAATTCTGAAAACACTCATTGGACTTGGGAAGATAAATGTAGGTGCTCTTTTCTTGATTATTTTGTTTTAGGCTTATTTTATTTATTTGATAATTCGGTCTTCATCCTTCTTTTCTTTTTCTTTTTTTCACTTGCCATTCTCAACTAGTGAAAGGGAATCAAGATAAATTACGTACTAAAACCAATTAGTAGAACTTACTCCTGATCAATCATCAAAACAAGTTCAAAAACTACTTAGCTTAATTAGTTGTTCTGTTTTTTTTTTTCATTAACTAACCTTGGACTTTTTTTCCTTGTGGCTAATAACTAACCCGGACTTTCTAAAGTTACGTAACTAGTATCTTTTTTTTTTCTTTTTTTTGATATCTTAATAACAGGCTTTTAGTAGCATAATTCTACGAAACTAATTATAGTTAAGGTAGTATTAGTAAAGCTTTGACTTTCTAAAATGACCTAAATGGCAATTTTGTTTTTGGTAAATAAAGGAATTACAAGGTTACATCATCTTACTAGTAACTAAGCTACTAATGCTACGTACAAGAGGGTAACTAATTGCATCACTTTGGCGGGAAAAAATCACATTTAGTACCTTAATTTGGCCTATGTTTCTTTTTGGTACCTTAATTTGTCACACCAACTTCTTGGTACCCTATGTTTGCAAACTTAATCACAATTATTACCTCCCTAGCGACGTCCCCAAATTAACCACCCAAATGTCTACGTGGCTCGTCGTTGATCGGTCCAAACTCAATTTTGACCAACTTAAGCCCGCATGGACATGCTGACTGGATAAATAAAAAATAAAAAAAATAAAAAAATTATTATTCCCTCCTAATAAATTATCATTTCTAGTTTTTATATTTCTTTATAATAATTAATTTTATTATATAAATTTTAAAAACTTATTATATAATTCTGTTTTAAAAAGATAATTTTTATAAGTAATGAATTTTAAAGAAAAACAAAAAAAAGTATAACAAAAAAAAAAGTTAAAGAAATAGAAACTTTAGTAAAATAATTAAAAATATAATAATTCAACTTCTTCCCCCCACCCACCACCAACCATCAGCCCCCCCCCCCCCCCCACCCACCACCAGCCATCACTCCCACCTCCGCCACTCCCACCTCCACCACCCCCACCACCACCATCAATTCACCATCTTCAACAACCCCCCCCCCCCAACCCGCCGCCGCCTCCCCTCCCCCCATGCCCCCGCTCACAGCCACCCACCCAGGTCACTTTCGATGTGCGGCGATTTTGATTTGGGTGGTGGTGGTGTGCGGCGTTTTTATGGTGGTGTCCGACGATTTGTGGTGGTGTTCGTGATGGCGGCGGCGGCGACAGCGGTGGGGGAGGGAGGCAGCGGTGGTAGTGATGAAGATGATGATT
This sequence comes from Linaria vulgaris, assembly GCA_948329865.1. NCBI lineage: Eukaryota > Viridiplantae > Streptophyta > Magnoliopsida > Lamiales > Plantaginaceae > Linaria > Linaria vulgaris. The sequence continues at coordinate 1,981,115 of OX415253.1, read as the reverse complement.
ATGTTTATATTTTTATATTTTGTTAAAATGTTTATTATTATTACTTATATATATTTATTATTATTATTTATATATATATAAATATGTTTATTATTTTTACAACTAGTTATATATATATATGTTTATTATATTTACTTATATATATTTGTTTATTATTATTATTTATACATATATTTATTATGTTTACAAATAGTTATATATATGTTTCTAGATTTGAATTTTTTTTTTGGTTTTTTTAACAAAATAACTTATATTTATAATAGTTATAATTTAAATTTAATTACAAATATTTATAAAAATTATAAAAATTTAATAGTAAATAATTATAGATTTTAAAGTTATGATTTTGATTTTTTTTTATCCAGTCAGCATGTCCATGTGGGCTTAAGTTGGTCAAAATTGAGTTTGAACCGGTCAACGGCGAGCCACGTAGACATTTGGGTGGTTAATTTGGGAACGTCGCTAGGGAGGTACCAATCGTGATTAAGTTTGCAAACATAGGGTACCAAAAAGTTGGTGTAACAAATTAAGGTACCAAAAAGAAAAAGTGGCCAAATTAAGGTACCAAACGTGATTTTTTCCCTCACTTTGGGAGTAAGAGAATTTAAATTGTATTGTACTTTACTAATCTAATATAGAAAAACAACTTGTTTATAGTAGGACATATTATTCAATAAGGTTACTTATTCATTTAAATAAATGTTTACAATGCAAATATGACAAAATAATAGGATTGTAAGTTGTTTATTTCATTTAACTTTGAAATTAAAGTTAATAGAGTTATTCTAAATTACAAGAAATACCTAATTTGAATTAAAACTAGAAAATTTAATTACAATATAAAAGTCTGGGAGGCAGAAACTATTAACATATATCTACATTAAAATATACAAGAACGGGAAATATAAGAAAAGCAATTAATCTATCTACTACTATCTTTATGGTGAAAGTGTTCTCACTTGGTAATTGCAAAATAGTCCATGTGGTTTTGATTTTTTTTATTTTCGCTCCTAAAGTTTTTTATTATTTAGTTTTAGGTCTCATGGTAAATTGTAACACGACACTTCAAATTTGAAATTTTCTTATTTTTGCCCACAAAGGTTTTAGTTATTTGACCTGTAAATTTCAGAAAAACCCTTACGCATTTGAACTCTTTCACTTAAAGTTTCTTATTGTTTGCTTTTGGGCTACATGGTAAATTGCAGAACAATTATTATGGTTTTTACCTGTTTTATCTTTGCCCCTAATGTTTGTTGTTGTTTGTTATTGGGCCCCATAGTAAATCGTAACAGTGTCCTTCAAGTTTTAATTTTTTTTTGCACCAAAAGTTTTTGTCATTTAGTTCATTTTGTTTGTTGTCCATCTTTCTTTGTTTCAATTTTGCCCGTGTAAGTTCAACTAATTACTATGTTCTGTTGTATCATGTCTATCTATTTGTACTATATCTATAAATTGCTACAAATTTTGTCATGTAATATGGTATGCCCCTATTTTGCCTATTTTATTTCATGTAATTACTTTCTAATATACTGAAGCTCAAACACCAAGAAAAGAAGTGGCCGCAATTGTAGACTTTGTGGCGTAGAATGTGTTGGTGGGCCTCGTCGGAGGCGTATGTTGTGGTGGTGATGATATGCGCAATCGGAGGGGCCGAATGTAGTGGTGGTTATGCGCGTCACCGATGGCGTATGATGTGGTGGTGGGAGCTTGGTTGCGATGTGGTGGAAGAAAATTGATTTGACTGTTGGGGCAGAGGAAGTTGGGCATGAGAGAGGGATTTTAGCGAAAACGGGTGGTGGGGAGGCCAGGACGGGGGTTGGGGGGGGGACGGTAGAATAGGAACCATGTGAAGAAGTGGTGTCATGCGTGGAGAGATTTAATAATTTATGATTATTCACACAAATACGGTCAACCGCAGTAGAATAATTTATGATTTATTATTGATTTATATAAAAATAATACATGGAAAATAGTTTTGGGGGTTTTAATCTTATTAATTAGCTATCGAATAATACTAATTAAAACATTAATGATACGTGCGAGCCTATTTACTATATATAATAAGAGGGAATAGTATTGTCAAGTTTAATTGCATCTTCTATATATATTAAGAGGGAATAGTGTTGTCAAGTATAATTGTACAATAGTCCTTGTAGTTTTGAACTCTTTAGTTTTTGCCCCTAAAGTTTTTTATTAATTATTTTTTGGCCAAATGGTAAATTGTAACACAACCCTTCAAATTTTTAATTTGCTTATTTTTGCCCCCAAAGGTTTTTGTTATTTGACTTGTAAATTTCAGAACAATCAGTATGGTTTTTTCTGTTTTACTTTCGCCCCTAAAATTTCCTATTATTTGCTATTGGACCCCATAATAAATAGTAACACAGTCCTTCAAGTTTTTTTTTTTGCACCAAAAGTTTTTTGTTATTTAGCTCATTTCGTCGTCCATATTTTATTTATTTTAATTTTGCCCTTGTAAGTTCAACTAATTACTATGTTGTGTCGTATTATGTCTATTTATATGTGATATATCTATAAATTGCTAAGATTTTACTCCTGTAATTTGGTATATATCTATTTTGCCTATGTTATTTCATGTAATTACTTTTCAATATTTCCAATATACTGAAGCTCAAACACCAAGAAAAGGGGTGGCCGCAATTGTCGACTCAGTGGCGTAGAATGTGCTGGTGGGCCTCGTCGGAGGTGTGTGATGTGGTGGTGATGATATGCGCAATCGGATGGGCTGAATGTAGTGGACGTTGTGCACGTCGCCGGGGACGTATGATGTGATGGTGGGAGCTTGGTGGCGATGTGCTAGAAGAGAATTGATTCGATCGCTGAGGCAGAGGAAGTTGGGCGTCAGAGTGGGATTTCAACGAAAAAAACGGGTTGTGAGTCAACCATAGTAGATTAATTTATGATTTATTATTACTTTATATAAAAATAATACATGGAAATACAATTTTTTGGGTTTTAATCTTATTAATTAGCTATCGAATAATACTAATTAAAACATTATTGAAAATTTGTACATGCCCGTGAAATTTTTTAAGTTATTTACTTTTGGGTCCTAATGTAAATTGTAGAACGATGCTTTTAGTTTTAAATTTTCCTATTTTGTCCCAAAAATTTATATCATAGTCTTGTTATGATGTTCTGTTTTGTTTTGCAATAATAATTACCTTGTGGGCTCGTGCATATTAATCGATTGGGGTCAACCTAATATAAAATAAATTATTAATTAGTAGTTTGGAGACCCCACACACTAATAGTTGGGGGACCCGTGCACATATAGCCATTCAAGCCAAAAAAATATATAACGAATTAACAATTAATGTTTCAAGTACCCCGAGATATTCAAACTGATAATCAATAAAATTAGAATAATATTTTTTTTAAATGACAATTAAATAGAACGATTGGAATTGAACGCACAGGCCATTTATACTATATTAAAAGATTTAAGATTGTTTGCTTAATCAAATATTTTCAAGATATTTACATGATTTGTTGTATGATTAATGTATCCTATCTTCAATGAAACAAATTTTCAATTGAAATCTTAATCCTACAATCTTATGATATATCTTTACTATATCTATATCTATATAATAAGTGTGAATGTTGTTGGTCGTCCATCTTTCGGTGTACCTATTTTGTCCCTGTAATTTCAACTAATTACTATATCTATTGAGACCCGTCTAATATAAAATTGTTTAACTTAATAACGTGGAGGCCCGCCATAAACTGTGTAACAATCCTTTGAGTTTTTAATCCTTTTGGTTTTGCCCCATAGGTTTCACGTTACTCAACTATAGGCTCCGCTGTAAATTGTCGTTCAGTCCTTTTAGTTTTAAATACTTCCAATTTATAATATGTGCGAATCTTGTTGGTCGTCCATGTTTCGTTGTACCCATTTTGTCCATGTAATTCCAACTAATTACTATATCTATTGCGACCTCTCTAATATAAACTTGTTTAACTTAATAACGCGGAGGCCCGCCATAAATTGTGTAACGATCTTTTTAGTTTTTAATCCTTTTGGTTTTGCTCCATAGGTTTCACGTTACTCAACTATGGGTCCCGCTATAAATTGTCGTTCAGTCTTTTTAGTTTTTTTCCTTCCAATTTTGCCACATAGTTTTTACGTTATTTACTTATTGGCCCCGACGTAAATTGCTACCCACAACTTTTATGTTACTTACTTATGGGCCTGCTGTAAATTGCAGTCCAGTCCTTTTAGTTTTTCAACCCTTTCAAGTTTATCCCTCAACTTTTACGTTACTTACTTATGTGCCCGCTGTAAATTGCAGTCCGTGCCTTTTAGTTTTTCAACCCTTCCAAATTTGCCCCATAACTGTTACGTTACTTACTTATAGGCCCACTGTAAATTGTAGTTCAGTCCTTTCAGTTTTTAAACCTTCCAATTTTGCACCACAATTTTTTTATTGTTTACTTAAGGGCTCAGCTCTAAATTGCCGATAAGTTTTTTTAGTTTTTATTTTTTTTTTCCAATTTTACCCCAAAGGTTTTGCATTGTTTATTTATACATATAAATGCCCAACAAATTTGAATTTAAACTTCTGAATTTGTTATCTTTATAGTTAGAACAACACTTTTATAAACGTGAATTCGCACGGGCCAATTAACTAGTACTAAGAATAAATATTTTCAAGCAAACTGCAGACATTAATTTTTCGTGTTCCAATTTTGCCCATGTAAGTTCAACTAATTACTGTATTATGTTTTATTTTACAGTAATAAATATTTGGAGGGCCCGCACATATTAATTGATTGGGACCCGCAAATAATAAAATTTTTAACAGTTTATTGCGTTAAGGTTCGCTTTAAATTGCAAAAATTGCAAAACAGTCCTCCAATATTTTAATTCTTTCGATCTTGTCTCAAAAGCTTTATATTTTGAACTTATTGGTCTGCTGTAAATTGCAGAATGGTCCTTTTAATTTTTGACTTCTTCTAAATTTGCCCAAAAGTTTTTTGTTATTTATTTGTAGGCCTTACTGTAAATTATTAATTGGTCCTTTTATTTTAGAATTATTTCAATTTTGCCCCAAAAGTTTTGCTACTATATTTTTTGGCGTTTTTCCGTAATAAATAACTTGTTTGCTCACGCGTATTAAACAATTGAGACCCGTTTAGTATAAAATTGATTAACGCTCATTACAGTGGGAGTCCGCTGTAAATTTTAGAACAGACCTTTTAATATATTATGTTTTTGGTTATGCAGTAATACATCATTAAACTCGTCCTAGTTAGGTTTCAATAATTAATAGTACAACGGTCCGGGTGTATTTACATTGGGCCTGCTTAATATTTATGCTTGTCCATCTTTCGAGAAATTATTACTTACAACCGCTGCACCACATCATCATGTCCTATGTAGTGAAGCACTCCAATAAACAATTTACACGTAAGATAGCAAAAAAATAATTTATTTACACATCATGATTACAATTGTCTTTTCCATCTTCACTGGTTCTCTCGCACACACCAACACATACTCGGATAAAACTGTCGGTCTACGTTCTATTCATATCATCGTCGAAGAACACATTGCCACACCACACTTTCAATTTTACACAGATTTTTCATTCATAAAATATCGATCCAGATCTCTTTGTTTGTTTTCCTTTGACCTCCAGAACTACAAACGAAACTTCAACGATTTTCTTAATTAGCAATCTCATCATCTACGGTTTCTTACACTTTATAAAATTTTATGGTATGTAAAATAACTAGGGTTGTTACAATACGTGATTTCTACGAAGTAAAAAAATGTCAAGAATAAGTGGGCACACAAAATTCGTAGAGGTTAATCTTTGGTTTGAAAGCAGGTAAAAGAAAAAAAAATCAACCGACATAATACAGATCTAGCACTAGGCATAAGAGATTCATAGAGGTTAATATTTGATTTGTGGCTGAAAATCCGTGTATGTGTGTTTGCACATGAGAAAGAAGATCGAGAAAAAAATTAAAAAATGATGAGTGTGATATTATTATCCATTTGTAAGTTTTTTATTGGTTGGCTGCACCGCGTCATATGCAATGACGGGGTGCAGCGGTTGTAAGTAATAATTTCTCCCATCTTTCATTGTTTTGATTTTGTCCTGTAAGTTTAACAAATTACTATATTTTATTTTAATAAAATATTAATATTATAGTACAAGTTATTTAAAAAATAAAATTTGAATATCATTTTTAAGCATGTAAAAACATTTATTATTTTTTTTACATAAAAAAGTATTTATCGTTTAAAATGAAACACGCATGTGCGAAGCACGGGCGAAGTTGCCTAGTATATATATATATATATATATATATAAGTGTATATTAACCTATTCACTAACTACTTCTTTCACAAGTAAAGTTATTATTAAAGATATAATTTTGGGCACAACACTAATTAACTGTTATAAGCTGCAGCCTGCAAGTTTATGATTAATAACTCGGAAATAAAATTTGTTTAGTCCTTTAATTTGGCTACCTCACCATTTTCGTCCCTCAATTAGGCAGGTCGCCAAAAATGTCCACTAAATTGGTACATTGGTCCCTTCCCTTTATTATTGGCATTTAGGACAGCATCATTCTCTCTATTTTGTGTTGCATTAAATGTGGCATTCTCACTCTGCCCAACATCCTCTATTTCATGAACTTATTTCCCTTTCTTGCCTTTATTTATGGTCACAAATGACAAAGGGAAGGGACTAATTTACCAACTTAGTGGACGTTTATGACGACCTGCCTAATTGAGGGACGAAAATGGTGAGGCAACCAAATTATAGGACTAAACAAACTTTAAACTATTAATAACTTTTCATTTGTTGATCGCATAAAAAATATTATGTATTCTTCTAATCATTAAATGAAAATATCCAAATAATATTAATCCACAAACTATCATATTAATTAAAATATTATTTTTATACATATCAACCACATTGATTTGATGTTTAGATACCTACTTTTCTTTCCAACACTCAAAATTTAAAACTACATCCAAATTGAATTTCAATATTTGGACACATTTCTAAAAATATTTTTCAAACACCCAAATCGAAGTGAGCCAAACCAAAATAACAAAAATACATCCAAACGAGCCCACAAACTCTCATTCACCATTGTTCATTCAGCTCTCAATACAAAGTTGTTTCCTCTCTCAATTATGTATACATTTCTCCATCTTTCTCCATCGTTTGTAGAATATATCAAAGGGAAAAAAGCAGAAGACCCCCTTAGCTTTCGGCCGTTTTGCACTTTGCCCCCTCCACATTGATTTTTAGCACTTTGCTCCCCAGCTTTGTATTCCGTCAAACGTTACCCCCCGACGTAACATGACCGTTAAAAAAAATGAATATTCCGTCAAAAAACGCATATTCCGTTAAAATGCCGAAAACTGGGGGCAAAGTGTCAAAATTTAACAGAATATTTGTTTTTTTGACGGAATATTCCCGTGGGGGGGGGGGTAACGTTTGACGGAATACAAAGCTGAGGGGGCAAAGTGCTAAAAGTCAAAGCTAGGGGGGCAAAATGCAAAACGGCCGAAAGGTTAGGGGTGATATGCTTTTTTCCCTATATCAAATTGAAATGTTGTTTTCAAATTTTATTACAGGTTTTTTTAATATTATTGACATTTTCATGAGTTTTCTGCAGTTAAAATGTCAGTATGCTGCCACCGCCACCACTACCACACCACATCTTACACATATGGCGACACGCACCACGACCACTGCCACCACCATCACACTGCACCAATCCGATGATGCGCGCCACCACCACCACATCCTACCCTCCAGCGACGCACCATCACCAACACATCACCCGCCACCGACGATGCGCACCACCACCACCACATCCCACATGTTATGTTCATTTGGAAAGGAGAGGAGGAGAGGTGAGAGAAAAAGAGAGAAGTTTGTGTGTCATACATTGTACAAGGAGAGAGCATAGAGAGAGAGAATTGTGATAGGAGAAAAGAAATTGACCAAAATCTCCTTATTAGAAACACAAAATCTCCAACCAACATTATTAAATTTGGATTAATAAGAGAAATGGCATGGACAATACGAGAAGATGAAAAATGGTCTGGGAAACCAATCCATTCTTATTATTATAGTAGATAAAATATTATTTACAAGTAAAATATGTATAGTATTTTATCAAGTTATCATATGAAACACTTTCCCTTTATTTAGTTAAGATGTGCCAATGACGTTCGAATTCATGATCATAACATCGATTAAAATAACAAAAATTAAAATTAACATACTTAAATTAAAATTTCTCAATTTTGGCATATTGCACCACTCTAATAGAGTAAGATTAAATAACAAAAACCACACATAGTTTATTTCTAATTGGCAAAAATAATCTCTTGTGTTATTTTCATTAGGAAAAAGTTTCATATATGTGTTTCATATAATATTTTATCAAGATATCATATTAAACACTTTCTCTTTATTTAGTTAACATGTGCCAATGACGTTCGAATTCATGGTCATAACATCGATTAAAATAACAAAAATTAAAATTAACATACTTAAATTAAAATTTCTCAATTTTGGCATATTGCACCACTCTAATATAGAGTAGGATTAAATAACAAAAACCACACATATTTTATTTCTAATTGGCAAAAATAAATCTCTTGTGATATTTTCATTAGGAAAAAGTTTCATATATGTGTTTTAGTAAATAACATACTACACAAATTAAAAAATAAAATAAAATTAGCATATTGCACCCAATTAGATTTTAACTTTGATTTAAGGTAAAATGTCAAAGTGACTATTATTAGCGTATAGGGTTTATTTCCATAAGTCTTGATTAGACTTTCTGTTCTTAGACTATATATATTAGGAATAAATTATGCACAAATTATTTTTACCTTCTGTAGGAGTAGATATGCCAGATCAATAGATATGTATCCTTATGTCCAATGATAATAGAAAGCAATAAATTATATAGAACTCGAAAAGACGCTCTCTGCTAGGGTTGCAGCAAATACTTCTGGCAGCGGCGGGCGAAAACAAAACCTCCACAGCCACCAGATCTCGATCGGAGAACGAACTATGGAATCGGAGACACCGTCTCCGATCCAACCCTTCCAATTTTCCAGTACGGCGCCAATGGTTCAGACGGAGAACGTGGAAAGCGAGGAGATCTCGGCCCTCAAACGAACCCGACACGCCTACGAGTTCAAGGCATCGAAACCCAGCAATCAATTCATGGAAGCGAATGTTAGGGAAACGGGTAACCCGAGAATTTCATACGCAAACAAAGTGCGACCAAAGGACGTCAAAATCGACGCGACGACACTAGCTGCGGTTCAAGGGAAGGCTAGGGTTCTTCCTCCCACGGCAGAAAGAAAATACAAGACGCTGGAACTCTCGAACGAATTGAAACAGTCCCTGGCCGATCTGTGGAAAGATTCTATCTACATCAGAGTGATGGGACGAGCATGGTTCTATCCGAACTTGGTGAACAAATTCAGCACAATGTGGAACTTGACGGGGGACTGCGAACTGGTTGATTTGGGATCGAACAGCTATTGCCTAAAAGGAACGTCCACCGCGCAACGAGAAAAAATCCTCACGGAAGGACCATGGCAGATCGCCGGAAGTTTTCTCTCTATACAAAAATGGACCCCAGAATTTATCTCCGGGGAAGAGAACTCGGATCAAGTCATTACGTGGGTGCGCGTCCTCAAAATCCCGATCGAGATGACACACGAAGCAGTGATCGTCCCGCTAGCTCAAAGCATAGGAGACCTCATTAAGATTGACGGAAATACGTATACCGCGTCAAGGGGTAAATACGCAAGATTTTGCGTCCAAATTGCGACGGATCAGCCTCTCGAGAGAGCCATGTACATTGGAGATAAACTTTATCAAGTCCAATATGAAAACATTGAGACACTCTGCTATACGTGCGGGCGCGTTGGACATTTGGCGAACCGTTGCAATGCGAAAAAGGATGAGGATAACCAAACGGAGAACTCCAGTAGCATGGAAATTAGAGAAGACGGAGAGGTCCCTAAAGCTCCGGAAAATAGCTGGCTTGTCGAAAAAGCAACGTCAAACGAGTTTGGCGAATGGATGCAAGTCCCTCGCAAAAAGAATTGGGGAAGCAAAAGGCCATCGACGGAAAAAAATGCGTTGATTAAGGAAGGGAAACCCGTCTCTATCCTCAAAAGGAAACCGAGCTTCTTTAAGAGTCCTAATGCAGATATGACTGTTCTTAATGGCAAACAAACCCAAATTGACAAGGAAAGTGATCGGGAGAAAGATAAAATTCCGAATAAAATCGGATTCGGGGGTCCAAATAATCAAAGTAAGTCGACTAATAAAGGAAAAAAGAATTCACCACCCAAAGCGGCGGGATTTACTAGCAACCCCAACAACCGATTCACTATATTGGGAGAAAAAACTATAACCGACGCTACAAACACCGTGTTGAACAATGGACCAAGCGAGCAGGATACAAATCAACTGGGTGAATGGAGCAATGGTAGTGGAACCCGAACAGGGTTTTTGGGACAATCACACAAGAACAAAGAGATTCAGCGGCCCCTCGCGGATATTACTAATCGATTCGCGCCACATTGCCGTGACGGAGGTAGCCTCGACGGTCTGGGAGTTCAAAATACAAACCTTTTGGGTCGAGAGGGAGGAACATCTGAGGAACTACTGGCAGAAACTCAATCTGACCGACTCGAAGGCAAATCGCCAACTCCAAATAGCACTGATGCTAACGAGACAGTGGACTACGTCATGGATGGGACGGGACATTGTTGACCATATCCAACCGCATCACCTAATTTGTGCCAAGATGAAAGTAGTGTCGTGGAATTGCCAAGGAGCGGGAGACGAGGACTTTAGGAATAATTTTAGAGAACTTGTACGGACCCACAACCCGGACGTTGTCTATTTGCTGGAAACGCGCGTATGCATGGAACGCGCACATGAGATTGCACCTACGCTGGGATACTCGAACTTCTGCATTGCACCAACAGACGGTATGTCGGGAGGTATTTGGTTGCTGTGGAATTCTAACAATATTGATGTCGAGATTCAAGAAGTCGGGGATCAGGCAATTCATGCTCTTGTTGGTCCGAAAGAGAAGGATAAATGGGCAATATCCGGAATTTACGCAAAACCACACAAGGCAGATAAAATCCGTATTTTTGATAGACTTGCGGATATTGCACGAGATATTCGGATGCCATGGCTTATCCAAGGAGACTTTAATGAAATAGGCGCAGCACATGAAAAAGTCGGAGGAAGCACGGATGTGATGAATCGATGCTCGGCCTTCCAAGAGCGCATGAAATCATGGAAAGTACACGATCTCGGATTTAATGGCCCAGAATTTACGTGGACAAACAAGCGGGACGGCGATGATATAATCCGAGAACGGCTCGATAGGGCGTTAGCAAACGATGAATGGATAGAAGCGTTTCCCGGATACGCGGTCTCACATCTACCGCGTACACACGGAGACCACCACCCTATCCTAACGAGCAATGAAGACTCGACCGATATTAACGGAACACGACCCTTTCGATTTGAAGATATGTGGTATGACCACCCGGAGTGTGAAACGACGATGAAAAACGTGTGGGAATCGCACACAAATTTAATCGACGCTATAAACGCAGTCCCGGAGTTCATGATACCATGGAACAAAACGCGATTTGGGCATATTTTCCGTGAGAAAAGGAGGGTCTTGAAACGGATTGAAGGGGTACAAAAAATGCTCGCGCGACACACCCGACCTGACCTAATAAAATTGGAAGGGAATTTGTTGGCAGAATATAGTGAGATATTGCGTCGGGAAGCAGTCTTTTGGAGACAAAAATCGAGAGTAAAGTGGCTAGCGGACGGGGATAAAAATACCAAATTCTTTCATAGAGCCACGACCACACGTCGCAAAAGAAATAAACTCACGGCGCTGAAAATTAACGATATATGGTGCGAGGAGCAGGGCATCCTTCGGTCGCATGCGATCACATACTTTCGAAGTCTCTTTACGGCTACGACCTCAACGACAAGTCCGTTAACTATATCTCGATTTCAGCGCTTCCTTGACGAAAATTCAATCTCTGACGTTGGGAAGGAAATATCCGTAGCAGAATTGAAAAAGACAGTTTGGGCATCGCACCCGTCTAAAGCCCCGGGACCGGACGGGCTTCAAGCTAGAGTCTATCAAAATTTCTGGGATTGGATGAACCCGTCGTTGTTTGAGTTTATTGAAAAAGCATTCCAAAACGGGAGTTTTGATCCGAAGGTATGTGCTGCGTTTCTTTGTCTCATCCCGAAAGTGCCAAACCCGTCGCTTATATCCCAGTTGCGTCCCATATCGCTTTGCAACGTCACATACAAATTCATCACCAAGATTATTACATTGCGCCTCAAAGATCTTATGCCGGGGTTAATCGCGCCCACCCAATCGAGTTTCATAAAGGGCCGAGGAACCCAGGATAATATCTTGGTGATACAAGAATTATTGCACTCACTGCGCAACAAGAAAAACAATAAAATTGGTTGCATGATCCTAAAGCTAGATCTCGAGAAAGCCTATGACAAGATCAGTTGGAGTTTTCTTGAAGAAACTTTGTACGCTTTCAAGATTCCGGCAAATATCATCAAATTGATCTTGTTTTGTGTGACGAATGCATCGACACGGATACTGTGGAACGGAGAACCGTTGGAAGCGTTCCATCATGGATGCGGATTGAGACAGGGAGACCCGTTGTCTCCATACCTCTTTGTTCTTTGCGTCGAGCGTCTGGCATATCTCATCCTTGAAACGGTTCATGAAAAGAGGTGGGAACCAATTATACCCTGTAGAGGAGGCCCGAGTCTATCCCATATTTTTTTCGCCGACGACCTTATGCTTATGGGAAAAGCTACACTCAAAACGGCGAGAACCATTAAGGAGACATTGGATCGGTTTTGCGCATCATCAGGCTTGAAACTTAGTCCAGCAAAGTCTAAGGTGTTTTTCTCAAAAGCGGGTGAATGGACTCTCAAAAGGAGAATTTGCTCAATCTTCGGTTTCGCGCAAACCACACACCTCGGGAAATACTTAGGGGCGGAGCTGTTCCACGGGAGAGTTAAAAGGGAAGACTTCACGGGGATCTTTGACAAGCTTAATGCACGGTTTACGGGATGGAAGAGCCAAACACTCTCACTTGCGGGGCGCACCACACTTGTGCAATCGGTATCGACGGCGGTACCAATACATGTGATGCAATCTTGTTGGCTCCCCGAAAATGTTTGCAAGCGAATGGACAAGATGAACCGCGACTTTTTGTGGTCCAACGATCCTAATGCCCGCAAACTCCACCTTGTGGGATGGCAAAAAGTCACAAAGGACCGGAAAGAAGGAGGACTTGGCATACGTGTTGCGCGCGTCAATAATCAGGCCCTTCTCTCAAAGTATGGCTGGAAATTATTAATAGGAGAGGCGGGTCTATGGGGCGATTTTGTGAATGCGAAATATATTAAAGAGGATCGACTTATGGAGTACAAAACCAAGCCTAGCGATAGCGCTACTTGGAAGGGGATAGTCCGATGCTTGGATTTAATTAAGGACTCTTTCCGATGGAAAATAGGTGACGGTCGGAAAATCTCATTGTGGTTTGACAATTGGATGGGAAATCAAAAACTAAGTGACCTTATTTCGCATATTGATGAGGCCGACTGTGATATCAAAATCCGAGACGTCATTAATGACGAGGGACAGTGGTGTTTCGACCACATTAGGACGGAGGTGAACACAAGTTGGACTAACGTGCTTGAAGGGAAAGAGCCGACCTTAACGGACACAGAGGATCGCATCTTGTGGAACGAAACGGCAAACGGAATCTTCTCTTGTCAAAGCGCATACAAATTACTCCACCGCGCGAATACGGAAATGGAAGGTGGACCGAACCAATGGAAGTGGATTTGGGATGCACCATGTAGCAACAAGATCCGCCATTTTATCTGGCTAGCAAATCAGAATCGCCTAGCATCAAACCAATTGAGGAAAATTCGGAAGTGTACGGATTCGGCGATATGTGAAGTTTGCAAAGGAGATGAAGAATCGACCCTTCACATCTTACGCCACTGCTCCGCAGCGAAGGAAATTTGGAACACCCTTCTGGAAGACACAGGCCTGCGCGCCTTCAACAATATTCGTGATGCGGTTTGGCTGAAACGAAATATATCCCACAAAGAGACGGTATGTCCGCTTTTACCAAATATCCCGTGGAACATTATTTTTGCCGCTAGTATTTGGTCTATTTGGAAGGCTAGGAACAATAGGGTGTTCAAGGGGAAAAAAGATTCAAAATTCCGACTGATGTGTCAAATAAAGTCATTATGCTACGATATGGCGCGAGCATATAAATCGAAAAGTGGCCGAAAGGAGGAGAATTGGCAAAAACCAACCAATGGGTGGAAGAAATTAAATGTGGATGGAAGTGTAACACCGGGTCAAAACCGAGGACAAATTGGCGGAGTCCTAAGAGATGAAGATGGCGAATGGCTTTGGGGATTTTCCGAGCCCCTTTCATGCCCAACTATTCTTGAAGCGGAGATTGACGCTATTAGACGAGGGCTAGAATTGGCGTGGGAAAAAAGAGTAGAACGAATTAGCATTGAGACGGATTCGTTGGGGGCGTACAACTTAATCTCAAAGGCGAATGCATCGGAGCCGCACCTCCAAGAGAAGATTGATGAATGTCGAGCACTACTTCACAAACCATGGACCTCCGAATTTCGATGGATAGCGCGAGAGAAGAATAAAGTAGCGGATGCTCTTTCTAGATTGGTTTGTAACACGGGTGGGAGCATTAGTTTTCTTTTGTCGCCCCCCCCCCCGGAAATCCTTACTTTATTATCGAACGATGTAGCCTAAGGGCCATTTGATTTCCATTTTCTACCAAAAAAAAAAAAATGATAATAGAAAGCAATCTTGACGCTCAAACGCATAACCATTTGATTTACATGGTACCAAACCTAAGCTGAGAAAGTGTTTCTCTCGGTCTCCACTTTTCTTAAAAGAAAAATGCTAGTTGGCAAAGATAGTATGAGGGATAAAGTTGTGATACCATCGCCATATATTATTCTTTCCTAATCTTATAACACATACACAATTAAAAGGCCTCAACTTTGAAGAATGGGCAAAGCCTATCAGGGTTTCGCTTTGGGAAAAAAGGAAGATGGGATTTATTGATGGTACCTACAAAAAATCTTCTGAAAAATCTGATGAAATCAAGGATTAGTGGATAGTGAATTTCATGATAGTCTCTTGGAATTTTAATACTATATTGAACCAAGTTTGAAGTCAACAATTTCTTACAAAGAAACAACGAAGGAATTGTGGGATGATATAGATTAAAAACAAAATCAAATGGTGCACAAATTCATCAATTGAAAACCGAAGTTTCTAGCCTTAAAAAGAACGAGACTTGGTGATGGGGTACAACATAAGATTAAGAAGATATGGGGTGGTCTCAATGACCATGATAAGATGCTAGTGTGGTCATGTAACGGGTAAAAATGTTATTTGAGTTACGACTGAAGAAAGGAAGCGAGGAGGGACGCGTACATCAATTTCTAATGGTGCTCAATGATACTCACTACAGCTTAATAGAGTCAAAGTATCATTGCCATTGATCCTCTTCCTGTCATGAACACAGTTTATTCATATATCTCAGAGTAGGAGCAAGTGCATAACATGACACAAGGAATGGTTGAGCGCTCGGATCTTGTGAGCTTTGCGATGAAGGTGTCCAATGGAATGCAAGATTTTGGTCTTGATAAACGCAAAGGGACACCTATAGTGAATGCGACATATACAGATTTATCTACAGAGATTGGTATACAAAGATTGGCCTATAGAGATTGACCTATAGTGAATGCAACATATAGAGATTGACCTATAGAGATTGATCTACATAAATTGACCTATAGAGATTAACCTATAGTGAATGCGAGCTATAGAGATTGGCCTATAGAGATATACCTATGTTGAATTTGATCTATGGTTGTTTGACCTATAACATTTTGATCTATCAAGTTTAATCCACAATTCTACGGCTCTTTACAACTTATAATGTGCTTATAGGCTCGTCCCTCAACGGGCAACAACTGACTTAGGCATCTACATACAATTATAGACATCGATATCTGATGTGAAAAGGTCCAACCTTCATATTCGACCACGATCGACCACCATCGAGAAATAACGAACTACGTTCTGTTTGATTCCCTTCACGGGATACGTAGGCAGCTTGGCGTAACCCCAAGTTCAGTCCAAAATCAACAAACTCCCCAATTCGCATTAGTGACTTCTAGCTGACATAGACGCCATCAACGGGCATCAACTAACTCAGCATTAGAGCGCCTTCGTCGGGTCAGCCCCGACCTAGTTCATGTGTCGTGTTTTTCAGTACAGGTATCCCGAACTCAAAGCTAGCTCAAGACTAATAGGAAGCTTAGGTTAGTCTGACGTGGAGTGCTTTGTCAGCAGACGAAATCACTGCACATCAGTGGTGCCGTATGTGGGAAACCACTCAGTGCATTATAGAAGAAACACACGTGTTCATCACCATCGCAAGGTCCACCAACAATCAAGGGGCCAACGCCATTAAATACATGTCAAAATACGAACCAATCCTGCAATCTAACTCTATTTGAGTGAGCTCTTTTGGCACGAACTGGTTTTTCACCCAAAATCCGTTCTTTGAACAAGCCGTTGCAAAAACCTGAAGTAAGACGAAGAATCAACGCCCATTTTGGGTCAAAGTCTACAATAATTCACAACTCGAGGCACCATTTATGTGTTCATCAACTCAAAAAAGCATATTTATCGTCCATTTACGCGAACTAAGGTTACACCCGAACTAATCCGCGCGCAACCTCCTCACTCAAAATGAACAATAGTGCAAGAAACTCCCGCAACACATGATCTCTATTACAGAACAGATTTACAGCGTACAAACTCCTCGTTGCGACTCAAACTAAACACCACGCATGAACTGAATGGATCAGAATCTAGCCACTGACCTCCTTGCACGACCTCTTTACATGTGATCAGCTTTGCAACGATCTCCCTCGCGTCAACGGACCACAACACAACTGAAGACCTGCTTCCTGAATTTCTTGATCAAACAGAACTCCCCATAAACTTCGAAAAACTCCAGCGAAATTTTATTGCGTGAACTCGACCACCAAAATCCTAGCATCAGCGAACTCTCGCCACATCGTGTCTGATGGATTTGAACGTGTAAACTCCATCATGCAAACTCTGCCATAAACGAGTTGTTCTCACAACACCACGAACTCCATCTCTCAACCGAGCTGAAGCCCTCGAACAATCTTCTCCACGTGCACAAACCCTTCATCGACGGACAACTTTGCAACGAACTCATCTTCAACGAACTAATCTCAAACTCCGAGCACCTCCACATAACTCTGCCAGCGAACAAACTACTCATCTCGTGCAAACTGATCAGCGCTTCCACAAAACTTTCATCATTATCAACTTAACTGCAGTATGAATCTGGGGGACTCTCTATAGGGTTGAAACAACTAACACAAATTGTTGCAGTTATGCAAGTAATGATGATAACACATGCAACAAACTATATCAAGCATCACAACAACTATTTTAAATATCTAGTCACCACACTCAACAATGATAAAAGAACAATTATATGCTAACATTTGCTAAAATATTTTAGTCGCTGCTCCACCTACAAAAGGGCATGGTGGAAAGGAGAAACAATGCATGGCTAAAAGAAAATTTCAGGCTACAAGTCCCATAAATTGGAGTCATACGCACTCGACAAACATAACAAGCAACGGGCCTTTGGGTGAGACCTACAGAAATTAGAGTCATAAGTGCTCGAATAATTCAAAAAGCAGCGAGCCTATGGAAGGAAATTCCTATGAAGAAGGCCTAACATAAGTTATGCTGCAATAAATTGGTTGAAGAGCATACGCGACAACTTCTATGCCAGAAATCATCATAACATAAAAGGCATGCTAGAGATTTGCTACAAGTTGGAGATTCCGATAAGAAATAAAATAAACACGAAGCTTCAACATACAAGTCTCGAACCCGAGACCTCAAACACCTAACAATTTTCGTTGCCACGAAATCAATTACTCTACAACGGTGATCGATTAAAGGGAAAACTTCAAAGCACTCATCCTGGTTAAGGCACAAAGACTAAGCAAGATACCACAAAAAAGCATCAGTCAAGAGAAACAAAGGCTTGGAGCCACACAAGCGCCCCCAAATACATTAGATGAAGAGCCTATTGGGTGAAAATCCCATAAAGTAGGCCATTATGATAAGCCCTACCAAAATAAATTAGGTGAAGAGCTTATTGGGTGAATATCCCATAAAGTAGGCCATTATCGTAAGCCCTACCAAAATAAACTATGTGAAGAGCCTATTGGGCGAATATCCCATAAAGTAGACCATTATCGTAAGCCCTACCGAATTAAACTAGGTGAAGAGCCTATTGGACGAATATCCCATAATGTTGGTAATCAACGTAAGCCCTACCAAACTAAACTAGGTGAAGATCCTATTGGGCAAATATCCCATAAAGTAGGCCATTATCATAAGCCCTACCGAAATAAACTAGGTGAAGAGCCTATTGGACGAATATCCCATAAAGTAGGCAATTAACGTAAGCCCTACCAAACTAAACTCGGTGAAGAGCCTATTGAGCAAATATCCATAAAGTAGGCCATTATCGTAAGCCCTACCAAAATAAACTACGTGAAGAGCCTATTAGCTGAATATCCCATAAAGTATGCAATCAACGTAAGTCCTATCGAAATAAACTAGGTGAAGAGCCTATTGGGTGAATATCCCATAAAGTAGGCCATTATCGTAAGCCCTACCAAACTAACTAGGCGAAGAGCCTATAGGGTGAAAATTCCATAAAGTATGTGAGCTACGACAGCCCTTCAAAATCAAGTTAGGTGAAGACCATATTGGGTGAAAATCTCATAAAGTAGGCAAGCTACAATATCCTTACCGAATTAAGCTAGGTCAAGAGCCTATTGGGTGAAAATCCCATAAAGTAGGCAAGCTGCAAAAGCCCTACCAAATTATACAAGCTAAAAAGCCTACACAGACTCGTATACAAATTGAAAAGCAAAATCAGGAAATGAAGAAAGCAAAGTAATGGAAGCTAGAAAACAGTCTTCTACAAATTGAAGAACGCAAATCAAGAAATAAAGAAAGCAATAACAAGCAAGGAAGGAAGCAACCTTATGCAAATTGAAGAACAAAACAAGGAAGAGAAGAAAGAAACAAGAACACTTCATTAACAAAAGTAGAGATCCAAAAGAACATATGTCTAGCAATGTACCAAGCATAAAAAACATGAGCATAAAAAGTACAAGAAAGAATATCCAATGTACTAGAAGTTGAAGAGAAAATCACATGCACCAAAAAGTAATGCCAACAAGCCCAACTACGGCAGCAACATCATACCTCATCATATCTCTCTATGCATACAAATTCCTCAACAGTGAACTCATAGGCAACATCATGATGAGCAGCATAGTCCGGTGCCGCAACTTTAATAAAAGGAAGGGTGACGTCAGCAGCAACATTGTCATGATCATACTCCTCTCCCTCATCCCAAAGATATAAACATATGCGGTATCAAATGCAAAATAGAAAACATATTATGAATCAAACCGACATAGTACAAAATAGAACAACTGTCGAAATCAAAATATAAGACAAAGAACCATCACAGGCAAGGCACAAGAAAATGTAAAAAACCTGGAAAAAGGATAAGCGCCTAAATAAAACCAACAACAGCCACATCTCCATGAGATTTTCTCTTTAAAAATGAAAATTTCAGCTTTAAGCACTTAATGGCTATTGCGCCACTTGTTATGTGTGGCGTCATAACTCTTAACAGGACCAGTCATGGTCGCCTGATCGTGCTTCACAATATTGATCTCTGCTCGAGCCCTTGCGACATCCACTGCTAACCTTTTATGGCCTCTTACAAAAGCCTATACAAATAGCACCTTCTACTCCCCAAGCTCACTTTTATGCAAGAAGCTTTGCCTCTTCGACATAGAGAGCATGTTCAGCATCAAGACTGACAGTAGTGTTTTGTTTTATTGTGGTTTTAACCTATTTAAGGACGACTAAGAAATGCAAATTATGGCTTTTCGACTGTATAAGTTTGCAAAATGGGGGACTTATGTTGGTACCATAATTTGTATTGTTCATGTATCATGCCACGTGTTTGTGCGGGCTCACGATAGCCAGGTTTGATAAAATCAAGCCACAAGCCATATGCCTTTGGAAAGACACGGACATCTAGTTTCTAACACAAAAACTGGATCTCAGTTCGGATGAGTATTGAAGAAGTTATTATCAAATTAGTGAACTCGCACATAATTGAACAAGAGTGGCCTAAGCCCATCAAAATAGTCAAACAAGCACCAATAAATACTCTCAAACCCTTCACAAAGAGGGGGGGGGGGGGGGGGGTATCACTTCTCAAATTGACCTATAGTGAATGCGACCTATAGAGATTGATCAACAGAGATTGATCTACAGATATTGACCTATAGAAATTGACCTATAGTGAATGCGACCTATAAAGATTGATCTACAGATATTGACCTATAGAGAGTGACTATAGAGATTGATCTACAGAGATTGACCTATAAAGATTAATCTACAGAGATTGACCTATAGAGATTGACCTATAGTGAATGCGACCTATAAAGATTGATCTACATAAATTGACTTATAGAGATTGACCTATTGTGAATGCAACCCAAATATTGACCTATAGTGAATGCGACCTACATAAATTGACCTATAGAGATTGCTCTACAGAAATTGACCTATAGAGATAAACATAAAGTGAATGCGACCAATAGAGATTGACCTATAGAGATATACTTATGGTGAATTTGATCTACGGTTGTTTGACATATAACATTTTGATCTATCAATTTTACGGCTTTTTACGACCTATAACGAACTTATAGGCTCGCCCCTCAATGGGCAACAACTGACTTAGGCATCCACATACAATTATAGACATCGATATCTTATGTGAAAAGGTCCAACCTTCATCTTCGACCACGATCGGCCACCACCGAGAAATAATGAACTACGTTCGGCTTGAATCCCTTCGCGGGATACGTAGGCAGCTTGGCTTAACCCCAAGTTCAATCCGAAATCAACAAACTCCCAAATTCTCATAAGTGACTTCTAGCTGACGTAGACGCCATCAACGAGCATCAACTAACTCAGCATCAGAGCGCCTATTTCGGGTCAGCCTCGACCTAGTTCGCGTTCCGTGTTTTTCAGTGCAGGTTTCCTGAACTCAAAGTTAGCTCAGGACCAATAAGGAGCTTGTGTTAGTCTGACGTTGAGTAATTAGTCAGCAGACGAAATCACCCTGCATCAGTGAACATGGTAGATGAAATCTGAGTTAAGACATGCTTAGAGAACTTAACCGCCGAGGATTGAAACATGCTGAAATCTCTCCTGAAAACCCACATATCAACTTAAAGTACTAGATTTATGATAAGGCAAACATTTTGCGGATTATATTTGATAGGGACATTTATAATCCACAAATTAGCGTTCTTAGTCTTGTATGAATACCTAACGGTGAAGAATTAATGGCAACTACGAAAGGTTCTGTGGTGCTAGGTCGATTATGCCTCAAGGTTGTTTTGTATGTTGGTGATCTATATTGCAGCTTAATATTTGTATCCCAGTTGACTCATGAAAAAGATCATATATTGAATTTCACTAATCACTTGTGTGTTGTACTACATGACCGCACAATTAAAAGTGTTAGTGATAGTCTTTATAAAGAACAACACTGTATTGTGTGCCTTTGAGCTAAACAAACTTGTGTTCCTTTTTTTGCTAGTGGAAATATTACTTCCGCAACTTTAAACATTGTGATTTTTTTGTATATTTGATAAAGGAAAAACATGAAGCTTCTCCTTTGTTTGATCATATTTATGTTTTGGTTATCTTTGATATGCGGAAAGCTTGAATTGAGCCAAGGAAAATAACACAATTTTTTTTAATCCGCTAAATTATTTACGTTACTTTCATACTCCTTGTATTATATAAATTAGCAAAAAACTTTTTTACATAACCTCTACATTATTTCATTTAAAGTCAAATTTTACTCAGCAATTGATATTAAAAGATTCTTTCAAAAACTTTAATAGAAGCTTTTAACACTAAAATCAGGTTATTATTATTGATTTGATTTTATAAAATCTGAAATAGAAAAAAAGAAAGAAAGAAAGAAAGAAAGAAAACAGTGAGAACTTCATATATACTCCTTGTATTATATAAATAAGCAAAAAGCTTTTTTACATAACCTATAAATTATTTCATTTAAAGTCAATTTTTATTCAGCAATTGATATTATAAGATTCTTTCAAAACTTTAATAGAAGCTTTTAAAACTAGAATCTGCTTATTATTTTTGATTTGATTTTATAAAATCTGAAATAGAAAAAAAAATCGGAAATGGTTTGATTTACATATAATGTTTAACCAATAAACCCGATTTCAATAAACCGAACTTCAATATAATAATGTCAAGTGTTGCACAAGCCAATCAGTCAATTAATACGGCCATCTTACAAAAAAAAAACATTGTAGTTAAAGGTAACCTAAATAATTTAGTGGATTAAGAAATAAAATTTGTGTTATTTTATTTGAGAAAAGAAATAAGTAATTTCATATATTAAATTAACTAAATTAATTTGAAGGGTTAATTTTTGTGCTAATCTACATACCACATATCTTTACTTAAATTGAAAGTACTTAAATTGAAAGAATAGGGAAGTGAATAGGGACTGGATAGAAAATTCTCACTGATTTTAAGCAAAGATAAAAATATTCTTTAAACGTAAAAAAGAAAAAGTTAAGGGTATTGAATAAGTAAAGTAAAAAAAAAAGAAAAAGTTGAGGGTATTGAATAAGTAAAAAAAGAAAAAGTTTAGGGTATTGAATAAGTAAAGGAAAAAAAGAAAAAGTTAAGGGTATGGAATAAGTGTTGTAGTGCTGGACGGTAAATTGTAAACCAAAATGAATTAAAATATAAGAAATAAATCAATTTCCTATTAAGTGACGAATGATTTACAAGTTTGGTGGAAAGGTCAGCTCCAATATGAGAATGGAACTCTGAGTAGCTAATCATAATAAAAATGGGCTTTTCACTTTTGAGTGCTGCTGACTAAATTGCGGCGTATCTTCTGTGATTCTTCAATATCACAACTTCACAAGCCCATCAAACGCCCTCGAGTCTAATGTAATGTAGCGATGTCACATCTGTATTCGAGATATAATTAATTTAGAATTAATCAATTTATCCCGTTAAATATTTTTAACCATTGGTAGTTTCACATAATGCCTCAAATTTACTAAAAGGGATAAATGCATTAAACCCCCTGAACTATGCACGTTTTTGCGTTTTCGTCCTTAAACTAATTTAATAAGCGTTTCCCTCCCTAAACTATACCAGTCTGTGCGATTTGCCCCCCTGGCCGGGTTTTCGGCTATTTTTGGCCATTTTTGGCTTGAATTTTTCCCCTTACCCGACACATATGTGTTGTACTAGATGTATTTTAGTAGTTGATGACAAAAAGTAGGCGAAAAAACACCTCGAACGGGACATATTTCGGCTAAAATACACTGAAGAGGAAATCACATTTTAGCTGGAATATGTCCCGTTCGAGGTATTTTTTCGCCTACTTTTTGTCATCAACTACTTAAATACATCTAGTACAACACATATGTGTCGGGCAAGGGGAAAAATTCCGGTCAAAAATGGCCAAAAATAGCTGAAAACCCGGCCAGGGGACAAATCGCACAGACTGGTATAGTTTAGGGGGGAAAATGCTTATTAAATTAGTTTAAGGACGAAAACGCAAAAACGTGCATAGTTCAGGGGGTTTAATGCATTTATCCCTTACTAAAAACTTATAACTTTTCCCAATTCCTTTATATATGTGTTGGCTTGGATTGTACCGAGGGAGTTGTAACTTGTAAGACGCAGGGCGGCCCAAATAAGCAACTGCTCACTTGTAAAGTAAGCACATCCATCCTCGTCAAACTAAACAAGTGTTGCTTTGTGGATAGGACGGCTATATTCCTTTATATATATTATTATTAGTTACAGACAAAAAGGCAACGAGGATGCACTATAATTGCAAATTGACCTCAATGCATAGTAACCGTTCAATAAAAATGGCCGATTAAATGTTTAGGCTACATCTTCCATTCACAAAATTCTTTTATGAATATTAATTAAACCTCTGGACAGTAGTCTACTATAATTATTTCAACATATATCACATGAAACAAATCAATTGTAACACTAGCCGAAATCAAATTATACTACTTTTATTCAAAAAAATTGCAAACCTATCAAAATTCTCGATTTCTCAATTGTACAAACTACTAAGTCTGCTGATCAGATTTTTTGCTTTCCATTTGATCAGTCTTAACTGAATAAACTCTTCCAGCTTATTGAACCTTTTAGGAGTGTTGAATTACTGTGCCAACTTTATAGAAATTGTAATTTCAGCTTTTTATTGACCTAACAATAAAATTCATAAATAAAGCTCAGCACAGGTTTTCATCTATGTTTCCCTCAGCTTCAGCAAATGTGTTTCGTTCTCAAGCATAAAAGGCACATAAACCATCAATTAAAACCACATGAGCAACATTATATAAGTACTAATAAAAACTAATTAGATAAGTTGCCGGGCTAAAAGGGATGTTTGCTATACTAAACTGCTAAATTGCTTTTGTAGGAAAATCTTAGTTCGATAGTGCTTCACTGTCGTTATGTGGCCTAATTTTGCACATCTAACTTGAGCCAACTTCGATCTAAAGCTACACCACAACAAAATAAATAAACTTTTTTCTAATACAACTATACAGTTTATCTAATGAAATGTGAAAAGATAGGGCTGCTATACAATAAATAAACAAAATGAATCAATCATAGTATTGCTGATGACCACAAATGATTAAAAAATAAAGACTTCAACAATGACAGCCATAGCTACGTTAACGATAACCATTACTTCATTAAATAGTGTTGAAATGCTTCCAGTGTGCATCACACGCCAGGTTTATGTGTAAGATCAGTCCCAAAAGTATACAAGAGAAAATTAATAACATATATGCTCGAGTGTGATCTAATTTTATTTTTGATACTTTGAATTTGGATAATAGAGACTTTCTTTCTAAAATACTCTTCAAATTAAAGTTAAGGGTGATCCTCTAACTACTCAAACAGTACTATAAGTTTTTGCAACTACATTGAACCTTTTCGTGATGTAAATATAATATGTCGAGGAAAGAACGAAAAAGCAACAAAGCACCAGTGCAAATGAATAAATAAATTACTCAGAAAGAAAACCTCAAACTTCAAAAAAGTTTTCTAATACTACATCCAACCTAACATACTTTTGAAGTTGATGATGTAAGAACCAAACTAACTCGACCTCTCTTGTATCTGTAGGGCTAAAGTAAGGAATTTAGTAAGAGACTGTGCAGAGAAAGTGAAGGTATTAGTGGTATTAATATTATATAGTTTCTAATTAAGTTGAGCATGGACAAAAGCTAGGACTTACATAGTTACATTACATGCTCAATGGTACAGAAATGGAATTCGAAAAGCAAAATTAAGACGTTAAGTAGTCCATGTACACTTAGTTAGATCAGCTTGTAAGAGGAATTATTTCATGCAGCATATGTTGGTAACACCATACAATACATTCGGTTTATTTGAGAACAATTGGTGGTGGAATCAGTTGATAATATGTCCAGTGTCCTAAATTTCAAACATATGATTGATATATTTAAAGTAAAGAGTTGATGGCAATCTAGCCATGTGTTATGAGAAATAGGCTCCTTACGTCCTGCAATAATTAAATGGGGCAAAACACACGTGTTAAATAGGACCTTACCCCTTAGATATATTTAGGAACATTCGCCCTATAAGAAAAAAATAAATTAATTACGCAAGTTCCCCTACAAAAAAAAAAAAAAAAAAAAAACAGCACACAACCCTTTATACGCAGAGGGTAACTTTCCTAATATTATTATTATACTTTTTACTAGGGAATGTGTCTATTTATGAGTGTTGTGCAAAATACCACAACACAAAGGTACGTCTAATGATGCATAAAACAATTTATACAGCCTAGGAAACTGGAATCAATAATACAAATCTTTTCCCAGTTCTTTTCATTCTTTTTATTTATCTCAATTTTCTTTGGTTTCTTTGTCGATTGCTGCTAAACTATTCAATTTTCAACTTCTTGTAATGTTATATAAGAAACTAATAAATAGGAATGAGATGCTATTGCTAAACCTACCATATCCTCTCTACATACAGTCATGGCAGGTAATGGATGGAGATCTGAATTATTCCAGAGAAGGAGGAAAAAAAAGAAAAATTAAAGAGGGCTCTTGATGAAAGTAGTAACTTGAAGAAATCAATATAAGATTGAAAATGCAAGTACCTTATCTGATAGCAGGACCCACAACTTGATCAGCTTACTATCTTGTTACCAACCTCTGTTGGAAACAACTATCATCATATCCTGAAATTAGAAAGACAAAACGAACTGCAACTTCCCAAGTTATCTGTTGTCCTTCAAACTTGTTTAGCTTACTTTCCTTTTTTGGATACTTGCATATGTTATAGAGTTGATTGCACATACGCTCCTTGATGTATGGTCTAACTAAAGAAACACACCACCCCATGAACTTCCTGAACAACAGGTATTTTCAAACTTTAGAGAGACTCAATCCTCTTCCTTTTTTCTATGGGGTGCTTGTACGATTATTCGAACAGCATGAAAAATCATAATTGGTACCATACAAAAATTTAGTAGCCAAATAATCAAAT
Organism: Linaria vulgaris; assembly: GCA_948329865.1. NCBI lineage: Eukaryota > Viridiplantae > Streptophyta > Magnoliopsida > Lamiales > Plantaginaceae > Linaria > Linaria vulgaris. The sequence continues at coordinate 1,954,130 of OX415253.1, read as the reverse complement.
ATTAGAAGAATGACAAAGATAGATCAGCAGCAGCAATATTTATTTGTGACTTCAACAAACAACCAAATGAATAAACATTTCATGATAATGAACAGGGGATAGAACCTAACAAGGAAAACAAAATAAAATTAGACTGATACTTCCAGTATGTACACAGTAATAAACAAAGACTTCAGTTGTCCTCTCCACGTAAGTTACAATAATTCTTTTCTAACCTCGAGGAATCCGACTGACACAAGATCAAGTAGTATTACAAACCATTACTTGGAAGCCTTCGCCTTCTGTTCAGCTGCAGCAGCTTTTGCAGCCGACTTGGCCAGGGTAGTGGGCTTCATAAAGCTTTTTGGATTTAGTGCCTTCCTGATCTTAAAAACAGTCCATGCAGTTCCTATGGCATGCCCTGCAGCGCCCAATCCCTCACTTGTTGCCTTACCTGCCTCTTCGCCGTACCTTCACATGGATGAATAATCGATTTAAGTTTCAGAAAACTGGTCACAACTTCATAAAACTCAATTAATATCCTCCACGGAGCATTGGAGAAAAAAGACCATGACTCATCCATCCTCGATCAGTGCAAAAGAAACTTGAGGATAATGTATATGGTACTTGCAACAACTATTTTTTTCATTAAGTTTCGGAAACACTTTGAAAAACTCTTCAAAGATTGCAAATATTGTACTATTTAACAGTAAGAAACCATACACTGTAAGATGAAAATATAATGCTAAACGGAGAAGGGGTTACCTTTGGGAGACAAGTCCAGTAGTTGCAGTAGAAGAGGTTGACATCACGTTTTTACCAGCGACTTCAACGGCATCACAGATTTTGCCTTTTAGAACAGAATCACATTCATTATGAAATAGTAAATAGAGGAGTAGGGTTGTCTTATTAAAGATGCCAATGGCAAATGTCATGCCTGTAGCTAATCAAGCCGCCAGCATATAAGCACTGAGTTCAAGGAGCTTAACTTAATACTTGCTTATATGAACCAGCTATTCACATGATAAACGCCAAAAATAATTACAAGAGAAGAATCCAATCATGTGGAATGATGTGTAAGATTATTCATGCTGTGGAACACTGTTGATATTTTAAAAAACGCAATGTATTCTTAGCAATTCAATATATGATAGAACTCTATCGCGGTGTTTCTCACATTCCCGATATAACTCCTCATAATGCAATCCATTTTATGGCTCCGCATTAGCGAGTGAAACAGTACTTTTAATTCGATTTTATGATATAAGCTACATATGATTAAATGGGCATACCAGTGAGCTGTCCAATTACCAACAGTGAAATTAAATCCGTATATCAGTTGATGGGTAATGATCTGATTTAAAATGAAAATGTTGCACCAACAAAAATGAAAACAACTGTCCATCCTCTAGAGAGAAATGGAACAGAGAGAAAAGTTTTACGTACTAAATCCGTCCAGTGACGCAAGGACGAGTTCCCCCGGCAAGAGACTGAAAAACTTCTTTCCTACTTTAGAGTTTGCAACAGAACCAGTAAATAATCCTGAAACCTTTACAACTCCTGAAAGAACACCGGTTGCTACCTTTTCCGTCATTTTTGTCACCCTCTTAACCCTGCATATGATAATTAAATAAAAAAATGACATATACATGAATAAATGCACCCCACAAGAGACAGTGAAAAGAAACCTCTTAATCCTCTTCAAAGTTGTAGGATGAATCTCAACACTCGTATTATTCTCCCCACCAGAACCAGAAGCCATCCTATCCTTCAAGACCTCATTCCCCCAATTCAATCGATCAATTGTGACATCCCCGCACCACAAAATCCCCTTCACCAGGTGACCGGAGCCTGTGGCAATCAGTCTGGCAGCAGTACTACTATACTCCTCCACATTAGGCGCGAGAGTCGTCCAGTACGCGGCACACTGACCCTCCACTTTCTTCTTCTTATTATTATCCATTTTGAATTCCCCGACAGTGACCTGGCTTACAGCTGCTGCAGCAGCCTCGGTCATGACCTCCACATTTCGCATGGAAAAGGTAGTGTAGGTCTCCAAGATGGCATCGAGCTCGTTCAATAAATGGATATCCTGTCCTTTGGCCAATATGGTAAGGCCGTAACTCAACACGTCTTCGTGGTGGTGGTTGTCGTTGCTTTTTTTACAGCATTGCTCGTCAAATGATTCATCTTTTTCGTCTTCTTGAGGTGGCTGGAAGGAGAAGAAATAGTGATAGGTGTCGAGCTTGACGGCGGTAAGATCTTTGGTCAAGGGCCATTGGACATCGTTGGATACGGTAGCGAGGGCAGCAAGAGTTGTATGATGATCATGAATGAGGCGAATGACACGGAGATCGCCATTGGCAAGCTCGACGGAGTAATTTTGGTCAATGAGGTGAAGAATAGCACCGGGGATTGTGATGAGGGACTCTTGTTGTATTGATTGGGGAGAGGGAGGAGCGGAGGGGGCATTTGAGTAGATCAGGTCTTTAGGGTCAATGGTAGGGTATAGAGATGAATATGATGATGATGATGTGGTACTGCTAGTAGAGTCGTCGAATTGCTGCACTTGGGGATACATTGGAGTTCGATTAGGGTTTCCCGACGCCATTGATGGATACATTTAATTATTATTATTATTAATATTATTTGAATTGAAGAAGAAGAAGATGAAGATGATGAAAAACAATTATTATTATTTGGCGACAAGTGAGAGAGATCTGGACCGTCCATACACGCTAAACAAAGTAACTGTCTCCCGCGCCAAAACCGCTTTAATACTTTTTACTTTTACTACGCGTGCAAATTCTTTTTTTAGGATAATAAAGAGGGTATGAGTTCTAATATGCATTTGTTATCGTATTTAAGAGACAATATATAATGGAATTTACCCATCGACGTGACTATAAATATATTGATGTACTTGTTGTATCGCAATACGAATAATAGAAAATCATAAAACAACGAAAGCAAAGACATCGAAATTTGTTTACCCAGTTCGTCTATGACTAATCTGGGGGGCCCACCAAGCCAGGTTTTTTCACTATGTGTTTTTATTGTATGGTTACAATTACATCAGTGGACTATTTCAATTAGATATAACCATGAATATACAGTATCTGACTTGATCAATAGTATCTCCGGGCTCCACAACCCAATACAACAACCACCAAACACTGTGTTGTATGTTTGCTCCCAAAGTTCTCTATTTCTTTCTGAAAATTAGAAATCCCACGCAGTTATCACCAAGAGGAGCAAAACATAACAAATGTAAATTATAACTTATTCAGTTGAAAGCATACTATTCAACTTATTCAATTGTTTATAAAAGAAATAAAAAATATGACGAAAACAAATAAAAAAAATCGAAGATCGTGTTTTGAATATACCAAATTCTAAACAATAATAATGAAGAATATGATTTGCATGTGATATTAACCAAATAGATATGTAGAATAATATGTTTAAAAAGAGAATTAATTTTTATTTTATGTTTTAAAAAGAGAATTAATTTTGATTTTCACGCAATGTATTTACGGTTGTTTGACTAACCTTATGCAAGTTTCGTGAAGAAACTTGTTTTTGGTACAAACTTCTCTGTCTTGCTCCAACATAAATTCCTGTAATAAAAATGGAGTATATCATATGTGAAAATTGAGAAAAAAAAATGTACATAATACTGATTTTTAAGAGTGTCGCACCTTTAATTATGGTTGTTCACCATCTTTGCAAAGATTTCTGGGTAGACCACATTTCTGGTGTAAGTCTCATCATGACCGTCTAATTTTCCCTTCTTTACCAGAACCCTTGTTGTTGCTTCAGATACACCTCTAGAAAGTGCAACATACAGTTGGCCATGGCTAAAAACATGGTCAGGTAAGTAGATTCCTACGTAAGGTATGATTTGTCCTTGTGATTTATTAATTGTCATTGCAAAGCTAAGTCGAACTAGAAGCTGTTTACGTGTCATTTCAAAAGGTAGACTTTCATCCTCTGCAGTGTTTAAGGGTATACGCGGCAAGAAAACTCTTGTACCTTTAAATTTACCAGTCAAAATCTCCACATCAATGAGATTTCTTCCAAAATTGTGACAAATAAGTCTAGTCCCATTGCAGAGCCCAATTTTTGGATCAATATTTCGCAAAAGCATAATTGGGCAACCTTTTTTTAAAGTCAACTTATGAGGCGGAAGATTACCAGGAGAAAGAGAGTTTAGAAACTCGGGTAAAAACAAACTTCGAACGTCATCAACAACTGGGTCGAATGAGTAATATGTGACCTCATCTTCGGCTTGGAAGGAATTTATTACCTTTTCATTTATTATGTTGACCTCATCATTGCGCGGAGTTATTATTGCTCTATTGATCATGTAATCAGGATCACGTGAATGAGAATCCAAATTCGAAAACGTGATTGAAATTAATTGTTCAATTGATTGTTCACCTTCCCAGGGAATCACCATAGAGTCTGTAATCTTGATCATGTCATCTTGTATTGTTGGCTCTTCACCATTACCAACACGAAGTAGGAACTCCGAGAAGACATGATCATTTTGAGCTCTTACATTCTCTGTTAAGTGAAGAAGCCTAATACTTGACCATAGATTTGAGTCAACAATGCTTGCATGTATAGTTTGTGCTCTTGTGCCTCTTACAACAACTGGAAGAACTTGTCGAAAATCGCCCCCTAATATCATTACAATACCACCAAAGGGAGCGTCTACTTCACGAATCATTCTCATAATGCGGTCAACTATCTCAATGGCATTTCTATTGGCCACAAGAGCCTCATCCCAAATAATTGCTGTTGCACGACATAATAACTCACTCAGTTTTGACTGTTTGCTAAAATTGCAGTCAGATTCAGGATGTATCACAATTGGTATTTTAAGCTTTAAGTGAGCAGTTCTACCCTCGGGAAGTTGGCTTGCCGCAATCCCTGATTTTGCAGTCGCGATCATAATGAGCCCTTCATTTCGAAAGAAAGCGAGTAGTGCTCTATATAAGAATGTCTTTCCAGTTCCACCGGGACCATCCCCAAAAAAGGCTACACTTTCTTTACTCCTGATTGCATGCTTTATGGAATTAAATGTCGTCGTTATTCAATAAATTAACAGCATTCAAGTCCTCCCCCATGATAGGAATAGTTAGCTCATCTTCAATAACATCTGAGATGCTTCCCATATCTTGAAAACCCTCGCTTATTTGTGGTAAGTCAAACTCTTTGAGGCTTCTGTTATGGTGTAACAATATATTGTTGATGTCATGGAGAAGTCTATTTGTTACAAATAGGTTATTTGTTGTGGTGGAAGAAAAATAATCCTCAATCATTGATTGATAGTTTTCATCCCACAATTGTCTAACTCTAGTTGGTTCACAATAGACTAAGATTGTGGCAAATAGTTGTCTTAAAGCTGAAGGCATCCATAAAACTCTCGCCTCCGTTAAGCATTGTCGAATACTATCATCTTCTTCAAGAAGACATAATTTCTCCGCAGCTTGCGTAAAAGTGGAGTAGTGTACACCATTTACGGTCAAAAGATCATAAAATGATTTAGGCCCTCTGACATGGTTAAGCATTACACGCAAATAAAATCTTTCACCCTCATTAGGTGATGCTGCGTAGAGACGACCAATACTTTTATAGGTTGACGTTCTTCTTTGCCAACACTTTTGTGTTGACATCCACCTATAATACCTAGGAAATTCAGTATACAGGTACTTGATGCCTTCTCTGCCTTCATTGTAAACTCTAAAAAACTCTGTTAACATAGTTCGCATATTACGTTCATCATTTAACACATCAGATATTCTTTGTTGATCAGAGAAGCGAACTTGCTGCATGTTTGGCAAATGAAGTTGTAGTCGTACAACAGACGGATATATTTTGCTCATTGCAAATTTGTATAATCTCCACAAAGCCTCAGGAGGACATATCCATCTTCCGTCAACATATTGATTAAGTTCGTCATGATTTGTGCTTAAATGCACTTCAAAAGAGGCACAGTTCGGTCCTTTGTACACATACCTGTATAAGTACTTAACACTCTTTATGCTTGAGCATATCTCTACATTGATATGGCAATCATACTTTAGTAATAACCAAGGGTTGTATGGAACTACCCATCGATTGTCAATTACTTTGTTGCCATCATTATCAAGAGCAACACATCTATTATCATCACGACGACGATAGATAGGATAAGAATCGTTTCCTCTTGATGTACATTCAGCAAATTGCTTAGGGTATTCCTTATCACATCACCCTTCTTTCATGCATGGAGCATTCTGGTTCATAAGCCCGCAAGGTCCGTGGATCATATGTTTCACCACGGCTGCATAGAGTGCAGGCTCTTCGTCTTTATCAGGTATCTCTGCCCTTACAACTTGGTCATAATCATTCGGCGTGTTTAATTTGTCGTCTTCATGTAGTATAACCAAAAGATGTGCGTGGGGTAATCCACGTTTTTTGAAACTCAATGACATGAACATGCCCAACAACTTTCCCAAGAACACCGCTAGTGTAGATATCTCTTTTTAAATTCTCGTACTTAGCGCGGGAAATTCTAGTAATTAAATCTGGGTGATCTTGAGCTGTTTGTCCAAGGAATAATTGTTCTTGTATCTCAATCCAGTTTGGATTGCATGTAATAGTGATAAAAAAATCAGGCTTACCATACCTTTGCACTAAAGCTATAGCGTCCTGATATCGTTGGTACATATCACGTGGCCCTCCAACAAATGATGATGGGAGAACAATGCGACGCCCGACATTTCCTACGTAGATTAAATGTATGTGATGATAATGAAATAATATAGAAAGTATATTAAAATGTAATTATCACTGAGAAGTACATGAAATGAAAGAAAATGTGATATATGTGGTGAAAATAGTACAAGCAATATTTTCTCCAGCGTCTAAGCAATCTTGTAGACCATGATATAATTCAACTCGTATCTTATCCTGATGTGTTCTGATGTATCTCAACTTTTGAGTTTCGACTTTCACAAAGTTATCCACTACATATTGCTGCAGAAGCCGACCACCGAACAAAAGAACTGCTGGCTTATTTTTCTGAATCTACAAATTTAACATACGTGAATCAATAAGCTTATGAAGTGTACACTATTAACAGAAACTATATTAATAGATAATTTAAATTTAACATAAAAATGCTAAGTACATGTAGCATATACGCGTAGTAATCACAACATGACACTTTCTTGTTGTTTGAGCATGTATTAGTATCCCATCCATATGTACCGCATGGAAGAAATAAAGGATACTGCAAGGGGTCATAGTAGCTAGAGAACTCCTTAATATTCATTAGTTGCCCCCCAGTCGTTTGAACAACTATGTCTCGATTTGTAGCACCAACTAAATCATCACCACCAGAGATGATTGCAGCAACTTGTGATGTTGTTGGAAGTACATATTGCCTTTCTGTAGTAGGTCTCTCTTTGATGACCAACTTACATTGGTGAAGATCAAGACGCTGAGAAATTTGACGAAATGTCTTCACAAATGGATTGTAGGAGTCAAGTATCCGTTTGATTTTTTCAATTAATTCGTCACTCAAGTCACCAACTTCAAGGAGACAATACTCATTTTCATGCTCTGTATTGTATATCCAAATTTGTATGTAACGTGGCCTGATTCCTGGGGATGGTAGTAGTGTACCAATCCTGTGATATATCGAACCATGTGCTCTAAAGACATAACTTTTACTTTACTTTCTCCCACATATTAAAAAGCTGCTTAATTACTTTTCTAACTTCTTAATCATAACAATGTCCCTCTTCTTCACCAACGCTCCTCATTTTACGTTACCGGTTGCATTATACAACACAATACACAACATGTTTACTAAAAGTATAATTACATGCTAGTTGCAAACGGTAGATAAATAAGTTTTGTCTACTCCAACTAAATATTAACAAGTGTCAAAATTAATTATTTCTATTTTTAAATTGGAATTTTACTAAATTAAATTCCAATTATTAATAGCTTAATTAATTGACTTTCTAATATATATATTGTTGGCCAATCAAATAAAGCCATGTGAAAAACGATGATGTGTTTTGACAAATCAAACACGGTCATGTGGAAAATATGGAGTATTTCAACCAATGATATTAAGTCATGCGGAAAATATGATGTGTTTCTTGATAAACAAGCTAAATGAAATACATGCTTATCTTGAAGACAAAATCGACCAATCACAAGTAAGGAGCTCTAGGTTTTACAACTATAAATATAGGTCATCCCTTAAAGAAAAATCACACACACAAAATATGCACAAGTTGAAGAGGAAAACGCTCTAAGTTTTTTCGCTCCACCAAGTTCATCCATCTTCAAGCGTTCTTCGCGAAAACCTCCATTTGATCCGTCATCAAGCTTCAAGTCCATCAAATAACCGTTTTAAACATCGCACTTTGAAGATCGAGCTTCAACAAATCTAACAAATCCAAATCAAGTTCATGTCATTCTTCAACAATCTTCAAGTCAAATGTTCGTTTGATTCGAGATCAAGTCACAAGACCCTCGAAAAACCATTTTTGAAGATCAAAGTCCCTTTCAAAGAAGATCAAAGTCCACATATCCGAAGAACTGAAGACGCAGATCATATCATCCTTCATCAATCTTCAAATCAAATTCCAAATCAAGTTTTTGTTTGATCCGAGATCAAGCTACCAAGCCCTCGCATCAATGTTTGTGAAGCATCCAAGTATTTTTGAAGATCAAGATTCCTCTAAAGAAGATTGGCGTTCAACAAGTCAATACAAAGATTAAATTGTTCGTCGCAAATATCAGGTCAAGTTGATTTTCAATTCAAGATCAAGCTCAAAGCCCTTCGATTAATGTTCAACTTAAATCACGTAGCAGCGATCAAAGTCAATTCCACCTTCAAGTCAACCAGGTTCATGATTAGAAAAGAATCCGAGGATTACTAGAGATTGTAACCCCATATTGTTTTAAGAAATACAAATTTATTTGTATTTAATTTTTCTTGTCTTTTATTATAAATACTTAGAATTTTTAACGCTACAAACTTTGGCATGCCCAGTGGGACAATCTTTACCTCTCATCTATTTTCTTGCAAGTTTGCAAGTTTAAAGTCACAAGAAGTCACCGTTGCTCAACAATGGACAAGTCAATGTGGGCAACAAGTGGAGGCTCTTCGCAACCGAGGATGAAAGCTACACTCGCATTGGGGGCAAGACACGAAGTTAAAGAAATGACCCAAGCATCTTCAATGGAGGAGTGCGTTGCTGCATTGGCGAGAGCTATTGAGAGCTTTACAACACAAGTTCATAGACGTGAAAAGCATTTGAACTGTCTTCTTCAAAAGCTAGAGACCCAATAAGGAAATCACAAAATTGAAGAAGTCGTTTACGAAGTTGAAGTTCAAGGATGCATCAAACGGTCAAGCAATGAAGTAACTCATTTGAAAAATCAAAAACTTATCAAAATCTACGATCAAAGCATGGCGCATGAAAAGACTACTCAATGATTTGAAGCTCAAGACTTTGATGAAGCCCTAAGTGAAAGAATCCAAGCCACTTCTCTTTTTCACAAGTCAAATTCTCAAGGAAAGAAGAGTAAGGCATCATGGTGCACACAAAATCTTTTGAAGAAACCATTCAAGATGCTGAAGTTGGAAAATATTCTAAGTCCTCAAGCCAACAAATTTAAGTTTCCTCACAAGGCCTTGTCTCTGTCAATTGATTGAAGAAGTTCATCAAAGAAGTTGCAAAGGAACATATAGCTCAACACAAGACTTCTAAACCTTACACAAAGCCTTACACTTAAAGAATAGAGCAACTACAAATGCCGAAAAGCTATCAACCGCCAAAGTTACAAATATTTGATGAAAAATGAGACCCAAGACAACATGTTGCTCACTTCGTCAAAACATGCAGTAGTGCCGGAACTGATGGAGATCTTCTAGTCTAGCAATTTTTTTGATCCTTAGAAGACGTCGCTTGTGCTTGGTACATTAACCTCGAGCCAAACTCCAATGATAGTTGGAAAGATCTACAAAATGCATTCTTCAATCGCTTTTATAACACTCAACGCACGGTGAGCATGATTGAGCTTGCGAACTCACATCAACAAGATGATGAGCTAGTGATTGAGTACGTCAATAGATGGAGAAATCCATCATTAAGTTGCAAAGAGAAATTATCTGAAACTTCAGCCACATAGATTTGCACTCAAGGGATGAATTGGGGTCTCTCCTATATACTTCAAGGAATCAAACCAAGAACCTTTGAAGAGTTGGCGACGCATGCGCATGACATTGAAACAAGTATGAACTCTACTAAAAAAGAAAGCTCAACTCATGTCCTTGATTTTGAAGGTGATGATAGGGATGACACCGACGATGAAAAGGGCGCGACATCAAATTTCATAACAATCGATATGCTCCTTGATACGAGCTTAAACTATATAAAATCTTCAAATTAAGTGTCAAATTATGTACTTCTTGATAAGAGTATAAACTATCAACATTTTTCTTAACACGAGTATAAACTGTTTCCATTATTGAACGCAAGAAAAATATCTAAGTCTTCAAGTCTTTAGAACAAATTCAAGTCTTCAAGCCTTCAAGTCTCCTAGACACGAGCCAAAAGGTCTACAAATCCTTCAAGTCTTCAAAACAACTGCGCAAGTCTTCTAGGCACATTGAAAGTCTGCAAATCCTTCGAGTCTTCAAGTCTGCTAGACACGAGAAAAAAGGTCTACAAATTCTTCAAGTCTTCAAAACAAATGTGCAAGTCCTCCTCGACACGAGCCAAAAGTTCTACAAATTCTTCAAGCCTTCTAAACAAATCTGCAAGTCCTCCTAGACACGAGCCAAAAGGTCTACAAATCCTTCAAGTCTTCAAAACAAATGTGCAAGTCTTCTAGACACGTCAAAGGTCTACAAATGCTTCAAGTCTTCAAAACAATTGCGCAAGTCTTCTAGGCATGTTGAAAGTCTACAAATCCTTCGAGTCTTCAAGCCTCCTAGACACGAGCAAAAAGGTCTACAAATTCCTCAAGTCTTCAAAACAAATGCGCAAGTCCTCCTAGACACGAGCCAAAAGGTCTACAAATTCTTCAAGTCTTCAAAATAAATGTGGAAGTCCTCCGAGACACGAGCCAAAAGGTTTACAAATCCTTCAAGTCTTCAAAACAAATGCACAAGTCTTCTAGACACGTCAAAAGTCTGCAAATCCTTCAAGTCTTCAAGTCCTCCTAGACACAAGTAAAAAGGTTTGCATGTTCAAGTCTTCAAATTTAATTGCTCCATGACGCAGGAGTTTAAACTGCACGTTACTCCTGGCTTGCATAAGTATAAATTGCACCATCTTTAAATCAAATTTGATATACTTTGAACTACGTTGTGACTTGATTCCTTTGCTGGATACGTAGGCAACTCAGAGATTCTGAGTTCAGCCATATCATTTCACCAAGTTATCTTGAGTCGAAGGTGTTACATGAAGCTCCTTGAGATGTGATGTTCCAATAAAGATGAGTAAAGCTTCCGTCAAGTAGGAAATAAAGAACACCAATACTTTGAATGTTGACCTCGAAATCATGCTCCAAGCTTTTGAGTGTTTCTTGAGTTGATACTGCAAACTTCAATGGGATGCTTTAATGTGTGCCTTAATTCCAATCTTCAATCACTTCGCTCCAAGAGGAAGCTGCAATCTTGCTCCAAGCTCACTTGATCATTGATTAGATACTTCTGTGTTGTTTGAGCAAAGTCGATACTTCCAAACTGTCATTCCAACTACGAAAATGATATACCTTGCATGTTTAACTATAGAAGTCCTTCAAGAAGATGGAACAGAGTTTGATAAGTACGTCGTTTGACCACTCCCATATCAGCTAGGTTCTTCAGAAAATTGGGGTGGAGTGCAACAAGAAGTACGCACGTGCATGACCAACAAAATGAATGCGCAACCAAGTCTTGAAAGAAAATACCTTCCATTCAGATGCCTTTTCATGCCGAGTCGTGAAAATAATGCGCTCCTTCAAGGCGTCTTCGAGGCCAAGTCGTGAAAAGGATGTCTGTTCGTTCAAGCAGTCTTTGATGTAGGGTCAACAATGTCTGTTTTTTCTAAATGACTTTGACGCAGGTCTTGAGAACAAGTCCACTCCTGCTAAATGTCTTTGATGCTAAGTCTCGAGAACAAGTCCACTCCCGCTGAATGTCTTTGATGCCAAGTCTTGAGAACAAGTCCACTCCTGCTGAATGTCTTTTATGCCAAGTCTTGAAAAACAAGTCCGCTCCAGCTGAATGTCTTTGATGCCAAGTCTTGAGAATAAGTCCACTCATGCTGAATGTTTTTGATGCCAAGTCTTGAAAAATAAGTTGACTCCTGCTGATTGTCTTTGACGCCAAGCCTTGATCATCGTTTGATACTCGACGTCTTCTTTCTATATCATCTCATTCGGTAATGTATCGCCCCAAATTATCGAAGGGATGATCATCGTTTGATACTCTATGTCTTCTTTCCGTATCATCTCCTTCGGCAATGCGTCGCCCCATAGCATCGAAGGGATGATCATCGTATGATACTCGATGATGGTGAGCAACATGTCCCATAGTCTGGGATATTTTCTAGGATTGGGTGTACTCCTCGGGTCGTTCGCATGGGCGGTACAACATCAAGAACCTCAAATTGGTGTCACAGGTCGTTGTCGGGTCTTTGACTGTTGATAAGTTTTTCATCCCATTTGACAAAGAAGCATGTTTTTTTTTGCAAGGACATTAGTGTCGGCTGCACAGAGAAAAAAAACAGTATGAAGTTAGTCTGATGGATGCAATTTAGAAGAAAAAAAATTAGAAATAATATGGATGAGCAAGAACAGAAAACAGTATGTCTAGATCTCACGCTTGCAATGAAGGCAATTCTTCCTCTCAAAGTTCAAAAGTTTTTGCAAACACTTGTCGCTGCAAAGAAAGAAAGAAAAAAAAAGTAACCCAAAGAAGAAAAAGAAAAAGAAAGAGTGATGGGGGTATTTTAGGAAAGGCCCAATAAAAAGATTGGGCCGACTCACAAGAGAAAGGCCCAAGAAATTGTATATCGAACATGAGGAATTCGACTTTAAATGAATATCGAATGCGCAGGATTCGATCTAAGAGATAGATCGAATCAACACGATTCAATCTTCATTCCCCAACATCCACTAGGACCCACGGGACGAGGTCTATAAATACCCCATCCTCTGATATTCTTAGCACGCATTCAATACTTTCTCTCAACTACTCAATATCGAAGCATCCTGATTTGATACACGACAATTAGATCTTCATTCGATCAAAGCTTCTCAATTCGACACACAACAAGTTCAACCATCACTATATCGAAGCTTCCAGATTCGATATAGACCAATTTGACATACTCTGTATCGAAGCTACCCGATTTGACACTTACCCGATCCGACGCACACCACTCTCGAACATGAGCGATTCAACATTCAATCGATCGAATCTCAGTGATTCGATCTATACTAAACTTATTGTATTTCTACTTGTATTGCCTAGTCAGCTTGTACTAGGTCTTTCGTACCAAACTAGTCCGATTTATAGCCTATTAGCATTATTTTAGCATCTATCAGGCCCATTATAACAATTACATGTGTATTGTAATCCGAACGAAATAATACCAAAATATTGGCGCCGTTTGTAGGAACACCACATTTCCCAGTTTATTAGGCATGGCAGCTAGAAGGACCAGATCACAGAGTAGAGCAGCGGAAAATGACAATGCTGGAATGGAACGAGTAACGGCAAATCAGACTATCCCAATAGCAGAAGGACCATCAACATTACTCACTATAGAGCCTACGCCCGCGAGGCGGGACTTGCCTGGACCATTGGGAGAAGATCGGCCTATGCCGGATAGGGGCGTGGCAGGGGCAACAACTACGACAGCTTCGCTGCCAAGTGCTCTCAGAGATGAGATTATGGCAATGGTCCGATAAGCAGTGGATGCGGTATTGCCCGCACCACCACTGCAAACGCCTCCACCCACGGTTCCCGGTGAGGGCCTGCGGGAGCAGCGATCTGCGGCCAAAGTCCCAAATGTAGGAAACAAAGACAAAGCCCAGGTGGATGACCGTAGGGGAAGATCTAACTCGGTTGAGGTGTAGTCGAAGAGGCACCACGACAAAAGAAGAAGAGAAGAAAGCCGACAAGACGACTTGAGAAGACGAGAAGAAAACATTGTGAGGAGACGCGAGGAAAGTAATGGCAACGACTCCAGAAGGGAGCAAGCCAAAGTAACGAGGAAGGTAGAAATGCTCGAAAGGGAAAAAACAGTCGTACAGAACAGAATGGAGCGATTGGGAAGTGATATCAGGAGTACTCCTTTCTATGAAGAGATAGAGGTGGAAATTTTGGGACACGGTGAGAAAATACCCACGCTGAAACCTTATGATGGAAAGACGGATTCCCACGACATCTTTTTCAATTGGACACAAATCTAACTCTGTACGGGTTTAAAGAAAATGCGTAAGCCAATATATTTGCCACCACCTTGGTCAGGGTAGCACTAGATTGGTTCACCCGAATAGCTCCGGGATTGATCAAAACTTACAAGCAGTTGAGAAACATGTTTGAGAATCAATTCTCAAGTCAATAAAGATTGGTACTGGACCACTCCCATCTGTACTCCATCACTCAAGGGGCAAGGGAAACTTTGAAGGACTTCATGAGCTGCTTCAACGCGGAACTGCTAAGGATAGATTGTCCCAAAAGAGAGATGATCATGTGCATAATCTTCCGTGCGACCAACAACGTGGCCTTCAGCGAGGATCTGCTCAAGTTGTAGCCCACGACGATTGAGGAGATAAACAAGATCGCGCAGCAAGTGGTTCACCGCGAGGATATGATGTCCACCAAGGCAGTTGTTGTTGCACCCCCCAAAAGAAAAAGAGAGAGGGAGAGAGGAGCAGAACTGCAACAGGAACAGGAGTAACAGGTACATGGATACATCGCCGAGACGATATACGCCCTTAAATGCCGATATCATGACAATATTTGGGATGGCAAAGAGGAAAGGTTGGCTGAAGGAGCCAAGACAGATGAGAGACTCCAAGACAACGAGATTGTCGACCCATTACTATAAATACCGCAAACATAATGGCCATGAAACCGAGGATTACAAGGATCTAAAGGACGAGATCAAGCGATTGATCAAGGATGGCAAACTCGTAGAGTATGTCAGAAATTTGAATGAACAAGAGGAAAAAATAGATAGATATAGATCTCGTTCTTCGAGAAAAGACAAGCAGAAGGTGGTCGACAGATCGCAGGTGATGGATTATCCCCAAATTGCGGACAACAACATTAGGATATGAATCATACATATGATTTCAGAAGGACCAGTCGACGCGGATTCTGCAAAGGGTCGGAAGAAGATCACAAGGGATATCGAATCGGACCGCTTTGTCAGTTTTGTGGATCTTTTGAGAATTGAGATGCCGCAAGAAGAGGTCACCTTCTCAACATCTGACATGCGCAAATTGAGCGCTCAAGCCATTCAGGCAGGAAAACTGAACTGTCCCTTAGTAATAACGGTGGACATAGCCAATTTCGCCGTGATGAAAGTGTTGGTGGACCAGGGCAGTTCCGTAAATATACTGATGAGGTTAACATGGGAAAACATGGGTTTGGGAGACTAAATAATGGAGCCGGTCAGAACCTCGCTTCATGGTTTCTGAGGCCCAGAAATAGTGCTCCGCGGTATGGTTTCACTCTCGACTTCACTGGGAACCGCTCCCCAAATAAGAATACTGCTGGCATATTATGCCGTGAACAATTTGCCCTTCCCGTACAACGCTATTTTGGGAAGGCCAGCATTGAATGCTTTTCGGGCACTGCCATCAAACTACCATCAAATGGTAAAATTCTCAACTCCTGCAGGAACGGGTGAGGTTATAGCGAATCACATAGACGGTTGGCAATGTTATGTGGCATCACTCAGATTGCGGTCGCAGGAAGAACAAGATGCGCTAAACGCTCTAGACCCATGGAGATGGAGCAGATTGAGTGAATCGCTCTTTTCTCATTTTTGCAAGTCTTTAGTTTTCTGCACATTTTAAACAAACTTTTATTCGTCCCTTCTACCTTGATGAGTATGAGGGGCTGCTATGTACTAACCTAAAACAAGGACACCGAAGACTTGAGTCCCGAGGACACCCTTGGGAAACATAGGCAACTGAGCTTAAAAGTCGAGCTCGGACCTATTTCTAATATGATTATATCTCCACGCGAGATACTTTTGATTTATTTGGTTGGAATATTGTCGTAACAAATGCAGAAAACACAGAATCTCGTATCGCAAGGTTAAATGTGTAATATTGATCAATTTCAGGACCCAATGAGGCTCCAAGACGAAGAAAAAGGACGGACACTCTGTCTAAAATGACAAGTGCTAACCGTAAATCCCTCAAAGAAGAAGAAATGGGACGGACACTCTGTCTCAAACGACAAGTGCTAACCGTAAAAGTCAAGCAGGAAATATTAAAACAATCGCAAAAGTCAAGCAAGAAATATACAAAAAAGGAATTCAAACGGGCAGATTATTCAAAACAAAAGGGTGACGCAGTGCCAAACTAAATTAAAAGAATTGTTCATAAAAACAGAAAATTTAAACCAAGGCCTTCAACCTTCGGTGTCATCTTCATCTTCAGATTAGGGATAAGTGGCAGGCATTGGAGGAGGCAGAGACGTTCCTCAATAAACGAGCATCTCACTTTCAAGAAACCTCGCGACCTCGTCCGCAACGGCAGGCTGATCCTCGGCGGCCAACGGCAGAGGTTCCCTATTAGGACTCAGCGACAAGTCCAACCACTGCGGATTGAACCCACCACACAGGTAGCGAGTGCTATGGATTTGCTGCACTGTGAGCACGTGAGCTCTCTTTGCATCTCGGGCCCCTCGTTAAACACTGATTTCTTGGAAGGTGTTGCTCCGAAGAAATTCCTTGGCGATCTCCACCCTTTGTTGCGCAGCAAGAACCTAATCAAGCAACATAACAAGATTAACAATGAAGAATAGAAAAATATATATTAAAAAATCAAAGAAAAGAGCTGAGTACCTCGCTCAAGCCACGGGCATATCCAACCTCTTCAGCCTCTATAGTCCTCTGCTTCTCAGCAGCGAGCTCCTTCTCAAGCTTTGTGACTCACTTTTCCAGCGCAACCTTACTATTCCGCAGGTTGGTGACCTGTAGCTCGAGCCGATCAACGGTCTCCTATGCGAGTTTCACCACATCCATGTCTCCGCTAGCCCGGGCAGCATAATCCCTCACTTGCTGCAGGGCCTTCTCTTTTTCTGCCAGCGCAGCTCTCAGTGCATCGGGATCACTATCCCGGAATTCAGCCCTCAAGCGTTCTTGCCTGCTCACCCTATCCTCGTGGGCCTGCTTCAACCCTTCAATCATTGCATCCACAACCCATCTAGTCTAGAAGAGAAACAGCAAAAAATCAAGTAACAAAGCATAACTCAGAAATTATGTAAACCTGAATGATCACAATACCGAGCTGATCAAGTGGAGTACATGCCGCTCCACCCTCTTCCTTTCCTCGGCAGTTGCCACGAAGGGCACTACGAGATTTGGGAGGATCACCTTCAGAGCATTGATTGCCTCCTCTTCAAAAAGATGATAATCTGCGACGCAGGCCCGCGGACCTTGGCTGGCCTCAGCCCTAACACTTTCTCCAGTAATGGGAACTAGACCACTAGCAGGCACTGGACTGGATGTACGCGAGACAAGGGGGATAACACCTCTTGTTTGAGAATGAGTCTGCTGTGATTTCCTTCTTTTAGGCAGCGCGACAATCTCAGTATGTTCAGCGGTTTCACTCTCATCTATTGCATGTCCATCAAAACCTTCCTCCTTACTAAACTCAGCGGGGCAAGGTGAATTTTTCGCGACCCTCACCGATTAGATCCTCAAAGGGATCACGCGGTGCATCAGCCCGGGCAGATGCAGAAGCTTCACCTATAGATTTCTTACCCTTGGCCTTCCTCTTCTTTGGGGGTGGCACAGGAATAGGAGCAGTTGTTTGGGAACCCTCAACTTCTACGGCCAATACTCGACTAATGCGGGCATGACGGTTCATGATGAAATCACATGAGAAAAAGAGAAACATAACATTGTTAACATATCAAAATTGAAACAATGGACACCATCAGTTAAGAACACATAATTTTTACCAAGAGTGTATCTCCTAGTATACCGAACTGGAGACAACCCCGCTAGTGACAGCATGCGATTTTTGATAAGTTTCCAAATATTAAATTAATGGCTATGTATTAGGTTTGCCCTAAAATGTTCACCCTGCCTAGAAAAACCCACCCCCTGGGGAATTGCGACTTTCAGAACATGTGCCCAGTCCTAGCGATATACGAAAACTCCTCCCCATAACTTTCCTTGATATAGAAGTGCCGTTTCTTCCAATTTTTCCCGTAGCCGGAGAATTCGCCTCTAAAAAATTTATGCTATCTAAGTGTTTTTATGTGATAGAAGCCTATCTCCCTTTTACACACCTCAAACAATGCCCAAAACTCATTGGGTCCGCACGACATGCCCAAGCCCTTCATGACAGTGATAAAATCATTTATATGCCCAAACGAATTCGGCGTCAGCTACCTCGACACCAGTCCAATAGACATTAGAATACGTCTGACTTCGGCGGGTACGGGAAACTGTAACCCGTTGGCCAATTGTCCCACAAAAATATTGAGGTGACCAGGAGGAGCAGTGTGCATACGCTGGTCCAGACCAGGAATCACTAACTTATAATTATTTCCTAGGCTATATGTTTCGAGCAGGAAGGGGTGACTATGCTGTAGGCGTGACACATAAGCAGTGTACGCCATTCCCAGGACCTCTTCATAGTCATCAAACTCCAGGTCGATGACCTCATTTTCCTCGCATGCTTCACTGTCAACACGATTATCCTCTACAGGATGAGGGGGTGAATCATCTTCCCCAGCCTACGGTGATGGCTGATCATCATCCTCATCATGATTATCATCCCTCGCCCAATCAACCACACCTATGTCAACGGCCTCATTAACCGCCTCTATGTCAACGGCCTCATAACCATCTCCTTGGGCTAAATTCAAATCCGCATGACTGCCTCCAGGACCCGCTACTGAGTTGACAGAATCGGAGCTTGAGGCGCTACTAGACTCACTCCCAAACGAAGACTCTGAACTCACCATCTTGATCGACAAAAACTGAAATAAAATAAAAAAGAAAAGAAAAGTTGACTACGCGTGTACGTCACTCCCGATACTTACGACAACTACGCGATACGCTAAAGCACACATAAGATAATACTAAGAACGAGAGTCAAAATTAAGCAAGCAATCAACTACCTTGATTAAAACTGCAAAATCGCCAAGTTAGTTGCGGGATAACACTACACAAATGAGAAAATGAAGCGAAGTTAGAACTGAAGGAACTAGTTTTTTCAGAAAGAAATTGAATTTTTTTCTAAGGCATTAGATCGAATGACCTAACGTTCGATACACCTTGTATCGAATCAATTACATTCAATTCAGGGAGTATCGAATCGTGCCTGTTCGATGCTACTCACATGTCAGCCGAAATTTCACAAAGAAAAGAATGAGGTTGCACGCCTCTCTTCCCCCTTATATAGAGGGGGAAAAGGCCCATTAGGCCCATCCGAAAGAATTTCGAATCGGGCTCATGTGACATAGCAAGCAAGGTCGAACGACGCCAATTCGATCGATGCCAAAGAAAGGTGAAATATCAATCGAATCAATGGACATTCGATCTAAGACCCAAAATCGAATCTGACCCATTCAGTCGACGATAATAACCTAAAAGTTTAAATTAATATATGCATAACATATGTATATTAGAATAACTGCAAAATCGAACCCACACAATTCGACATTGTTTACAAGTCGAATTCAAGCTTGCGTTCCTAAGATCGAACCAAAAATCCAAAACGAATATTTGAAACCCACGTTCTCCAAATCCTGGTTCCCAACTGGGGCATAATTTTCAACAGTGATGACACCAGCATATACTTGATGACTAAGTCAACGCAAACTTTTAGAGTTTGGCAGCCGCTCTCTGATCGAAATTGACTGCCAAACAGGGGGAAGGGGACTATATGATTGAGGTAGTTTATGAAAGGCCCAATAAAAATATTGGGTCGGCCAACAAGAGAAAGGCACATCAAATTGTTGATCGAACATGAGGAATTCGACTTTAAACGAATATCGAATGCGTATGATTCGATCTAAGAGATAGATCGAATCAGCACTATTCGATCTTCATTCCCCACCTACCACTGGTGCCCATGGGATGGGGTCTATAAATACCCTGTCCTCTGACATTCTCAGCACACATTCAAGACTTTCTCTCAACTACTCAATATTGAAGCATCCTGATTCGATACACGGTAATTTGATCTTTCTTCGATCAAAGCTTCTTAATTCGATACACAACAAATTCAACCATAACTATATCGAAGCTTTCAGATTCGATATAGACCAACACTACATACTCTGTATCGAAGCTACCCGATTCGACACTTACCCGATCCGACGCACACCACACTCGAACATGAGCAATTTGACATTCAATCGATCAGATCTCAGTGATTCGATCCATACTAAACTTATTGTATTTCTACTTGTATTGTCTAGTCAGCTTGTATTAGGTGTTCCAGACCAAGGTAGTCTAATTTATATTCGATTAGCATTATTTTGGCATGTATCAGACCCATTGTAACAGTTACATGTATATTGTAACCCGGACGAAATAAGACCAAAATAAAGAGAAACATGGGAGTTCAAGCAGAAAAGAAAAAAAAAAGAAAAAAGAAAAAAAAGAAAGACAGAGGCGCTTCAAGTTTCATCCCCAATCTTGCCCGTCGGAATTTCGCCTATGTTCTACGTGCTTCGTCGCCGGATGAAAAAGAACTTAGAGAGAAAAAAAGGGAGAAGAGTTGTGGTGGTGAGGAAAAGCCGTGGATTTGGCTCTATATAATTGTGGATGAACTCGATTTGATCGCCCTGTTCGAGAAGATTTTTTTTTGGATAAGAGTTCTTGAAGTTTCAGATTTCTTCTTGTCAATCCTACTGAAGCCATGGGTCTTGCAGTTTTAGTTGGACCAGGATTCTTCTACCGCGGATTTAGTTGTAGGAGGAATCCAAGTTAAAAAAAAAAAAGCAAGTGCTGATTCCGTACTCTCTGTAATTCCAATTGGAGAAGGAGACATGGAAATTATCCTCTGC
Source organism: Linaria vulgaris (assembly GCA_948329865.1). NCBI lineage: Eukaryota > Viridiplantae > Streptophyta > Magnoliopsida > Lamiales > Plantaginaceae > Linaria > Linaria vulgaris. The sequence goes on along the minus strand of OX415253.1, from coordinate 1,932,862 downwards.
TTCTGGTCTACATAGACAAAAAAAAAAGGAAGGGAAGAGAGTCAAACTCACGTGTCTTGCTGAAAAAAAAGTGGTGGAGTACAATTGCGTTGTTGACCCATCAAGAAATTCACATGGAAGTCCCTAAAAATCATTCTTTTTCATATGAGGGACACAATGTTCTATCAATCTCATTGATGGCATGAAAAAAATACGTTACGACATATCCACTTCAAGAAGCATTTTTGGAATGCTATTCGTGACAAGTCGCAAGGGGGCATTTGTAGACAAATAAATTTTGTCTACTCCAACTAAATATTGACAGGTGTCAAAATTAATTATTTTAATTTTTAATATGAGATTTTACTAAATTAAATTCTAATTATTAATAAATTAATTAATTGATTTTCTAATATATATTGTTGGCCAATCAAATAAAGTCACCTGAAAAATGATGATGTGTTTTGATCAATCAAACAAGGCCATGTGGAAAAGATGGAGTATTTCAACCAATGATATTAAGCCATGTGGAAAATATGATGTATTACTTGATAAGCAAGCCAAATTAAATCCATGTTTATCTTGAAGACAAAACCGACCAATCACAAGCAAGAAGCTTTAGGTTTTACAGCTATAAATAGAGGTCATCCCCTAAAGAAAAATCACACAGATAAAATATTCACAAGTTGAAGAGGAAAAAACTCTAAGTTTTTCGCTACACCAAGTTCATCCAGCTTCAAGTGTTCTTCGCAGGATTCAAGGCGTTCTTCGTGAAAACCTCCGTTTGATCCGTCATCAAGCTTCAAGTCCACACATTCAAGCTTCAAGACCGCACTTCTACCGAGGAAGATCGAGCTTCAACAAATTCAACAAATCCAAATCAAGTTCATATACTTCTTCAACAATCTTCAAGTCAAAATTCCGTTTGATTCGAGATCAAGTCACAAGACCCTCGAAAAATTGTTTTTGAAGATCAAAGTCATTTTCAAAGAAGTTCAAAGTCCACATATCCAAAGATCTGAGACGAAGATCGTATCACCCTTCATATCAAGCTTCCAAGCCCTCGCATCAACGTTTGTCAAGCATCCAAATATTTTTGAAGATCAAGATTCCTTTAAAGAAGATTGACGTTCAACAAGTCAAGACGAAGATTAAATTGTTCGTCACAAATATCAAGTCAAGTTGATTGTCAATTCAAGATCAAGCTCAAAGCCCTTGGATTAATCTTCAACTTAAATCACGTGGAAGCGATCAAAGTCAATTGCGCCTTCAAGTCAACCAAGTTTCAGGATTAGAAAAGAATCAGAGGATTACTAGAGATTGTAACCCCATATTGTTTTAAGAAATACAAAGTTTTGTACTTAATTTTTCTTGTCTTTTATTATAAAGACTTAGATTTTTTAACGCTACACAAACTTCATAAGAAATCGCTTTTTCATCTGATTTAAGTATTTTTACAACAAATTAAAATTACCCAAGTAATTTTTTAGGCTAATAAACGTCACAATTCAAAAGCTACTATATATATTTAGTTTGTTTTGCTTATTTTTAAAATTTTGGGACTTTTTAAATATTTTTTATGCACCCTCACTTATGCTTTGGATCTGATTTTATAGCTTTAGATTAAATTTATTAAATTCTATTTTTCGACAAGAGTTTGCAAAACTCACTTAAGGCATATACTCTAGAATTCGGGTATATGAAGCCTATGTACTACTTTGTGTACCATGCGGTATGATTATGGCACGTGATTTTAGACATGTATATGATGAGGAGTTATTATACGGTACAATAGCAGCACACAAAAGTAGGTTGGCTAACCCATTGTGCTAAAATCTAGAATGTGCGTAATGTTTGTTTCAAGATTTAGTAGCATGAGTTTCTCAATCAAGATCGATTTTTGTATAGTGATTGGTGATGCAATATCGCCCGGGGCCTTAGAGTCGAGAATTTTGGCGATATTATTTCTGAATATTGTTCGGAACGCCTATCTCGAATTTGAGGAAAATGAAGCAATATTATTTTATTAAGAATCTTGAGTGAATTACAAGGGGGTCGTGTGGGGAGATAACTACTTCTTGTAGAGATGGCTCTTTTATTATTTTTCTAAGTACAATTGAGTGCGTGTGGAGAATTTGGCAAAAAGTGCACTTGTCCTTTTGATGTGAAGTGAGGTGTTATTTATAGTGCTAGCTTGTGGGTCTTCGTCCAATAGGGATCAGTCTTCCGTCTTAACTTCGGGTGGGAGCGATGGCCAATGATGCGAGGGCCTTCTACGCCAATCAGGGTTGGTCTTCTGTCTTAACTTCGAGTGGTGGTGATGGTCAATGATGCGAGGCACTTCTGCGCCAATGTGGTTCGTCTGGCACGAGGCGCCAAATAGCGTGGGTTGACTAAGTTTCTTCTGACCTGGTAATGATGATGTCTGCTCCAATTGTCTTTATGGGTTGTTCTGAACCAATGAGGGAGAGCCGATTCTACTCCAATTGTTGGTCTGGACGTATAGGATTTGTCGCTTTCTGCTCCCATAGCCGTCATGGACCAATGAGATATGGTCCTCTATCATAACGAGGGGTGGTTGGGGGCTGCTTTAAACATGGGTAGTTAACACTTCCTTCAAGTCGGACCGTGTCGTCGTGATGTTCGTTCCGCCTAAAAGGTCGGGCTATCCTCTGGGTCATGTTTATCCACGTATAATCCGAGAGGGATTCATTGAGTCGTACTTCGTCTTAGTAGCTGCGAGATCTTTCGAGTTAAGTCTTTTTTGCATTCACTCATTTCCTTATTGTTTTGCATTGTCCTCATTCCTCAAAGATATTTTGGCTAAGTGTTGGATACTACCACTCGGGGGTCCCTTACTGTGGGTCCTGTGAGATCAGGGTGGAGTTAGCCAATTAGGGGGTCAACGCATCGCCCTGGGGGGGGGGGGGGGGGGGGGGGGGGGCTTTCTGATTTTCTTTATGTGTACCCCAAATAGTGCGTGACTCTGGTTCGTTAGGTGAAGTATGCCCGGGTCTTTTGATCTTAGCCGTATTTCCTTATTAGGGTGTTAGTTGGTCGTGACCCGGGGGTACCTTTTTCCTAACCCTTGGTAGATTTTGTGGGATACACATTTTGCCTCTTTTCGAGGGAGGGCGGATTATGCATCGTCAGTGATAAAACCAACTGTTATGATAAAAGACCTTTTTATGTTTAGCATCAAGCATGTACATGCTAGGTTTTTTGGTTGCCCTTTTGTTCTTGTTACATGACAAAAAGATGTAGATCACGTGCTTGATCATGCTCACACTCGAAGGTCGACAACGCCCGACCCAAAACTCCTCCTAGCTCTTTTCTTCGTTTTTTGTTGCCTGGGTGAATCTTATCCCTCGTAATCTTTAGTATAACCAATCTTGAGTTTATTTTTTGATAATTCCTTTTGTTAGTACAAAATCATATTTCCATTATTCAAATTGATGTGCTAAATTTTTTTATTCTACTAGATGATTTGCACCATGCTCATTGAAATCCACTATAGCTCCTAAAATAACTTTGAGCTTTGGTAACCTGCACTCAGACAATCCACGTGAGCTTGACTCGGCATACACACTTTGGTGCATATGTCAGTGGAGTAGTAAGAAAACACTTTAGATAGAGTGTTGGAAGACACATTTAAATAGAGTGTTGGAAGACACATCAGAGAATACTTGTACGGTGCGTTAGACGACAAGTAAGATGATAAAATAACTCAAAAATATAATAATAACGTACTTATTTGATTTTCTAGAGGGTATTTATAGGTGATTATTTCCTTAATTATCTCTTGAATTGTAGAGCTACTTTTATGTGACGAGCTAGACAACATTTCCTTATAACCCCTTATAATGCGCTCTTTTAAGAAGATGGATCTCATGTGAGCCCATTGGTACATGAGCTTGATACTCCTTCTAACCCTGCTTTCTGTAATACCATGTGTTTCTCAGTCCTTTTACACACACGCATATATATACACAATTTTATTAATAAAAAAATTGTAATGTTTCATTGCAAAATTAAGCTTTGGGACAACATTAAGTACTAAGTATGATGATTAGTTGTTGAATATAATATATAGGTGTATCGTTGATAACTCGCCTAATCACATCTAATTTACTATTTTACTTACTGAATGACTAGTCTTATAATCAATTATTACTTCTATTCAAATGTAATAAAGAGATTTGTTGTAAAAAACACAAACACATTAAGATCGTTCAATAAAATACAAATTTAAAGCATTAATATTATTTGCAACTGCATGGCGGTTGCCATAGCCTATAGCGACCGCCTAGCGGTTGCGACAAATTTCGCAACTGCTGTGCAGTCACCAGTAATGATTATTCGCAACTGCCGAGCTGTTGGGAATAATATTCATACTTGTAATTAATACATTTCGGATGATTAGTTGTGGCGTGTTGTTTGTTCAATTGATAATACCATAATAATAGTTAAAACAACCCAATTTGTAATGTTTCATTGCAAAATCAAGTTTGGGGACAACATTAAGTACTAAGTATGATGATTCGTTGTTGAACATAATATATAGGTGTATCGTTGATAACTCGCCTAATCACATCTAATCTACTATTTTACTTGCTCAATTACTAGTTTTGTAGTTATTTACTACTACTATTCACATGTAATAATGATATTTGAGTTCAATAAACACAAACACATCAAGATACTTTCTAAAAAATACTAATTTCGAATGTGGATGTTATCTACAACCGTCGGGCGGTAGCCAAGGCTTCTCACAACCACTGGGCGGTTGCTAAGTCACATTGCGACCGCCTGGGCGGTTGCCGATACTAGATATCTGCAACGGCCCGACGGTTGCAGATAACATTCAAACTTGAATTTTTTTATATTTCGGATGATTCGTTATGGCACGTTGTTTGATCAATTGAAAATTACCCTAATGATAGTTAAAACAAGCCAAATTACAAGGTTTCATTGCAAAATCAAACTTGGGGACAACATTAAGGACTAAGTATGATGATTAGTTATTGAACATAATATATAGGTGTATCGTTGATAACTCGGCTAATCACACATCTAATCTGCTATTTTACTAACTTAGTTAATTACTAGTTTTGTAGTCATTTATGACCTTAATTCACGGTTAATAATGATATTTGTTGTCTTCAAACACAAACAAAAACACATCAAGATACTTGCCAAAAATCACTAATTTTAAATATGAATATTATTTGCAACCACTGGGCAGTTGCGAGAATCCCACCGTTGCAACCGCCCAGCAGTTGCGATACCTATTCTTGCAATCGCCCGGGCGATCGCCATGGTATATAGCAACCGCTCGGAGGTTGCTAATTCCGCTGGAATTGGCAAAATTTGGTGGAAAATTCAAATTTTCACGAAAATTCAAAATTTTCACCCCATATATACCCACCATTCTTCACTCTAATTTTTCATTCACAAATATTACTCTCCAAAAATACCCAACACTCTTCATTTCCAATCCACAAAATCCGAAACATTTTCTTTTATTTCCAAAACAAAACACTAAACACTTTTTTTTTTATTTCCAAAACAAAGCACAAACAATTTTCTTTCATCTCCAAAACAAAACACCAAACACTTTCTTTTCTTTTATATCTCCAAAATAAAACACCAAACACTTTGTTTCATCTCCAAAACAAAACACCAAACACTTTCTTTTCTTTTATATCTCCAACAAAAAACTCAAACACTTTCTTTTATTTTATACATCAAACGAAAAACCCAAACACTTTTTTTATATCTTCAAAACAAAACACCAAACACTTGTTTCTCTTCTTTTCTTTTTATTTATCTTCTTTTCTTTTTGTTTCACTTCTTTTCTTTTTGTTTCTCTTCTTTTTTTTTGTTTCTCTTATTTTCTTTTTGTTACACCACAGTAATTTCAACAACAAAAAAAAAAGCAATAATATTTTGGGAAATTCCTCGAATATTATTGTTTTTTTTTTGATAAATATTATCTGCAACCGCCGGGGGTTGCGAATATCATGAAGCCACAACCGCTAGGCGGTTGCGAGCTTCTTATGGACGTGGCGACCGCTCCCTATGAAAATTGCAACCGCCGGGCGATTACGAACATCATGAATTTGCAACCGCTAGGCGGTTGCGAGCTCCTTATGGACATGGCGGTCGTCATTTCCTTATAAAGGTGGGCGGTCGCCACCTCTCTATGGACGTGGCGACCGCCTAGCGGACGCCAAGTGATTTCTGCGAGCGCCTAGCGGTCGCAGAATACCCACGACGAGGGGTATCTGCGACCGACCGCCTGAGCGGTCGCAGATACCCATTGGGCGACCGCCCATGGCCATCTGCAACCCCCGGGCGGTTGCAGATGGCCCTGTGTTCTTGTAGTGATATATATTTGAGTGGTTTCTAATTTGTTTTTTTTTTAGTTTCCATAAAAAGTTCATTAGTTTTAATAAAGTAATTGAAGTAATACAATCACTGAATTCTTCAAAAAATTGTAACAAATAAAACATATATAACAGATAAGAATTCGCAAATTCAATTTTTAAATTTCTGGGTTACCTGTACCCTTCGTCCCGCCAATTCAAATAATGGAGATCAAATTTGCGGGGAATGCACTTTGTGATGAACTTCGATGGACCCCCCAATGTAGTGGACGCATAGTTTGATGTCCTCGTTTGGATTATATGCTTCTTGGGATTTGAATTTTGAAATTGTGGATCGGGTTGATACGTTGTTGTTGTTAACTTAACACTGGAGTGTTAACATCAGATTAGTACGTTGTTAACTCAACGATGTTACTTTAACAATAGACCAGAGTAATTGTGCAGCGGAATAAACAAACACCAAATTTAAGAAGTGAATATAAGATTATATTAACTTCCGAGCCGTAGGCAAAATAACCCGTGAAGGTTTTAACAAAAGTCGTTCTCTCAATTCTCAAGCTCCTCACTCTTAAATTGATTGAACTAAGCAAAGCACACAAGAATTGCTTCGACTATCTCTAAAAGCTCATCACTCTTAGATCTATTCTAACAACTCACAAACTTTGCTAAAGCAAGACAACACTCAACAACTGTAAATTAATCTCTCGGATTGATTGGCTCTTGTCTCGTGTTTGTCTTGATGTACTTCACACCTATATATAGGTTATTGATATTGGACTCCAAGGTGTGTTGTACACGGTTGGTAATTCTCTTTGTTTCCTTCTTGAACTCCTCTTCCTTGTTCTCGCAGTTCTTCTTGAATAATAGTTCCTTCGTTAGTGATCTAACTAAGGAAAGACTTCTTCTTCAAATCATGACTCATCTTGGAAAGCTTTCCTAGTTGAACTTGAACTCCTCTTTCCTTGTAGAGCGGTTTGCTTAATTAAGGAAACTTTCCTTCTTGGAAACTTTGAGCGTCCAACCTATGACAAGTTTATTTCTTGAATAATATTCAAAGACAATTACAGTTGTGGAACTCAGTTAGTTAAATGAATAAGGTAAAACAATAATAATCAATGACAACAAGATTGTAAAACGGATTCGGCTTCAGTAATGTTACTCTAACATTGACTTCTCAATGTTAATCTAACATTGCCAGAATACCTGCACTTTCAATCTCCCCCTTTTTGCCTTAATCACAAAACCTAAGAACCTGTTCTAATCGGATCAAATTATTCAGACAAACTTCACTATCTTAAAACAAGGGAAAACTAAGTACACTCCCCCTGAACATCAGAAGGGACTAACTCAATGTTATTCTAACATTGATACTTTCAATGTTGTCATAACATCCATCTTTGTCAATGTTAGCTTAACATCGAAACCAGACAGATGTTCTAACATTGAACATCTCACTGTTAACTTAACATCAGAGAACAGTTAACACCTGCAAAACAGAGTTAGTACTTTGTAACCACAGTTCAAATAGCATAAGTAGAAACACTAAGCACCAGCAGAAAGTACTTAATTACAGACCATAGTAGTGACAAGGAACACACTCCTTGATGAAACAAAAAAAATGCAAAGAAAATAGAATTGTTCATACTGACAGAAAATTAACAGAACGTAGAAAATTTTGAAATTTGATCTATTCTCCCCCTTTTTGTGAGGAAGGCAGATCCTTCAAATGCTTCCTGAGGCTGTCTATCTCCTGCAACCTCACTTGCTTGTCTGCTATCTCTCTTTGGGTATCTTTACACTCTCTATCAAGCCACACCAGAGTCTCCTCTACAAAAGCATCAGCAATGACAGAACAACTGTCACCACTAACCACATGAACTGAAGAAGCAACAAACTTGTGAGTCTTCTTCTTCTTCTTCTTGTTCCTGCTTGGACCAGCTGCATCATTGGGATTCCATGGCAGATCTTGAATCCTAACTTGAGTGAAGTAGCTCCTGGTGATGATCATCTTGGCTTTGTTCTTGATCCAGCCTTCTGTCTTCTTTGTCTTGAAGCGTTGCCTCACCAGAATGCTGGATATCAGAGAGGGATATGGAATGATTCCCTTTGCCTTTTTTGTGACTTCCCTCATGTGCCTCAGAACCTTCTCCCCGATGTTCACACTCAGCCCATTCTTTAGTTTGTACACAAGCTTTGCAGATTCTTTTGTCATAACAGTGGTGTTGGAAGAGGGCAGCCAGTTGTAGGTAGAGAGCTTGTGAAGTACAACACTTAATTATGTCAGCCTTGTAGTTGGAAAACTGTCATTCCATTTCCTTGTGAGTCCACTAGTGAGGTCAGTAATCACCTCATCCATTCTAGGATCCTCAGTCTCCTCAGGATCAGGAAGTTCCCAAGCTTCATTGATCACAAAGGGGCTAATGTCATAGACATTCATCCTTACTCATGCTTTGCCAAACTTGGGAGAGCCCTAGTGGCACACCCGCTGAGAGAGGTTCATGTAGAACACTCTGATCACATCAGGGACATATGATGACTGGTTCATCACAGAGCCCAAAACTCATCTAACTTCCAGAAACTCAAACAATATATTTTCCTTGAACATCTCCTCATCAATGTTCCTCTCCATGTGAATAACCCTGGCTTGATAAGCCTCCCACTATTCTTCTGCCTCAGCAGACACATAAAAGCCAGAATAAGGCTTCTTGGGGTACTCTTCCTCAAGCACATTAAAGTACTCATCACTGCCTGATGTTGGAGTAACATCAGCGGCGATGGCTTCAGTGGTTGCATGCCTGGTGCTACGACGACGTGGTTACTCCATCTGCTCAGCAGCAGCTGCAAGAGTGTCAATGGAAGACTTGCGTGCCATTGTTAGAGTGATTTAGAGAAGAAAAGAAGAAACTTGATTTGCAGAGAATGTTGATTTGCACAAGAATTTTGAACGCGTAAACAGTAAGAAGAGATTAGGGCAAATTATATAGATAATGAGCTGAAGAGTAGAGATAGTGGTGTTATAACGTGTTACCAAAATAATCGGACCATTGCCACACGATCATACCCATAATTACCTTACCACGTGTTAGTGTTAGATTAACACGTAACCAGAGCGGTCTCCAAACCTGAAAACTTATAAGTTACAATGTTTCAATGTTGAACTAACATTGGTAAGTTAACATCAGAGAGGGAAGTTGTAGGTGCAGGGCTTCATCCAAGGCAGCATGATGTGAGAGCGTGAGATATTCCTGTATGCTAATCTGAACCCTCACCCAAGTACATAGGTACAAAGACATAGACTAAGATCATCAGTATGAGCAAGTAACACATCAAACAGAAAAACACATAGTGGATATACTTATCCAGGGAAAATATGTTCCCGCAGTATAGAAGATCACAAAACATAGTGTTTTACCTGTAGTGAGTCACCCACAAAGTATGCCTCAACACATGATTCCTAAGATTACTACTCCCCCTAAGCCCAAACCGACACAGGGAAGTAATGCAGAACAAGAATGAATGCATCAATGTTAGATCAACATTGGGTGATGGAACCAAGTACAAACAGCTTTACTGACTGGGATCAGGACACACCAATTTATCTTTATTTATTATCATGAACTCTTTTGAACAAAAAAAATAGTGAATGTAAAAGGATAGTTTCATCACTGAATGTGGGCAGCACAAGACCCCACACACCCCAGCAACTTAACCATCAGCTACAGGTTAGGCAAGTACAAAAGAACTGAATGAAGACAATACATTTATCATATATACTTCTCCACCCCAACTCCTCATGCATAATTGTTTTCCAACCTGTTTACAAGAGAAATACCAAGTGAACATTATTCCTGAATGCAAGTAGTCGAAACTTCCATTCACCCTAGTAGTAAGGATCACTATCATGCATAACCTTGGCCATAGACAAAACACAAAAATAAGCACAACTGAATGACAATGCAGCTCTCAACATCATGTACCCCAACTTCTCCTCATGCTTTGTCTAACCTAACATGGATAAGTCACAACTGAATAACATCAGAGTAGTGAGCTCTGTGTACCCCAACTTCTCCCAGATGTTAGGTAAACATTCACAGACTAACAACAAAGTTCTAACTTTACAAAACTCTTGATATGTACATGTCCACCAGTCAACTCAGCTATTCATACAGATTAACCACACAACCCAACATAATCTCTAACAAAGATGTAATATGCAAGAAAGAAGAATGCAGAAAGGAAACATAAAAGAATTACAGCTACACCACAAACAATAACCAGTGCTAGACAGTGGTGTTATGTCAACACTGGTGTACTAACATCCCTAGACAATGCACATGCCAAGAGAATTCCTCAAATTGAAGAACCTCTCAGAATCTAAGGGTTTAGTGAACATATCAGCAAGCTGATTGTTAGTTTCAATGTGTTCAATGTCAATGAGCTTGTCCTCTTCCATGTTTCTCAGAAAGTGATGCCTTATGTCAATATGTTTAGTTCTAGAGTGTTGCACAGGGTTCTCAGAGATGCTTATAGCACTAAGATTATCACAGAACATAGGTAAGGTATCACTGTCTAACCCATAATCTAGTAGCATGTGTTTAAGCCATACTAACTGAGTGACACAACTGCCTGCTGCTATGTAATCAGATTCAGCAGTGGAGAGTGACACACAATTTTGCTTTTTACTGTACCATGAGACCAAGTTGTTCCCCAGATAAAAAAATCCTCCACTTGTAGACTTTCTGTCATTAGTGTCTCCTGCCCAGTCTGAGTCACTGAAGCCTACAAGATTGGTCTTAGTGTCATAAGAATACCAGATTCCAAGGGCCAAAGTGCCAGAAATATATCTAAGGATTCTCTTCACAGCAATCAGATGTGACTGCTTTAGACATGCCTGGTACCTAGCACACACACAAACAGAGAACATTATATCAGGTCTTGAAGCAGACAAGTAGAGTAAGCTTCCTATCATTGAACAGTACAATGTTGGATCAACATCTGGACCAGTAACATCCCTGGATATCTTCATTGAAGAAGACATGGGAGTCTTGCAAGGCTTTGAATCTGCCAATTCAAACCTTTTCACCAAATTCTTTGCATATTCCTCCTGACTTAGGAATATCCCATTACCTGATTGGTTTACTTGAAGACAAAGGAAGAAAGTTAATTCTCCCATCATGCTCATCTCAAACTGCCCCTGTCATTGATTCAACAAATTTTTCTAGAAAAGAATTGTTAGTTGAACTAAAAACAATATCATCTACATATATTTGAGCTATACAAACATGAGAATCTTTCATCAAAACAAACAGTGTTCTATCTCCTTCACCTCTAACAAAGCCAAGACTTAATAGGAATTTTGTAAGCCTTTCATACCATGCTTTAGGTGCTTGTTTAAGTCCATACAGGGCCTTTTAAAGCTTGTACACATGGTTGGGGTACTTAGGATCTGTGAACCCCTTAGGCTGTTCAATATATACTTCCTTATCAATTAGCCCATTCAGAAATACACCCTTTACATCCATTTGGTATAGTTTTATCTTAAGACAGCATGCTATGGCTAGAAGTAACCTAATAGATTCAATCCTAGCAACTGGAGCAAATGTCTCATCAAAATCTACACCTTCAACCTGTGTGTACCCCTGAGCAACTAGTCTGGCTTTGTTTCTAACTATAACCCCTTCCTCATTACTTTTGTTTTTAAATATCCACTTTGTCCCTATTACATTAACATTAGGTGGTCTAGGTACAAGTATCCAGACATTGTTCTTAGTAAACTGTAATAGTTCATCCTGCATGGCATTAATCCAAAATTTATCAAGAAGGGCTTCATTCACATTCTTAGGTTCTATTGTAGAGACAAAACAAGAGGCATTATCAACAGTACAAGTGAAGTTCATACAGACACACAATTTTACCATATCTCTATAATCAAGTCTTTCTCTGTTGCGTGTCTTTATCCGTTCAGTGAGTTCACCTATTACCTGGGATGCTGGATGATCTTTTTGAATCCTAGCTGGGGGATCTCTTCTAGGTTCAGAGGCAACTTCATGTTCTGAGTCAGAATCCTCTGCTATCAGTCTAACATCAGATCTTGCTGGTGTTAGTCTAACATCGTTCCCTGACTTCTGTTCAGTGTTTCCAGCTTCCAGTTCCAATGTTGGTGTAACATTGTCAGGAGTAACATTCTCGGTTTCCACTGTTGGTTCAACATTGGGAACTAAGATGTCATCAGTACTTGTATCAAGAGTGAAATCATCAAACACAACATTCACTGATTCCTGAATTGTCTTCAATCTAAGATTGTAGACTCTAAAGGAAGTACTATTGGCTGAGTATCCTACAAAGATGCATTTTTCACTTTTAGAATCAAATTTACTCAGATAATCCCTGTCATTAAGCAGATAACAATCACATCCAAATTCATGAAAATATGCAACATTTGGTTTTACACCCTTCAAGAGTTCATAAGGAGTCATGTTAGTTCCAGGTCTAAGATACACCCGGTTACTAATGTGACAAACAGTATATAAAGCTTCAGCCCAGAGTCTTTTGGATAAATCTTTAGCATTGAGCATAACTCTGGTCATCTCTTGAAGAGTCCTGTTCTTTCTCTCAGCAATCCCATTCTGCTGAGGAGTCTTAGGAGCTGAATATTCATGGAAAATACCTTTAACATTGCAGTAGTTAACAAAACTAGCATTTTCAAATTCTTTACCATGATCAGACCTAATCTTAGTCACAGTGGAGCCATACAAGTTTTTAATACTAGCACAAAGAAGTTTGAACTGATCAAAAGCTTCTGACTTTTCTTTAATAAACTTTACCCAAGTGTATCTAGAGAAATTATCTACAATCACAAAGGCATATTTCTTGCCACTTAGACTACTTACCTCAATTGGACCCATTAAGTCCATGTGTAGCAATTCAAAACACCTATTAGATCTAGGGTTAGCATTCTGTACCTGTAGGGGTTTATGAACTACTCTGGTTTGCTTACCTTTGAGGCAATCACCACACACAAACTTACCTGGACAAGACAGCTTGGGTAAGCCTCTTACAACATCAACTTTCTGTAATTTCTCAAAGTTTCTGTAGTGTACATGTCCAAGTTTCCTATGCCATATAGAAGCCTCATCTATCTTGAAATGGAAACATTCTGCTTCTTCCTGTAGCAGTTATCTTTGGATCTAGTACCTGTCATAACCAGAACATTGTCACTATCATAAACATCACAAGATACTTTGTCAAATGTAACCAGTAAGTCATCATCACACAGCTGACTGATACTGATTAGATTTGCCTTTAACCCATCTACCAACAACACATCCTTTAGGGGTGGGAATCCATCAACATCCAGTGTCCCATTGCCAATGATCTTTCCTTTGGTGCCTCCTCCATAGGTCACTGTTCCAGTACTCAAAGGTATCATTTGTTCAAGATTCTCTTTGCTGCTTGTCATGTGTCTTGAACATCCACTATCGAAGTACCACTTACTTGAAAGGTTAGAGTACACAGCAGAGAAAACAACATTGCATACAACTTTAATCTTAGCAGTTTTAGCTTTTTCTATCCAAGTCCTACTTTTCTGTCCTGCACCTAATGTTAGTCTAACATCAGAACCTGTTGTAGTTTTAACGTTGGACACATAGGCTGTTTTCTTACCACATTCTTTTATGAATTTTCTACATAATGGTTTAATGTGGCCTGGTTGAAAATAGTACTGGCAGATAAACGTAGGTTTACTTTTTACAGTGTTAATGGTTCCAGAACTCATATTATCAGATTCTTTAACAAAACTTGTAGTTAAATAGGCAGAATTAACATTAGAAGAGGAAAGTTTCTCAACAAATCCTAGACCACATGTACCTGTGTTACTTATGTTTAGTACCTCATCAAGTTTAGAAGTACCTCCATTCCATTTGGCTATGATCTGTGAATCCTTTTTGAGTTTCTCCTTTACCTCTTTTAGCTCGGCTTTAGCTTTGTCAAGGTCTCTCTCATAGAGTCTCAACATTTTCTTCAAACATTCAATGTCATGCATCAGTGCTTTGTTACTCTTCATCAGTTTGACATTCTCTCTCTCAAGTCTGAGAAAGGTTGTATGTAGATCATCTAGGATTTCCTCATTGGACATTTCCTCTTCATTGAAGTACTCCTCTTCAAGATCAACTGAGCCATGAAAACAATCAAAGTTAGTATCATCCCAGTCAGAGAGAGCATCAAAGTTAACCTGTGTATCATTGTTGTTCCAGTCTCCAAAGAAGATCTCCTGTTTTGCTGTTGGTTTTCTAATGTTAGAGTAACAGTGAGACTCTTGGCAGTTTCTGGAGTCTTCTCCTGACCAGGTGATCCGAGTGCAGAGCGCAGCAGTGTTGATTTCCTCTGATTGTTCATCAGCACTTGTTCCAGATTCGAAGTCAGCTTCATTGAAGTCATCTACACACACCCAATGAGAATTCCCTCTTGTTCTGAGGGTGTTAGCACATTCATGTTTAAAGTGACCATACCCTTACATTCATAGCACTGGACATCTTTCAATTTTTCAGTATCTTGAGGCGTGCTCTTAGATGCCATGTACTTTACAAATTTTGGGGACAGTTTCTTATAACCAAGAGCAGCATTACCAGGTTGTTTTTCTTTATTTTTATCTCTGTAACCCAATTTACTAAACTTCCTAGTAATGTTACCATAGTTAGAAGGGATCAACTCATATTCATCCTCATCACTCCATGTAGAATCTGAGCTAGTACCTAGTAAGGCTAAAGCAAGTTGTTTACTAGACTTCCCTAGGAATTCTAGTTCAAATTCTTTTAGAGTGTTCATCAAGGTTTGGATGTCCATGTTGGCAAGATCTATAGGCTCATTCATAGCAATTCTTTTGACAGTGAACTTTGAAGATAATGTTCTAAAAGCTTTATAGACCATTGTTTGATTGGGGATGGCAAAACCTAAGTTTTGACACTGATTAGCAATATCTAGAAGTTTCTCAAAATAGCTATCAATGCTTTCATCCTCACCCATCTCTATTTTCTCAAAGTCCCTCAAAAGTTTTCTATATTCAGAGTCCCTCACAGCCACATCACCCTCACAATGTAATTCAAGAACTTCCCATGCAGCTTTAACAGTAGTACAAGTTTGAATAAGTTTGAACATATGATTACCTACCCAGCTAAAAATAGCATTGAGAGCCTTTTCATTGAAGTTGTAGAGAGCAATCTCGCTGGCTGTCCATTGTCCTCTTGGCTTAGGTACCAGATCAACATCTCCATCTCTTGGCAGGTAGGGGATGGTGTAGCCTTCTAGTACTGTGTCCCAAGCTCTCAGGTCGATGGATTTGATGTGGACTATGAGTCTGATCTTCCAGTAGGCATAGTTGTTGGGACCCTCCAATACTGGCAACCTGCTGGTATTGGAGTTGGAGTTGTCCATCTTGTCGTATCAACGCCAAACACCGGTGAAGTTGGTGCTTGGCTCTGATACCAATTGAAATTGTGGATCGGGTTGATACGTTGTTGTTGTTAACTTAACACTGGAGCGTTAACAGCAAATTAGTACGTTGTTAACTCAGCGATGTTACTTTAACAACAGACTAGAGTAATTGTGCAGCGGAATAAACAAACACCAAGTTTAAGAAGTGAATATAAGATTATATTAACTTCCGAGCCGTAGGCAAAATAACCCGTGAAGGTTTTAACAAAAGTCGTTCTCTCAATTCTCAAGCTCCTCACTCTTAAATTGATTGAACTAAGGAAAGCACACAAGAATTGCTTTGACTATCTCTAAAAGCTCCTCACTCTTAGATCTATTCTAACAACTCACAAACTTTGCTAAAGCAAGACAACACTCAACAACTGTAAATTAATCTCTCGGATTGATTGGCTCTTGTCTCGTGTTTGTCTTGATGTACTTCACACCTATATATAGGTTCTTGATCTTGGACTCCAAAGTGTGTTGTACACGGTTGGTAATTCTCCCTGTTTCCTTCTTGAACTCCTCTTCCTTGTTCTCGCAGTCCTTCTTGAATAATAGTTCCTTCGTTAGTGATCTAACTAAGGAAAGACTTCTTCTTCAAATCAGGACTCATCCTGGAAAGCTTTCCTAGTTGCACTTGAACTCCTCTTTCCTTGTAGATCGGTTTGCTTAATTAAAGAAACTTTCTTTCTTGGAAACTTTAAGCGTCCAACCTATGACAAGTTTGTTTTCTGAATAATATTCCAAGATAATTACAACTGTGGAACTCAGTTAGTTAAATGAATAAGGCAAAACAATAATAATCAATGACAGCAACATTGTAAAACGGATTCTGCTTCAGTAATGTTACTCTAACATTGACTTCTCAATGTTAATCTAACATTGCTAGAATACCCGCACTTTCAAATTTCTTATAAATATGGGAATTGCACTTTGAAAATTGCGATGTGCCCGGCAGTGCAATTGTTATATTTTTGTGGCTTTTTTGCGTAATAGGACAGCATATCGGGTTTCATCGCCGATATGACGTCAAAACGCATATTCGATATGATGTCGAAAGTATCTTTCGATATAGTTAAAGCTTACGCCTATAAGTAGGTATTGTAAGAGACATTGAGAATCATAGTTTTCTGTGTCTTCTCTGGCGGTTACCGTAATCTACATAGGTATGTAGATCGGTAATTTTATTCGATTTATTCCCCGATGTGTATTTTGATCTCGCTATTGTACTTGATTTATTATTATTTTTCTCATGCTGATATTCTGATTATTCTACAGGTATATTTTATTTTTTGAGATATCCCGTGAAAATGGGTTTCACACAATTGATGCGCAAACTTCAAGCCGACCGTGACGCTCAGAAGGCTGCTTTGGCTACGACGGCCGCAGTCGCGGTGGCGCCTGAAGCAGGGTCTGCATCTAACTTTGATCTGAATAATGCATCCACTAAGGTTCTGCCGGAGGCATCGGGAGTTGAACAACCTCCCCCTAGCATCATAGTACCTGAAAGTATTACTAAGGAATGCCTTGAAAATGTTCCTGCAACCGTTGGGTCCTTTAGCCAGGACATCCTTGATGTGGTGGGAGGCCTGCATGGTGCAGCCAATCTCTTGGAGGTGTTGACCTCGAAACAGAAGGGTGTGGTTCCTCCGCCTGAAGGGACTGTGACCGAGAACGTTGGTGGTTCGGGATCGAATGCCCATATCAACTTGGTTTATTCAGTGGATGGGCCCTTTTTCGAGGGGTCGGGCTATTCGAACGCTAGCCCTAGTAGCGGCAAGGGAAAGGCACCTGTTTCAGGTGCGGTCGACAAGGGTAAAGAGCCACTGCAAGAGCCCTCGATATTGGGGGGCTTTGCCCCTATATTTCCTGGAATTTCAATTACGAAGCCTGCCGTTGACTCGGCTAGGGTATCGGGAAATAAAAGGTCTCGTGACAGGACTATCAATAGTGGCCACTCGTCTTCGAGTTCGGGTCCCCAGAAAGCGGGTGCAGTCAAATCCTCCAAGCGAGTAGAATTCCCTGAAGCAGATGCTGTACGGGGAATGATGCGGGCTTTTCCTCCTCCAACAAATATGCGGGTGCTTACAGAATTCGAGCGGGCCCAGAATATACGCCGCAGAACTCACATGTTTCATAGTGTACGTATCTTAGCATGACCTCGATTGATTATACTTGACTGTTTAACATAATGTTACTGATTGTATTGTGCAGATGGCAAAACTAGCGGTCTCGTGTCTGAAGACAATTCGCGAGTCCAAGGGTGATCCTGATGTTGTCGCTGCCGAGCTCGAGGCTGATATCTTGAGAATAGGGGAGTTCAACCTCGTGGTGCTAGAGAAGTTGGAGGCTGTCAAAGAGGATTCCCTGAGGACATGTCGTAAGCTCTGGGAGGAGTATGATTTGTTGAAAGCCAACTTCAAAACATTGGTGACTGAGATTGACCAAGGAGAGGCGCGTGAGCTCGCGGCCAGCAAGGAGCTGGAGAAACTGAGGGCTGAGGTGGTGGCAGTGAGGGCCGCTAATGAACGTCTCTCGTTGGAGCTCTCCACTGCCAAATTAGCTCCCTTGGACTTGGTATATATCTTGTTTACGATATCTGCTTCTATTCTTCCCTCCAGTATTTAAGAGAGTTCAATTTGTAGGAACATTGTCCTGATCTCCTCCGGGTTGGAGCGGAGAAGTTTATGGAAAGCCTGAGCTTCCGAGACTTAATTTTGAAGGTTCGGGAGGCAGCGTTTCATGCTTGCGTAGGACAAGTATTGAAAAATGACGGTTTCAAGGACTCCATGGCACTGAGTGGGTTGAACCCAAGGCATGATTATAACGACCTGCCGGTTGGTGGACTAGATGAGGTGGAGGAGAGTCCGACCGAACCTAACATGTTTTCTGAGGTTGTTAAGAAGAAGACTAAAGGGTCCTCGTGGGAGTAGCTGTTTGCTGCCTTTATTGTAACCTGAATTTATCTGTTTCCGGACTATTTCCAATTCGTGGTTCTGTAACTGAATATTAATTTCTTTGTTATCTTCATAATATGTGACGCTGCGTGGCCTTGTTGTTTGATAATTTTTTGATTTCTTGTTGTCATGATGATAGAGTATGCAGTATTTCGATATCTGACCCTGCATTCATTTTGTTCTCGTATTGATGAGATTTCTTTGATCTGCTCGTTGTCAACAAGGGATGATTTGAATCTCCGTGGTGTTGGTAGAAACATGAGTAATCTGCCACCAGTCATTGGTAGGAGCTTGTCTTCGGATATAGGTGACCCGTTACCCCTCATGGGTAGGAGCCCTCCCGTTGTCACAGAGGGACCCGTTACTGCTCATGGGTAGGAGCCTGCCTTTTCTTTGTAGGTGATCCGTTATCGCTCATGGGTAGGAGCCCTCCCGTTATCACAGGGGAACCCGTTACCTCTCATGGGTAGGAGTCTTTTCTTTGTAGGTGACCCGTTACCACTCATGGGTAGAAGCCCGCCCGTTATCACAGGGGAACCCGTTACCGCTCATGGGTAGGAGCCTTTTCTTTTTAGGTGACCCGTTACAACTCATGGGTAGGAGCCCGCCCGTTATCAAAGGGGAACCCGTTACCGCTCATGGGTAGGAGCCTTTTCTTTGTAGGTGACCCGTTACCACTCATGGGTAAAAGCCCGCCCGTTATCACAGGGGAAACCGTTACCGCTCATGGGTAGGACCCTTTTCTTTGTAGGTGACCCGTTACCACTCATGGGTAGGAGCCCGCTCGTTATCACAGGGGAACCCGTTACCGCTCATGGGTAGGAGCCTTTTCTTTTGTCTTTCTGTCTATGTCCCTTGGTGACTCTGTCGGCGTGGGCTCTGTGGGTCGTCAGGCCCTGTAAAACATCACAGATAAGAAGGGTTTTTCGATGTAAAAACTCATGTGAAAGCATGAAATGATGCGCATGTGTTATCTACGGAATGTTCCCTCAATCTGGGAATTTCATTTTCATGAAATAAAAGGTGTTTCCATTGTGTTCTAACGTGCCTGTTGTACCTGCTTGTACCTGTTGCACCTGTTTAGATGGATAATATTGAATAGTCTGGGGCGATGTTCCCCGAATCCCTTCTTTTGGAAGGCGAGGGTTTAATATTCCCTATGTCCTTTTTTGGACATAGTAACGTGTAATCCTTCGGGTTATGTACCTGTAAGAGGGCGATGTGTGAGACATATATCTATGGGAATACTCCCCAAATTCTTTGTGCAATTCTCTGCACTTCCGTAATATCCGATTAGGACATATCCCTGCATGAAATATGAGATTCCATAAAGCAATTATATAATAGGGAAAATAAAAAAGTAGTGACAGATAACGGTCAAAGGCCAGGTAAACCTAACCCGCCTACGTATCCCGTTGAATGGGGAATCAGACCGGCGTAGTTCCTCCTGTTTTAATTACATGCCGACCCACGAAGGGGCAAAATAAAAGATAATGGTCGAAGGCTAGGCAATCCTAACCCGCCTACGTATCTCGTTGAGTGGGGAATCAGATCGGCGTAGTTCCCCCTATTTTAGGTTTACAGACTAACCCACGATGGGGCAATGTTTCAATTGTTCAAGCATAATTTAAAAACTACTGAAATTTAAAATATTGCTCTGTTTGTTCCTCATGTTGATCACCCCGTGCGCGGAATGTATTCTTGGTGTGGGGCTTGTATTTCTTGTCTTCTTCTGATTTTAGGGTGCTTCAGCGAGTCCACATAGCACATCCATCCTTGTACCTGGTCGCCTAGAATTTCGCCGACTCCCTGAGGTGTCGGGAATTTGATCTTCTGGTAATAAGTAGAGACCACTGCCCTGATCTGGTTGAGTGTTGGTCGGCCAATGATGGCGTGGTAGGGAAACGGGATGTCGACTATTGTGTATTTTATAGGCGTCACCCGAGTGCGTGGGCTTCTCCCAAACACTATGGGCAATATAACTTGTCCGAGTGGAACTACCTCTGCTCCGCCGAATCCGGTCAATGGGGTGGATATCGGCTCTAGCCGGCCTGGGTCTATCATCATGTGCTCGTAGGCTTTAGAGAATATCAGGTTTGTGGAGCTTCCGCTATCCACCAGAACTTTATGCACCTGATATTCATCCACATTAATAGTAATAACCAAATGGCAATCTAGTTTACCTGCGGTCAGGGCCAATGGACTAAGTTGCTCCAAGTCTCTCCTGGTGAAAAAGATCTCCTGCTCCAAGTACGCTTCCGCTATGATTGCACTTGTGTACCCAATGTAGGCTCCACCCTGGACTCTTCGTGTTATAGTTTCTCGACCACGAGTAGTGTCGGCTCCCAAGGCTCCTCCACTGATCATGTTTATAATGCCTCTGCTTGGGGCACTCACTATGGTTCTACCACGCTCCTCGGGTGCCTCGATCATCTTCTGCTTTCCTCTCTTGGGTGAGTAATCTCTTATATGGGATAAAGAATTGTCTGTCCCCCTAGCATATTCCTTGGTGTTTCTAACAAACTCGACCAACTTTCCTTCTTTAATAAATCTTTCAATTTCATTCCTCAGGTGCGTACAATCCTCCGTCCTGTGTCTGGGCTGCCGGTGGTACGCGCAGTATTTGCCCGACGACTTCATCCCGGGAGTATCATTCAATGGCCTGGGTTCTGTCAACCATCTGTTCCTCTTTGCCACGGCCATCACTTCCAGAATGCCTCTATTCAATGGTGTGTACGTCCTTGGGACCTTTCTCTGTTGCGATCTCTGTCTGCATTCCTGTTGGGAAATGAACCTTGATGCGTGGCCATCATCTCGTCCTCGTAAACCATTTGGCTCGCCGACGAACCTGCTGTGGGTCGTACCCTTGAACAGCATCAACATAACCTGCCCCTCATGTCGCTCATCCACTTTTAACAATTCGTCATTGAACCTCTTCATATATTCCCGGAGGTTCTCCCTTTCCCTCTGCTGCACCGCGCCGAGGTGCAACATGTTGGTCTTCATTCTCTTTTGGCTAGAGAACTGGTTCTCAAACTTTTCCCTTAGTTGCTCATAGTCCGTTATGGATCTGACCTCCAGCCTAGTAAACCAATCCAGTGCAGGGCCCGTTAAAGTGTTGGATAGGATCTTTGCCTTTATGTTTTTGAGTAGTTGTGCAGATTCAAAATGCTATCGACCTGGTGGAGGTGATCTGTAGGATCACTTCTTCCGTCGTATGGCTTGATCACTGGGATCTTGTCCCCTCTTTGCAATACCTTAGCCTCAATCTCATTCGAAAATGGGGTCCTGCTGCTACCCTTCCATTGGCTCTGAGTCACCTTCCTCGTCAACTTCGCCCTCTCGCGGTCTAGTTGCTCCATCCTCCTCGATAATACCTGCAGTACTTATGCGTCTTCATTCTTTGAATATGCAACCTCAGTGCGGTCGCGACCGCATTCCATTCTCCTGATTACTTCCACTCTCTCGCGGTCGAGTCGTTCCATCCTTCTTGCTATCTCTCGCTCCAGGGTCCTAGGATCCCGTTTCTCCGACCTGTCGTAAGCAGTGGGCGATATCTCTCTGAATGTGTCTCCAGTATCCTCCTGTTCATCATATCCTTGCCTTTCCCTTCTCTCACCCGCTCTGGATTTATGGGGCCTTGCCCGAACGTCCCTTGTCCTTTGTTCCGCCAGTGGTGGAAGCAAAGTCTCCAATGTAGCGTCGAGCGCAGCTTTTACAGAGGCGTTGATCTGCGCTAGCATCTCCAGGGTTATGGCGGCAAGCGGAACGGTGCTCTGTTCTGCAGCCATCGTCTCCTCTGAGCCGGGAAGATTCGCGTTGGGCACCTCGTTCATTGGGACATCTACCGTCGGGTTTTCAGTGGTCGGACCCTCAGTTGCAAGTTCCGCCAGATTTGGTGCGGCAATGGTTGGATCTGTATTCGTGGCTCGCGATGGCCTTCCTGGCCCGCACCTACGTCGCGGTTCATTCTGTGGTGGAGGAAACTCCATCTCATCTTTGGTCATTGTCTGTTCTTGGTCAGTCGGCTGTCGAGGGAGTGGTGTGTCCTCAATCCTCGTGTTTCTAGTCACAACTCTGTTAAATTCGGATCGGGTCCTCCTTTCTAGCATCTTGACGTCCTCGTCTGGGAAATAGTGTTCCCACAGACGGCGCCACTAGTTTGACAATAGATCGTTTATATAAGTATGGGTCGGTTACAATGGAATACAATGGAAATACAACGAATCTATCTTAACAAACTAGGCCTAATCTAAGTGTCTCGATTAGGATTGGTCCAGAACACCTCGAACTAACGCCTTGATGCTTGGCCGGCGGGGGTATATCGGTAATTAGGTCGGATGTATATCGGTGATCATTTTCGATGTGATATCGGGGATTACTCTCGATGTGATATCGGTAGTGCGGGGGTATGACGTGTCAAATGGGTACGTGGGTTATCTCGATATCGAATACGATATCGAGAATGAGATCGGTGATTTCCTTTGATGTGGTGCGTGGTAGCTGTGGGATGATAACTGCTCACTTTGGAATCCGGGTATCGCGTATTTACTACAAAAAACTCTTGTGACAAAATACAAATTCGTCATATAAAACATATGCTTTTGTGACGAAATGCAGTTTCGTCACAACAGTTCAACATTATTATGACGAAAGGCAAATTCGTCGCATAAAACAAATCCTTTTGTGACGAAGTCGAATTTCGTCACAACAGTTCAACATTATTGTGACGAGATTAAAGCATCGTCACAGCAGTGCACGTGGTAATGTTTTAAAAATAATACAAAATATTTATGTGACATACATATAGTGACAAAGTTAATATTGTCACATTTGTTCACGCTATTGTGACAAAACTTCCTTTCATCACAAGCCAATAACTATTGTGACGAAAAATTTTCGTCACAAGTGCAAAAACAAAGGCGGGAATTTTTCCGTCCATCTATTTTATGTTCCCTCCTTCTCTTTCATGTTTCCTTTTAAATTATTATTTTGGTTTTTGTGACCATTCAAAAAGAGCGGGAATCTTCCCTCCATCTTTTTTATGTCCCCTCCATCTATTTAAGTCAATATAATTTGGCTCCAAAATATTATTTTAGTTGATTTGACAAAATCTAAAATCGTCACTACAACTCCCTACTGTAATGACGAAATTTATTTTCGTCTCAATCTCAACTATTTGTGTATATTCTACTTATCAACTTAATACATATTTTGTTAAAAAATTAAAAGTCTTGGACGAATAATAATAACTTTTTATATTTTTTTTAACTATAACTAGTTATTTTCAATAATAGCTAGGTACGTCTATATTATTAAACACTTTATAAATAAGTATATTTCTGGTTAATCTTCATCATGAGAGGTACATTAATTTTCATTATTCGAATGATACATCGGAGTCGAGATTTGGTCTACTAGAACTCGGCTTATTCTTCTAATTGCGTCCTATAGTGGTTTTGAGAGACGTGTAAGCTTATTTGGTCTAGTTATACCTCGAAGTGCTTTGTGTGATCCATAATCTATTCCATTACATCGTTCGGTTTCGATCTCTCATAATTTGGACCTATCAAAGTTTTCTCCTATCATATTTGATAATGCATAAATACAACGGACCTTGAGAAGTCTAGATTACCCCCCAAAGAGATGGCCTCGTCATGAAGGCCCTCGCAACAAATATCATTCGCTATTCCGATGGATTGTGTCTCTCGGAGGCGGCCACGACGAATCTCGATGACTTGTGTCTCTCGGAGCATCTCGATGACTCGCTACTCTCAACTCCGCGTACTCCAAATCATTCGAGGGAGCCCCGTATTCAGGGGTCCGAGACCCATCAAAACTCAAAATAATCCCGAGAGAAGGGATATATTATTCATATACTTTTTCTCTATGAAGCACGGAATTACGTTTTGAATCACATCTTTCCGATAATTAGGGGTGGCAAATGGACTAATCCGATCCAATCCAAGTCCAATCTAACATGATTCAATTCACTAAAATCTGATACATCGTTCTATAACCTATAACCTATTCCAATACATCGTTCTATTATAATCTCTCTTGCTAATTTTGACCTATTGAAGTTTTCTCCTATCATTATTCAACTTATCATATTTTAGAAACTATATAGCTCCTTCAATAGGCCATAGACATCTCGAGCTATTACGGACTTAGGCATCAAATTTCAAACATCTAATCACGACTTAGTTCACGCTTCGTGTTATCGTGCAAAAATCGTTTGATTCTAATCTCTCTTAATCTTGAACTATACGATTTTTTCTCCTATGACTATTTCGACTTATCGTATTTTGGAACTATAGCCCGCACCATAGGATAGAGACTTCACATATTATTACAGACTTAGGCTTCAAAGTTCAAACATAGAATCAGTTTGAATTTAGTTCATGCTTCGTGTTATCATGGGAGAATCTCGACTCACAACTAACTTAGTACAAATTATGAGCTTGGGTTAATTAGTTTGGCGTGGTGCGTTTGGTTAACAAACAAAAACATCAAGCATAACTATCTACAGTGAACAAGAGGTTAACCATGGACCAAAATTTTAGTTCAATATAAATGTATTTCAGAGTTTTAGTGTAAAATTCAAAAAGAAAAATTAAGAGTTAAGACTAGTTATACTAGATCAAACATATATAGTTAAAACAGATAGTAATTTATATTTATACTATTCAATAATTTTACATATCAAAAATATTACTCAGTAGCATAAAAAGTGAAGCAAGTTCCTTTTTTATTTTTTTGTCCATCTAACAATAAGGTGACTTAACTTATAAAATTTGTTATGATAATTAGTTAGTATCATTAATTTAAATATAATAATTAATTTCTTTACACGCGTTACAATGTTTATTTAACCAATAAGATAACGTCTATCTTAAGTGCTGACTGTATCATTTTATCTTTTTTCGAGGGCTTTGGCCTCCTTCATGATGAGGGGTAGACCGCCTTCTTTGTCTCCGAGGGCTCATTGTGACTTGAGGGCAAAGTTTGGGTGTTCTCTTAGTGACAGTGTTTCTCCGATAGGTGTGTATTCTGGAGTGAGTGGTCCAGGATATTCTCCGAGAGGGTGTTTATTCATGAGTTGATCTCCGAGGGGTTTTTTAGCCTTCGTGGGTAGGTGTTTCCTTTCTCCGAGTGCCCGGAAAATGTTGTTCTGTAATTCGTACGTTATTGTGAAGTTCCATCCTCTAGGTTGGTCGACTGGGGTAGCGTTCCGAGAGCATTTGTATTGGGAGTGCATAGTAAGGAAGTGTTTTTGTCAAGTTTCTGGGACTCTGTTGATTTCCGATAGCTCCAGTGTGCGTTGATCGGTTGGTTCTTTTAACTCATCCATTCCGAGGGTTCATACTCCTCGGAGAAGCAGAATGAGTGGGGCGGAGTGCTTGTCCGATGCTGCGGTAGTTCCGATAGCGGCTAATATGTGGAATTCTATCTTCTGACGTGTATTCTGATAGGCGTCGGCCTTGGTTACAGATTCCACCTGTTGGGCCATTAGGCACGACTTTGCTTTAGTATTTAATTTTTGAAGATGTGCTCCGAGGGATACTTGGGGTGTGATACATGTATCGTGGATGCAGGTCGCATAATCATATAATAATATATCTGGTAATTCCAGTAATTGATTTATTGTCTATTTTAAGCAGGTGGATTTTCATTATGTTAGCAAACCCCCCAAGTTTTTAGTTCAGTTGGTTACTACGACTGCACTAGAAACTTAATAGGTCGAAGGGTACGAGGGCTCGGGTATCGTAGATTTTGTCAGGTATTACACCGGGAATGTTTCATAAGGCCTCGTAGAACTCTCCGGGGATGTCGTAGACATTCGTCAGTGACATTTATGTCTTGTTCGAATTTTCCCTCGTTCTTGGCATTACCTTTAAAAATGTGAGAGGAGTATCGTGGTTACTCTCTACGAGGCGAGTGATTCCCGATGTATTCTGAAATGTGCCCTCGTTAGATCAATATCGGGGCATTAATTAATGTTGTGCCATTTAATGGTGGTTTTAAATGCAATTAATGATAATTTAATGCCACGTTTATGTATAGTGCGGAGATCGAAGCGTTCTGACAGTTGTGTTTCCGTAATCGAGGAGACGTGACAGTTAATAGCACTATGAACGACTTTTAATCGTGGGACGTGAGTGGGTTTCGTGGTCATTTAAGGCATTTATTAGGCTTAGAGTTTATAAACTCTCTCATTTCCTAATCATATTCTCACTTACAATTTTAAGCGAAAATTTCTCTTTCTGCAAAAAAGTTCTCTGATCTTCCCACAAATTTCGTTAATGGCATCTCAATCTACTACCAACCTGGTGTCGGCCGCTTCTGGCAGCGGGGGCGACGTTTTTGACTTCTCAAAAGAGGAGCGCAGCGGTGGTGGTGGCGAGTGGCAGTGGTGGTGCCGGAAAGGCGAAAAAGTTGAAGAAGAAAACCGAAAAGGGTGGCGTTCCGCGGGCTACCCAGAAAGTGGGTGATACGGTTAGCACCGCTTCGGAGAAGGAAATTCGAAATTTGTTTGTTGAGTACGGCGCTTCTGGCCGTAACGTGGAGGTGACGGTGCCGGAAGCCTACCATCGGGGTGATTCTCCTCCGCCAGGGCATCTGATGGTGTATTATCATCAAATAAAGGCGGGACTGCGTTCTTTCTTCCCGCCTTTCTACTGCGATGTTTTCAATTACTGCAATCTATGCCCTAGCCAACTCGCCCCTAATTCTTTCATGGCGTTGGCTCTTTTCGTGTTTTGGTGTCTGGTGAGAGGCATCGAATGCACGAGAGATAGGTTTTTCGCTATCTTTAAGTTGAATCCGTCTCCGGGGGGAGGTCCTTTCTATTGCTTCACCCATCGGGATAAGAATGATCGGATCTCTGAGGGCAACATCACCTCCCAAATTTCATGGAAAAACAAGTTTTTCTTCATATGTCCTGCTGAGGGAGAGTGGGACATACCCCTAACTTGGAGGGAGCCCACTTTTCCCGAGAGAGTGATGGACGATACACTGGTGTTCTCACCGGTGTTCTCTGCGAAGCCTCTGGCGGAGTCGAAGGATTTTATTCGCCTCTATCGGACCGCGGGTTTGAGGCACATTGCTCTGGTAGACAGAATCAAGTTTCTCTGAGTAGTTGCTCTCGGAGGTATTCTCCGAGGCCACTGGACCATGTCTTCCCCTCTTCCCCCAAGTTTTGTATCGACTCTGCGCAAGTATTTACATAGTAAATTAGAACTACGACCTAATTAACTGAATTATTTATTTGGGTTGGAACGCCTTTGCCCGTGGTTAAAAAACTAAGCGCTATTTAAAAAGAGAGAAAAAATGACAAGAACATTCCTTCCTTTTATTCACTATGATCCGCTCTTTTTCCGAGTCGATATGCGTATTTCTGAGTCTATACGTGTGTTTTCCCTCATTGTCTGACCTCTCTAATTGTCCCTTCTTCCTTTGTTTATATATATTTTTAGGGACATGTGTTGCTATGCATGGGCTTACAGGTGTCGTTATGCATGTGGTGGTGCTTTACACGCGTTACAATGTTTATTTAACCAATAAGATAGCGTCTATCTTAAGTGCTGACTGTATCATTTTATCTTCTTCCGAGGGCTTTGGCCTCCTTCATGATGAGGGGTAGACTGCCTTCTTTGTCTTCGAGGGCTCATTGTGACTCGAGGGCAAAGTTTGGGTGTTCTCTTAGTGACAGTGTTTCTCCGATAGGTGTGTATTCTAGAGTGAGTGGTCCAGGATATTCTTCGATAGGGTGTTTATTCATGAGTTGATCTCCGAGGGGTTTTTTAGCCTTCGTGGGTATGTGTTTTCTTTCTCCGAGTGCCCGGAAAGTGTTGTTCTGTAATTCTTACGTTATTG
Source organism: Linaria vulgaris (assembly GCA_948329865.1). Lineage (NCBI taxonomy): Eukaryota > Viridiplantae > Streptophyta > Magnoliopsida > Lamiales > Plantaginaceae > Linaria > Linaria vulgaris. The sequence goes on along the minus strand of OX415253.1, from coordinate 1,904,187 downwards.
TGAAGTTCCATCCTCTGGGTTGGTCGACTGGGGTAGCGTTCCGAGAGCGTTTGTATTGGGAGTGCATAGTAAGGAAGTGTTTTTGTCAAGTTTCTGGGACTCTGTTGGTTTCCGATAGCTCCAGTGGGCGTTGATAGGTTGGTTCTTTTAACTCATCCTTTCCGAGGGTTCATACTTCTCGGAGAAGCAGAATGAGTGGGGCGGAGTGCTTGTCCGATGTTGAGGTAGTTCCGATAGCGGCTAATATGTGGAATTCTCTCTTCTGACGTGTATTTCGATAGGCGTCGGCCTTGGTTACGGATTCCGCCTGTTGAGCCATTAGGCACGACTTTGCTTTAGTATTTCATTTTTGAATATGTGCTCCGAGGGATACTTGGGGTGTGATACATGTATCGTGGATGCAGGTCGCATAATCATATAATAATATATCTGGTAATTCCAGTAATTGATTTATTGTCTATTTTAAGCAGTTGAATTTTCATCCTGTTAACATAATGTTTGGTGTTTTCTTGGCATTTGTTAAAAGAAAAAAGGAAATAAATGTTGTGTTTGGATTTAAAGAAAAAAAGAAAGAAAAGAAGAGTGTTTCTTTAAAAGAAATATGAAGAAAGATTGTATTTTAGATTTGAAGAAATAAAAACAGGAGAAGAGTGTTTCTTCAAAAGAAAGAAGAAATTAATGTTTTTGTTGGATGATTTTTATTTTTGTGGTTTAGGAAGAGAAAAATGAGAAGAGAAATTTTAGATTTGGTGTTTTTGAAGAGTGTTGAAAAATTGGATAGGAGAGTGGTGGTATATATAGAATTGAGGGTGAAAATTTTGAATTTTCGAAAATTTCAAATTTCCCCCTCAATCTCACCTATTTCAGTGAATTTAGGGACCTCCGGGCGGTCCCTAAAGATATTTGGTGACCGCCAGACGGTCCCTAAAGGTGTCTTTAGGGAGCGCCAGACGGTCCCTAATTATATTCATGCCATTTGTTTTTGATTTTACGGAACGATATCCATGTGTTTTTTATTTTTAGCAACTAATTTCATTATAACATGTCAATTGAAGTAAAAAATGATTATATAACTACTAATTTAGTTCTTTAATAGTAGATTGAATGAGATTGAGAGATTTTTTAACGTTGAACCTATTATACGTTATACGTACATTTAATCATCACATGTGGTTTCAATTTGCATGAAACCTTGTAATTTTGTTCTCTTAACTATTATTGGGATATCTATCAACTCAATAAACAACGCGACATCATAAATGTTCCATAAAATCAAAAAAAGATGTATGAATATTATTAGGGACCGCCTGGCGGTCCCTAAAGATGTTTGGTGACCGTCAGGCGGTCCCTAAAGGTGTCTTTAGGGACCGCCAGACGGTCCCTAATAATATTCATACTATTTTTTTTTTTATTTTACGGAACAATATCCATGTGTTTTTGATTTTTAGCAACAAATTTCGTTATAACATGTCAATTGAAGTAAAAAAAGATTATATAACTACTAATTTAGTTATTTAATTGTAGATTGAATGAGATTGAGAGAGTTTTTAACGTTGAACCTATTATACGTTATACGTATATTTAATCATCACATGCTGTTTCAATTTGCATGAAACCTTGTAATTTTGTTCTCTTAACTATTATTAGGATATCTATCAACTCAATAAACAATGCGACATCATAAATGTTACATAAAATCAAAAAAACGATGTATGAATATTATTAGGGACCGCCCGGCGGTCCCTAAATCCACATTTAGGGATCGCCAGGCGGTCCCTAAAACCAACGGCTAGTGGTTTTAGGGACCGCCGAGCGGTCCCTAAATCCAACGGTTACTGGTTTTGGGGACCGCCCGACGGTCCCTAAAAACCCCAGCCAAATTTTTGCCTATAAACATACACCCTCTTCTCCTTTAAGATTCATTCATTTCTTGACTACTTCTAAAGGTATCCATCGATTTTTCTCTTACTATCTCTTCAAATGATTATTTTCATTTGCCGAATTTATTATTTATTTTTAACTTAAGTGTATTTATTGGTTGATAGATTATGTCGTCTTACACACACCAAGCGTAATCGTGGTGGAAACAACATCCTCGTGGCTCGTTATTTCACGCTTCAAGAGGTACGTTGATCAATCTATAACTCTTTAACTTGATTGTGCATGTTATGATTATATAGTTCTAATCATAAGTAATTTATTATTTGTACATATTGATAATTGATTGTAGTATATATTATAATTATTTGCTTTATATTGTACAACTTAGATAAATAATGGATTATCAAGCGCTTACTCTCGGGCATCGCCAAGTAGGGTGGCCAAAAATTTGTCATAAACTTTCAAATGAGGGATGAGATCGTCGAAGAAACCTCACCACTGGGGGGATAAAAAAACCTGCCTCTAGACAATACAATAACCTTCTTATCTTTCGGATCTGCGGGTGGCTCGACCCCTATAGTAGGTCCCCTACACGGTCGAGTCACGGTCGACGGGTGGCTTGGTCCAGATCCAGGGGAAGCTGTAGGTGATGGCCTCGGAGCTCCTGATGACCCGACAGATGTTGGTCGATGAGTGCCTGTCGACTCTGCAGATGGTGGTCTCTGAGCTCCTGTGGACTCCGACGACCGTGGTCTAACGTCGACTGCAGACGACACACGCTGCGACTGGATAGCCTCTGCTGCATCAGGGCCAGGAGACTCCACAAAAAGCTAGCGCTATAAAGTAGGCGTCAGCGAAGTAGATGCACCACCCGACCCACACCTCGGGGCTGCTGCATGACTAGTGTGGTCTCCTCGCTCACGGTCCGAGGCGCTATAATACGTATCCTATGAGGTCCCAGACTACCTCGCCCACCTGACTGGCTATTAGTACCTCGGCCATGACCCTGACTCTGACTACCACTACCTCGGCCAGAAGTGGCAGTACCTGAACTACGACCCTCTTTCGAAGGAGGGCCTCTACTCGACAATGGTGGTCTACGCAGAGGATCGCTAGACATGACGAAAAGATGTCCTGCCAAAATAAGAAAAATTATCTAAATTAGAACATCGATAGATTGTTGATTTACCTAATAAATATAAACTTCAAATAACAATTTCACATTCAAATAATAATAAACTAATTAATCTAACGCAATAACATCTAAACTAATTAAAATCTAGCACATATGAATAGGTGATCGCCTGATCTTTTTCTTCACTGCAATTCAGTCTATTTGTTTTTATATTTACTGCAATTCAGTCAATTCACTTCAAAAAGAGGAGTATACCAACAAAGATCTTCAGTAAATGAATGTTTTGATCCCTTATATTCAAAATACAAATCAGCAGTTTATTATTGGATCTTTGCCTTCCTGTTAAGAACCACAAATTAATATGAACCTTACTAGGCATAATCGCAACTTTCAATCCCAAAAATGGCTCTTCGCAACAAAAATCGCATAGAAATTGAATCTTTAAATCGCATAAAAAGCAAAAAACGAGTTCCACTTCTACTTTGCTTCACTGCATGAAACAAACCATCGACATCCATACTTTATTCCTCCCACAAACAACAATACATTGATTTTTTTTTATAAGCAACAATAAATTAATTATATAACCTCACATAAGAAGCGGAAATCAAAAAGATTATTAAGTCTCACTAAATTATAAATTTCGATATTTATTTATTCGGATCAAAATATACAATAAATATAAAATCTTAATTCATTTTCTCGCAACTAATTATATCAACAAATTTGAAGTGCTTATCTTAATTATGATTACTAGCAAATTTCTTGTCGAGAGTAATCTTTAAAAATTGAATCGCATGAGATGCCAAAATCTCAATCTTTTTCAATAAGCCCAGCAAGAATCATAAGAAAAAATTTGACTCCCTGTTTTGATTCCATCGACACGTCCCGAAAACACTTTCACCAATTACAACCCCATTCACAATTCAACAACGAAATGCTACATCATAGTCGAAAATCACATTGCATCCGACCCTCAAACAAGAGTGAATAGCTAAAACGTTGCCTTCATCATGCACAAGTAAAATGGATCCGGCTTTGGTAAAGAAGCTCTATCAATTAAAACTATGGTATATTTGACTTATATTAGTTAATTAATTAATTAAAAACTATATCCTATAATTTACAGTGTTTCTTCCCCGAGAATTTGGCTGCGAATATTCAGACACCACTCTTTCTACTAAATTCTGCATTTGACTCGTGGCAGGTAAACTCACCTAGCTTCTAATTTTATCAACAAAATACTATGCAATTTTGTGCCACAAAATATTGTACTTATTTAAATTAGACTAGCTAAACAGTTACTCTTTTGAATTAATGCTGTATATTTCAGATCTGAACCAATTTAGAACCACCGGCTGCCGATGAACTAGGTTGGCAAAATTCACACTCGAAATTTAAGTAAAAAAGACTTACAATGGCGGGAACGTCGCGGAGAAGTGACCGTGTGGCGGTCGCGGACGGCGTCGGGAGGGGAGGGAGACTGTGCAGCGGTCGCGAACGGCGGACGACGGTCTGGAGGGGAGGGCGACTGTGTGGCGGTCGCTTGTCGAGTGTTGAAGAAGGGAGATCGCCGTCGTCGAGTGTTGAGGAGAGGTGGGGGGGCGGGTGTGGGGGGCGGGTGTGTGTGTATTGTGTGTGAGAGGAAGAAGAAAGGGGAAAAAAACGCTGCCAAGGGTTTAAATACCCTTGGCGTGGCGAACGCACAGCGGTCGCCACACATAAAAAACCGGGCCCTATTTTCAAGGCCCAGTTTTTTGGCCCAAAAGAGCCTATTTTTGGGCCCAATGGCAGGATTATTCCCGCCATTGGGTTGGGGACCGCTCAGCGGTCCCCTTTGTGGAATGATGACCGCGCAGCGGTCCCCATTTTGACCTGGGGATCGCCGGACGGTCACCATGGGGGGAGGGGGGCGCAAAAACCCCCCAAATCTTGTAGTGTAAACTGTGCATCAATTTCTAATTTGCGTACTATTTTTATATTAAAAAAAGTATCAATTTGTTATGCGGTCGCGAATAAGGGGTACTTGCGACCAGAATCCGGTCGCGAAGTATATTTTAGGCATTAGCAACTAGATTCTGATCGCCAATACTTACTTACTATTCGCGACCGAATTTCGGTTGCGAATACTCGTTATTCGCGATCGAAATCTGGTATTGCAGTCGCGAATGCCTATAATGTTAGCGGTGACCAGATTCTGGTTGCCAATTTAGTGACAAATCACCAAAATTCAAAAATTTTGGGTGTGGTGACCAGAACTCGATCTCCTTAAAAATGGGAAGGAATTTGAAATTTTTTAAAATTCTAAATTTTACCCTAAATTCTATAAATACTCCCCCTTATCTCTTTAATTTCCTCAAAATATAAAACCAACACTAACATTTTTCTTCATTTCCTTCCTTCTTCAAATCTACTTCATTTCCTTGTCTTCAAACATTTTTTGATAAACATGGTGTTCATAATTTTAAAGCGTATAATTAAGTAAACAAAACTATAAATTTAAAATAAATTCGGTTGATTAATATTATTTAAATTTGTTAAAGGTTTGACGAACTAATCAACGGTATCAAGGTTCCCCGTATCAGTCAAGGTGAGGTTCCATTTATAATTTGTTCTAGCCCCGTTTGGCATCAGGCCATGAGGAACTTGGACAGAAAAACCACTAGTCCGTTACCAAACCTCGAACAACATATATTTCATCATATTTCTATTTTTGCATCTCATCTCCTAACATGATTTTCTTACTCATTGTTAAACGTATCCAATCATTTATTATTTATCATATTGATTCATAATCATGGTAATTCCCTGATATTTTAATCTCATCTTTTGGTTTTGAACTATGCAAAGAGCAACGAACTATGTTCGGGACATGTAGCTCAAGGAGCAACGCATATTATCCGGTTTACTGGCTTATTTGTTTATCTGTTATACCCATTGAGACGCCTTTGGGAAGTTGGGCCGAGGGATTGAGTCGAGTTACTGCCGGGCAGTAAGGACTGTCGGTTTAAGTAATTCGCTTGATACCCATCTATCTAGGTGCCGCTTGCAGTCAAGAGTTGGCTGTAACCCACGTACTGGATCGACATGTACTCGAGCATGTCTCTTGATTGTGTGCGAGGTCGCTCCTCGTCGGGAGATATAAGGTAGAATATTAGAAGTCATAAGGCTGAATTTGTTTATTGTTAAGCACAAGTTCATTAACTAATCTATGAAAATTTCAGTACCATTGCTACATCAAATTTCCTAGTTGAACTGTTTCTACTGGTAAGATTATTCCTCGAAATGTATCATGTAGGTCACAGTTAATTCTTGCATTACCAGTTCTTTTATATGAATCTCACTAAGTCATTAAAGATAAAAATCAACATGGTACTAGGGATAAAGTGAATAATTGTTCAAGCGTGCATTTTGGAATATTCGTGTTTGGTCACTAGTGCATAACCATTAAAAAAGTCACATTGTTGGTAATACAAGACTTCCGCTGTATATATCAAAATATATTTTATAAAATGTGTATGGCTTTGATCCTGAGCAAGTGAGACCCCTTTCCATGAGTTACGTTTTAGTCTGAGTTGGGTAAAGTGACTGATCATCACCAAACAAACTCGGATAGGAGCATGGCTCGTGGGGCGCGGTCGTCACAGTATGATATCAGAGCCATTGGTTAAAAAAAAATGACAAACATTAATCACTCAAAGATGTTTTCACTAAAATATTCATATAGATTAAACATATATTTTTACATCAAACAGTGATCAACATAAAAGAGTTACAATTGGAGTATCGTATGTACATCTAAAGCACGTTTCTTACCACGATTAATGTCACTACTTGTCTACCCTTGAATTTGTGACGATATGGGATCTACTTTTGGTACATATGCTCTTATTTTGTCAATCAATTCATTTGCAATATATGCAGAGATGAAAATTTCACGAGCCGGCGGCTTCATAAACTCCTGCTCCACACAATGATCTAGAAAAGACAACAACATGTCGTAGAAACCATTAACATTATACAACCCTATAGGTTTCTAATGCATGTTTAATTGAGCCCATGAAGCTATGCAAGAAATCCCTTCTTGTGTTCCTAAGCCCCGAGGTAATGCTATAAATGCATCAGAATTATACAACATAGCCGATATTCTTTCGTGCATGTTAGGTACAATTAGCCTTTCACATATGATTGGACCACCGGGATTCTTGTCCGCTAAGGCATTTGGTATGATTCATAACACTTTACCACCTATAGAAAATGCGCTTTTTGCTACACACTCCATTAGCCCTAAACTTATTCCTCCGTAGATTAGCTTTATGTTTCTCTTTGCCAATGTGTTCCCCAAACTACTTGCTACCTCTAGAAACTCGGAATCTTTTCCAAAACTAGACCCACAAAAGACACAAATAGATTTTATTTCTCGAATTGAAAATTTTTCCATCTCAGATATTTTTTCTCCCTGATAATGTGGTATGTGTTAATGTGTGATCTTCGACATCATAAAACTGCTATTTATAAGAAAACATAGTAGGCGTACCGATTACGCTTTTGAAACAATAATAATACAACATCTTCAAAAATAATAATTAATTAAATAGCGTCTCCAACAATCCATCATTTATGAATAGCTTCTCCTACAATCCATCTTTTATGATATGACATTTAACAATCTAAGAAAATGCATTCATATCGTTGTACCCCATCATCTATTATTTGTGCCTATTAAAAAATTATATATATATAGATAGATAAGACCGTCTAAGTTTTATTTGTACTGAAAAACTAAATATTTGCATAATTCTTAAAATACGTGCATGCACTTAAAAGGAAAAGTTATGTTACCTTATTTTCCTCATGTGTTTTTGTCTAAATATCCAGATTTATTCATTTGAATACAAAATTTTTAAAATAATAATAATATCAACAATAATAATAAATCACAAAAACTTCTATGTTATGTTACAATTAAATTACTCTTGTTTTTTGTGGTAGTTATTTTTTAAAATAAATAAAATATTAATTAACATGATTTATCGACAAAAAAATATAAAAAATGGATTAAAATATTTGGTACTCAAAATTTTAAGAATATTAAAGATTTTCCTAATTACTCTATATTATGCTCGTTAGTAAAAAAAAATTCAACTAACATATTTTTCACAAACAAGTCACATACTTCTAATCTTAATTTTCGTTCCGTCATCATACCATTAAAAAAAAGTCCCAACGGTTATAAACGGCTACAATGGCCCAATCTCCTTCTATTAATACATCATTTTTATACTACAAAACACACACTCATCTTCATCTAACTTCTCTCTACCAAAAATGGATCATATGGTTCAAGTAATTCTTGTTGTAATTTTTGTTATTTTTATTTTTATTTTTCTTCTAAATTATGAACAAACATAATTTGAATTTGCTATTGTATTTTTAGGACTCGCAATACCTTTCTTATTTCTTGCTCTTGGTATGAGTTTACTACTATTATGTAAGATCAATTGAAATATTGCATCTTGGCTAATAAGACATTTATTTGAGTAGTCTTCTTTTACCTATATAGTTGTTATAATGTGTGAAACGTCAAAACTTGAATTGCATAATTATATTTAGCTAATCAAAATAAAATAAAATAAGATAAAAAAAACGACTAAACTCTCGGTTATTATTAGACAAGAATCATAAGAGTTTAATTTTTCTTCTTCTGAGAAAATGAGTTTACGACTTCCTATGGTGTTAAGTGTTAGTCCTTAAGGATAAAATTAATCGAGATAACGGTTAGAAATACTTCTCTTTTGGGATACATTAGTCTTGTTCCAAAAAAAGGGATGGACTTTTAGGTATCAATTACAAAGAGATATTCACTTTAGAATATAGATTGACTATCCGACCTAGTTAATGAATATAAGTTTGTTAAATTTAAGTAGTGGACACAAGACTGACAATTTGGAGGTGAAATTGTAATCCTTTATCTTCAAAATAATTCAGGTAAGAATATGGAGACCAGATTCCTTTAAGGAGGGGGGATTGTAACGCCCCCAAAAATTAGGAAGAAAATAAATTTATACTTTAGCCCTTGGACTTTTAAAAATTTCTATTTTTGACCCTAAATATTTAGAAAAATTTGCATTTGAGCCCAATGAACTTAAAAGTTATTGTTTTATTATATTTACAGGTCTCTAATCCTAAAACATATATTCCAATTTCAAATATTAACCAAGTTGATTGAATTACCTAGAAAAAATTACATAAGTAAATATGTATGTAACAAAGAAATCTAATTATACATATTTGAATTTTAATTATAAATAATTGAGGGACTTGATATGCAATTAACCAATTGATGAAGTAAGCCATGCCATCTTTTTGATAAGGTAAGCCATGACATCCTTAAGATCATGATTAAATTTCAGATTTTTTGTGATTTATTATAAAATAATCAAAGTGGGACCTTAATTAAAATATTTTTTACATGATTTTTTGCCTATAAATAGTAGACTTTCTTCCAACAATTTTCACACCCAAAATTATTTCGGTTTTGACCTCGTAACAATACGTTTAATTTAGATTAGATCATCGTAATTAGGCTAGGTCACTATCCCAGCAAAGTAAATTTAGCACATAATGGAATATAAAACAAGACCATAAGATAAATATAACATCATAAAGTAAAGAGAGTTTAGAGATCGTTACAGATTTTTTCCGTAAAGCCTCCGGTGGACTCCCTTGTACAAACTCTGAATTACTCCTCCAAATTTACAAACTACTAACGAATATTACTACTATAGAAAGACTACTAAGTGAAGAGAGAATGAAGAATATTGGTGTGTTGAAATATGGAAAATGTGACGTCTATTTATAGTTGAACCAAAAACATAAGACGACATCTCGACCGTTCATCACGTTTTGATCCAATGGTCCAGAGTTGTCATATAATTGATGAATTATAGATCACATGATTCATAACACTCTATAGTCTTCCATTTCAAAGCTTACAAGACTGAATATAGACCATTAATTAGCCATTTTGATCCGACGATCATCGAGCGCGCGAGTTGCGTATGTACATTTCAACTTTGCGCAACTTTACCATTTTGGACATAACTTTCTCTCCAGGTGTTGGAATCACAAACCGCTTGTTGTTTTGGAAACTAGACATCTATGTCTTTCCAGTATTACAAAGAACCAAATATGACTCAATTTATTGAGCTGTTGATAAATTTGTGAAGTTTCGGTTCTTGATTGACAAATCATATTTCAACCTACTAAACATGAAAACAAACATAAAAATACCACAAAATTATCAAGAATAAGTAAACAAGTGTAAAAGCATGATAATGATGAGTATTTTCCAAGCTCATCAGCAACCCTAGGACGATGATATCAGAGATCATTTCGAGGTCGAAACGAGTCATTTATCCTACGGCTCGAGAGAATCATCGTGTGTAGTCTCTGAGGGGCTCATCCACATTCTGTCGAATGTTGAACAGGTGACCACAAGTCTTTGGGAAGACCCTGTTGCAGGCGAATTGCCTTACGAACATCTGGGATAGTTGTTCGAAGCTGTGGATAGTTCATGGCTGTAGTTGGGAGAACCAAGATTGGGCTCGACCGGTAAGGGTCATTCAAAAGACTCGACACATTGTGTGATCGGGAGCCAACACCCGGTTCATATATGTTAAGTATTGGTTGATATGATCACGGGGGTCGTGATAAGTACTTTTTTTGACGTAAGTCGAAAATTCTGCTGGCTTCATGGTAAGAGGGACGAGGGGACAACTATGTAGGGCACGAATCACAAACCGCTTGTTGCTTTGGAAACTAGATATCTGTGACTTTCCAGTGATATATAGAACCAAACATGACTCAATTTATGGAGTTGTCGATCAATTTGTGAAGTTTCGGTTCTTGATTGACAAATCATATTTCAACCTACTAAGCATGAAAACAAACATAAAAATACCACAAAACTATCAAGAATAATCAAGTAAACAAGTGTAAAAGCATGATAATGATGAGTATTTCCCAAGCTCATCAGCAAGCCTAGGACGATGATATCAGAGTTCATTTTGGGGTCGAAACGAGTCATTTGGGAAGAGCCTACGACTCAAGAGAATCATCGTGTGTAGTCTCTGAGGGGCTCATCCAAATTCTGTCGAGTGTTGAACATGTGACTAAAAGTCTTTGGGAAGACCCTTTTGCAGGCGAATTACCTTATGAACATATGGGGTAGCTGTTCGAAGCTGTGGATAGTTCATGGCGGCAGTTGGGAGAACCAAGATTGGGCTCGATCGGTAAGAGTCATTCAAAAGACTCGACACATGGTGTGATCGGGAGCCAACACCCGGTTCATATATGTTAAGTATTGGTTGATATGATCATAGGGGTCGCGATAAGTACATTTTTCGACGTAAGTCGGAAGTTCTGCTGGCTTCATGTTAAGAGGTACGAGGGGTCAGCTATGTGGGGCGCGAACGGCGATCCACGATAGGCTACCTCCTCTCTTGGGTTAAGGTTACAATGAAGTTCCCGTATCTCCTTTCCATTTGCTTCTTTAAGCCTTGTAGAGGGGCTTCAGGGTTGGTGAGCACTGGCGCCTTCCAACGGGCTAGGGATAGTAGGGATCATGAAGGTCGGGAGGATTCTAGGCTACTCCTTGAGGACGGGGTAGTCAGGGAGGTTCTTCTCTTAGGGGCGCATCGACAAAACTTACAGTGTCTGACGGTGGTTATCTTCTTCTATGGCGAGGAGGGGACGAGCAGGAAGCGCCTCGTAATAGTGCTTTGGATTGGGCACTAGGAGGAGGCGCATATTGGTGACCCGAAGGGTCCTTCCAATCCTTGGATCGTTCTATGTCATGACCCTAACCATTTTTCGAGGTCATGGCACTATTTTAGTTGAACCGAGCGAACATGTTACGATACATGTATCCTAGGGCACCTGTCTTCGAGGGTGCTTGCTAGTTGGCCAGTGGTATGGGAGCGTTAGTATCAGGTGGTGCTAGGGCATCAGGGTGAGGCACAAGACCGCCTAGTTGTGTAACTTCTTCAGGATGGGGCGGGAGGCTTCATTGCCCCTCTGTTTCATTTTCGTCTTTACTCCATGGGGTGCTAGTGACGAATGGCGTGAAGGTCTTTTGTGCCAATGGGGGTCGTCTGTCAGGAGGTGACCAATAGCGTGAACTGACTGTAGTTCTTCTGAGCGGGTAATGATGATATCTGCTCCAATTGTCTTCGGTGGTGGTACTGAGCCAATGCTTGGGGATCGATCTGTCCCAATCATTGATCTGCACCAATAAGGTTTACTGCTTTCTGCCCCAATGAATGATTCAGACCAATGGGGTGCGGTCTTTCCTCATTATTAGGGTGGTTGGGACGTAGGGTGAATGATGATGGTTGGCGCGTCTTTCGAGTATGGTTGTGGGCCATGGCCTAAATAATCACATAGTCCTTTTGGATCGTCTGTTCTAGATGAGACCCGGGGGTCGTTCTTTGGTGTGGGCATGGGTGAGCTACTTCCTTTAGTCCGGATTGTGGTAGATCTTGACTTTTTCTTGTATTCACTCGAGTCCTTATTGTTTGTCATGTGCTCATGTTTTCTCAATTTTAGCTAAGTGTTGGTGAAGGTCTCTCGTGAGTCCAAGAGAGGCTCAGTGCTTCGGGGAGTAATATCTTCTTGGCCTAGGGGGGTTATAGGGTTGTTCTTCATGGGTACCCAAGTTTGGGCAGGTGTCAGGTCGTTGAGAGGGGTGTGTCCAAGCTTTTGTGGTCTCACCGTGTTCCTTTTAAAAGGCATTCAGGCGACAAGATTCAGGGGTACCTTCTCCTGGTGTTGAGACAGAGTTCCCTCTAGGGGTGTTCGCTAGTCGTGACCTGGAGGTACATACTCCGAAACCCGGACCGTTGTCCCCTTTTCGGGTAGGGGAGGCCGTGACTTAGACGTGTCTCCCCGAGAGATGGCGAGTTGTTTTTGTAGGGTATCCATTTTTCCACCCCTCTACGAGGGTGGGGTAGATTATGCATCATTAGTTATATTGTTACTATTGTCAAAGTTATATTTGTATTTGTCTCATATGCATATCAATGAGCGTGTATTTGAGGCTATTCAAATATTTAAGAAAACATAATACAGTCAAAACGAAAATAAAGACACAATTTACACTTGTAAACGAAAATAAACACACAATTATTTTTGAAATATAACCTTTTTTTTAAATTTAAATGCCCGTTAATTCCAGCCTTATTTTTCTGCCTCATCTTTTTTAAAATGTCTACTAAAAAGGCCATCGGCCCCTTAATCGGGCTAAAATGCACGTAGCTGCAAAGTCAATAAGTTGCTCTGCCATGTCATATTTTTCAGGCAAAAAATATTTTATACACAAACCCTTGTAATTTTAAATATTGTACTTGCACCCCATAAATTTACACTTTGCACCCAAAATATATATATTTCTTAGTATCTTTAATAATTTTACACAATCTTTTAAAATAACTTATAAAATTTATAAAAAACAAAAAAAAAGTTAAAAAAATCATCACTCTCCTGTACCTTACCCCCCTCCCCCGCAACACCACCCCCAACATTGTCTGCTTCAATCGAATTCGAATCTCAATTAGAGCAGTGGTGGTGTTGGGGGTGACGAAGATGACATTGGTGATTAGCAGTGGCTTGGGTATAGTGGGTGGTGGGGGTAGGCGAAGGTGGGGGTAGAGTATGAGAATGGGATAATGATTTTTTTATCATTTATAAATTATTATAAATATAAAAATATACATATATAGAACAATATCTATCTATTAATATAAGCCAAAATATTTTGTGACACCATCGGACCAAAAACAATATTTTTAATTTTTAAATTGAAATTGTGGGCAACTGCCCCACTAACTATCCAATTGGACTAAAACTTCCCCACTATCCATATTTCTATCGGTTGTTTAAGAAAGAAAAAAATTAAAATTTAATCACCCCTAAAATTTCTCAATTAATTTAGCAAATCACGGTTTTAAACTTTTAAACTTCTCCTATTCAATTTCAAATTGTCAGTTATCTCTCTCCAAAGACACACGTTCTCTCACGCCATTTTATATTACTTCCTCAAAATATATTTTGATTTCGTTCTGATCCATTTTACCAGATTACCTATACTAAGGTGACTAAAATAATAACTCTCTCAGAGGTTATTCATGAAAAATTTGATTGAAAAGTTTATTTGTTAGTGGATGTCGTTTTATTTAAAAAATCTGTAATGGTGTGCTAACTCATGCACTTTTATCTTTAATTCAGCAGGTCACAATCAGAACCGATGATAGTATTATTTAGGTTCGTGTTCGTTTATTTTTCTTTGATCTGAGTAGTTCTTCATTTCTTTTTACGTGATGTAGTATATTTATCTAACTTCTTACTCAAATTACTTTATTTTCTCACTTTTTTTTGTTTTGGTTTTTATGTATCCTCCTGTGTAATGGTTTATTAGTTTATTTTTGTTCCCTGTTTTATCTTAATGCATCTTCCATTGCATGGATCTTCCATTTTTGTTCGAATACTTTAATCATGAATATGAATTAACTTTTTTTTTTGTTCAGAAAAAAAAGTTTATTGAAATGATAGGGAGCATAAGAGATGCTCCGGCTGAATAGAGTTAACAACCGAGATTCAAGGCAGATCAACTTTTGGAGTTATGGATTTAATTCTTGAGTTTGAGCGGTTTTCAAATTCGTAGATTTTTTGTTTTATTCAAACTTCCAGATTGTTCAGGGATTGGGCTTATATCAGTTTACACTATCTTTACAGATTATCTATATTGTAAAGAATATTTCGGTTCCAATTAAATTCAAAATATATAATTCAAAGTTACACATTATATATGATTTCCACCTTATCCAATCCATGATTTCAGTATTCTTCACAAATTTTTATTAGTTTTAAACTTTCAATATATTGCTTACCTATGTTTTAGTTTTTCATCCTTATCTGGATCATTGTTCACCCTTATTCATAATTTCTGCTTATTTTTACTTAAGTATATGGATTGTTCATGTACTTCATCTAAATTATTGAAAGAAAAAAAAAGTAGTTAGAGGATCGAGACATACCAACTTTGACCAGGTAAGGATTAATAAGTGCTCAGACATACCAACTTTGACCAGGTAAGGATTAATAAGTGCTCATTAGAATGGTATTAATACAATATATACTTTGTTGTTGTGTTAATTATAGTATTAATACTTCAAACTTTATATGAATGGGATCCATGCTCATCTAAGTTTGTTTAAAAATTTTAATTTATAATACATGCTTTTGAATTTTTATGTACTTTGAATGTTATAATTAAAAATAAAGAGTACTGCACAATAACGCGAACAGTACACTACTTGGTTGCAATAAGACTTCTATGACATAAACTATATAATTTTTACCGTAGGAATGTAAACTAGACTTCGCTAAACGCAAATTTCGAAGACTGCCTTATAAATTTCTTTAGCAAAATTAATCTTTACATTATTGGAAATAACATCTTTCGTTTTCAATCAGGGAAACACTTTGGGCAAACTATGAACTTAAATGAATCTGTTGGTTAAATTTAATTATTGTCACGTGAATACGATAATAAATACGGATTAACCATAATATTTTTACATTATATTACTTTTTATACTAGACATAAATATAATTTTATTTAATTATATTAAATTTTATACTAGACACAACGTTGCACGCGGTTTCCACGTGCACCCGATTGCTAGTTAATAATATAAGCATGAATTTAATTTAGTCTTGCTTATCAAGAAATATCTAGAACACATCATATTTCCCCGTGTAATAATGTGATTGGTTGAAATATAGCATTTTTTCCACACAGCCTTGTTTGATTGGTTGACTCACACCATCATTTTTCCGCCTGGCTTTATTTGATTGGTTGCAATTCTCCATCTTTTCCATGTGGCTTTATTTGATTGGCCAATCAAATAGATATTAGAAAATCAATTAATTAACCTATTAATAATTGGAATTTAATTTAGTAAAATTCCAAATTAAAAATAGAAATAATTAATTTAATTTCTAAAAATTTAATTTGACAATTGTCAATATTTAATTAGAGTAGACTAAATTATTTTGTCTACAAATGTCCCCTTGCGACTTGTCACGAATAGCATTATAAGAATGCGTCTTAAAGTGAATATGTCGCAACATATATTTTTCTCGAGCCATCAATGAATCTGGTAAAAGATTGTGCATTTCAATGCGAGAGTTAAAATCTTAATGGGCCTCTATGTCAATTTCACTAAGGACCAAAAATGCAATTTATGACCAAACCATTTCTTTATTGCGTGCACGTGATCCTTGCCTTTTTTTTAACACTTGGTCCATGTAGACCAAATGCGCTGGATAACTCCAATTCTCATTCTTCCATTAGAATTGCAGGTAACGCTGCTCTTTACAATTTCCTTCTTTTAAAAAAAGAAATTCTGAACTCCTTAGAACTCATGCAACCAAAAGGACTCCAACTACTCTATAATTGCAGTTGGATTCGAACTAGGATTTTTTTCTTCAAGAAAGCTCTATATAAAGAGCCAAACCTGCGGTCCCTTCTTCTTTTTTCCCTCTTCTTCTAAATCCGGCTCCATCCAGCGACGAAGACAAATCGAAAATTGGTGGAAATTTGACAAGCAAGGTTGGAAAAAAAAAATTGCAGCGCCTTTTTTTTTCTTCCCCCCTTTTTTTTCTTTCTTTATTTCTCTTTTCTCCTTTCTCTGATCACCCTTTTTCCTTTTTTTCTTTTCTCTTCCTTTTTCTTCCTGTTTCTTTCTCTTTTTCTTCTCTTTCGCTGATCACTTTTTTCTTTCTCTTCTTTTTTTGGTTGAAGGTCTCAACAGGTCTTGGATTGGAAATAGGAATTGTTCACACTAGAATTGCAAAAAGAGACACAAATTTCTCGTATTATTATTTTTCACCTTATTTCTTTTTCTCTTTTTTTTGGATGCCCTTTCCTTTTTTGTTTTCGCTTCCTCTTGCTGATCACCTCTTTTTTTCTTTGATTCTCGTTCGCAGGTTGTAGCAATTTTTTCGACTGAAAGAGGAAGACTTGCTTTGTTCAATGTGAAAGAGACATATTCTTTGGGTATATATTTTTTATTCTTCTTTTCTTTGCATTCTCCTTTTTTTTTGATTATTTGCTCTATTCTTCCTCGTCAATTGCTAACTTGTCTCTCTTGTCGTTTCAGAATTGCTACAATAGTTTCATTCAAGAAAGGTTCTTCCTCATCCGGCGCGGAGAATTTGGTCATCATTGAAGACGATAGTCGATCAACTAGACGAGACACAATCTTGAAGGTGGGCACTCCGATTGATGGATATTATGCGAGCCCGTGGCCAACATTGACAAACAACGGTCAATTGAAGGAGTGGACTGAAGAATATCCCCGGTCTTCAGGTAGATCCTCCTGACTGTTGGTGCTCCGTGCCGCGCATCACCAACCGTCAACCGACTACACGCCTCTTTCAACTTTGGGACGACGCATCATGCAAGGCGACGCCACGTGGACACACGCTTCTCTTCACATTCCTGGCGAGGTTCGCTTCTTTCTTGGATATTGGGAGTGGACAGAAGACATCCTTGTTCGGTGCAGGACAACATTTCAATCAATGAAGATATACAACTCAGTCTATGCGCCTCTCTTCACGTACGAGTGCAACACAGAAATCATGAAAGCCTTATGCGAAGCATGGTCACCTTCAACAAACACTCTCCGCTCTTCACTCGGCGAGCTGTCAATCTCATTATGGGACTTGGAATTCCTTAGCGGTCTATCATTGCGCGGGTTCATGTACGATGAGGTCGTGCTCAGCGAGAGGGAGCTATGCAGAAGAGACGCAAAAGGAGATCCCTACATTCCACGATCATGCAAAGCCTTGTTCCACACATTCCTCATGCATCGAGCAGATGTCGGCGGTGATGATTCTCGAGTGTCAATCAAGGAGTGGATCAACTTGTGGTCAAAGAAGGATGTCAAATACAAACAACCTCCACCCCGCAAAGAGAGAAAGATAATGAAGAATGCACGCCGGCCCCTGTCAACGCACAACCCTCTTGGAAACCTTGGATCCTATGAGAAATGGTCGTCACAAGAAGAGCTTGAAGGAAGAGACATATTTAGCCGCGCACTTAGCATGCTGGTTGTGCCTGTTCGTTTTCCATGTCAAAGATGTAGGCTTTATCCGTCCTGGCGTATTCAAGATGGCGAGTTTCATGGCAAGTAATCAACATGTAGGCCTCGCAATTTCGATTTTAGTATCCATCTACAAAGGGCTCAACGCAATATCGAGATCTACACAACCTTCTTACGATCACATCCATTTTCCAATCCACTTCGTCTATGGCTGGGTGGAGCAATACTTCTAGACCCATTTTACTATATATCAAGGGTTGAGCGGGCCTGGAATGACCTTATATTCTGGAGAAGGTGGCGCAAAGGGTTTTGATCCCAGGGAAGCCCGCAAGAGGATTCATCGAGCCGACTATGCCAATTGGGTATGCAACGTCCCTTCGCATATCAAGGACGTTACGCTTGTGGAGAATGGCAGCATTAACGAGACGGAGCGCGACTACTTCATCAACTTTCGTTCGTGCTACCTTACTTTGAGGCAAGGCAAGACTTTTGACATTGAGCCATACAGTCCACATCGATTGAGTCGGCAATTTGGATACTATCAAGAAGTCCCAGGCGTACTTAAGTATGACCAACGCGAGGCTACTCTAGCGGAGGGAATTTGTTACTGGAGAATGAGTACCTGGTCTAAGTCTTGCTCAAAAGCTTGTGTTTCGGGCGTTCCTATTAGTGCCAAAAGGTCTTGTACGAAGGATTACAAGACATGGCTGGTCAAGATCCATGCGAGCTACCTCGAGGACAACGTTGATTCTTTGCTTTCTCCACGAAAGCCCATGATACTTGGTGGGGTTGAAGAAGTTGCAGCAAGTGTTGACAAGCAAGCCATTTCTACCAAGAAGAGCACGCGAGACTCATCACATATTGAGGTGGAAGACTCATCGAAGAGGAAAAGTACCCCCGAAGAGAGTGGTAGCAGCAACGCTGATCGCTATTGGAAAAGATCCAAGAGGGACTTAAGTTCATCACAGTAAGAGAAGAATGATGCCTCTAGAAAGACCATTCGTACTGCAAATTCAAAATCCACTGAAAAGGTATTTGGTTGAACTTTTCTTGATTTTCGTTTTACTTCTCTTTCTAAGTTCTCGTGCTTGTCTGTCGCAGGTGGAGGAAGAAAGTATCTTCATTGGTGATGAACAATATGTCCCGGCAAGGAAACCCATGCCTTCTATTCCCACCGCTTCGGTTTTTGATGGTAGGAGTTTTCTAAGCGACTACGGCAAGGAGTACGCCACTGGTTTGTGGGAGCGACTAAGTGAGAGGATTTCACGTACCCCTATTGAAGCCATTTCTTCTATGAAGGGTGAATTTCAATTTCTTCTTGACTCGCTTAAGACGAAGGGCATAAACATCTTTCCTTTGGAAGCTCTATTGGAACCTTTAGTCGAGAAAGCTGCTGCTTTTGACAAGGAGAACTCCACATCCATTGAGCGAGTCGAGGTGCAACGTGGTGAAGTTAAAGACCGTATCCGAGGAGCCACGGAAAGGAAATACAAAGAAGAAATCCATGTCCAATCTACCAAAGATGAGCTTCAAAGCGTCACGAAGAGGTTGCAAGGCTTGAAGAAGAAGCAAAATAAGCTCAACTCTTGCTTGAAACGCCAAGGAGAATTGTTTAGCGCTGTCGAGGGTGACCTCTCGACCTTTGAAGAAGAACTGGGGGTACTTGAGGACCAGAATAACAATGAAGACTTGGCCACTTTGAGAGCAGAGCTGGAAGCCGCGCAACGCGAGCTGAGGGATGCGAGACCTTTTACTTGAGTCTTTTGTTCTGTTCTTTATTTGTTTGCTTTATTTTGTTTTGCTTTTGCTTTGGACTCGTAGTATCACCGAACTTTGAGATTTAATAAGAGATTTGCCTTTATTTATATCGCTTTGATATATTCTTTCGT
Source organism: Linaria vulgaris (assembly GCA_948329865.1). Lineage (NCBI taxonomy): Eukaryota > Viridiplantae > Streptophyta > Magnoliopsida > Lamiales > Plantaginaceae > Linaria > Linaria vulgaris. Next base: position 1,884,112 of record OX415253.1, on the reverse strand, counting down.
ATTTGGCATCATCTTTTATTTTTCCATGAGCAATGTAGCATAATGCAACAAGACCAACTTAAGCAAATTTCCTGACTGAACTTAGAAAACTTCTAAGCTACCTACGTACCTTAATAAAAGGATCAAGTCATAACGTAGTTCAAAAGAAATCAAGATTGATTTGGGGGGTGCCGTGCACAGTTTATACTCGTGCAGGCCATGAGTATTCATTCTTTAACCACTTTGAAAAAAGTGGGGTATTTAAAATTTAACCACATAAAATACCGTTAGTAGGGTAAGTTATCATTTTAACCATATAATTTACCATTGGTGGGTGCCGTGCACAGTTTATACTCATGTGGGCCAGGAGTATCCATTTATTAATTACTTCGGACAAAGTGAGTGCCATTCACATTTTATACTCATGTGGGTCAGGAGTAACATGCAGTTTAAGCTCGTGCGTCATGGATCATGCTTCAAACATCAAGGGTAGTACTTCTTCAAGAATTTCCCATTTATCGGGCCAATTCTTAAACCATATTCGGTAATCAACTTATATGCGGCATTTGTGTAGACTTCTTGAACCACATATGGACCATCCCATTTTGATGTGAATTTGTTCCCAGTGCGATGGGTGATGATGATAGGCCTTCTCACAGCGAGCACCAAGTCACCAACTTGAAATGATCGTAAGTGAACCTTCTTATTAAACGCTCTTGAGATGCGGGCTTGATAACACTCCAGTCTTTGTTGCGCCTCCAATCTTCTCTCATCTAGAGCTTCCAATTCTCCCAATCGTAAACATGTATTTTCTTCATCAGTGAGGCAATCTTGTATCGCTATTCTGAGCGATGGGGTTTGTCGCTCAAGAGGGAGTACCGCCTCAACTCCGTATACCAAGGCGTAGGGAGTTTCTTGAGTCGGTGTCCTATAAGTTGTTCTGTAAGCCCACAAAGCTTCTCCAATTCTTTCGTGCCAGTCCTTCTTCGACTTTGCGACCATCTTCTTCAACAAATTGCACAAAGTTTTATTAAAAGCTTCAGCGAGGCCGTTAGCAGCAGCGTAGTTGGCCGAAGAGTTTCTTTGCTTGAACTCAAACTTTTGACAAAGCTTCTTGATGACGCTATTGCAAAACGATGTCCCATTATCGGTGATGATGTATCGCGGAACTCCGTAGCGATATATGATATTATAGCAGATAAAGTCAACAACATTTTATTTCTTTACTTCCTTGAGAGGTATTGCTTCAGCCCACTTAGAGAAGTAGTACGTGGCGGCCAAGATGTACAAATGTCCACCGAAATACTTAGTCATAGGACCGACGGCATCTAATCCCCATGCATCGAAAGGCCAAGAAGCTACAGTTGGATGCAAAGGTTCTGGTGGTTGATGAATAAAATTTGCGTGAAATTGGCAAGGTTGACATCGGCGCGCGTATTCCATGCAGTCAATGACCATCGTGGGCCAATAATATCCCATCCTCTTAATTCAGAAGTGTAATTTAGGTCCAGACTGGTGAGCACCACACACTCCGGAATGAGCTTTTTCCATGGCTTGAGCAGCTTCGTCATCACTTAGGCAACGCAAAAAGATCCCTTCGAATGAACATCTGTAAAGAGTGCCTTTGTAATATAGGAAGCGACTAGCATGAGGCCTAATATCAACCCTTCTACGTGGGTCATCAGGAAGCTTCTCGTATTTCAAGTAATCGACAAAAGGTTGCCTCCAGTCTTCCTTCTCAATCTCATAGACCTCCACAACATGGTTTTCTTCAGTACTTCTTTCTTCTTCACTCATTGCGGATGGTATCACCCAACTTTGTCATATAAGAACGTTGAACTTCTTTTCAGTCGTAACAAGGGTCGAAGCTAGTTTCGCTAATACATCTGCTTGTCCGTTCTTTCTTCGTGGTACATGTTCAATTGATATGCCCCCAAGTTGTTCAACCAACTTTCGAACGTAGCCACGATATGGAAGCAATTCAGGCTTCTTCACTTCATAATTTCCAAGTACTTGACTGATCACCAACTTCGAGTCTCCATATACCTCAAGATTTAAATGCTCCATTCGAATTGCTAATTCCAATCCCAATATGAGAGCTTGATATTCTCCAACATTGTTGGAACACTTTTGTGTAAGGGTGAAAGAATAAGGCATCCCTTCTCCATCAGGCGTAAGAAAGACAATCCCCGCGCCGACGCCTCCTCGATGAGCGGCTCCGTCAAAGTACATCTTCCATGGTGGAGTAACTTCAACTAGGAGCACATCTTCTTCGGGCAAATCATCAGCTAGTTCCCACTCAACAGGGATTGGGTGGTCAGCTAAGAAGTCGGCCAACACTTGTCCTTTTACGGCCTTTTGAAGGATGTATGCTATCTCGAACTGTTGCAGTTGCAAGTACCACCTAGCAAGTCGATCAGAGAGTACCGACCTTGACATGACGTCCCTCAATGGGTTCGCTTTAGAGACCAAACGAATAGTGTGAGCTTGAAAGTAGTGCTTCAAATTTTGAATCGCAAAGATGAGAGCCAAACACAACTTCTCGATTGGGGAATAGTTCAACTCATTTTGCGTCATCTTTCGATTTAAGTAGTACAATGCACTTTTTTTCTCGCTACGCTATCATTCTCTTGGGCTAGCAATGCCCCTACGGAACTTTCTTTGGCGGTAATGTATAGAATTAATGGGCATCTGGACACTGGTGCAACCAACACGGGTGGCTTCATCAGATACGACTTTATACGCTCAAAGGCATTGGTACAGGCCTCATCCTACTTGAACGGAACGTCTTTCTTCATGAGATGACTAAACGGTTGACATCGACCGGCTAAATTTGAGATAAACCGTCGGATGTATGCTAGTTTTCCTTGGAGACTTTTGAGTTCGTCTATGTTTCGTGGCTCTGGCATCTTGAGGATTGCATCAATCTTAGCTTGCTCGATCTCAATTCCTTGTTGACGAACAACAAAGCCAAGAAACTTTTCAGATGTCACGCCAAAGGCTCACTTCAAAGGATTCATCTTTAACTGATATTTTCGCAATCGCTCAAACACTTTTCTCAAATCATTGAGATGGTCTTCTCTTTTCTTCTCTTTCAAGACCAAATCATCGACGTAAAACTCGACATTCTTGTGTAGCATGTCATCAAAAATCTTTTGCATGGCTCTTTGATAGGTAGCGCCGGCGTTCTTTAGTCCAAAGGGCATCACCTTGTAACAATATATCCCTTTTGGAGTTCGAAATACTGTCAATTCTTCATCCTTTGGGGCCATGCGGATTTGGTTATAGCCGGAGGAGCCATCCATGAAATACAAGGCTTCGTGCCCCGTGGTGGCATTAATCATCAATTCTGGGATTGGTAATGGAAATTCGTCTTTGGGGCATGCAGTATTAAGGTCCCTAAAGTCGACGCAAGCCCAAATTTGCCCGTTCTTCTTCCTCACTGGGACTATACTTGATATCCACGTTGGGTATCTAACTTCTTGAATGAATCCGGATTCAATGAGTTTATTCACCTCAACTTCAATCGAAGGGACCAACTCAGGGCGAAACCTTCGTTGAGCTTGCTTTATTGGACGTGTCGTCTTTTTCACAGCTAGTTGATGGACGACAACTTTTGGGTTTAGACCCGACCTTTCCTTATAAGACCAAGCAAATACATCTTTAAATTCTTTCAACAGGGCAACATATGCTTGTTCTTCCTCATTTTTCAACAATGTGCTGACATATATGGGTCGAGGATCATTCTCATCGCCAAGGTTGATTTCCTTCAGTTCGTCAACTGTGTTCTTGATGCCTTTCTCAATCTCTGGGGGTGCTTCTTCGGCATCTTCCTCTTCGATGTTCCCATCTTTCAGGGTTATATGGTGTGATGATCCTACGCTCTCCTCATCATCTTCTTTCTTGCTTTGAGCTTGCGTAAGTACACTGGTTTGCCAGTTAACCATCATGCATTTATCGTGTGATATAATCAACTCATCATGGCGCCTCATGCGAAAAGGAATTGCACTTTGGAGTCTTTCAGGAAAACAAGGATTACGATTTCCATTTCGACTCCTTAATGTACATGAGGGTCCCAGCCTTTGATGCATGGGTCTTTTGCAAGGACCAAGTCTCTTAAAGACTGAAGTTCAAGATAATGTCTTACCAAATGGGCAAAGTCTATCAAAGAATGATACTTGTGACAATTTCCCTTCAACTATTGACAAATTCTCTTCTTCACCGATGTAATTGGCATTGGCTCTTTTGATGGTGATGCGTATAGGCTCTCGTGGAGTAAACCCTAGACCTGCTCGAGGATTTGGACTAACGGCTTTAGGAAGAAGTTTTCCCATGTGCGATCTTTCTTGAGGATTGTAGCCAGCCTTTATCAAGAGTTTAAATGCTTTTGCATCATAACATTTTTCCACTTGTTTCCAGATTGAAGGATCATGTTCGACTTAAGGGACTTTTGATGGGTGGACAAAACCTTTAAGAAGAGGAGGAGAAGATGGTGTCTTTATGTCAAGCTTTTTTAAAGGCACAATCAAATCTTCCAATGAGACATCTTTATGAGAGGACACTTCGCCTTGCGCAGGGCTCCCGTCTAATGAATAAGTTTCATCATTGCTCTTTTCACTTTCCAGATCGTCTGTCTCCTTGGACTCCTCTTGAAATGATCCTGCTTCAACCTTTGGCGCATTCATTTGTGAAAGATAGTACTTGGCATCAGCGAAGTGAGATTCGGCTTCAGTGAACGGCTTTTCATCCACGAGCACCTTCTTTGTTGTTTCATTTTGGCGATATTGAAAGCATTGATGTAGAGTTGAAGGGACAACACCATTCTCATGTATCCAAGGTCGTCCAAGAAACATGTTATATGAAGTTTTGGCATCTATGACGTAAAATAATGCGCTTGATGACATATCTCCCATTAACAGCTCAAGTCGTATGATGCCTATAGCCATTTGCCCCCTTGGTTGAAGCCTTGTATCATTAAGCGACTACTTGTGAGCTCTTCATTTGGTATTCCCATTTCTTTCATCATACGTAAGGGTAATATGTTGACGATTGAACCTCCATCGATCAAGATTCGATTAACCCTTTGCTCACGACTGAATCCAGCTACAAAAAGTGCCCTATTGTGGGGCTTCAAACCAAGTAAGAGATCTTCATCTCCAAAGCAAATTGTTGTCGCACATTGGTTTGTGTTTATGGAAGTCTTTAGGCATGATTCATTTGATAAGGAATCTTGTACGTGACTCACGTTGCATGACTTGCCAATGTCTTCTTCACAAAACCAACTTAGTTTATTCTCTTTGCTTGCTTCATCCTCCAAAGTCTCGAGAGAGATTGTTGTAAGATTTGTGGTCGCCTTATCTTCCTCTAGGGTTATTTTGCCTTCACAAGCCAATCGCATAACTTTGTCCTTGAGCACGAAGCAGTCTTCAATCGAGTGTCCAAGAAGGCGATGATATCTGCAATACTTTGGATCACCTGAACGTACGGCTTCTTCGGGTCTCTTCATTTTGGCCAATTCAATAAGACCAGATCCAAGTAAGTCATCAAAAATTTCGGGAACATCGGAGTTAAGGAATGGATACTCTTTTGCTTGCATCTCTTTCAGAGTCAACTTCGTTTGCTCCTTGTCTTGCGAGAAATTCTTCTTTTCGGATGTCACATATGACTTCTTCCTTTCATTTGCCCTAGTTGAAATCTTAAGAGGTGCGGTAGTCACGACCATGGAGTCTTTGGATGGTGCCTTAGCAAAGAACTTGCCCCCTTCCTTGGCTCCAATTTACTTTGTGCTTTTGTAGGGTCACCAATGAGCGGCCCATCAGCTCCACTTGCAGTCATGCTCAACTCCATGTCATGTGCTCTAGTTGCCAACTCTTTAAATGATCTAGGTTGAATACCTTGAAGTCCCCAATGCATTCCTTGGATGCACATCTCAATGGCCGAGGTCTCGGATAACCGATCTTTGCAATTAAGGCTCAAGTTTCACCAACGGTCGATGTAGTCAACGACGAGTTCTTCCTTCCGTTGACGAGTGCTAGTGAGTTCAACCATGCTAACAGTTCTTCTAGTGCTGTAGAAACGGTTAAGGAATTCTTGCTCTAATTGATCCCAACAATCAATAGACTCTGCCTCTAAGTCAATGTACCAGTCGAATGCATTCCCTTTGAGTGATCGAACGAATTGTTTCACCAATTGATCCCCGTAAGTCCCCGTATTTTTGCATGTCTCCACAAAGTGAGCAACGTGTTGCTTAGGGCTGCCTTTGCCATCAAACTGTTGAAACTTTGGGGGTTGATATCCACTTGGCAACTTCAGAATGTCAATCCTTCTAGTATACGACTTTGAGTATGTGAACGAGGACTTAGAACTTCCTCCAATGTTTTTCTTGATTGCTCCCATGATGAACTCTTTCAACTGCGCCGCATGCATCATGTCGCCGATAAAGACTTGGAGTTCTTTACTTGTGGACTTATCCTTTTCAATTGTACTGCGCCTGATAGACGTCTCCCATTCCTCGAGATGTTGCAGGCGCTTTTGTGCTATGTCAGTTGTCTCAACAACTTCTCCTTTGCTTAGAAGTTTCTCAATCTTTGCATCTTGCTCAACAGTACGCCTCGTAAGCCACTCTATTGCCTTCGGTATTGCAGCGAGTTGTTCCTCCAAAGTTGTAGCATTTGTTGTCATGGCAGGTGCTACATCTGTCGAGATAGGAGCTTTTGACTTAGTGTGTAGAGATATTGGAGAAGATTGGTCATCCTTCTCGGACTCTTCAAGAAAAGTAGCTTCATCGCGTTGATCATCGTCGCGTGCAAACTCATCTGTCATCTTTGCCTTTTGGTCTTCCTTTGATTGAGTCATTGACCGAGTCTTTATTAAACTCATGTAGATGCGTCTTCTTGTCCTTGATGAAAAGAGATGAGAGGTAGAGATGGTCCCACCGGGTGTGCCAAAAATTTGTAGCAACAAATGTTTCTAAGTCTTTAAAATAAAAGACGGAAAAAGAGTTGAACAAATAAAACTTGTGAATTTGATGAATTTGTGGAATAACAATCTCTTTGATCCTCTGATTCGATTTTACAAGGACAATGACTTGAACTTTAAACAAATCTTTGAAGGAAATCTTCACTTCGATCTTCTTCAAGGTACTTGAATATTCGACAAACGTCGATGCGAGGGCTTGGCAGCTTGATCTCGGATCGAACAGTCTTTTAACTTCGGATTTGATTTGAAGATTGTTGAAGAACGATATGATCTTCGTCTTCAGTTCTTCGGATATTTGGACTTTGATCTTCTTTCAAAGGGACTTTGATCTTCAAAACAGTTTTTCGAGGGCCTTACAACTTGTTCTCGAATCAAACAGACTTTTTTAGTTGAAGATTGTTGAAGAACGATATGAACTTGACTTTGATTTGTTGAATTTGTTGGAGCTCGATCTTCCTCGGCATAAGTGCGATCTTCAAAAAAACGGTTATTTGATGGACTTGGGGCTTGATGGTGGATCAAACGGAGGTTTTTGTGAAGAACACCTTGAATGCCGCGAAGAACGCTTGAAGATGGATGAACTTGGTGGAGCGAAAAACTTGGAGCTTTTCCCTCTTCAACTTTTGAATATTTGTGTCTTTTCTTTATGATAGGACCCCTATTTATAGTTGTGAAAACCTAGAGCTCCTTGCTTGTGATTGGTCGGTTTTATTTTCAAGATAAACATGGATTTAATTTAGTCTTGCTTATCAAGAAATATCTAGAACACATCATATTTCCACGTGTAATAATGTGATTGGTTGAAATATATCATCTTTTCCACACGGCCTTGTTTGATTGGTTGACTCACATGCACCATCATTTTTCCACGTGGTTTTATTTGGTTGGTTGCAATTCTCCATCTTTTCCATGTGACTTTATTTTATTGGCCAATCAAATAGATATTAGAAAATCAATTAATTAACCTATTAATAATTAGAATTTAATTTAGTAAAATTCCAAATTAAAAATAGAAATAATTAATTTAATTTCTAAAAAATTAATTTGACACTTGTCAATATTTAAATGGAGTAGACAAAATTAATTTGTCTACAGTAAGTCATCTTATATTCTTCAAATTATTTTAACAAGTATATTAAATGATTGATGGAGTATAACTGTATAAGTAGTATTTTTCTGTTCTATTTGTAATTAGGTTTTTTTTGCCGATATTTCTCTTTGAATTTGTATTCTCCGATCTTATCTTTGCAGGATATATTTTTGGAGAAAAAAAAAATATGTGAGATTTACTAAATCACTTCGTAATTAGTGATATTTTTTTAATTATACTAATTATATTTTGTTTCTTATCATGTTAAATAGATCAATAAGGACTATAGATTACTATCACAACCCAATGAGTTACGAATTAACTCATTCAAAACGAAAACAAATCTAAACAAATTTTGCAGATCTTTGACCATATGATTGATAAGATCCGTACATATAATATTCTTCTAAACAATGTAAAGTTTAATATTTAACGATCCCGTATTCCAGGAAACATATTATTTTTCCATTTTTTCTTAGTTAGCCGGCCGTCCCTATAGTTTAGCGATCACAAAATGTGTTTTATAATTTATTTCATACTATCATTCAACCTAATTAATTATTTTCACTTAAAGAGTCGACCCTATATAATTTAGTGGTTGCAAAATATGCTTTTCTTTTAGTTCTTTAATCTAATTGGTTTACTCTTTTTTATTATTGATATAATTAATTTTCTACCTGTAATCATGTATTGTAAATCTTCTTTCTTAAACTATGTGAAATTAATTTATAGATTGTTCTCCGTTAATTGCTAGAGAGCAAGAAGAGTTGAGATGTTAGAATTTCAAATAACATAATTATGGTAAGCACGATTCGTAGTTTGTGTTTTCAACAAGAAAACGAATTCAATTGGATTGAAACAAGGTTTCAATGGTAAAAGAATCAGTGCGTGATGTATATGCGATCCTAAATAATATATAATTCTAAGTTTACATACAAATAATCATTTCAAATTTCTTATTTATTATTCTTTATATTTTACGGCCAGCACTAATGGATATCTTGCCAAATTTGCACGGAGGGAAATACGCATAAAGGGACAACTTCGGAATCTTAAGTATTATAGATAATAAACTAGAAAAGTGAGATTGCATAATAGTAGCATATACTTCTTTTAAACATTATTTTTCAATAGTTTAAGTTTTAATTTGTATACAAATTAAAATGTTGTGTATGGCGGAAAATCGCACAACGTAGAAATTGTCTCTCTATTTTTGTTTCATTATGAGTATAGGTTTTAGGATGGTTGAGAACATTATTCATGACAAATTATTGTTTATGTTGTAGCACCGCTACTATATGATAAATTTCCCGCAAAAATGAATGGTGTTCACGCGTTGTAGTCCAAATTTTGTATTATTGATTGATTTATACATATTTGTTGATTTATTTATACACGATGTACAAACTTTGAAACTCATAAGAGTATTTAGATATTCATAAAAATATTTATTTTTGCTACTAATTGTCAAGAAGCATTGATTTAGTGGTTCACATATTCAATGGCCATTTTATAATTATGTGTATATATCAGTTACTTTATGTTAGGACGATTAGTGTGTAGGGTTTTGTTATTAATTTAGTTCATAATCTGACTAAACTTGATTGTATTTTCATATATCTATTATGACAAAAATATTTATGAATTTACGTTTTAATGCATAGATTACTAATGAAGAAAGAACGATATTTGCCAATCACCATGTTATAATCTCATATATATATGTTGGATTACAAGTTTACTTACGGGGTTGGAGTCTCCAACAAATGTTCTAGAATGCTTCAAAGTTTACTTTATCTGAACGCGTAGTGTGTTTGGATAGGTCAACAATTATAGTCACGTCTATTAAACAAGAATTACGATAAAATACGCATTAAAATTTAAGATATTCTTTACACTAAACAAAATATTGCACGCGGTCTCTGCGTACACTTTTTTACTAGTATATATATATATATATATATATATATATATATATGTGTGTGTGTGTGTGTGTGTGAAGATGATGAATTCAGTTTTTTTGGTTATTTATATTTTTATAATCTTTATAAACTGTTAAAGGTATAAAAATAATTAAATATATATATATATATATATGTATATATAGATGATGAATTAATATATTTTATAAAAATATAGTTTTTTTGTTTATTATAACTTTTCTAAATTGTTAAAGATATAAAAAGATTTGTCACTATATATATATATATATATATGTGTGTGTGTGTATGCTTTGGGTGCAAAGTGCAACTTGCAATGGGGTGCAAATATAATATTTAAAATTACAAAGGTTTGTGTAACAAATATGTTTGGCTGAAAAATACAACATGGTATTGAAAACACATTGATTGTACCGCCGCATAGGCATTTTAGCCTGAATAAGGTGCCGGGGGTATTTTTGATAAAAAAAGAAGAAGAAGATATAGGGTAGAAAAACAAGGCACAAAAAACAGGACATTTAGGTTTAAAACAAAAGTTAATGGGCAAAAAATAGAATCGTCCTAAATAATAAAACAGAAGATTCGAGTGCAAGCTCGAGCCATTTAATCATTCAAATATGTTATAACCCTACACAACCCCTCTTCTTTTTCTCTTATGTGGTATTTCAAATGGATTTGGGTAACCTTGAAGCAAAAGCAATAAAATTTTGTGCGAATAAAAAAATAAAAATTACAAGACCAGGTTCAAACTACTGGTTTTACACTTTCTCTTATAATTCTTCAAATAAACTCAAAAGTGTATTTATCAAATATTGATTCTGATTTTCATCATCATTTTGTCTTACTCCTGTCGGCAGCTGTGCATAGGAACAGAATAATGCTTGATTATATGCAGTATGGAGCTTGCATGTGATCGAGTTATAAGATTGGATCTTAGGTGTTATTGGTTGATAGTTGGGATATGAATTCAATCTACACGGCTGAATTGAAGGCTTGTTCTCCACAATGAATTCAATCTATACAAAAAATTATTTGTTAAAATTATAAGATTTGTGGTAAATTCTGACTATTAGTAAATAATTATGTATTTATATCTATTTGGCCCAGTTCGCCCACACGTAATAAGGGCCAACACATGTAGGGTCCACCTATCTGGAGAGAGAGTACTACACTGTGCAAATTAGATAAAATGGATTTATTAGAATACTAGCAAAAGAGCGCATGCGGGAACCGCATGCAAATAACTTTAATGTTAATTAAGAATATTGAGAACAATCTAAAATATTCACTATAAATTTAACTTTATTTTGGTCTTATTTCGTCTAGGTTACAATACACCGAGAAATCGATACAGTGGGGCCTGACTTAACCAAAATAATGCTATCCTATTTCAGTGAATGGACTAGCTTGGTCCAGAACACCTATTACACATAGAGAAATATAAGGTTACAGGAAATAATCCCTAAATGGCCAAGTTGGGGAACAATCGAACGTGAGAGATTTGGTACTCTTTGATTGTTGACTTGCGAGCATTAGGTTCTTATGATGTCGGACTGAACTTGGGAACTTGCCAAGCTGCCTACGTATCCCATTAAGGGAATCAAGCCGAACGTAGTTCATTTGTCTCTTTTGAGCCGCTTCTATTAGGTCAACCCCTGGTTGGGCTGCCTGGTTCACTTGTTTCAGCATTGGCGTGACTTCACGGTTTCGATCATATCTCCTTAACGGATGATCGAAACCTCATTCCGCTTCTTGATTCAGAACCCTGACTCACATGGCTTTCTGGGAATATGCATCGAGTTGGCTTGGTTCGATGCGTGCACATCAAATTCGATGCCTCCATGTCGAACTGGGTGTATTCGAAGCATGATAGATTGCGCATCGAACCTACTTGGTTCGATGCGCGTGTCGAATCGACTTGGATTCGATGCGTGGCATCTCCGTGGGTCCTCCTTACTTGTGAAGGGTGAGGGGGTATATATAGACATGATTAGAGGGGCTGAAAGGTCAATTTGGACCGCATCGAATTGTACAAATTCGATGTGCTCAATCCGCATCGAATTGTGCAAATTCGATGTGCTCTGCGCAGATTTACTATTTTGAGCATAACTTTCTCTCTGGACCTCCGAATCGCATTCCGCTTGTTGCGTTGCGATCTAGACGCATGTGGCTTTCCAATGACATATTATTCAATGTCTAATTAGCTATATAGATATAATGGTGACCGAAATACGGCGAAGGTAGCTTTACCTCTAAGCCTTCTCAACACACACCGGTCAATTTCGTGCCATCGTGGCTTTTCTTTGACATTACATATTATATCATATCACTAGTCCCCCAGTTTGGAGTGTGATTTTGGTTCATAAGCATACTTCAAACTATTATGAAGTGCTAGAGCCGTTTCGCCTCAGTTTTGTGGTGATTAATGTCATTATGCACCAATGACCGAATAAGCCCACATCATATAATCCCCCCAGTTTGGGAGACGGTGTCGATCAGAGAGCGGGTGCCAAACTTATAAGATGTATTCTTGACTTACCGCTTTATGCTAGTTATTATGATAATGCTGAAAATCATGCCCCTAATTGGGAGGCGGTGTGATGTGTGCGACTAGCGCTCTTTGGAGATTAGCGCTCGGAGGTGTGCGCGCTAGGCCTGTAAGGCTCAGGTTCTTATTGTGATGAACAATTTCTAATTTGCTATTTTTGTGGCACTGCATTTCCTTTTTATTAGTCGCATGGTTGTCATTTATGATTTGTTTGATTGAAGGCTCATAATCATTGCCTGTTCTTAATTTTGACAACTCGAGCATCCTTCCGTAATCACGGAAAGTTTTCGTTGCTTTCAGGTGTTTAGGAATTTGCGGTATCACGTGTCCTTTTAGACAGAGTCTCCGTCCATTTTTAGTTATTTACGGAGTTGCGGTATCTCGTGTCATATTGGACAGAGTATCCGTCCCTTTTAGGTCCTGCATGGCATTAGTTTCATGCAAATAATTCATGGTTCCACTTTGTTTATGCATATAGGCATAATCTGATCGATTATTTTCATTGTTCTAATGCATCTTGTCATTCTTATGAGATATTCTTTTGCCACCAATAGGACAACTGTCAATTCTATGAATATCGTGGTTTTGTTGCGCATTATGACAACGCACCTAGTTACATTTCCGTCTTCGGGGATTTGGCAATAATTTAGATTGTGAAATGATTTCACAAATCACTAGTCTATAAAGACCGCCAGGCATTCAACTCGTAACGAGCTTGCCATTGAGGTTCCGGCGAGAATAGCTTTGTATTCTGCCTCGTTGCTGGTTGCCATAAAGCTCGACCTTGGGTGTGCTAGCTAGTTGTATGATCATACCGGGTTTTTACCTCCAATTTTGATGTTATCGCTGTTTCGACAATGTTGCTGATAATAAGGTGACAAGCATAATGAATTCTGACCTCGGTTACCCTTTGCCCCTGTGTTGTGCACTGATTTTGCAGTTATGTTTGGTTTAGAATCTTTATCTATGGTCGTGAGACTTTATGGGATGCATTGCCTTTATTGAGGGCAAAAGCTTTACATGATAGGCCGAATCTGAGCTGTTAGATCAATGATAGATCGAATCTGATGAATCTCTAAATCATCTGTACTGAGATTATTTGATAGTCATTTCATGTTTGAAGCGGAAACAAATCGATAGTGTTAGTTCACCATATCTCATAATTGGATTGGTTTGACTTATGACATACCTCGAATGGATGGAATTCGATCGTCACTGCACAATCTCATCCTAATTCGACTTTGAAAGTTATTAAAAAATTGAAGTTTGGATGACCACCATCGATTGAATGTGTTTGGATTCGATCGACACTCTGACGGGTCTTCTTTAATGAACAATTTGTTATGTCTATTTTGGCGTTGCGTCACCATGATGCTTTGAACATTGATTTTCAATGGGTCTATGCTACTTTCTTTTTTGCGGTTATTTTCTTTCAGCGACATTTTTTACTATTTCTATGTTACTTGTCAACTCAATGCCACGTCATGTTGCAGAGTTGCTATGGCATCTTTTGCTAAGTTAGTTCAATGTTCACATCATTGTTTTGAGGTTTTCCATCCTGCAAGATTTCTTTGGGTGCACTTGCCACTCGTGGGTAGAGTGTATATCCCATTTGTCTTTATATTTGTGGAACTTGTTGTTAGCGCTTTCGCAATTTACTTTAATTTTAGCAATTCATATGCCATATTGCATCGTGCGGTATCGCGCATGTTTCATTTCTTTCTGCCGCATCGGACATTTGTTATCTCGGCGTAATCAATTTCATTAGATTTTTCATAGACAGTTGTCTGTTGAGACAAACTTCCTCATCTCGTAGCTTTATTTTTAGGGATTCATGGTTAGCACTTGTCATTTGAGATAGGGTGTCGATCTCGTTTCTTTCTCATCGCGAGTCTCCTTTAGATCATGGATGGTGTTATTTTTATGCAAATAATTTCGCAATGCGTGGTTCTGCATTTGCTGCATTTGTGAAAAAATGCTACCATCATTGCTTAACCATGTATGATTAGCGTTTTGAGGATTATGGCCTCACTCGTGTATAGGTTTTTTGATATTTTTGATTGGTGCGTCACAGCTGCTGCATTTGTGTTGTTGGGTCGCATGATGGCGCAACGGTTATTCGTCCAATAAAGCTTTGCAGTTATCTTTTGAGTTAATCGTTGCTAACTTTGAGAGGTAGACATGTTAGATAACACGTAGGTTATGTTGCTAAGTATTTCGATCAAGCGAGAGATCGTCTCGGCGGAGACCTTCGACTATGATAGAAATGATATATAAATGATGGATCTAAAGCAATCTAGTGTTAAATTTCTCAAGCTTTTTGCATTGATCTTACAGTTTACGCTTGGTAGAGATCTTTGTCTATCTGGACATTGTGTGGCATTTGTTCGGATATTTTGTTGCATTCTTGCTCAATGATTTCTCGTGTTCTGTTTATGGAACTTTGTGCTCTCACATGTTATTGCTCTTCGACGTTAACGACTAATTCAACAGATGGATATCTGCACCTCTTAAGGTGATAATCCTTTTATAGTAGTCTAAATATGCACTCATTTGGGCAGATTTTCATCGTATTAAGCGGGTAGCTGACGTAGTGCTGCTTTGGACACGTTCTCATTGTATTGTTGTAATTAGATGTTTATCGTGTTGTTTTGGGTGGATTTGCATCGTACCATGCTGGATAGATGTAACTGATTTACCACGTGAAGTCTATTGCCATATCCAGCCTTTCAGGCATATGGATATGTTGTTTTCATCATGCTTCTACTAGCGAATGTCTATCCTTTGCGATGTCTAATATGTTTCAGACCATGATGGGCTAATGTCCATTTTTGATATATTCCATTTATTCATCTGACCACTTCGGGCCATTATTTCATTTTTGAAATTTTAGGTTTACGTTTATCTTGTCGGGCTGATGCTTTTGGTGTTGCTTTGGACAAGTTTGCTTCGTACCATTTCGGGTAGGTTTGCACTGTGCCGCTTTGTGTGGACATTCTTGGTGCCACTCTGGATACGTTTGACGTACCGCATAGGATCAAATTCAAGGAAATTGTGCCAATTTCGCTCGTTCGGTGGGTGTGATCATTCGTCAGGAGTCCCCCCAGTCTTCGAGTGATTAGCAGTATTTAGGTTACATTATTTTGACGATATTAGGCCTTTTTGTTTTGTATAGAATCTTTGTAACTTTTTCACAGTGATTTTTGTATAAGACTGATGTTATTGTTTAATATCATAATCTTTGATTTATGTGTTACTCGCATAATGTTTCTTCCTAATGCATTCCCAAGTATGTTATCTCATTCATTTGCTTGTCGTTGATTTAGTATTTATTTGATGTTCAATAATGGTTTTGATGTCATGGTGCATATCTAATATTATGATGTCATGGTTCTTCCTTCTGGCATGCGAGGGTGGACCACTTCGGGCCTTCTTACCCCTACGTCATGTTCTTCCATTTGACATGCGAGGGTGGACCACTTCGGGCCTTCTTACCCCTACGTCATGTTCTTCCTTCTGACATGCAAGGGTGGACCACTTCGGGCCTTCTTACCCCTACGTCATGTTCTTCCTTCTGGCATGCGAGGGTGGACCACTTCAGGCCTTCTTACCCCTACGTCATGTTCTTCCTTCTGACATGCGATGGTGGACCACTTCGGGCCTTCTTACCCCTACGTCATTATTCTCGTGTTTGTCTTGTTGCTGAACTTCTTGGTTCCTCATTTGGGTTTTTTAGCATCATTTCTATAAGACTCCACCTGCGTCGTTCACGTAGATAGATACATTTAATAATTTGGAAAAAGTTGGGCTCATTTTCTTACCGAGGGGTCTACGCTTCCAAGTCTTTGCATTGGACTCAAGCCTTCGCAGCTCATACAATTATTTGGCCGCCGGGTGTTTTTTTTTTTTTTTTTTTAACTCATATGCATAGTAGCATTTAAGATGTTGCACATTCCACGGACGCTTCTGCAGAACACCCTGCATAGTCTCCAAGTAATTGCATCCCCGCGAACTTGCTTGTATGATTTTGGAAGGCCCCTTCCAATTCGGTTGGAGCTTCCCGATATGCTGTTTTGCCGCAATGCCTCTCAGGACCAAATCTCCTACCTCAAAATTTCAGAATTGGATTCTGTTGTCGTTACTTTTAGCCATTGTTGCTTTTAAATGCTATAGTGCGTTGGTACGCATCTTCTCTTGTTATGCATGTCGATGTTCTTGTAGTTGTCCTATATGCCCATAATATTCCTTGAAGTTCCTCTGGCCAGGTTTTTCCTCTGTCTCTCATCCTCCTCTCGAGATAATTTTTCAATGTTTTGCTGGTGGGATCCATTTGTCCATTCGACAATGAATTGCATGCCATTGTCCAAATGTTCAACATTTAGCCCCAACGCCAATGTAATTTATGCTATAATCGCTTCATACTCGTCCTCATTGTTGGTCACCATGTAATTCACATTAATGGCGAATTCGAATTCTCTGCTACCTGGAGATAAGTGGTGAGTCCCAAGCCCTTCTCCATAACTGGTGGCAAATCCATCTGTATGTAGTATCCGTGTGGTGGTGGCCTTGCTGGTTCCTGTTGGGTCTGATAATCAATGCAATCCGACCTTCGATACCACATAAGAGTGAGATTCTTCGATATCACATTAAGGTAAGAGAAATCATGACACTATTCGGGGTCCAATCGCTTGTTTGTGTAGGATTGGGATTGAAGGATCCCTAATATCTCTCCGATAATTTAGTTTTCTTGGTTGAATTGCGGATTTGTTTATTGCTCTTAGCACCACTCATTGTTTTCTTGGGATCGAGTTCCATATTATCAACTCCGTAGTTGTTTCTCGATCTCGATACAGCTACTAGGACTCTTCGCGGTTCTTTTCCCATTGGTCCATTCCCTTTCTTTGCCATTTTATCTAAACAGACTCTTAAGCGTAAACGAAATGGTGTTCCCAAAGACGGCGCCAATATTTTGGTCTTATTTCGTCTAGGTTACAATACACCGAGAAATCGATACAGTGGGGCCTAACTTAACCAAAATAATGCTATCCTATTTCAGTGAATGGACTAGCTTGGTCCAGAGCACCTATTACACATAGAGAAATATAAGGTTACAGGAAATAATCCCTAAATGGCCAAGTTGAGGGAACAGTCGAACGTGAGAGATTTGGTACTCTTTGATTGTTGACTTGCAGGCATTAGGTTCTTATGATGTCGGACTGAACATGGGAACTTGCCAAGCTGCCTACGTATGCCATTAAGGGAATCAAGCCGAACGTAGTTCATTTGTCTCTTTTGAGCTGCTTCTATTAGGTCAACCCCTGGTTGGGCTGCCTGGTTCACTTGTTTCAGCATTGGCGTGAGTACACGGTTTCGATCATATCTCCTTAACGGATGATCAAAACCTCATTCCGCTTCTTGATTCAGAACCCTGACTCACGTGGCTTTCTGGGAATGTGCATCGAATTGGCTTGGTTCGATGCGTGCGCATCGAATTCGATGCCTCCATGTCGAGCTGGGTGAATTCGAAGCATGATAGATTGCGCATCGAACCTACTTGGTTCGATGCGTGTCGAATCGACTTGGATTCGATGTGTGACATCTCCGTGGGTCCTCCTTACTTGTGAGGGGTGAGGGGGTATATATAGACATGATTATAGGGGCTTAAAGGTCATTTTGGACCGCATCGTATTCCGCTTGTTGCGTTGCGATCTAGACTCATGTGGCTTTGCAATGACATATTATTCAATGTCTAATTAGCTATATAGATATAATGGTGACCGAAATATGGCGAATGTAGCTTTACCTCTAAGCCTTTTCGACACACACCGGTCAATTTCGTGCCATCGTGGATTTTCTTTGACATTACACATTATACCATATCAAACTTAATAGCTGAAGATGATTATTTTTTTTCTTATTTAGTTTCAGTTCCTTATTATATTTACTTAATCACTAATGATTGAACTTTTTCTTTTGGTAGAAAAACTAATGATTGAACTTGTATCCTTACGGAAAGTTTCGAAGCATTTTACCTATGTTGTAACAATAAAAGAAGGAATGAGATTTACTTATATAAGGAACCATATCTATTACTGACAATGAAAAAGGATGAAAAAAATTACTTATATAATGTAAAGGAACAATTGTATTTCTATAGTTATATTATCTCTAATATTATCATACTACCATACTATTTTATCCTATTTTTTCATACCAACTAAACCCCGATTTAATTTGAAACACATATAAAAATAAACACCGAATCTTTTAGTTTGTTTCTTATTTCTTAGTCTTCTTATCTTCACATTTTCGTTTTGATTGCAAGATCTCTTTTTAGTAACTAAATTAATCTTATCAAAAGAGTTATTTACCGTAAATTTACAATTACTTATATTATTGTACAATAATTAATCTTATATATCTTTTACTTTGTTTTGATTTCAAAATCTTTCCCTTAATCTTATTATTTTTTCACTCTACTACCGCAAGTCTTGACATCTGTATTAATGAAAGAAAAAATAAATCTTATCTTGTATAATATTTTCTTATTTAGAATTATTTTTCCAATCTTATGAGTTTCTTAGATATCAGGAAATCTTCCCGAGTAAATCCTTTAAGTTTGTTGTGATCGAATGTTACTTGTCCATTAATTAATTTTTAGTTGCATATAATTGATGAATTAAGCAATTAAAAACAATGTAAGAATAATAATAAGTAAATAAAACAATTTGAAATCGACTGAAAAAATTGTTATCTTGAATAACCATAAATCTCTTCGAATTTTCTTCTTCACACTTGTTAAAAGAATTTGTAAAAACAGCGGATCAAATGCTTTAGCTGTATGAAGAACGGAGAATCTTTCAAACTCGTAGTAAAAAGAAGAAGCAATCTATTTTCTTGCAAATGCTAGAAAATCTTTAATCTGCAAATCAGAAAAAAAAAAAAACACATATTCAACTAATTTTATGGATCAATAGCATAAACAAATTAAGAAAGAAGAATAAAACATAAAATTGAAAAGTAAATTGTAAAAACTCTGCAGTTTTGAAAGATAAAATAGAGAACAACATTCTGAAATATAACAACGTAACATGATTATATTGTGAAATTCGAAATAAGATTTGATTAAGTAAATAAAACTTGGAGTAAAAAATTAAATAAACCAACATTAAAATTATTTTTAAATAAGAAAATTCCATTGAAATGAATCTTATCTCTTCTCTCTTGTATGGACCATTATTTCTGCAAATAGAAGACGACTTAAAAAATAAACTCACTCGAGCAACCATAATATATAGCCAAGTACCTAGTAAATTCTAAGAATTATGTAACCTGCATTTTTCAAAGAAAAGAACATGTTAAACCAAAACCGTTAAAGCATGCAATTTTAAGAAGCTATAAATTTACTTAAAATAAAAAGAACAACAAAATTAAGGAAGCTAAGAAACATGAGCTATTCAACATGCAGATATAAACTCACCTGAAATTTGGAAAAAAGGTTAGATCTTTCTTAGTTTTCTGATTTCTTTCTAATTCCGATTAGCCAACACAATATTTACGACATAAAAAAAAGAACAAAAAAAAAAAACACAGACAAATGGTGACAATATGAATTCTTACCTCATATCAAAACCTCCCAATCTTCTATGCTTGATAAAAATATTAGAATACGTGATCCTGTACAACTAAAAAATTAATAAATTATTTAAAGAAACTAATGTCACGAAATTTGCTAAAAAATGAGAAATAATTTGCAGAAGATGCAAAAGAAAAAAAAAGTTCAGGAGATAGAAGTCGTTCCTCAATCCTCATGTTTCTTTTTTATTCGATAAAATGAGGTGTTGAGTTAAATTAAACCACAAATCTGGAAAATGCGGCACAATACGGTTACATAATTTTTAGTTTCGAAATATGTCTTTTCTTATAGAGAAATTTGAGGAAGTGGCTATATCCATTACTCAAATTTAAATTTTATCTTCCCCCAAGCGTTAGGAAGTGGGTTTTGGTGTTTGTGGAAGGGTTGTTAAATTTCAGATTTGAATTTTTGCGATTTCTCACGGGATTTTAAAATTAAGAGAGAGAAGTAGTGGGGAAAAATAGATGATAAGATTAATAAAATAAAGATACGGTCATATTCCACTATTCAGATTTAATTTGGGGGAGTGGGAGGTTTTGTATTCCTAAAATCATGGGGCGTTATGGAAGTTAACTTCTTTTTTTTTTTCAATTTTTTTGATTCAGATATTAACTTCATTTCTTTCCTTTTTTTAAAAAAAAAAATTGTGAGTGGGGAATTTTGGTCTCCTGGTCTAATAACTATCAATGACCGCTTTGCTTATATTATTAATAGATAAAGATTGCAGACACATGTGTTAAATATAACGTATTTCTGTTACCTAATTTCTACCATTTCAGATACAATTCATTCACTTGCTAAATGTTGCGTTTGTTGACTATGTAAGCTTCTTCCACGTGAATCCCACCTCTAAATGAGGTGGGTGAATAATGCAAATAACCACATCATTAGAGGAGTCTCGGTCGAGAGCCTCCTCTTGCTGCTATAAATAGCATTCCATTTGGAGTGTTATTGCATCCCGAAATTCAGAATGCTTTAGAATATAATTTTCTGGGCAAAATATTTTTTTTGCCATTTAATTTTTCTCAACTTCAAGTTTTGCCCTTTATCTTTTCGGGCTTAGAAAATGCCCGTTATCTTCTTATTTTTTTATAAAATATGCCCGACGGGCTCTTGTTTCGGGTTGGGCTGAATTTTGCCCACGTGGCATCTGTTAATTGGTTAAGATATGTATATGTTAATTTTTTTTTGATAAATCATGTATATGTTAATTCAATATATAATAAAATTAGATATAATTTTAAATATACTTTTTTCTTAATAAATTTAATTTCAAACATAAAAAAATAAAATAAAAAACAGAAGAAAAAAACCACCTGTAGCAACAAATCTTTCTAAGTCTTTAAAATAAAAGACGGAAAAATAGTTGAACAAATAAAACTTGTGAATTTGTTGGATTTATAAAGAGTGACAATCTCTTTGATCCTTTGATTCGATTTTACAAGGACAATGACTTGAACTTTAAAATAAAACTTGAAGGCGATCTTCACTTCGATCTTCTTCAAGGTAGTTGAATATTTGAGGAACGTCGACACGAGGGCTTGGCAGCTTGATCTCGGATCGAACGGACTTTTGACTTTGAACTTGATTTGAAGACTGTTGAAGCACGATATGATCTTCGTCTTCAGTTCTTCGGATATGTGGACTTTGATCTTTTTTTTGAAAGGGGCTTAATCTTCAAAACAGTTTGTCGAGGGCCTTGCAGCTTGTTCTCGAATCAAACGGACTTTCTTGCTTGAAGATTGTCGAAGAACGGTATGAACTTGGCTTGAATTTGTTGAGTTTGTTGAAGCCCGATCTTCCTCGGCAGCAGCGCGATCTTCAAAACGGTTATTTGATGGACTTGAAGTTTGAAACCGGATCAAATGGTGGTTTTCGCGAAGAACACCTTGAATGCCGCGAAGAACGCTTGAAGATTGATGAACTTGGTGGAGCGAAAAACTTGGAGCTTTTCCCTCTTCAACTTGTGAATATTTTGTGTGATTTTTTCTTTATGAGAGGACCTCTATTTATAGTCGTAAAAACCTAGAGCTCCTTGCTTGTGATTGGTCGGTTTTATTTCAGATAAGCATGGATTTAATTTAATCTTGCTTATCCAGAAACACATCATATTTCCACATGGCTTAACATCATTGGTTGAAATGCTCCATCTTTTCCACGTGGCTTTATTTGATTTGTTGAATCAACTCATCATTTTTCCACGTGACTTTATTTGGTTGGTTGCAATTCTCCATCTTTTCCATGTGGCTTTATTTGATTGGCCAACGATATATATGTTAGAAAATCAATTAATTACCCTATTAATAATTGGAATTTAATTTAGTAAAAATTCCAAATAAAAAATAGAAATAATCAATTTAATTTTTAAAAATTTAATTTGACACATGTCAATATTTAATTACCCTTGCGACTTGCCACGAATACAACAACAATAACAACAACAACAACCAAGCCTGTAATCCCAATTAAATTGTGGTAGGCTATATGAACCATGAATGAATCACGTCGAGTCGTGAACATGAATCTTCTGTCTCCATAGGTTTCGGTTTGCGAGCATGTCTTCATTTAGATCTTTTAGCTTTATGTCGTTCCGTATGACCTCCATCCACGTCTTTTTCGGTCTCCCACGACCTCTAGTCGTCTGTCCTAAGTCGAGATCTTCAACTCGTCGTACCGGTGCGTCTATGGGTCTGCGTTTAACATGACCAAACCATCTTAAACGATTTTCTCGCATTTTCTCGTCGATGGCTGCTACACCCAATTTATGCCGGATATCTTCATTGCGCACCTTATCTCTCCTTGTGTTACCGCACATCCACCGAAGCATGCGCATCTCTGTAACGTTCATTTTCTGTGCATGACTTTGCTTAATAGCCCAGCACTCGGAGCCATAAAGCAAAGCAGGTCTAATAGCCGTACGATAGAACTTTCCTTTAAGCTTTAGAGGAAAGTTACGATCGCACAGGATCCCTGTTGCACTCTTCCACTTTGCCCATCCAGCTTGGATGCGGTGGTTGACATCTCCGTCTAACTCTCCATCCATCTGCAGTATGGAGCCTAAATACCGAAAATGCGCACTTCTCGGTATCTCTTGGCCATCCAACTGAACCGTGCCATCGTTGTTTCTTCGTTGTTTGCTAAACTTGCATTCGAGGTACTCAGTTTTTGTTCGACTTAGTCGAAATCCTCGTGCTTCTAATGTTTGTCTCTATCGTTCTAATTTAGCGTTAACTCCCATCCTCGTCTCATCGATGAGGACAATATCGTCTGCAAACAACATACACCATGGCACTCGGTCTTGGATGGTTCTGGTGATTTCATCAATTACAATGGCAAACAAAAATGGGCTCAAAGCTGACCCCTGATGTAAGCCCATTATAATTAGAAAGACGTCTGTTAAACCGCCACAAGTTCGGACACTTGTCACCACATTCTCATACATATCTTTTATGATGTTGATATATTTAATGGGTACCCACTTCTTCGACAAGGTCCACCATAATACCTCTCAAGGTACTTGCCACGAATAGCATTGTAAAAATGCGTCTCGAAGTGAGTATGTCGCAACATTTTTTTTTTTTTTTCCATGCCACCAATGAGATTTTATAGAACATTGTGCACTTCATATGGGAAAGAATAGCATTTAGGGACTTCCATGGTAATTTGTTTTTGAGGGACAATAATGCAATTGTACCACACCATTCTTTTCTTTATGCAATGCAGGACACGTGCTTGCTTCCTTTTCTTTTTCCTTTTTTTTTTCTTTTAAATAACTTGGTGGACCATGTAGACCATAACACTTGATCATATCCCTGTTGGTTTACGTACACCGACACATGGAATAATTCTTTATTCCTTCTTCCTCAAGAAGTGTAATCTGTACGATCCAATTCTCTGCAAATACATTTTTTTTTTCAATTTGATTCCTTCTTAATTAAATCAACTGTAGGAAGGATTATAATCCAACTAACACTACAAGACTTGTAGTTTCATTAGGATTAATATAAAATAAATATGAACGCATCAAGAACTCTAAAGAAAAAATTCTTCTCGGACGGGGAGATCAAATCGAGTTCCTCTATAATCCGTTCAAGAAATCCCTATATATACTGCATAATCTCCACGTTTCTTCTTCACCACCAAGACATGAATTCACTCCCTGCGTCCCTTTTGAAGAAGAAAGAAATAAAAATTCTTTTCTTTTCTTCTCAATTCACCTTCCATCCGGCAGTTCTATTCAGCAGACGAAAAAGAAGAAGTTACGAAATCGACGAAAATCCGGCGGGCAAGGTCGGAAAAAAATTGAGGCGCCCGTTTTTTCCTTTCTGTCTTTCTCTTCTTCTTCTCTCTTTTTTTTTTTCTTCCTTTTTTGTTGTTGTTGCAGGCATCGTTCTCTTTTTCTCCTTTTTTCCTTTCTTTTCCTCTTTTTCTTCTTTTTTTCCTTCACTGATCGCTTTTCTTCTTCTTTTCTTCTTTTTTTCCTTCACTGATCACTTTTCTTCTTCTTTCTTGCAGGTCGCAGCGGGTCTTGGAGATTGGCAAAAACTCACACTATAATTGCAAAAAAAACACAAGTTTTTTTGTATTATTATTTGCGCCCCTTTTTTTTTGCTGCCCTTTTCCTTTTTTTTTTTGTTTTTGCTTTCTCTTCTTTGATTATTTGCGCTATTCTTCCCGTCAATTACTAACTTATCTCCCTTGTCGTTTCAGAATAATGGTTTCATTCAAGAAAGGCTCTTCCTCCTCTGGCGCAGAGAATTTGATCATCATTGACGACGACAGTCGATCAACTAGGCGAGACACAATCTTGAAGGTGGGCACTCCGATTGATGGACATTATGCGAGCCCGTGGCCTACATTGACGAACAACGGTCAACTAAAGGAGTGGACTGAAGAATATCCTCGGTCTTCGAGTAGATCCTCCCGACTGTTGGTGCTCCGTGCTGCGCATCACCAACCCTCAACCGACCACACGCCTCTTTCAACTTTGGGACGACGCATCATGCAAGACGACGCCGCGTGGACAAACGCTTCTCTTCACATTCCTGGCGAGGTTCGCTTCTTTCCTAGATATTGGGAGTGGACAGAAGACATCCTTGTTCGTTGCAGGACCACACTTCAATCCCTAAAGATATACAACTCAGTCTACGCGTCCCTCTTCACGTACGAGTGCAACACAGAAATCGTGAAAGCCTTATGCGAAGCATGGTCGCCTTCAACAAACACTCTCCTCACCTCACTCGGCGAGCTGTCAATCTCATTATGGGACTTGGAATTTCTTAGCAGTCTACCATTGCGAGGGTTCATATATGATGAGGTCGTGCCCAGCGAGAGGGAGCTATGCGGAAGAGACGCAAAAGGAGATCCGTACATTCCACGATCATGCAAAGCCTTGTTCCACGCATTCCACATGCTTCGAGCAGACGGCGATGATGATTCTCGAGTGTCGATCAAGGAGTGGATCAACTTGTGGTCAAAGAAGGGCATCAAGTACAAACCACCTCCAACTTGCAAAGAGAGAAAGATGACAAGGAGTGCACGCCGGCCTATGTCAACACACAACCCTCTTGGCGACCTTGGATCCTACGAGAAATGGTCGTCACAAGAAGATATGCTATTTTCACGGCTTGACGTCAAAGAAAGCTTGAAGGAAGAGACATAGTTAGCCGCGCACTTGGCATCCTGGTTGTGCCTATTCGTTCTCCCTGTCAAAGATGTAGGCTTTATCCGTCCCGACGTGTTCAAGATGGCGAGTATCATGGCAAACAAGCAATGTGTAGGCCTCGCGATTCCGGTTTTAGCATCCATCTACAAAGGGCTCAACACAATATCAAGATCTACACAACCTTCTTACGATCACGTCCCTTTTCCAATCCACTTCGTCTATGGCTGGGTGGCGCAATACTTCAAGACTCATTTTACCACATATCAAGGGTTGAGCGGGCCTAGAATGACCTCATATTCTGGAGAAGGTGGCGCAAAGGGTTTTGATCCCAGGGAAGCCCGCAAGAGGATTCATCGAGCCGACTACGCCAATTGGGTATGCAACGTCCCTTCGCATATCAAGGACGTTACGCTTGTGAAGAATGGCAGCATTAACGAGACGGAGCGCGACTACTTCATCAACTTTCATTCGTGCTTCCTTACTTTGAGGCAAGGCGAGACTTTTGACATTGAACCATACAGTCCACATCGATTTAGCCGGCAATTTGGATACTATCAAGATGTCCCAGTCGCACTTAAGCATGAGCAACGCGAGGCTACTCTAGCGGAGGGAATTCGTTATTGGAGAATGAGTACTTCATCTAAGACTTGCTCAAAAGTTTGTGTTCCGGGTGTTCCTATTAGCGCCAAAAGGTCTTGCACGGAGGATTACAAGACATGGCTGGTCAAGATCCATGCGAGCTACCTCGAGGACAATGTTGACTCTTTGCTTTCTCCACGAAAGCCCATGATACTTGGTGGGGTTGAAGAAGTTGCTGCAAGTGTTGACAGGCAAGCCATTTCTACCAAGAAGAGCACGCGAGACTCGTCACATATTGAGGTGGAGGACTCAACGAAGAGGAAAAGTGCCCCCGAAGAGAGTGGCAGCAGCAACGCCGATCGCCATTGGAAAAGATCCAAGAGGGACTTAAGTTCATCAATGATGCCTCTAGCAAGACCATTCGTACTACAAATTCAGCATCCACTGAAAAGGTATTTGGTTGAACTTTGCTTGATTTTCGTTTTTCTTCTCTTTCTAAGTTCTCGTGCTTATCTGTTGCAGCTGGAGGAAGAAACCATCTCCGTTGGTGATGAACAACATGCCTCGGCGAGGAAACACACGCCTCCTATTCCCGCTACCTCGGTTTTTGATGGTAGGAGTTTTCTAAGCGACTATGAGAAGGAGTATGCCGCTGGTTTGTGGGAGCGCCTAAGTGAGAGGATTTCACGTACCCCCGTTGAAGCTCTTTCTTCTATGAAGGGTGAATTTCAATTTCTTCTTGACTCACTTAGGACGAAGGGCATAAACATCTCTCATTTGGAAGCTTTACTGGAACCTTTAGTCGAGAAAGCTGCTGCTTTTGACAAGGAGAATTCCACATCCATTGAGCGAGTCGGGGTGCAACGTGGTGAAGTTAAAGACCGTATCCGAGGAGCCGTGGAAAGGAAAGACAAAAGAAATCAAGATTGATATGGGGGGGGGGGTGCCTTGCACAGTTTATACTCATGCGGGCCAGGAGTATTCATTCTTTAACCACTTTGAACAAAGTGGGGTATTTAAAACTTAACCACATAAAATACCTTTAGTGGGGTAAGTTATCATTTTAACCACATAATTTACCATTGGTGGGTGTCGTGCACAGTTTATACTCATGCGGGCCATGAGTATCCATTTATGAATCACTTCGGACAAAGTGAGTGCCATTCACATTTTATACTCATGTGGGCCAGGAGTAACATGCAGTTTAAGCTCGTGCGTCATTGAGCATTGCTTCAATCATCAAGGGTAGTACTTCTTCAAGAATTTCCCATTTATCGGGCCGATTCTTAAACCATCTTCAGCAATCAACTTATATGCGCCATTTGTGTAGACTTCTTGAACCACATAAGGACCATCCCATTTTGATGTGAATTTGTTCCCAGTGCGATGGGTAATGATGATAGGCCTTCTCACAGCGAGCACCAAGTCACTAATTTGAAATGATCGCAAGCGAACCTTCTTATTAAATGCTCTTGAGATGCGGGCTTGATAACATTCCAGTCTTTGTTGCGCCTTCAATCTTCTCTCATCTAGAGCTTCCAATTCTCCCAATCGCAAATGTGCGTTCTCTTCTTCAGTAAGGCCTTCTTGTATCGCTATTCTGAGAGATGGGATTTGTCGCTCAAGAGGGAGTACCGACTCAACTCCGTATACCAAGGCATAGGGAGTTGCTTGAGTCGGTGTCCTATAAGCCCACAAAGCTTCTCCAATTCTTTCGTGCCAATCCTTCTTCGACTTTGCGACCACCTTCTTCAACAAATTGCACAATGTTTTGTTAAAAGCTTCAGCGAGGCCGTTAGCAGCAACGTAGTAGGCCGACGAGTTTCTTTGCTTGAACTCAAACTTTTGACAAAGTTTCTTGATGACGCTATTGCAAAACGGTGTCCCATTATCGGTGATGATGTATCGCGGAACTCCATAGCGATATATGATATTATTGCGGATAAAGTCAGCAACATTTTCTTTCTTTACTTCCTTGAGAGGTATTGCTTCAGCCCACTTAGAGAAGTAGTCAGTGGCGGCCAAGATGTACAAATGTCCACCAGAAGACTTAGTCATAGGACCGACGACATCTAATCCCCATGCATCGAAAGGCCAAGAAGCTGCAGTTGGATGCAAAGGTTCTGGTGGTTGATGAATAAAATTTGCGTGAAATTGACAAGGCTGACATTGGCGCGCGTATTCCATGCAGTCAATGACCATCGTGGGCCAGTAATATCCCATCCTCTTAATTCGGAAGTGTAACTTAGGTCCAGACTGGTGAGCACCACATACTCCGGATTGAGCTTCTTCCATGGCTTGAGCAGCTTCGTCATCACTTAGGCAACGCAAAAAGATCCCTTAGAATGAACGTCTGTAAAGAGTGCCTTTGTAATATAGGAAGCGACTAACACGACGCCTAATATCGACTCTTCTACGTGGGTCATCAGGAAGCTTCTCGTACTTCAAGTAATCGACAAAAGGTTGCCTCCAGTCCTCCTTCTCAATCTCGTAGACTTCCACAACATGGTTTTCTTCAGTACTTCTTTCTTCTTCACTCATTGCAGATGGTATCACCCAACTTTGGCATACAGGAACGTTGAACTTCTTTTCAGTCATAACAAGGGTCGAAGCAAGTTTTGCTAAGGCATCTGCTTGTCTGTTCTTTCTCCTCGGTACATGTTCAATTGATATGACCCCAAGTTGTTCAACCAACCTTCGAGCGTAGTCACGATATGGAAGCAATTCAGGCTTCTTCACTTCATAATCACCAAGTACTTGACTGATCACCAACTTTGAGTCTCCATATACCTCAAGATTCAAATGCTCCATTCCAATTGCTAATTCCAACCCCAATATGAGAGGTTGATATTCTGCAACGTTGTTGGAACACTTTTGCGTAAGGGTGAAAGAATAGGGCATCACTTCTCCATCAGGCGTAAGAAAGACAATCCCCGCGCCGGCACTTTCTTGATGAGCGGCTCCATCAAAATACATCTTCCATGGTGGAGTAACTTCAACTAGAAGCACATCTTCATCGGGCAAATCATCAACTAGTTCCCACTCAACAGGAATTGGGTGGTCAGCTAAGAAGTCGGCCAACACTTGTCCCTTTACGGCCTTTTGAGGGATGTATGCTATCTCGAACTGTTGCAGTTGTAAGTACCACCTAGCAAGTCGATCAGAGAGTACCGGCCTTGACATGACGTACTTCAGTGGATTAGCTTTAGAGACCAAACGAATAGTGTGAGCTTGAAAGTAGTGCTTCAACTTTTGAATCGCAAAGATAAGAGCTAAACACAACTTCTCTATTGGGGAATAGTTCAACTCATTTGGCGTCATCCTTCGACTTAAGTAGTACAATGCACTTTTTTTCCCGCTATCATTCTCTTGGGCTAGCAACGCCCCTACGGAACTTTCTTGGGCGGCAATGTACAAAATTAATGGGCGTCCAGACACTGGTGCAACCAACACGGGCGGCTTCATCAGATACGACTTTATAGGCTCAAAGGCATTGGTACAGGCCTCATCCCACCTGAACGGAATGTCTTTCTTCATGAGACGACTAAACGGTTGACATCGACCGACTAAATTTGAGATGAACCGTCTGATGTATGCCAGTTTTCCTTGGAGACTTTTGAGTTCATGTATGTTTCGTGGCTCTGGCATCTTGAGGATTGCATCAATCTTTGCTTGCTCGATCTCAATGCCTTGTTGACGAACAACAAATCCAAGAAACTTCCCAGATGTCACGCCAAAGGCACACTTCAAAGGATTCATCTTCAACTAATATTTTCGCAACCGCTCAAACACTTTTCTCAAATCATTGAGATGGTCTTCTCTTTTCTTTGACTTCACGACCAAATCATCGACATAACACTCGACATTCTTGTGTAGCATGTCGTCGAAAATCTTTTGCATGGCTCTTTGATAGGTAGCGCCGGCGTTCTTTAGTCCAAACGGCATCACCTTGTAACAATATATCCCTTTTGGAGTTCGGAATGCTGTCAATTCTTCATCCTTTGGGGCCATGCGAATTTGGTTATATCCGGAGGAGCCATCCATGAAAGACAGGGCTTTGTGACCCGTGGTGGCATCAATCATCAATTCTGGGATTGGTAATGGAAAGTCGTCTTTGGGGCCTGCGGCATTAAGGTCCCTAAAGTCGACACAAACCCGAATTTGCCCGTTCTTCTTCCTCACTGGGACTATACTTGATATTCACGTCGGGTACCTAACTTCTCGAATGAATCCGGCCTCAATGAGTTTGTTCACCTCAGCTTCAATCGAAGGGACCAACTCGGGGCAAAACCTTCGTTGAGCTTGCTTGATTGGACGTGTCGTACTTTTTACCGCTAGTTGATGGACGGCAACTTTCGGGTTTAGACCCGGCATTTCCTTATAAGACCAAGCAAATACATCTTTAAATTCTTTCAACAAGGCGACATATGCTTGTTCTTCCTCCTTTTTTAACAGTGCGCTGACATATATTGGTCGAGGATCATTCTCATCGCCAAGGTTGATTTCCTTCAGTTCGTCAACTGTGTTCTTGACGCCTTCCTCAAGCTCTGGGGGTGCTTATTCAGCATCTTCCTCTTCGATGTTCCCATCTTTCAGAGTTATATGGTGTGATGAACCTACGCTCTCCTCGTCGTCTTCTTTCTTGCGTTGAGCTTGCGTAAGTACAATTGTTTGCCCCTTAACCTTCATGCATTTGTCGTGTGATATAATCAACTCATCATGGCACTTCATGCGAGAAGGAATTGCACTTTGGAGTCTTTCAGGAAAACATGGATTGCCCTTTCGACGCCTTGATGAACATGAGGGTCCCAACCTTTGATGCATGGGTCTTTTGCGAGGACCAAGTCTCTTAAAGACCGAAGTTCGAGATGATGTCTTACCAAATGGGCCAAGTCTATCAAAGATTGATACTTGCGACAATTTCCCTTCAATTATTGACAAATTATCTTCTTTACCGATGTAATTGGCATTGACTCTTTTGATGGTGATGCGCATAGGCTCTCGCAGAGGAAACCCTAAACCTGCTCGAGGATTTGGGATAACGGCTTCAAGAAGAAGTTTTCCCATGTGCGATCTTTCTTGAGGATTATAGCCAGCCTTGATCAAGAGTTTAAATGCTTTTGCATCATAACATTTTCCCACTTGTTTCCCGATTGAAGGATCATGTTCGACTTGAGGGCCTTTCGTTGGGCGAACAAAACCTTTAAGAAGAGGAGGAGAAGATGGTGTCTTTATGTCAAGCTTTGTTAAAGGCACAATCAGATCTTCCAATGAGACATCTTGATGAGAGGACACATCGCCTTGCGAGGGGCTTCCGTCTAATGGATGAGTTTCATCATTGCTCTTTTCACTTTCCAGGTCATTTGTCTTCTTGGACTCCTCATGAAATGATCTTGCCTCAACCTTTGGCGCACTCATTTGTGAAAGATAGTACTTGGCATCAGCAAAGTGAGATTCGGCTTTAGTGAATGGCTTGTCATCTGCGAGGACCTTCTTCGTTGTCCCGTTTTGGCAATATTGAAAGCATTGATGCAGAGTTGAGGGGACAACACCGTTCTCATGTATCCCAGGTCGTCCAAGAAGCATATTATATGAAGTTTTGGCATCTATGATGTAAAATAAGGCGCTTGATGACATATCTCCCATTAACAACTCCAGTCGTATGATGCATATAGCCCTTTGCCCCCCTTGGTTGAAGCCTTGTATCATTAATCGACTACTTGTAAGTTCTTCATTTGGTATTCCCATTTATTTCATCATACGCAAGGGTAATATGTTGACGGCTGGACCTCCATCGATCAAGATTCGATTAACCCTTTGCTCACGACTGAATCCAGCTACAAAAAGTGGCCTATTTGGGGCTTCGAACCAAGTAAAAGATCTTCATCTCCAAAGCAAATTGTTGCCGCACATTGGTTGGTATTCATGGAAGTCTTTAGGCATGATTCATTTGATAAGGCATCTTGTACGTGAGTCACGTTGCATGATTTTCCAATGTCTTCTTCACAAAACCAACTTAGTTCCTTCTCTTTGCTTGTTTCATCCTCCAAAGTCTCGAGAGGGATTGTTGTAATATTTGCGGTCGCCTTATCTTCCTCTAGGATTATCTTGCCTTCACGAGCCAATCGCATAACTTTGTCCTTGAACACGAAGCAGTCTTCAATCGTGTGTCCAAGAAGGCGATGATATCTGCAATACTTTGGATCACTTGATCGTCCAGCTTCTTCGGGTCTCTTCATTACGGGCAATTCAATAAGACCAGATCCAAGTAAGTCGTCAAAAATCCCAGGAACATCAGAGTTAAGGAATGGATACTCTTTTGATTGCATCTCTTTCAGAGTCAACTTTGTTTGCTCCTTGTCTTGCAAGGAATTCTTCCTTTCAGATGTCACATATGACTTCTTTCCTTCATTTGCCCTAGTTGAAATCTTGAGAGGTGCGGTAGTCACGGCCATGGAGTCTTTGGATGGTGCCTTAGCAAAGAACTTGCCACCTTTCCTTGGCTCCGATTTGCTTTGTGCTTTTGTAGGGTCACCAATGAGCGGCCCGTCAGTTCCACTTGCCGTCATGCTCAACTCCATGTCATGTGCTCTAGTTGCCAGCTCTTCAAATGATCTAGGTTGAATACCCTGAAGTATATACCGAAGTCCCCAATGCATTCCTTGGATGCACATCTCAATGGCCGAGGTCTCGGATAACCGATCTTTGCAATTAAGGCTCAAGTTTCTCAAACGATCGATATAGTCAACGACGAGTTCTTCCTTCCATTGACGAGTGCTTGTGAGTTCAACCATGCTGACAGTTCTTCGAGTGCTGTAGAAACGGTTGAGGAATTCTTGCTCTAATTGATCCCAACCATCAATGGATTCTGCCTCTAAGTCAATGTACCAGTCGAATGCATTCCCTTTGAGTGATCAGACGAATTGTTTCACCAATTGATCCCCGTAAGTCCCCGCGTTGTTGCATGTCTCCACAAAGTGCGCAACGTGTTGCTTAGGGCTGCCTTTGCCATCAAACTGTTGAAACTTCGGGGGTTGATATCCGCTTGGCAATTTCAGAATGTCAATCCTTCTAGTATACGGCTTTGAGTATGTGACGAGGACTTAGAACTTCCTCCAATGTTTTCCTTGATTGCTCCCATGATGAACTCTTCAAAACTGCGTAGCGTAAATCATATCGCCGGGAAAGACTTGGAGCTCTTTACTTGTGGACTTCTCCTTTTCGATTGTACTGCGCCTGATAGACGTCTCCCCTTCCTCGAGATGTTGCGGGCACTTTTGCGCTACGTCAGTTGTCTCAACAACTTCTCCTTTGCTAAGAATTTTCTCAATCTTTGCATCTTGCTCAACAGTACGCCTCGTAAGCCACTCCATTGCCTTAGTTATTGCAGCGAGTTGTTCCTCCAAAGTTGTAGCATTTGTTGTCATGGCGGGTGCTATATCTGCCGAGGTAGGAGCTTTTGACTTGGTGCGTGGAGATGTTGGAGGAGATTGTTCATCCTTGTCGGAGTCTTCAAGAAAAGCACCTCCATCGGGTTGGTCATCGCCGCGTGCAAACTCATCCGTCATCCTTGCCTTTTGGTCTTCCTTTGATTGAGTCATTGAGCGAGTTTTTATTGAACTCATGTAGATGCGTTTTCTTGTCCTTGATGAAAAGAGATGAGAGGTAGAGATGGGCCCACTTGGCGTGCCAAAAATTTGTAGCAACAAATCTTTCTAAGTCTTTAAAATAAAAGACGGAAAAATAGTTGAACAAATAAAACTTGTGAATTTGTTGGATTTATAAAGAGTGACAACCTCTTTGATCCTCTGATTCGATTTTACAAGGACAATGACTTGAACTTTAAAATAAAACTTGAAGGCAATCTTCACTTCGATCTTCTTCAAGGTACTTGAGTATTTGAGGAACGTCGACACGAGGGCTTGGCAGCTTGATCTCGGATTGAACGAACTTTTGACTTTGAACTTGATTTGAAGACTGTTGAAGCACGATATGATCTTCGTCTTCAGTTCTTCGGATATGTGGACTTTGATCTTTTTTTTGAAAGGGACTTAATCTTCAAAACAGTTTCTCGAGGGCCTTGCAGCTTGTTCTCGAATCAAACGGGCTTTCTTGCTTGAAGATTGTCGAAGAACGGTATGAACTTGGCTTGAATTTGTTGAGTTTGTTGAAGCTCGATCTTCCTCGGCACCAGCGCGATCTTCAAAACGGTTATTTGATGGACTTGAAGTTTGAAACCGGATCAAATGGAGGTTTTCGCGAAGAACACCTTGAATGCAGCGAAGAACGCTTGAAGATTCATGAACTTGGTGGAGCGAAAAACTTGGAGCTTTTCCCTCTTCAACTTGTGAATATTTTGTGTGTTTTTTTCTTTATGAGAGGACCTCTATTTATAGTTGTAAAAACCTAGAGCTCCTTGCTTGTGATTGATCGGTTTTATTTCAAGATAAGCATGGATTTAATTTAATCTTGTTTATCAAGAAACACATCATATTTTCACATGGCTTAACATCATTGGTTGAAATGCTCCATCTTTTCCACGTGGCTTTATTTGATTTGTTGAATCACCTCATCATTTTTCCACGTGACTTTATTTGGTTGGTTGCAATTCTCCATCTTTTCCATGTGGCTTTATTTCATTGGCCAACGATATATATGTTAGAAAATCAATTAATTACCCTATTAATAATTGGAATTTAATTTAGTAAAAATTCCAAATTAAAAATAGAAATAATCAATTTAATTTTTAAAAATTTAATTTGACACATGTCAATATTTAATTGGAGTAGACAAAATTGGAGTAGACGACGACAATGACGAAACCGGCTGCTACCAATGTTTGTATTCTGAGTCGACTGATGCGTTTTATTCAGAGGAAGAACATAGAAGTTGCTGATATCGAGAAGAACATAGGTTATTTCCTTGTTTACCTTCAAAAAACACGGGAAACTAATTGTATCATAATTCAATTAGACAGAAAGATAAGATATCTTCGTAAATTACACAAAGATATTACCAATAACACCAAAACACTTCTCAACACTTCTGATGCACTTGAAATTTACAAATTGGGAAATGATAAATGGGAAAAAGAAAAATCTTTGGATAAATGTTTCTTAAACCAACTGTTACTTAATCTCAAAACCATGGATGAGACATCCCGAGAACATAATATTAAGCGTGCTGATCTACGTCGCATCGTTAAATTAGTAAAGTTCGCACAATGATTCCCTAGCTTATTAAATCTATTGTTTATGTTTATATTCGGTTGTTACTTTTTCCGTTGTATCGTGTAAGTTGTTATTACATATGTGTTATGAGCCACGTTTCGAATCGAATTTCATTATCAACATAGTTATTTAATTTATGTTACTTGTCTTCTGTTACTAAGTAAAGTTAGTGAAGTAGTGGTTTGTGTATGTCACAATTGTATGCGTTAGTTATTATTTATGTTAACCCTAAAAAATAAAATAAAGGAGATCACTCCTACTCGGAAAAAGCAATATGTGGACAATACTATTGTCACGAGTACTTCCGATGAGATGTACATATAAAGAAAACCCCTCGGAGGACTGCCCTACCTCTCGGTCACTGACCCGAAAAGGTTTATAAGAGCACCCGAGGAGAAACATAAGCGTCCCTTGGAAAGTCAAACGGTGAATGAAAAACAGATATCAACACGGCATCGGAAAAAGAGCAAACCCCGATGGACCCGTATGACTCCGATATCCACCAAATGCGCCAAGAGGGACCAAGAGGGACCCCGAGTCCTATGAACTTACAAGAAAACTTCCTTGCTGAACGCTCCTCGGAAAAGGCAACACTCGGACTTATCCGAGAACCCAATTTTGGAAAAGGTCAATACAAGAACACCCAGTGAATACAGTCCGAGCACTCTGATGAAGAAATCTCACTTTCAGTAAAGCAAAAACAGCCCTCGGACACAAAATCACAGTCCTCGGAAGTCACACCAAGTCCTCGGAGATCACATTTCCACCCTCAGAGATCACTCCTGACTGTTGAAGAAAATACCCGAATCAAGAAGGAGAAACAAAAGCCCTCGGAAGAATAGCTCTATCAGAAACAGTCTACATCAGAAGCCCTCGGAGATATCAGAAGACACAAAAGCTAATCCAGTCAGCACTTAGTAGATAAACGATAAACATTATCCTAATTTTTACACCTGTATCAAGGTAACAACAACACCTGTCCTTATCAAAACACATGCACAATGACACC
Organism: Linaria vulgaris; assembly: GCA_948329865.1. Taxonomy (NCBI): domain Eukaryota; kingdom Viridiplantae; phylum Streptophyta; class Magnoliopsida; order Lamiales; family Plantaginaceae; genus Linaria; species Linaria vulgaris. The sequence continues at coordinate 1,847,458 of OX415253.1, read as the reverse complement.
TACCCCTACCAAAGTCTATATAAAGGGAGGTGATCAGTAGAAGAAAGACAAGCTGAAGAAGCTGAAGTAACTAAGCCTATTTACTACAATCTATCACTCAAATACGTAAGAGAAAAAGAGGAGGAAATGTTCAGTGAATAAAGGAAGGGAATATTCTTGCAATTAATCTCATTATGTCCATCTCGTGTTGCCTCTGAATCACGGACAGGACGTTTCGACCCAAATAAATATCTTTCGTTAAATAGGGAATAATTCCAAACCCGTTAACAAAGTGGCGCCGTCTGTGGGAACGTCACAACATCTGTCCTCGAGAGAATTCAGGCACACGTCAGCTAGGATGGATGGTCTTTTCGAAAATGACAACCTTCCTGTCCCGAACAACGACTCAGAAGAAACTTTGTCCAATTATGAACCAGGTACAAGAGATTTTATTAGTATTCCCCGATCTGTTTATGAAAGACTTATATATGCTGAAAGAACACCCTGGAGGGATGATCCCCCCGGACGCACGTCCCCTGTGCTCTCCAAGAACGAAGATTTCCCCTCGGAAGAAGATGCACCTCCGAGGACATGGAACCCAAATTGGAATCCTTGGCGACAGACACCCCGACGAAGTCCTCGAAGACATGTATGTCGTGAAAGGACTCCCGTGAGGGGTCAGGTAGAAATTTCTCGCCCCTCAGAGTATCGAGGAGAGGTTGAACATTCCTTATGGGGAATGATGGATGATTTACGAAAAGAATTAGGTGATCTCAAGAAAACCATGGCTCCCGAGGAAGATCCTACATTCAAGACCTCTCCTTTCATTCTCGAAATTGCTTCAGCTTCTATCCCCTCGGGGATGCGACCTGTTAATATCTCGCTATATACCGGAGAAGCTGATGGAAGGGACCCACAAGATCACGTCCATCAATACCTGGCAGGAATGGACCTCTCTTCCGCTCCTGATCAGGTGTTATGTCGCGTATTCCCTGTTACCCTTGGAGGGAGGGCCCAAGCCTGGTTTACTCATCTTCCACCTTGTTCCATCACGAGCTTTGACCGACTAGCTCATTTGTTTGTACGACAATTCGCCTGCAACCGAAGGTACCCTAAATCTGCTACGCATCTTTTTACTATTAAGCAGAAGAAGGATGAACCCTTGCGAGAATATATAAAGCGCTTCACGGATGAAGCACTCGATGTTCCAAATGTTAGCCCGACCATTATGGCGGACATATTAACTCAGGGACTCCGAGCGGGGGATTTCTTTAGATACCTTATGGGAAATCGTATCACGGATATGAATGAGTTAATGCAAAAGGCGGAAGTACATATTTTGATGGAAGAAGCCGAGGGAACAAAGAAGCAGATGGAGCAGGAGGATAGTGAACACTTAGAGCGTGCCGAGAAAGAAGCAAAGGTCAAAGAAAAAAGTAAGGAAGGAAAACCTCCTCAACACAAAGATGAAGGAGGAGTGGTTAAGAAATTCCTCCGACCCGTGCACTTACCTCCGATGACTGTTACTCCACCAGAAGTGCTCAACATAATGAGGGGTAGCAACGAGTTGCACTGGCCCAGACCGACTAAATTTCCTAACCGAGACAAGGATACTGGGAAGTATTGTAAGTACCATAAAACTTACGGGCATACTACGGAAGAATGTACTACCCTTCGTTTAGAGGTGCTTCGCCTATTGGAGATAGGGTACTTGAAGAACTACCTTAAGGAAAATAACCCTGAAGAGCCCAAGGCAAATGTTTGGAAGAGATCACGAAGGGAAGAGGAAGAGCAAGAAAGGGAAGAAAGGACGCCTAGCCGGAAGTCACGAGAGGGGACTACTAGACGTCTCCGACCCCGAGAGAGAAGTAAAGACCGCCGGCGAAATTCGCGAGAGAAAACGACAGGGTATCAGAGTTTGCCTCCTCCACCTAACTCTTACAAAGACAACCCCCCAACAGGGAGAACCATCAATATGATAGAAGGGGGTGAAATCTCCATGGCACCTCAGGGCAAAAAGAAGAAATATTTGAAAGAAGCCCGACGAGCAGAGCAAGGATTAGCTGTCTGCTCCATTCAAGGGTCACAGCTACCTAGTATCACTTTCGGACCCGAGGACCTTACAGATGTAATATACCCTCACGAAGATCCCTTGGTTATATCTGCCGTCATCTACGGGTATGAAATCCAACGTATCCTCATAGATACGGGCAGCTCTGTGGATGTACTCTTCCTACCGACCTATCTCGCTATGAGATTGAAACAAGAAACGTTGGAAACCGCTGAGGTCCCGTTAGTAGGATTCTCCGGGGAAGCATGCCAAACCCTCGGAACTATTACTCTCCCAATGTCATGGGGGAAAGGAGCCTTTCGAAGAACGGAATCTATTAAGTTTTGGGTAGTGGAGGCTTCTTCGCGAGCGTATAATGTGATCTGCGGAAGACCATCTATTCGGGCCTTTGAGGCAATTCCTTCTACTTTGCATCTTAAAGTGAAATTCCCCACCTCCTCGGGAATCGGAGAAGTCCGAGGAAGTCAGTCAAAAGCTAGAGAATGCTGCATGAATGCCATTCCCTCAGAAGAGGACGGACCTTCACTCGGAAATAACAAAAAGTGTAGAACCGAGGAAACACGAGTCCAACCTGTGGAAGAATTAAAAATGGTGGAATTAGTAGAAGGAAGCTCCGAGAAAGTAATCAAAATGGGCACCCATATGACTCCAATCATAGAAGGCCAATTGATTTCTCTTCTCAAACAATTTCATCACCTCTTCGCGTGGGAAGGGGGGCCGCCCGGACGAATCAGCAACAAGGTATGTCAACATTTCCTTAATGTAAAGCCTGGAGCTAAACCTGTCCAACAGAAAAAGAGGAAAATGGGCCCCGAGCGCAACAAGATCATCCGCTCGGAAATACAACGTCTTCTCCAATTAAAGCAAATACGAGAAGTTATTTACCCCGAGTGGTTGGCTAATGTCGTGCTAGTTCCCAAGCACGGAGGAAGATGGCGAATGTGTGTTGACTTTACTAACCTCAATGAAGCATGCCCCAAGGATTGTTATCCTTTACCGAGCATAGATCAGCTAGTTGATTCTACCGCAGGATGTGCGCTACTATCAACTTTAGATGGAGATCAAGGGTACAACCAAATCCCGATGGCGGCTAGTGATCAAGATAAGACCAGCTTTATCACGGATGCAGGCACCTTTTGTTATCTAGTCATGCCCTTTGGATTAAAGAATGCTGGAGCTACCTATCAACGGTTAGTAAGCCTTATGTTCTCAGGACTTATTGGGAAATCAGTAGAGGTTTATGTAGATGATACTGTAGTTAAAAGTAACACTGCTGAAGAACATCCCGAGGACCTACGGAAAGCGTTGGTCATTATGAACAACTTTGGCATGAAGGTTAACCCTCGGAAGTGTTCTTTTGGTATCCGAGGAGGAAAATTTTTGGGATTTATGGTTACGGAGAAGGGAATTGAAGTAAACCCCGAAAAAGCAGAAGCTATCATGGGGTTACCTACCCCGAGGACGGTAAAAGATGTCCAAAAGCTGACTGGAAGAACGGCCTCGTTGAGTCGGTTTGTCTCCAAGTCCGCAGAAAAAGGGCTTCCCTTCTTCAAGGTACTTCGGAATATCAAGGAATTTCAGTGGACCCCCCAATGTGAGGAAGCTCTCGAAGACTTAAAAAGGTACATGTTGAAACCACCTTTGCTGGTAAAACCTGTACCCCAAGAAGAGTTGTTTCTATATTTATCGGTCGGAGAAGAGGCTATTAGCGCTGTCCTAGTCAAAGAACAAGATGGAGAACATCACCCGGTATATTACGTTAGCAAAACTCTCCTCGGAGCCGAAACCCGATATACCCTAACTGAGAAACTCGTTCTAGCATTGGTTACTACGGCTCGTAAGCTACGCCCCTACTTTTTATCCCACCCAATTACCGTGCTTACTAAGCATCCCCTGAGAGCAATTCTTAATAAGCCGGAATCATCAGGGAGAATGATAAAATGGGCTGTAGAGCTTACTGAGTACGATATTTCCTACGCTCCGAGACCGTCAATCAAATCGCAAGTTCTGGCGGACTTTGTAACAGAACTCACGGGCGTTGGATCCGAGGAAAAGGAGCCACGATGGCACGTATATGTAGATGGATCCTCGGTGAGTACCCATGGGGGGGCCGGAATAGTTTTGGTAAATCAAGAAGGAGAGGAGGAAAGACTCCATTTTGCAGTTAGAATAGATTATCCCCTCTCTAACAATGAGGCCGAGTATGGAGCTCTCCTTATTGGTATGAGACTAGCAAGAGAAGGGGGAATGAAAAGAGTACTCCTTCATAGTGATTCCCAACTGATTGTTCAGCAAGTTAAGGGGTCATATGAGGCCAAAGAAGAAAGAATGCAAGGGTACCTCCGAGTTGTTCGCCAAAGGTCCGAATGGTTTGAAGAATACGACATAGTTCAAATTCCTCGAAAAGAAAATCAAGAGGCGGACGCTTTGTCCAAGATGGCTACACAAACAGCTGCAATACATACTCGGAAGATTACTCTACTGCATGTCAATGAATCTGAAAAGGGTGAAGGCCGAGAAGTGAACACAGTTTCAGATCCTTCATCTAGCTGGGTGACTCCTATCAAAGCCTATTTGCAGAATTCCGAGGGATACTCCTCGGACAAGAATATTCAGCGAATGATGTTCAGAAAAACCCTCCGATACTTCCTCAAAGACGGGATACTCTTCCGAAGGACATATTCATGTCCCCACGCTCGATGCCTTAATGAAGAAGAGGCCCAGCTAGCCTTAGCAGAAACTCACGAGGGGGTATGTGGGAGCTATACTAGTGGCGAAAGCATGGTGGGACGCTTGATCCGACAGGGCTACTATTGGCCCACGATGGCCAAAGATAGCAAAAGCCATGCCGAAAGATGCAAACCATGCCAGGCTTACGCCCCTCGGACCCATCTACCCGCAGCCCCTTGGGAACCCTCTCTGAACCCCTGCCCATTCTCTAAGTGGGGTATTGACATACTTGGACCCCTCGTCCCTGATGCCGGCCAAAAGAAATTTCTGCTAGTAGCTGTTGATTACTTCACCAAATGGGTGGAAGCGGAACCCCTGGCTAGGGTAACCGCGGGGGCCGTCATCAATTTTCTCTGGAGAAATATTATTTGTCGCTTTGGTGTCCCTAGGAGCCTGGTAAGTGACAACGGTTTGCAGTTTACTGATCAAGGATTGCAAAAGTGGTGTGATCATTGGGAGATAAAACATCGCTTTGCCTCCGTGGGATACCCTCAAGCAAATGGCCAAGTAGAAAGAACCAACAGAACCCTCCTGAAGAACATGAAGGCCCGGCTTGATTGGCATAAAGCTAAGTGGGTTGAGGAGATACCCGGGATATTATGGGCCTATCGGACCACGCAGAGTGTTGCTACGGGCGAAACCCCTTTTAGTCTATCCTACGGATGTGAGGCTGTGTTGCCCTCGGAGGTTTCCCTAGAAAGCTGGCGAGTCAAAGAATATGAAGAAGTGGCCAATGGCTCAAATCTAGCCCTTGCCCTTGACCTCCTCGAGGAAAAAAGGACCCGAGTAGCCCTCCGAATGGAAGAGTACAAGGCTCGGATGGCACGATATTATAATACCAAGGTAAGACTCCGAACCTTTCAAGTTGGAGATTTAGTGATGAAACGAGTAGGGGCCTCCAAGAATGTGGGTAAACTAGATCCACGATGGGAAGGACCCTACAAGATAGTGGAAATCGTGGGACCGGCGACTTATCGGCTTGCTAACTCCGAGGAGGCAATACTTCGCAACACGTGGAACTCAAGTAACCTTAGAAAGTATTATGCTTAATGTAATAGTTATACATGAATAAAAAGAGCGTTCATATATGAGGGGGTACAGTACAAAAGAAACTAGAGTTGTCTGGCAAAATGATGGCTATACATATGAGACATCAAGACAACCCAATAACGTTAAATACCCTCCGTATTATGAACTAAGTTGTATACTATTTTTCAACAAGCTAAGACCCTCCCATAGGACGTTTCCCCTCTCGGATAAGTCTTCGGCGCTGCTCCTCGGAAAGAGAGACTGGATCATCCAAGAACACAGTTCCGACTGCAAAATCTCTAATAGGTGAAGGAGAAAGTTCCTCGGAGACTTGACGAATGTTGAGTTCAGGAAGGAGCAAGCCCGAGGGGAACTCTGGCAAAGCTTGTACGGCATCTTGGCACAATTTATAGCCTATATGCACTAAGTCACGCATCTCTCCCCGAAGAGATTCACGAAGACTGGATGGATCCACCACCTCCAACACAGCTTGGACTCGGGCCATGATCACCTCTACCGCATGAGAGCGGGTTATTCCTAGCAACTGATGACTCAAAGCATCTCTTTCCAGTATAGCCTGTGTTAGTTGCTCCTCCGAGGACCGCATTTGGCCACGTAACTCCTCCATTCTCCGCCCTAAGTTCAAGACACGTGCTTTTTCAAGTGATAATTGGCGTTCCAATTCCCACGCCTTATCCTTCTCGGATTGTAACATATGAATATGAGTATCCTGAGAAGACTCATGAACTTCCTTCAAATGGGCTATCTCCACTTGAGCTTCTAAGAGACCTCGCTCTAACTCATCCCGACGACGGTATACTAAACCCGGATCTGAGGAAGAACTCCCGTAAGACCCGAGGGCGTCCAACACCATATAAATCTGCTCAAAACACAAAGCGAATGGCATCAGACCAGAAGACAGGTTAGTATTAAATAAAATGAATAGATACCTCACACAGGTCTTTGCAGGCTAAATCTTGGAGAACGGGTACCGAAAGGGTTTTTATCAGTTCACAATCTGTTACGTTCAATAACCCACTAAGAAAGTTTCGGCAAAATCCCACTGCTGATCCGAGAGGAGAAACATCCTGATTACCCTCGGGGGGAAGAGTTCTCCCAAGGGAAGGGTGCTCCTCGGGCGGTGGTGCAGGAATACGACCAGGGATATCTTGCTGGGGCTGCATATCCTCTGTACTAGAAGAGTGAAGATACTCCTCTAATACATTTACTACGGTAGAATTATGAGGAATGGGCTGTGATACTATGGGACTCATGTGATAATCCGTTTGAGAAAGAGTTGCTATCAGGTCCGACGATCCAGAAGGAGTTATATAACTGACTGGGGGGCTGCAACGGGTTCCTCCTCCTCCGAGGAAATTTCAACCATTGCCTCACATATGAGGGGAGGAGAATCGCCAACCTTCGTCACCCCGGGAATACCATGCAACGCCCTCCCCAAGAAAACGTCATTAGAAGACCCGAGAGAAAAAGCTCCCATCTCCGCTCCTGCAAAAGATATCAGTAGGAAAATGATTCGAGGACACCAATAAAGTTTATAAACTAGAGAATGATTAGCAGAACTTACGAAAGTGAAAATTACTGTGAAGAGGACGAGAAGCAGGAGTGCATCCTTCCACCCCCTCTTGTAAACCTGCCAAAATCAGAGCCTCGGGGAAATCCAACAGCCCAGATATATCATAAGAACCAGAGAAAAGTCCCGAGTGAAGCAATATCTCCCTCACTTGTCCTCGTGTTTCGGTGTTGGGTGCGATATACCCCAGACCCCATCGGATGGGTACACCCCACGATCTGGCTGACTGGCCTCTCGGACGGACAAAGAAAAATCTCCGCCTCCAATCCCCTCTACTAGAGTGGGAACTGGATACACGAGTGAAGATATTTTCCTTGTCCCGATAGGTCAAGCTGAAAAAGGGAGTCCCCTCTGAGCAAGGTTGAAGGGTAAATATTGTCCCCACCCGATAAGGGGACATCGGAAGGTTTAAAAGCTCACTACGAAGGACATATCCCACCAAATGACTATAGGAACTTGGTGTTAACTGACTCGGACACACCTGCCAATACCGAAAGAGTATTTGGAAAAAGGGATGGAAAAAGGTCCGTAAACCACAACGCATCTGTTCGGTATAAACGGTCATGTAACCTGAGGGGGGTGCGTAAGCCCTTTGGCCCGAGGAAGGCACTATTATATCATAATCTTCGAACTCTAAGTTATAACCATTAAAAAGAGATCTTACCGAGTTCTCACATTCTGCACTCATTGTGGATCCTACACGTCCTCTGCCTATCAATCTTGATGGATTAAGAGGAATCAAATCGAACTCCGAAGACTCATCCGCCAAAGGATATGGCTCCCTACTCATGAATATCTCCCTGATATGATTGATTCTACGTGAATTTGTAGATGGAGTCCTACGAGCCACTCCAAGAGAGGAACTAGCACTAAGTGTCGTTTGATTCTCGGATGGATTGTCCCTCGGAGGAACCCTTGATGATCCAGAAGGACCCCGAGCGGTATCCTGAGAAGAACCGCCAGATGAAGTCGAACCAAATCTTCTATAATAAGGAGGCATCATCGTATCAAGTAAGTATTATTTTTGTACTTGCAATTATAAAAGAAAATCAAAGACTAATAAGGATTAGGAGATAAGTGCATAATTGATAAAGACCCTACGTGCATATATACTCTTTGAATCAGAGTTAAAAGAAGAAGTTTAGACTTTTATTATGTTAACTAAGGGACACGTGTTGAAAAACTTATTGATTAAGAATGACACGTACCCTATTTAAACATGCAAAACAACACCTCCTACTTAGGAAGTTTACTTAGTCAGCAACTTTTTAAGAATTATCATTATCCATTTTAATTAAACAGTGGAGATAAGATATAGAATAGGAAGATTGAACAAAAATATTTATTTAAGACGGATAGCCCTCGGAAGGGATAATAAGTACAAAGAACGTTTATTTTCAAAGTAAAAAATTACAAAGAACAAGACTAAGCCCCCGTGGAGGGAGGAAGGGAAGAAGTTGTCTCCTCGGCGGAAGTACCCAATGGAGCAAGACGAGAAATTGGAGAAAATACTCCCCCGGAACCGCTAGCCCTCGGACTCGGACTCGTGGCGGAGCGCATTGGAGAGGGTGTCGGAGAATCCCGAGAGGATAGCAGACCCCCAAACCTCCCCACAAAATAATGGCAGTCGTCGGGAGTTGGCTTCTTTAACTTGCGAAGATCGAAAGACTTGGAGAAGTTAACATCCGACCTTATCAAAGATTTCGCCACCTTCGCACACTCCAAATAACCCCACAGAAGATGACCCATCAAGAGCTCGTGAGAAGGCGTCTCGGATGCTCCTGATTGCTGCCGTGAAATCTCTCGCTGGGCAAACTGAACAGCTGCATCCACCTTAGCCTGCACGTCCTCGGGAGAAAGAAAATTTGCTAACTTCCCCTCGGCTGACTCTGCCCTATCAGTAACTTGGCCCAGTGTCTCCTGGAGAGCTCTCTCTCTCTCATTCCCGTCCGCCACCGCCTTCTCGAGAGCTGCAATACGAGCAGTAAAGACCTCCTCGGAGTCTTTTCTTTCCTTCTCCATCTTCCTATAAGCGGATTCGGCAGCACTTAAACTACCTTGTAAATTTGCCCTCGCCTTCTCTGATTCATTGAGAGCAAACTCGTAGTCGGAAATTTTTGTTTGAAGAAGGTCCTCCCTAGTTTGACTCTCTTTATCCCGGAATAAGAGAGGTGCCAATTGCACCCGGAGTGCTTCTAAATCCTCTATATCTTTCCGACCGCGCTCTTCAACAGCAGTAACTGCCTCCCGAGTCTTTCCAATCTACAGAAAAGTCAACAATAAAAGATTCAACAGAGATGTATTGTGTAATTTCAGAAGACTAATGTAGAGAAGCTTACCATGAGCCCCAACCAGTTAAGACTGGTGTACAAAAATTGATACCCCTCGGCGGGTGCTGAACTGGAGGAGGCGAAAAATCGGAGGATATCTTGATAAGCCTCCCCCACTGAACGAGATGAAAATTCCCCCCCGGATCCGCTGGGAGGAATAGGCTCTTGAAATGTATGACCCCTCGGAGACAAAGTCACCGGGACATGTCCCCTCGGAGGAGTCGTATCCTTTATCGGAGTCGTCACTTCTGAATTTGTAAATATGGCACGTGAACCACCTACTGTTGTGGAGGGGCTGGTCTTTCCCAATAGTGATTGCAGAATCCCTTCCTTCAAATCTCGGTCCTCTGAAGAAGGATCAAACTCCCCTTGGGTGTCTTCGGAGTCCCCTCGTAAACCTTCTTGCTCGGGAATGCTGAATTGGGCCAGAAAGTCCTCCTCTACAAAAGATGCAAACTGACAGTAAGAGGAAGAATGAAACTAGGAAAAATTATAGAAAGAAGGCAAATAATGGATACTCACCGTATAATGAAGACTCTTCTACCATCGGAGCTTTCCCTTTATCCATAGCCACTACATCAAAAGAAAAGGTGTCAATACATCAGCAAATATTGCAGATAAAGATACGCACATCTCATTAAAAACTCGTGAAACTTACCCCGAGGAGCGGATTCAGGAACTGTCGGAAGCTTAGGAGAGTGATCCTCGGAAGACAGGTCTATTACTTCAGTATCCTTCCGAGCAGATTCATCCTCCGCACCACTCGGAAAGGTACCCTCCTCGGAACCTCTCGGAGAAATTCCTATATTAGATTCGGAAGCAGGTAAATTCCCTGACTCCGATTTGGAAACGGGCACTAAAGCCAAATCCCAAGAAACAGGAGCTACTTGGCGCAAGGGAACAGCGCTCCTGACGACCCCCATCGCATCCATGCATAGAAGAGAATGATCCTCGTGAAATCCACCCTTCTCTGAATCCATATGCAGACTCTCGGGAGCATTAACCTCCTCCTCCTCGTGATCGCCCTCCTCTGGTATCTCCGAGACACCACTAGGAGTAGGCTCCCTCGGACTCGACTGCAGATAGTAGTTCGCCATGACATCCCCTGCATCATCCCATCAATAACGTGTATAAGTACAATTTACCACTGTGCTCGGAAAGAGAATAAAAGGATAAAAGAGCGAATAAAGAGACTTACGAAAGAGACTCCTCGCAACGGGAGACAGGGACAAGGGTCTCTCCACGGCGTCATCAGTGAAAACTACGTGGTGAAGCCCAGAGGTCTCGTATAACATCGTGAAATCCTCCGACTCCATCAATTTGTGCTGAGAAATTATAGGAGATAACACCGCCTCCTGATCCAGAGCATGCACGGGAGTAGTACCCTCTCGCCAATCAAAGGGCACATCCCACTTACCGTTGACAGGTCCCACGAAGAAGTATCTGTTCTTCCAGACACTATGTGAGGTAATAGCAGCCCCCAAGATCCTCTTCGTGGAATCCCCCGAGTTGTCCCGATGACGAACGTTATAGAAAGGATACCCCCCGGGTGATACCGCCACGTCAAAGATCGAAAGAAAGTGATCCACCGAACACTCTAGCCCATTCACGTGGCACCAAAATACGTAAATACAGATAGCAGCAAATCCATTCGGTACCATCTGACTTGGGCTGATATTACAAGCTTTAAAGAGCTCACAGAAAAAAGGGGACATAAACGAGCGCCACCCATACTTCACCTGAGCAAAAAATACTGTCAACATACCCGGAGGAGGATAGCACGCCCTCTCATCCTTCGTCGGGATTCGGAAGACCATATTCTTCTGAAGGACTCCGGTTGAGGTCAACAGATCTGCTACCTGCTTACGAGTAGCAATATTCTTCGTTTTTTCCACCTTAGCGAAAGTTCGAAGAGGTGGTTCCTTTGATTTGGGAACCCTAGCTTTCTTCGAAGAAGTGGCACCGCCTTCAGCAGCCGCAGCAATTTCTCCCTTCCGTTTGCGAGTAATAACTCCCACCGGAATACCCCTCACACTCGTAGAAGAGTCAATCGGAGCAGTGACTGCCGAGGAGGTCGCGGCGGCGATGGGATCAGTGTTGGTGGAAGAAGCCATTAGTGTAACAATAAAGGGATGTTTCCGAAAAGGAGAAGAAGAGCGAGTAAATCTGCTGGGAATTTGAAGAACAAAAGACGAAGAGGAGAATTTTTTGCTCTGAGAGAAAGTTATTGCAAAGATGAATTGGAAGAATGAAGAAAAAAGAGTAACAGTGTCCCTATTTATAGCCGGAGACAACAAACGGTCAAAAAATCTTTAAGACGTGGAACTTGTTTAAGGCTCCACGTAACCGCCACCTGATCACGCCACACCATCACTATTCTGACCGTTACCAACGGTCAGATATTTCAATTTTCAAAGCTGGTCAAACACCACTCCGTCACCTGCGCCCCGAAATCTCCGCGTGCTTAATAACGATACCCTAAGGGTATTCAGGTAAAATCCTTATAAATTCTGGATATATATACATATTGAATAAATATCAAAAAAGGAAAAAATAAATATAGGGACACTAAGCAAAAAATAACCCCTCACCTCACTGAGGACGATGATTTAAAATTCCGCTTGTCTCTACGAGGACAATCGAAATTTGGGGGGGCTAGTGTTAACCCTAAAAAATAAAATAAAGGAGATCACTCCTACTCGGAAAAAACAATATGTGGACAATACTATTGTCACGAGTACTTCCGATGAGATGTACATATAAAGAAAACCCCTCGGAGGACTGCCCTACCTCTCGGTCACTGACCCGAAAAGGTTTATAAGAGCACCCGAGGAGAAACATAAGCGTCCCTTGGAAAGTCAAACGGTGAATGAAAAACAGATATCAACACGGCATCGGAAAAAGAGCAAACCCCGATGGACCCGTATGACTCCGATATCCACCAAATGCGCCAAGAGGGACCAAGAGGGACCCCGAGTCCTATGAACTTACAAGAAAACTTCCTTGCTGAACGCTCCTCGGAAAAGGCAACACTCGGACTTATCCGAGAACCCAATTTTGGAAAAGGTCAATACAAGAACACCCAGTGAATACAGTCCGAGCACTCTGATGAAGAAATCTCACTTTCAGTAAAGCAAAAACAGCCCTCGGACACAAAATCACAGTCCTCGGAAGTCACACCAAGTCCTCGGAGATCACATTTCCACCCTCAGAGATCACTCCTGACTGTTGAAGAAAATACCCGAATCAAGAAGGAGAAACAAAAGCCCTCGGAAGAATAGCTCTATCAGAAATAGTCTACATCAGAAGCCCTCGGAGATATCAGAAGACACAAAAGCTAATCCAGTCAGCACTTAGTAGATAAACGATAAACATTATCCTAATTTTTACACCTGTATCAAGGTAACAACAACACCTGTCCTTATCAAAACACATGCACAATGACACCTACCCCTACCAAAGTCTATATAAAGGGAGGTGATCAGTAGAAGAAAGACAAGCTGAAGAAGCTGAAGTAACTAAGCCTATTTACTACAATCTATCACTCAAATACGTAAGAGAAAAAGAGGAGGAAATGTTCAGTGAATAAAGGAAGGGAATATTCTTGCAATTAATCTCATTATGTCCATCTCGTGTTGCCTCTGAATAACGGACAGGACGTTTCGACCCAAATAAATATCTTTCGTTAAATAGGGAATAATTCCAAACCCGTTAACAATTTAGTTTTATTTATTAAACTTATTCACGGTTTTAGTTGTTTCTGTTTATGTCCAAGAAGGTATCTTAATCATAAAGAAGAGCTTTGGAAGATTCCTTACTTGCAGTTCTCATAAATCAAGTTAGTTGATAATTATGGAGAAAATAAAAATACCATGTATAAACTCTAATAACAACTATTAGCTAAATAAGTCTAATAAATAGAACTAAATAATAACTAACTCCTACAATTGTGGCATACACTAGCCACTACTTCACAAACTTAACTTAGTAACAGAAGATAAGTAACATAAATTAATTAACTATGTTAATAATGAATTTAGATTCCAAACGTGGCTCATAACACATATGTAACAAAAACTTACACGATACAACGAAAAAAGTAACAATCGAAATATAAACTTAAACAATAGATTTAATCAGCTAGGGAATAATTGTGCAGACTTTACTAATTTAATGATGCGACGCAGCTCAACCCGCTTAATATTAAGTTCTCGTGATGTCTCATCCATGGTTTTGAGATTAAGTAACAGTTGGTTTAGGAAAAATTTATCCAAATATTTTCCTTTTCCCCTTATATCATTTGCCAATTTGTAAATTTCAAGTGCATCAGAAGTGTTGGAAAGCGTTTTGGTGTTATTGGTAATATCTTTGTGTAATTTACAAAAATATCTTATATTTCTGTCCAATTGGATTATGCTACAATTAGTTTTCCGTGTTTTTTGCAGGTAAACATGGAAAAAACCTATGTTCTTCTTGATATCAGCAACTTCTATGTTCTTCCTCTGAATAAAACGCATTAGTCGACTCCGAATACAAACATTGGTAGCAGCCGATTTCGTCGTTGTCGTCGTCTTCTTTTCCATATTCTTAATCTTCTTCTTCATCTTCTTCCCAGAGAAATTATTGGGGTTATCATCTTCGGAATCTGTGAAACTTTTCGTAGACGACGACAATGACGAAATCGGCTGCTACCAATGTTTGTATTCTGAGTCCACTGATGCGTTTTATTCAGAGGAAGAACATAGAAGTTGCTGATATCGAGAAGAACATAGGTTATTTCCTTGTTTACCTTCAAAAAACACGGGAAACTAATTGTATCATAATTCAATTAGACAGAAAGATAAGATATCTTCGTAAATTACACAAAGATATTACCAATAACACCAAAACACTTCCCAACACTTCTGATGCACTTGAAATTTACAAATTGGGAAATGATAAATGGGAAAAAGAAAAATCTTTGGATAAATGTTTCCTAAACCAACTGTTACTTAATCTCAAAACCATGGATGAGACATCCCGAGAACTTAATATTAAGCGTGCTGATCTACGTCGCATCGTTAAATTAGTAAAGTCCGCACAATGATTCCCTAACTTATTAAATCTATTGTTTATGTTTATATTCGGTTGTTACTTTTTCCGTTGTATCGTGTAAGTTGTTATTACATATGCGTTATGAGCCACGTTTGAATCGAATTTCATTATCAACATAGTTATTTAATTATGTTACTTATCTTCTGTTACTAAGTAAAGTTAGTGAAGTAGTGGTTTGTGTATGTCACAATTAAATGCGTTAGTTATTATTTAGTTTTATTTATTAAACTTATTCACGATTTTAGCTGTTTCTGTTTATGTCCAAGAAGGCATCTTAATCATAAAGAAGAGCTTTGGAAGATTCCTTACTTGAAGTTTTCATAAATCAAGTTAGTTGATAATTATGGAGAAAAAAAAATACCATGTATAAACTCTAATAACAACTATTAGCTAAATAAGTCTAATAAATAGAACTAAATAATAACTAACTCCTACAATTGTGGCATACACTAGCCACTACTTCACTAACTTAACTTAGTAACAGAAGATAAGTAACATAAATTAATTAACTATGTTAATAATGAATTTAGATTCCAAACGTGGCTCATAACACATATGTAATAAAAACTTACACGATACAACGAAAAAAGTAACAATCGAAATATAAACTTAAACAATAGATTTAATCAGCTAGGGAATCATTGTGCAGACTTTACTAATTTAATGATGCGACGCAGCTCAACCCGCTTAATATTAAGTTTTCGTGATGTCTCATCCATGGTTTTGAGATTAAGTAACAGTTGGTTTAGAAAAATTTATCCAAAGATTTTCCTTTTCCCCATATATCATTTGCCAATTTGTAAATTTCAAGTGCATCAGAAGTGTTGGAAAGCATTTTGGTGTTATTGGTAATATGTTTGTGTAATTTACAAAAATATCTTATCTTTCTGTCTAATTGAATTATGCTACAATTAATTTCCCGTGTTTTTTGCAGATAAACATGGAAATAACCTATGTTCTTCGCGATATCAGCAACTTCAACGTTCTTCCTCTGAATAAAATGCATTAGTCGACTCAGAATACAAACATTGGTAGCAGCCGGTTTCGTCTTTGTCGTCGTCTTCTTCTCCATATTCTTAATCTTCTTCTTCATCTTCTTCCAAGAGAAATTATTGGGGTTATCATCTTCAGAATCTGTGAAACTTTTTGTAGACGACGACAATGACGAAACCGGCTGCTACCAATGTTTGTATTTTGAGTCGACTGATGCGTTTTATTCAGAGGAAAAACATAGAAGTTGCTGATATTGAGAAGAACATTGGTTGTTTCCTTGTTTAGCTTCAAAAAACACGGGAAACTAATTGTATAATAATTCAATGAGACAGAAAGATAAGATATTTTCGTAAATTATACAAAGATATTACCAATAACCCCAAAACGCTTCCCAACACTTCTGAAGCAATTGAAATTTACAAATTGGGAAATGTTATATGGGAAAAAGAAAAATATTTGGATAAATGTTTCATAAACCAACTGTTACTTAATTTCAAAACCATGGATGAGACACCCCGAGAACTTAATATTAAGCGTGCTGAGCTGCGTCGCACCATTAAATTAGTAAAGTCCGCACTATGATTCCCTAGCTGATTAATTCTATTGTTTAAGTTTATATTTCAGTTGTTACATTTTTCGTTGTATCGTGTAAGTTGTTATTACATATGTGTTATGAGCCACGTTTGTAATCTAATTTCATTATTAACAAAGTTATTTAATTTATGTTATTTATCTTCTGTTACTAAGTTAAGTTAGTGAATTAGTGGCTTGTGTATGCCACAATTGTAGGAGTTAGTTATTATTTAGTTTTATTTATTAGACTTATTCACGGTTTTAGCTGTTTTTGTTTATGTCCAAGAAGGTATCTTAATCATAAAGAAGAGATTTGGAAGATTCCTTACTTGAAGTTCTCATAAATCAAGTTAAGTTGATAATTATGGAGAAAATAAAAATATCATGTATAAACTCGAATAACGACAATTAGCTAAATAAGTCTAATAAATAAAACTAAATAGTAACTAACTCCTACAATCGTGGCATACACAAGCCACTACTTCAATAACTTAACTTAGTAACAGAAGATAAATAACATAAATTAAATAACTATGTTAATAATGAAATTAGATTCCAAACGTGGCTCATAGCACATATGTAATAACAAATACAAGATATAGTGGAAAAGTAATAACCAAAATATACACTTAAACAATAGATTTAAATAGCTAGGGAATCATTGTGCGGACTTTACTAATTTAATGATGCGACGCAGCTCAGCACGCTTAATATTACGTTCTCGGGATGTCTCATCCATGGTCTTGAGATTAAGTAACAGTTGGTTTAAGAAAAATTTATCCAAAGATTTTTCTTTTCCCTATATATCATTTGTCAATTTGTAAAATTCAAGTGCATCAGAAGTGTTGGAAAGAGTTTTGGTGTTATTGGTAATATCTTTGTGTAATTTACAAAAATATCTTATATTTCTGTCTAATTGAATTATGCTACAATTAATTTCCCGTGTTTTTTGCAGATAAACATGGAAAGAACCTATGTACTTCTCGATATCAGCAACTTCAACGTTCTTCCTCTGAATAAAATGCATTAGTCGACTCAGAATATAAACATTGGTAGCAGCCGGTTTCGTCTTTGTCGTCGTCTTCTTTTCCATATTCTTAATCTTCTTCTTCATCTTCTTCCTAGAGAAATTATTGGGGTTATCATCTTCAGAATCTGTGAAACTTTTTGTAGACGACGACAATGACGAAACCGGCTGCTACCAATGTTTGTATTTTGAGTCGACTGATGCGTTTTATTCAGAGGAAGAACATAGAAGTTGCTGATATCGAGAAGAACATTGGTTGTTTCCTTGTTTAGCTTCAAAAAACACGGGAAACTAATTGTATAATAATTCAATGAGACAGAAAGATAAGATATTTTCATAAATTACACAAAGATATTACCAATAACCCCAAAACGCTTCCCAACACTTCTGAAGCAATTGAAATTTACAAATTGGGAAATGTTATATGGGAAAAAGAAAAATATTTGGATAAATGTTTCATAAACCAATTGTTACTTAATTTCAAAACCATGGATGAGACACCCCGAGAACTTAATATTAAGCGTCCTGAGCTGCGTCGCACCATTAAATTAGTAAAGTCCGCACTATGATTCCCTAGCTGATTAATTCTATTGTTTAAGTTTATATTTCAGTTGTTACATTTTTCGTTGTATCGTGTAAGTTGTTATTACATATGTGTTATGAGCCACGTTTGTAATCTAATTTCATTATTAACAAAGTTTTTTAATTTATGTTATTTATCTTCTGTTACTAAGTTAAGTTAGTGAATTAGTGGCTTGTGTATGCCACAATTGTAGGAGTTAGTTATTATTTAGTTTTATTTATTAGACTTATTCACGGTTTTAGCTATTTTTGTTTATGTCCAAGAAGGTATCTTAATCATAAAGAAGAGATTTGGAAGATTCCTTACTTGAAGTTCTCATAAATCAAGTTAAGTTGATAATTATGGAGAAAATAAAAATATCATGTATAAACTCGAAAAACGACAATTAGCTAAATAAGTCTAATAAATAAAACTAAATAGTAAGTAACTCCTACAATTGTGGCATACACAAGCCACTACTTCAATAACTTAACTTAGTAACAGAAGATAAATAACATAAATTAAATAACTATGTTAATAATGAAATTAGATTCCAAACGTGGCTCATAGCACATATGTAATAACAACTACAAGATACAGTGGAAAAGTAATAACCAAAATATACACTTAAACAATAGATTTAAATAGCTAGGGAATCATTGTGCGGACTTTACTAATTTAATGATGCGACGCAGCTCAGCACGCTTAATATTACGTTCTCGGGATGTCTCATCCATGGTCTTGAGATTAAGTAACAGTTGGTTTAAGAAAAATTTATCCAAAGATTTTTCTTTTCCCTATATATCATTTGTCAATTTGTAAAATTCAAGTGCATCAGAAGTGTTGGAAAGAGTTTTGGTGTTATTGGTAATATCTTTGTGTAATTTACAAAAATATCTTATATTTCTGTCTAATTGAATTATGCTACAATTAATTTCCCGTGTTTTTTGCAGATAAACATGGAAAGAACCTATGTACTTCTCGATATCAGCAACTTCAACGTTCTTCCTCTGAATAAAATGCATTAGTCGACTCAGAATATAAACATTGGTAGCAGCCGGTTTCGTCTTTGTCGTCGTCTTCTTTTCCATATTCTTAATCTTCTTCTTCATCTTCTTCCTAGAGAAATTATTGGGGTTATCATCTTCAGAATCTGTGAAACTTTTTGTAGACGACGACAATGACGAAACCGGCTGCTACCAATGTTTGTATTTTGAGTCGACTGATGCGTTTTATTCAGAGGAAGAACATAGAAGTTGCTGATATCGAGAAGAACATTGGTTGTTTCCTTGTTTAGCTTCAAAAAACACGGGAAACTAATTGTATAATAATTCAATGAGACAGAAAGATAAGATATTTTCATAAATTACACAAAGATATTACCAATAACCCCAAAACGCTTCCCAACACTTCTGAAGCAATTGAAATTTACAAATTGGGAAATGTTATATGGGAAAAAGAAAAATATTTGGATAAATGTTTCATAAACCAATTGTTACTTAATTTCAAAACCATGGATGAGACACCCCGAGAACTTAATATTAAGCGTCCTGAGCTGCGTCGCACCATTAAATTAGTTAAGTCCGCACTATGATTCCCTAGCTGATTAATTCTATTGTTTAAGTTTATATTTCAGTTGTTACATTTTTCGTTGTATCGTGTAAGTTGTTATTACATATGTGTTATGAGCCACGTTTGTAATCTAATTTCATTATTAACAAAGTTTTTTAATTTATGTTATTTATCTTCTGTTACTAAGTTAAGTTAGTGAATTAGTGGCTTGTGTATGCCACAATTGTAGGAGTTAGTTATTATTTAGTTTTATTTATTAGACTTATTCACGGTTTTAGCTATTTTTGTTTATGTCCAAGAAGGTATCTTAATCATAAAGAAGAGATTTGGAAGATTCCTTACTTGAAGTTCTCATAAATCAAGTTAAGTTGATAATTATGGAGAAAATAAAAATATCATGTATAAACTCGAATAACGACAATTAGCTAAATAAGTCTAATAAATAAAACTAAATAGTAACTAACTCCTACAATTGTGGCATACACAAGCCACTACTTCAATAACTTAACTTAGTAACAGAAGATAAATAACATAAATTAAATAACTATGTTAATAATGAAATTAGATTCCAAACGTGGCTCATAGCACATATGTAATAACAACTACAAGATACAGTGGAAAAGTAATAACCAAAATATACACTTAAACAATAGATTTAAATAGCTAGGGAATCATTGTGCGGACTTTACTAATTTAATGATGCGACGCAGCTCAGCACGCTTAATATTACGTTCTCGGGATGTCTCATCCATGGTCTTGAGATTAAGTAACAGTTGGTTTAAGAAAAATTTATCCAAAGATTTTTCTTTTCCCTATATATCATTTGTCAATTTGTAAAATTCAAGTGCATCAGAAGTGTTGGAAAGAGTTTTGGTGTTATTGGTAATATCTTTGTGTAATTTACAAAAATATCTTATATTTCTGTCTAATTGAATTATGCTACAATTAATTTCCCGTGTTTTTTGCAGATAAACATGGAAAGAACCTATGTTCTTCTCGATATCAGCAACTTCAACGTTCTTCCTCTGAATAAAATGCATTAGTCGACTCAGAATACAAACATTGGTAGCAGCCGGTTTCGTCTTTGTCGTCGTCTTCTTTTCCATATTCTTAATCTTCTTCTTCATCTTCTTCCCAGAGAAATTATTGGGGTTATCATCTTCAGAATCTGTGAAACTTTTTGTAGACAACGACAATGACGAAACCGGCTGCTACCAATGTTTGTATTTTGAGTCGACTGATGCGTTTTATTCAGAGGAAGAACATAGAAGTTGCTGATATCGAGAAGAACATTGGTTGTTTCCTTGTTTAGCTTCAAAAAACACGGGAAACTAATTGTATCATAATTCAATGAGACAGAAAGATAAGATATTTTCGTAAATTACACAAAGATATTACCAATAACCCCAAAACGCTTCCCAACACTTCTGAAGCAATTGAAATTTACAAATTGGGAAATGTTATATGGGAAAAAGAAAAATATTTGGATAAATGTTTCATAAACCAACTGTTACCCAATTTCAAAACCATGGATGAGACACCCCGAGAACTTAATATTAAGCGTCCTGAGCTGCGTCGCACCATTAAATTAGTAAAGTCCGCACTATGATTCCCTAGCTGATTAATTCTATTGTTTAAGTTTATATTTCAGTTGTTACATTTTTCGTTGTATCGTGTAAGTTGTTATTACATATGTGTTATGAGCCACGTTTGTAATCTAATTTCATTATTAACAAAGTTATTTAATTTATGTTATTTATCTTCTGTTACTAAGTTAAATTAGTGAAGTAGTGGCTTGTGTATGCCACAATTGTAGGAGTTAGTTATTATTTAGTTTTATTTATTTGACTTATTCACGGTTTTAGCTGTTTTTGTTTATGTCCAAGAAGGTATCTTAATCATAAAGAAGAGATTTGGAAGATTCCTTACTTGAAGTTCTCATAAATCAAGTTAAGTTGATAATTATGGAGAAAATAAAAATATCATGTATAAACTCGAATAACGACAATTAGATAAGTAAGTCTAATAAATAAAACTAAATAGTAACTAACTCCTACAATCGTGGCATACACAAGCCACTACTTCAATAACTTAACTTAGTAACAGAAGATAAATAACATAAATTAAATAACTATGTTAATAATGAAATTAGATTCCAAACGTGGCTCATAGCACATATGTAATAACAACTACAAGATACAACGAAAAAAGTAACAATCGAAATATAAACTTAAACAATAGATTTAATCAGCTAGGGAATCATTGTGCAGACTTTGCTAATTTAATGATGCGACGCAGCTCAACCCGCTTAATATTAAGTTCTCGTGATGTCTCATCCATGGTTTTGAGATTAAGTAACAGTTGGTTTAGGAAAAATTTATCCAAAGATTTTCCTTTTCCCCATATATCATTTGCCAATTTGTAAATTTCAAGTGCATCAGAAGTGTTGGAAAGCATTTTGGTGTTATTGGTAATATCTTTGTGAAATTTACAAAAATATCTTATCTTTCTGTCTAATTGAATTATGCTACAATTAATTTCCCGTGTTTTTTGCAGATAAACATGGAAATAACCTATGTTCTTCGCGATATCAGCAACTTCAACGTTCTTCCTCTGAATAAAATGCATTAGTCGACTCAGAATACAAACATTGGTAGCAGCCGGTTTCGTCTTTGTCGTCGTCTTCTTTTCCATATTCTTAATCTTCTTCTTCATCTTCTTACCAGAGAAATTATTGGGGTTATCATCTTCAGAATCTGTGAAACTTTTTGTAGACGACGACAATGACGAAACCGGCTGCTACCAATGTTTGTATTTTGAGTCGACTGATGCGTTTTATTCAGAGGAAGAACATAGAAGTTGCTGATATCGAGAAGAACATTGGTTGTTTCCTTGTTTAGCTTCAAAAAACACGGGAAACTAATTGTATAATAATTCAATGAGACAGAACGATAAGATATTTTCGTAAATTACACAAAGATATTACCAATAACCCCAAAACGCTTCCCAACACTTCTGAAGCAATTGAAATTTACAAATTGGGAAATGTTATATGGGAAAAAGAAAAATCTTTGGATAAATGTTTCCTAAACCAACTGTTACTTAATTTCAAAACCATGGATGAGACACCCCGAGAACTTAATATTAAGCGTGCTGAGCTGCGTCGCACCATTAAATTAGTAAAGTCCGCACTATGATTTCCTAGCTGATTAATTCTATTGTTTTAAGTTTATATTTCAGTTGTTACATTTTTCCTTGTATCGTGTAAGTTGTTATTACATATGTGTTATGAGCCACGTTTGTAATCTAATTTCATTATTAACAAAGTTTTTTAATTTATGTTATTTATCTTCTGTTACTAAGTTAAGGTAGTGAATTAGTGGCTTGTGTATGCCACAATTGTAGGAGTTAGTTATTATTTAGTTTTATTTATTAGACTTATTCACGGTTTTAGCTGTTTTTGTTTATGTCCAAGAAGGTATCTTAATCATAAAGAAGAGATTTGGAAGATTCCTTACTTGAAGTTCTCATAAATAAAGTTAAGTTGATAAATATGGAGAAAATAAAAATATCATGTATAAACTCGAATAACGACAATTAGCTAAATAAGTCTAATAAATAAAACTAAATAGTAACTAACTCCTACAATTGTGGCATACACAAGCCACTACTTCAATAACTTAACTTAGTAACAGAAGATAAATAACATAAATTAAATAACTATGTTAATAATGAAATTAGATTCCAAACGTGGCTCATAGCACATATGTAATAACAACTACAAGATACAGTGGAAAAGTAATAACCAAAATATACACTTAAACAATAGATTTAAATAGCTAGGGAATCATTGTGCGGACTTTACTAATTTAATGATGCGACGCAGCTCAGCACGCTTAATATTACGTTCTCGGGATGTCTCATCCATGGTCTTGAGATTAAGTAACAGTTGGTTTAAGAAAAATTTATCCAAAGATTTTTCTTTTCCCTATATATCATTTGTCAATTTGTAAAATTCAAGTGCATCAGAAGTGTTGGAAAGAGTTTTGGTGTTATTGGTAATATCTTTGTGTAATTTACAAAAATATCTTATATTTCTGTCTAATTGAATTATGCTACAATTAATTTCCCGTGTTTTTTGCAGATAAACATGGAAAGAACCTATGTTCTTCTCGATATCAGCAACTTCAACGTTCTTCCTCTGAATAAAATGCATTAGTCGACTCAGAATACAAACATTGGTAGCAGCCGGTTTCGTCTTTGTCGTCGTCTTATTTTCCATATTCTTAATCTTCTTCTTCATCTTCTTCCCAGAGAAATTATTGGGGTTATCATCTTCAGAATCTGTGAAACTTTTTGTAGACGACGACAATGACGAAACCGGCTGCTACCAATGTTTGTATTTTGAGTCGACTGATGCGTTTTATTCAGAGGAAGAACATAGAAGTTGCTGATATCGAGAAGAACATTGGTTGTTTCCTTGTTTAGCTTCAAAAAACACGGGAAACTAATTGTATAATAATTCAATGAGACAGAACGATAAGATATTTTCGTAAATTACACAAAGATATTACCAATAACCCCAAAACGCTTCCCAACACTTCTGAAGCAATTGAAATTTACAAATTGGGAAATGTTATATGGGAAAAAGAAAAATCTTTGGATAAATGTTTCCTAAACCAACTGTTACTTAATTTCAAAACCATGGATGAGACACCCCGAGAACTTAATATTAAGCGTGCTGAGCTGCGTCGCACCATTAAATTAGTAAGTCCGCACTATGATTTCCTAGCTGATTAATTCTATTGTTTAAGTTTATATTTCAGTTGTTACATTTTTCCTTGTATCGTGTAAGTTGTTATTACATATGTGTTATGAGCCACGTTTGTAATCTAATTTCATTATTAACAAAGTTTTTTAATTTATGTTATTTATCTTCTGTTACTAAGTTAAGTTAGTGAATTAGTGGCTTGTGTATGCCACAATTGTAGGAGTTAGTTATTATTTAGTTTTATTTATTAGACTTATTCACGGTTTTAGCTGTTTTTGTTTATGTCCAAGAAGGTATCTTAATCATAAAGAAGAGATTTGGAAGATTCCTTACTTGAAGTTCTCATAAATAAAGTTAAGTTGATAATTATGGAGAAAATAAAAATATCATGTATAAACTCGAATAACGACAATTAGCTAAATAAGTCTAATAAATAAAACTAAATAGTAACTAACTCCTACAATTGTGGCATACACAAGCCACTACTTCAATAACTTAACTTAGTAACAGAAGATAAATAACATAAATTAAATAACTATGTTAATAATGAAATTAGATTCCAAACGTGGCTCATAGCACATATGTAATAACAACTACAAGATACAGTGGAAAAGTAATAACCAAAATATACACTTAAACAATAGATTTAAATAGCTAGGGAATCATTGTGCGGACTTTACTAATTTAATGATGCGACGCAGCTCATGACGCTTAATATTACGTTCTCGGGATGTCTCATCCATGGTCTTGAGATTAAGTAACAGTTGGTTTAAGAAAAATTTATCCAAAGATTTTTCTTTTCCCTATATATCATTTGTCAATTTGTAAAATTCAAGTGCATCAGAAGTGTTGGAAAGAGTTTTGGTGTTATTGGTAATATCTTTGTGTAATTTACAAAAATATCTTATATTTCTGTCTAATTGAATTATGCTACAATTAATTTCCCGTGTTTTTTGCAGATAAACAAGGAAAGAACCTATGTTCTTCTCGATATCAGCAACTTCAACGTTCTTCCTCTGAATAAAATGCATTAGTCGACTCAGAATACAAACATTGGTAGCAGCCGGTTTCGTCTTTGTCGTCGTCTTATTTTCCATATTCTTAATCTTCTTCTTCATCTTCTTCCCAGAGAAATTATTGGGGTTATCATCTTCAGAATCTGTGAAACTTTTTGTAGACGACGACAATGACGAAACCGGCTGCTACCAATGTTTGTATTTTGAGTCGACTGATGCGTTTTATTCAGAGGAAGAACATAGAAGTTGCTGATATCGAGAAGAACATTGGTTGTTTCCTTGTTTAGCTTCAAAAAACACGGGAAACTAATTGTATAATAATTCAATGAGACAGAACGATAAGATATTTTCGTAAATTACACAAAGATATTACCAATAACCCCAAAACGCTTCCCAACACTTCTGAAGCAATTGAAATTTACAAATTGGGAAATGTTATATGGGAAAAAGAAAAATCTTTGAATAAATGTTTCCTAAACCAACTGTTACTTAATTTCAAAACCATGGATGAGACACCCCGAGAACTTAATATTAAGCGTGTTGAGCTGCGTCGCACCATTAAATTAGTAAAGTCCGCACTATGATTTCCTAGCTGATTAATTCTATCGTTTAAGTTTATATTTCAGTTGTTACATTTTTCGTTGTATCGTGTAAGTTGTTATTACATATGTGTTATGAGCCACGTTTGTAATCTAATTTCATTATTAACAAAGTTATTTAATTTATGTTATTTATCTTCTGTTACTAAGTTAAGTTAGTGAATTAGTGGCTTGTGTATGCCACAATTGTAGGAGTTAGTTATTATTTAGTTTTATTTATTAGACTTATTCACGGTTTTAGCTGTTTTTGTTTATCTCCAAGAAGGTATCTTAATCATAAAGAAAGATTTGGAAGATTCCTTACTTGAAGTTCTCATAAATCAAGTTAAGTTGATAATTATGGAGAAAATAAAAATATCATGTATAAACTCGAATAACGACAATTAGCTAAATAAGTCTAATAAATAAAACTAAATAGTAACTAACTCCTACAATTGTGGCATACACAAGCCACTACTTCAATAACTTAACTTAGTAACAGAAGATAAATAACATAAATTAAATAACTATGTTAATAATGAAATTAGATTCCAAACGTGGCTCATAGCACATATGTAATAACAACTACAAGATACAGTGGAAAAGTAATAACCAAAATATACACTTAAACAATAGATTTAAATAGCTAGGGAATCATTGTGCGGACTTTACTAATTCAATGATGCGACGCAGCTCAGCACGCTTAATATTACGTTCTCGGGATGTCTCATCTATGGTCTTGAGATTAAGTAACAGTTGGTTTAAGAAAAATTTATCCAAAGATTTTTCTTTTCCCTATATATCATTTGTCAATTTGTAAAATTCAAGTGCATCAGAAGTGTTGGAAAGAGTTTTGGTGTTATTGGTAATATCTTTGTGTAATTTACAAAAATATCTTATATTTCTGTCTAATTGAATTATGCTACAATTAATTTCCCGTGTTTTTTGCAGATAAACATGGAAAGAACCTATGTTCTTCTCGATATCAGCAACTTCAACGTTCTTCCTCTGAATAAAATGCATTAGTCGACTCAGAATACAAACATTGGTAGCAGCCGGTTTCGTCTTTGTCGTCGTCTTATTTTCCATATTCTTAATCTTCTTCTTCATCTTCTTCCCAGAGAAATTATTGGGGTTATCATCTTCAGAATCTGTGAAACTTTTTGTAGACGACGACAATGACGAAACCGGCTGCTACCAATGTTTGTATTTTGAGTCGACTGATGCGTTTTATTCAGAGGAAGAACATAGAAGTTGCTGATATCGAGAAGAACATTGGTTGTTTCCTTGTTTAGCTTCAAAAAACACGGGAAACTAATTGTATAATAATTCAATGAGACAGAACGATAAGATATTTTCGTAAATTACACAAAGATATTACCAATAACCCCAAAACGCTTCCCAACACTTCTGAAGCAATTGAAATTTACAAATTGGGAAATGTTATATGGGAAAAAGAAAAATCTTTGAATAAATGTTTCCTAAACCAACTGTTACTTAATTTCAAAACCATGGATGAGACACCCCGAGAACTTAATATTAAGCGTGTTGAGCTGCGTCGCACCATTAAATTAGTAAAGTCCGCACTATGATTTCCTAGCTGATTAATTCTATCGTTTAAGTTTATATTTCAGTTGTTACATTTTTCGTTGTATCGTGTAAGTTGTTATTACATATGTGTTATGAGCCACGTTTGTAATCTAATTTCATTATTAACAAAGTTATTTAATTTATGTTATTTATCTTCTGTTACTAAGTTAAGTTAGTGAATTAGTGGCTTGTGTATGCCACAATTGTAGGAGTTAGTTATTATTTAGTTTTATTTATTAGACTTATTCACGGTTTTAGCTGTTTTTGTTTATCTCCAAGAAGGTATCTTAATCATAAAGAAAGATTTGGAAGATTCCTTACTTGAAGTTCTCATAAATCAAGTTAAGTTGATAATTATGGAGAAAATAAAAATATCATGTATAAACTCGAATAACGACAATTAGCTAAATAAGTCTAATAAATAAAACTAAATAGTAACTAACTCCTACAATTGTGGCATACACAAGCCACTACTTCAATAACTTAACTTAGTAACAGAAGATAAATAACATAAATTAAATAACTATGTTAATAATGAAATTAGATTCCAAACGTGGCTCATAGCACATATGTAATAACAACTACAAGATACAGTGGAAAAGTAATAACCAAAATATACACTTAAACAATAGATTTAAATAGCTAGGGAATCATTGTGCGGACTTTACTAATTCAATGATGCGACGCAGCTCAGCACGCTTAATATTACGTTCTCGGGATGTCTCATCTATGGTCTTGAGATTAAGTAACAGTTGGTTTAAGAAAAATTTATCCAAAGATTTTTCTTTTCCCTATATATCATTTGTCAATTTGTAAAATTCAAGTGCATCAGAAGTGTTGGAAAGAGTTTTGGTGTTATTGGTAATATCTTTGTGTAATTTACAAAAATATCTTATATTTCTGTCTAATTGAATTATGCTACAATTAATTTCCCGTGTTTTTTGCAGATAAACATGGAAAGAACCTATGTTCTTCTCGATATCAGCAACTTCAACGTTCTTCCTCTGAATAAAATGCATTAGTCGACTCAGAATACAAACATTGGTAGCAGCCGGTTTCGTCTTTGTCGTCGTCTTATTTTCCATATTCTTAATCTTCTTCTTCATCTTCTTCCCAGAGAAATTATTGGGGTTATCATCTTCAGAATCTGTGAAACTTTTTGTAGACGACGACAATGACGAAACCGGCTGCTACCAATGTTTGTATTTTGAGTCGACTGATGCGTTTTATTCAGAGGAAGAACATAGAAGTTGCTGATATCGAGAAGAACATTGGTTGTTTCCTTGTTTAGCTTCAAAAAACACGGGAAACTAATTGTATAATAATTCAATGAGACAGAACGATAAGATATTTTCGTAAATTACACAAAGATATTACCAATAACCCCAAAACGCTTCCCAACACTTCTGAAGCAATTGAAATTTACAAATTGGGAAATGTTATATGGGAAAAAGAAAAATCTTTGAATAAATGTTTCCTAAACCAACTGTTACTTAATTTCAAAACCATGGATGAGACACCCCGAGAACTTAATATTAAGCGTGTTGAGCTGCGTCGCACCATTAAATTAGTAAAGTCCGCACTATGATTTCCTAGCTGATTAATTCTATCGTTTAAGTTTATATTTCAGTTGTTACATTTTTCGTTGTATCGTGTAAGTTGTTATTACATATGTGTTATGAGCCACGTTTGTAATCTAATTTCATTATTAACAAAGTTATTTAATTTATGTTATTTATCTTCTGTTACTAAGTTAAGTTAGTGAATTAGTGGCTTGTGTATGCCACAATTGTAGGAGTTAGTTATTATTTAGTTTTATTTATTAGACTTATTCACGGTTTTAGCTGTTTTTGTTTATCTCCAAGAAGGTATCTTAATCATAAAGAAAGATTTGGAAGATTCCTTACTTGAAGTTCTCATAAATCAAGTTAAGTTGATAATTATGGAGAAAATAAAAATATCATGTATAAACTCGAATAACGACAATTAGCTAAATAAGTCTAATAAATAAAACTAAATAGTAACTAACTCCTACAATTGTGGCATACACAAGCCACTACTTCAATAACTTAACTTAGTAACAGAAGATAAATAACATAAATTAAATAACTATGTTAATAATGAAATTAGATTCCAAACGTGGCTCATAGCACATATGTAATAACAACTACAAGATACAGTGGAAAAGTAATAACCAAAATATACACTTAAACAATAGATTTAAATAGCTAGGGAATCATTGTGCGGACTTTACTAATTCAATGATGCGACGCAGCTCAGCACGCTTAATATTACGTTCTCGGGATGTCTCATCTATGGTCTTGAGATTAAGTAACAGTTGGTTTAAGAAAAATTTATCCAAAGATTTTTCTTTTCCCTATATATCATTTGTCAATTTGTAAAATTCAAGTGCATCAGAAGTGTTGGAAAGAGTTTTGGTGTTATTGGTAATATCTTTGTGTAATTTACAAAAATATCTTATATTTCTGTCTAATTGAATTATGCTACAATTAATTTCCCGTGTTTTTTGCAGATAAACATGGAAAGAACCTATGTTCTTCTCGATATCAGCAACTTCAACGTTCTTCCTCTGAATAAAATGCATTAGTCGACTCAGAATACAAACATTGGTAGCAGCCGGTTTCGTCTTTGTCGTCGTCTTATTTTCCATATTCTTAATCTTCTTCTTCATCTTCTTCCCAGAGAAATTATTGGGGTTATCATCTTCAGAATCTGTGAAACTTTTTGTAGACGACGACAATGACGAAACCGGCTGCTACCAATGTTTGTATTTTGAGTCGACTGATGCGTTTTATTCAGAGGAAGAACATAGAAGTTGCTGATATCGAGAAGAACATTGGTTGTTTCCTTGTTTAGCTTCAAAAAACACGGGAAACTAATTGTATAATAATTCAATGAGACAGAACGATAAGATATTTTCGTAAATTACACAAAGATATTACCAATAACCCCAAAACGCTTCCCAACACTTCTGAAGCAATTGAAATTTACAAATTGGGAAATGTTATATGGGAAAAAGAAAAATCTTTGGATAAATGTTTCCTAAACCAACTGTTACTTAATTTCAAAACCATGGATGAGACACCCCGAGAACTTAATATTAAGCGTGTTGAGCTGCGTCGTACCATTAAATTAGTAAAGTCCGCACTATGATTTCCTAGCTGATTAATTCTATTGTTTAAGTTTATATTTCAGTTGTTACATTTTTCGTTGTATCGTGTAAGTTGTTATTACATATGTGTTATGAGCCACGTTTGTAATCTAATTTCATTATTAACAAAGTTATTTAATTTATGTTATTTATCCTCTGTTACTAAGTTAAGTTAGTGAATTAGTGGCTTGTGTATGCCACAATTGTAGGAGTTAGTTATTATTTAGTTTTATTTATTAGACTTATTCACGGTTTTAGCTATTTTTGTTTATGTCCAAGAAGGTATCTTAATCATAAAGAAGAGATTTGGAAGATTCCTTACTTGAAGTTCTCATAAATCAAGTTAAGTTGATAATTATGGAGAAAATAAAAATATCATGTATAAACTCGAATAACGACAATTAGCTAAATAATTCTAATAAATAAAACTAAATAGTAACTAACTCCTACAATTGTGGCATACACAAGCCACTACTTCAATAACTTAACTTAGTAACAGAAGATAAATAACATAAATTAAATAACTATGTTAATAATGAAATTAGATTCCAAACGTGGCTCATAGCACATATGTAATAACAACTACAAGATACAGTGGAAAAGTAATAACCAAAATATACACTTAAACAATAGATTTAAATAGCTAGGGAATCATTGTGCGGACTTTACTAATTTAATGATGCGACGCAGCTCAGCACGCTTAATATTACGTTCTCGGGATGTCTCATCCATGGTCTTGAGATTAAGTAACAGTTGGTTTAAGAAAAATTTATCCAAAGATTTTTCTTTTCCCTATATATCATTTGTCAATTTGTAAAATTCAAGTGCATCAGAAGTGTTGGAAAGAGTTTTGGTGTTATTGGTAATATCTTTGTGTAATTTACCAAAATATCTTATATTTCTGTCTAATTGAATTATGCTACAATTAATTTCCCGTGTTTTTTGCAGATAAACATGGAAAGAACCTATGTTCTTCTCGATATCAGCAACTTCAACGTTCTTCCTCTGAATAAAATGCATTAGTCGACTCAGAATACAAACATTGGTAGCAGCCGGTTTCGTCTTTGTCGTCGTCTTATTTTCCATATTCTTAATCTTCTTCTTCATCTTCTTCCCAGAGAAATTATTGGGGTTATCATCTTCAGAATCTGTGAAACTTTTTGTAGACGACGACAATGACGAAACCGGCTGCTACCAATGTTTGTATTTTGAGTCGACTGATGCGTTTTATTCAGAGGAAGAACATAGAAGTTGCTGATATCGAGAAGAACATTGGTTGTTTCCTTGTTTAGCTTCAAAAAACACGGGAAACTAATTGTATAATAATTCAATGAGACAGAACGATAAGATATTTTCGTAAATTACACAAAGATATTACCAATAACCCCAAAACGCTTCCCAACACTTCTGAAGCAATTGAAATTTACAAATTGGGAAATGTTATATGGGAAAAAGAAAAATCTTTGGATAAATGTTTCCTAAACCAACTGTTACTTAATTTCAAAACCATGGATGAGACACCCCGAGAACTTAATATTAAGCGTGCTGAGCTGCGTCGCACCATTAAATTAGTAAAGTCCGCACTATGATTTCCTAGCTGATTAATTCTATTGTTTAAGTTTATATTTCAGTTGTTACATTTTTCGTTGTATCGTGTAAGTTGTTATTACATATGTGTTATGAGCCACGTTTGTAATCTAATTTCATTATTAACAAAGTTTTTTAATTTATGTTATTTATCTTTTGTTACTAAGTTAAGTTATTGAATTAGTGGCTTGTGTATGCCACAATTGTAGGAGTTAGTTATTATTTAGTTTTATTTATTAGACTTATTCACGGTTTTAGCTGTTTTTGTTTATGTCCAAGAAGGTATCTTAATCATAAAGAAGAGATTTGGAAGATTCCTTACTTGAAGTTCTCATAAATCAAGTTAAGTTGATAATTATGGAGAAAATAAAAATATCATGTATAAACTCGAATAACGACAATTAGCTAAATAATTCTAATAAATAAAACTAAATAGTAACTAACTCCTACAATTGTGGCATACACAAGCCACTACTTCAATAACTTAACTTAGTAACAGAAGATAAATAACATAAATTAAATAACTATGTTAATAATGAAATTAGATTCCAAACGTGGCTCATAGCACATATGTAATAACAACTACAAGATACAGTGGAAAAGTAATAACCAAAATATACACTTAAACAATAGATTTAAATAGCTAGGGAATCATTGTGCGGACTTTATTAATTTAATGATGCGACGCAGCTCAGCACGCTTAATATTACGTTCTCGGGATGTCTCATCCATGGTCTTGAGATTAAGTAACAGTTGGTTTAAGAAAAATTTATCCAAAGATTTTTCTTTTCCCTATATATCATTTGTCAATTTGTAAAATTCAAGTGCATCAGAAGTGTTGGAAAGAGTTTTGGTGTTATTGGTAATATCTTTGTGTAATTTACAAAAATATCTTATATTTCTGTCTAATTGAATTATGCTACAATTAATTTCCCGTGTTTTTTGCAGATAAACATGGAAAGAACCTATGTTCTTCTCGATATCAGCAACTTCAACGTTCTTCCTCTGAATAAAATGCATTAGTCGACTCAGAATACAAACATTGGTAGCAGCCGGTTTCGTCTTTGTCGTCGTCTTATTTTCCATATTCTTAATCTTCTTCTTCATCTTCTTCCCAGAGAAATTATTGGGGTTATCATCTTCAGAATCTGTGAAACTTTTTGTAGACGACGACAATGACGAAACCGGCTGCTACCAATGTTTGTATTTTGAGTCGACTGATGCGTTTTATTCAGAGGAAGAACATAGAAGTTGCTGATATCGAGAAGAACATTGGTTGTTTCCTTGTTTAGCTTCAAAAAACACGGGAAACTAATTGTATAATAATTCAATGAGACAGAAAGATAAGATATTTTCGTAAATCACACAAAGATATTACCAATAACCCCAAAACGCTTCCCAACACTTCTGAAGCAATTGAAATTTACAAATTGGGAAATGTTATATGGGAAAAAGAAAAATCTTTGGATAAATGTTTCCTAAACCAACTGTTACTTAATTTCAAAACCATGGATGAGACACCCCGAGAACTTAATATTAAGCGTGCTGAGCTGCGTCGCACCATTAAATTAGTAAAGTCCGCACTATGATTTCCTAGCTGATTAATTCTATTGTTTAAGTTTATATTTCAGTTGTTACATTTTTCGTTGTATCGTGTAAGTTGTTATTACATATGTGTTATGAGCCACGTTTGTAATCTAATTTCATTATTAACAAAGTTTTTTAATTTATGTTATTTATCTTCTGTTACTAAGTTAAGTTAGTGAATTAGTGGCTTGTGTATGCCACAATTGTAGGAGTTAGTTATTATTTAGTTTTATTTATTAGACTTATTCACGGTTTTAGCTATTTTTGTTTATGTCCAAGAAGGTATCTTAATCATAAAGAAGAGATTTGGAAGATTCCTTACTTGAAGTTCTCATAAATCAAGTTAAGTTGATAATTATGGAGAAAATAAAAATATCATGTATAAACTCGAATAACGACAATTAGCTAAATAAGTCTAATAAATAAAACTAAATAGTAACTAACTCCTACAATTGTGGCATACACAAGCCACTACTTCAATAACTTAACTTAGTAACAGAAGATAAATAACATAAATTAAATAACTATGTTAATAATGAAATTAGATTCCAAACGTGGCTCATAGCACATATGTAATAACAACTACAAGATACAGTGGAAAAGTAATAACCAAAATATACACTTAAACAATAGATTTAAATAGCTAGGGAATCATTGTGCGGACTTTACCAATTTAATGATGCGACGCAGCTCAGCACGCTTAATATTACGTTCTCGGGATGTCTCATCCATGGTCTTGAGATTAAGTAACAGTTGGTTTAAGAAAAATTTATCCAAAGATTTTTCTTTTCCCTATATATCATTTGTCAATTTGTAAAATTCAAGTGCATCAGAAGTGTTGGAAAGAGTTTTGGTGTTATTGGTAATATCTTTGTGTAATTTACAAAAATATCTTATATTTCTGTCTAATTGAATTATGCTACAATTAATTTCCCGTGTTTTTTGCAGATAAACATGGAAAGAACCTATGTTCTTCTCGATATCAGCAACTTCAACGTTCTTCCTCTGAATAAAATGCATTAGTCGACTCAGAATACAAACATTGGTAGCAGCCGGTTTCGTCTTTGTCGTCGTCTTATTTTCCATATTCTTAATCTTCTTCTTCATCTTCTTCCCAGAGAAATTATTGGGGTTATCATCTTCAGAATCTGTGTAACTTTTTGTAGACGACGACAATGACGAAACCGGCTGCTACCAATGTTTGTATTTTGAGTCGATTGATGCGTTTTATTCAGAGGAAGAACATAGAAGTTGCTGATATCGAGAAGAACATTGGTTGTTTCCTTGTTTAGCTTCAAAAAACACGGGAAACTAATTGTATAATAATTCAATGAGACAGAACGATAAGATATTTTCGTAAATTACACAAAGATATTACCAATAACCCCAAAACGCTTCCGAACACTTCTGAAGCAATTGAAATTTACAAATTGGGAAATGTTATATGGGAAAAAGAAAAATCTTTGGATAAATGTTTCCTAAACCAACTGTTACTTAATTTCAAAACCATGGATGAGACACCCCGAGAACTTAATATTAAGCGTGCTGAGCTGCGTCGCACCATTAAATTAGTAAAGTCCGCACTATGATTTCCTAGCTGATTAATTCTATTGTTTAAGTTTATATTTCAGTTGTTACATTTTTCGTTGTATCGTGTAAGTTGTTATTAAATATGTGTTATGAGCCACGTTTGTAATCTAATTTCATTATTAACAAAGTTTTTTAATTTATGTTATTTATCTTCTGTTACTAAGTTAAGTTAGTGAATTAGTGGCTTGTGTATGACACAATTGTAGGAGTTAGTTATTATTTAGTTTTATTTATTAGACTTATTCACGGTTTTAGCTATTTTTGTGTATGTCCAAGAAGGTATCTTAATCATAAAGAAGAGATTTGGAAGATTCCTTACTTGAAGTTCTCATAAATCAAGTTAAGTTGATAATTATGGAGAAAATAAAAATATCATGTATAAACTCGAATAACGACAATTAGCTAAATAAGTCTAATAAATAAAACTAAATAGTAACTAACTCCTACAATTGTGGCATACACAAGCCACTACTTCAATAACTTAACTTAGTAACAGAAGATAAATAACATAAATTAAATAACTATGTTAATAATGAAATTAGATTCCAAACGTGGCTCATAGCACATATGTAATAACAACTACAAGATACAGTGGAAAAGTAATAACCAAAATATACACTTAAACAATAGATTTAAATAGCTAGGGAATCATTGTGCGGACTTTACTAATTTAATGATGCGACGCAGCTCAGCACGCTTAATATTACGTTCTCGGGATGTCTCATCCATGGTCTTGAGATTAAGTAACAGTTGGTTTAAGAAAAATTTATCCAAAGATTTTTCTTTTCCCTATATATCATTTGTCAATTTGTAAAATTCAAGTGCATCAGAAGTGTTGGAAAGAGTTTTGGTGTTATTGGTAATATCTTTGTGTAATTTACAAAAATATCTTATATTTCTGTCTAATTGAATTATGCTACAATTAATTTCCCGTGTTTTTTGCAGATAAACATGGAAAGAACCTATGTTCTTCTCGATATCAGCAACTTCAACGTTCTTCCTCTGAATAAAATGCATTAGTCGACTCAGAATACAAACATTGGTAGCAGCCGGTTTCGTCTTTGTCGTCGTCTTATTTTCCATATTCTTAATCTTCTTCTTCATCTTCTTCCCAGAGAAATTATTGGGGTTATCATCTTCAGAATCTGTGAAACTTTTTGTAGACGACGACAATGACGAAACCGGCTGCTACCAATGTTTGTATTTTGAGTCGACTGATGCGTTTTATTCAGAGGAAGAACATAGAAGTTGCTGATATCGAGAAGAACATTGGTTGTTTCCTTGTTTAGCTTCAAAAAACACGGGAAACTAATTGTATAATAATTCAATGAGACAGAACGATAAGATATTTTCGTAAATTACACAAAGATATTACCAATAACCCCAAAACGCTTCCCAACACTTCTGAAGCAATTGAAATTTACAAATTGGGAAATGTTATATGGGAAAAAGAAAAATCTTTGGATAAATGTTTCCTAAACCAACTGTTACTTAATTTCAAAACCATGGATGAGACACCCCGAGAACTTAATATTAAGCGTGCTGAGCTGCGTCGCACCATTAAATTAGTAAAGTCCGCACTATGATTTCCTAGCTGATTAATTCTATTGTTTAAGTTTATATTTCAGTTGTTACATTTTTCGTTGTATCGTGTAAGTTGTTATTAAATATGTGTTATGAGCCACGTTTGTAATCTAATTTCATTATTAACAAAGTTTTTTAATTTATGTTATTTATCTTCTGTTACTAAGTTAAGTTAGTGAATTAGTGGCTTGTGTATGCCACAATTGTAGGAGTTAGTTATTATTTAGTTTTATTTATTAGACTTATTCACGGTTTTAGCTATTTTTGTTTATGTCCAAGAAGGTATCTTAATCATAAAGAAGTGATTTGGAAGATTCCTTACTTGAAGTTCTCATAAATCAAGTTAAGTTGATAATTATGGAGAAAATAAAAATATCATGTATAAACTCGAATAACGACAATTAGCTAAATAAGTCTAATAAATAAAACTAAATAGTAACTAACTCCTACAATTGTGGCATACACAAGCCACTACTTCAATAACTTAACTTAGTAACAGAAGATAAATAACATAAATTAAATAACTATGTTAATAATGAAATTAGATTCCAAACGTGGCTCATAGCACATATGTAATAACAACTACAAGATACAGTGGAAAAGTAATAACCAAAATATACACTTAAACAATAGATTTAAATAGCTAGGGAATCATTGTGCGGACTTTACTAATTTAATGATGCGACGCAGCTCAGCACGCTTAATATTACGTTCTCGGGATGTCTCATCCATGGTCTTGAGATTAAGTAACAGTTGGTTTAAGAAAAATTTATCCAAAGATTTTTCTTTTCCCTATATATCATTTGTCAATTTGTAAAATTCAAGTGCATCAGAAGTGTTGGAAAGAGTTTTGGTGTTATTGGTAATATCTTTGTGTAATTTACAAAAATATCTTATATTTCTGTCTAATTGAATTATGCTACAATTAATTTCCCGTGTTTTTTGCAGATAAACATGGAAAGAACCTATGTTCTTCTCGATATCAGCAACTTCAACGTTCTTCCTCTGAATAAAATGCATTAGTCGACTCAGAATACAAACATTGGTAGCAGCCGGTTTCGTCTTTGTCGTCGTCTTATTTTCCATATTCTTAATCTTCTTCTTCATCTTCTTCCCAGAGAAATTATTGGGGTTATCATCTTCAGAATCTGTGAAACTTTTTGTAGACGACGACAATGACGAAACCGGCTGCTACCAATGTTTGTATTTTGAGTCGACTGATGCGTTTTATTCAGAGGAAGAACATAGAAGTTGCTGATATCGAGAAGAACATTGGTTGTTTCCTTGTTTAGCTTCAAAAAACACGGGAAACTAATTGTATAATAATTCAATGAGACAGAAAGATAAGATATTTTCGTAAATCACACAAAGATATTACCAATAACCCCAAAACGCTTCCCAACACTTCTGAAGCAATTGAAATTTACAAATTGGGAAATGTTATATGGGAAAAAGAAAAATCTTTGGATAAATGTTTCCTAAACCAACTGTTACTTAATTTCAAAACCATGGATGAGACACCCCGAGAACTTAATATTAAGCGTGCTGAGCTGCGTCGCACCATTAAATTAGTAAAGTCCGCACTATGATTTCCTAGCTGATTAATTCTATTGTTTAAGTTTATATTTCAGTTGTTACATTTTTCGTTGTATCGTGTAAGTTGTTATTACATATGTGTTATGAGCCACGTTTGTAATCTAATTTCATTATTAACAAAGTTTTTTAATTTATGTTATTTATCTTCTGTTACTAAGTTAAGTTAGTGAATTAGTGGCTTGTGTATGCCACAATTGTAGGAGTTAGTTATTATTTAGTTTTATTTATTAGACTTATTCACGGTTTTAGCTATTTTTGTTTATGTCCAAGAAGGTATCTTAATCATAAAGAAGAGATTTGGAAGATTCCTTACTTGAAGTTCTCATAAATCAAGTTAAGTTGATAATTATGGAGAAAATAAAAATATCATGTATAAACTCGAATAACGACAATTAGCTAAATAAGTCTAATAAATAAAACTAAATAGTAACTAACTCCTACAATTGTGGCATACACAAGCCACTACTTCAATAACTTAACTTAGTAACAGAAGATAAATAACATAAATTAAATAACTATGTTAATAATGAAATTAGATTCCAAACGTGGCTCATAGCACATATGTAATAACAACTACAAGATACAGTGGAAAAGTAATAACCAAAATATACACTTAAACAATAGATTTAAATAGCTAGGGAATCATTGTGCGGACTTTACTAATTTAATGATGCGACGCGGCTCAGCACGCTTAATATTACGTTCTCGGGATGTCTCATCCATGGTCTTGAGATTAAGTAACAGTTGGTTTAAGAAAAATTTATCCAAAGATTTTTCTTTTCCCTATATATCATTTGTCAATTTGTAAAATTCAAGTGCATCAGAAGTGTTGGAAAGAGTTTTGGTGTTATTGGTAATATCTTTGTGTAATTTACAAAAATATCTTATATTTCTGTCTAATTGAATTATGCTACAATTAATTTCCCGTGTTTTTTGCAGATAAACATGGAAAGAACCTATGTTCTTCTCGATATCAGCAACTTCAACGTTCTTCCTCTGAATAAAATGCATTAGTCGACTCAGAATACAAACATTGGTAGCAGCCGGTTTCGTCTTTGTCGTCGTCTTATTTTCCATATTCTTAATCTTCTTCTTCATCTTCTTCCCAGAGAAATTATTGGGGTTATCATCTTCAGAATCTGTGAAACTTTTTGTAGACGACGACAATGACGAAACCGGCTGCTACCAATGTTTGTATTTTGAGTCGACTGATGCGTTTTATTCAGAGGAAGAACATAGAAGTTGCTGATATCGAGAAGAACATTGGTTGTTTCCTTGTTTAGCTTCAAAAAACACGGGAAACTAATTGTATCATAATTCAATTAGACATAAAGATAAGATATCTTCGTAAATTACACAAAGATATTACCAATAACACCAAAACACTTCCCAACACTTCTGATGCACTTGAAATTTACAAATTGGGAAATGTTAAATGGGAAAAAGAAAAATCTTTGGATAAATGTTTCCTTAACCAACTGTTACTTAATCTCAAAACCATGGATGAGACATCCCGAGAACTTAATATTAAGCGTGCTGATCTACGTCGCATCGTTAAATTAGTAAAGTCCGCACAATGATTCCCTAACTTATTAAATCTACTGTTTATGTTTATATTCGGTTGTTACTTTTTCCGTTGTATCGTGTAAGTTGTTATTACATATGTGTTATGAGCCACGTTTCGTATCGAATTTCATTATCAACATAGTTATTTAATTTATGTTACTTATCTTCTGTTACTAAGTAAAGTTAGTGAAGTAGTGGTTTGT
This sequence comes from Linaria vulgaris, assembly GCA_948329865.1. NCBI lineage: Eukaryota > Viridiplantae > Streptophyta > Magnoliopsida > Lamiales > Plantaginaceae > Linaria > Linaria vulgaris. The sequence continues at coordinate 1,807,067 of OX415253.1, read as the reverse complement.
GTATGTCACAATTAAATAAGTTAGTTATTATTTAGTTTTATTTATTAAACTTATTCACGATTTTAGCTGTTTCTGTTTATGTCCAAGAAGGCATCTTAATCATAAAGAAGAGCTTTGGAAGATTCCTTACTTGAAGTTCTCATAAATCAAGTTAGTTGATAATTATGGAGAAAAAAAAATACCATGTATAAACTCTAATAACAACTATTAGCTAAATAAGTCTAATAAATAGAACTAAATAATAACTAACTCCTACAATTGTGGCATACACTAGCCACTACTTCACTAACTTAACTTAGTAACAGAAGATAAGTAACATAAATTAATTAACTATGTTAATAATGAATTTAGATTCCAAACGTGGCTCATAACACATATGTAATAAAAACTTACACGATACAACGAAAAAAGTAACAATCGAAATATAAACTTAAACAATAGATTTAATCAGCTAGGGAATCATTGTGCAGACTTTACTAATTTAATGATGCGACGCAGCTCAACCCGCTTAATATTAAGTTCTCGTGATGTCTCATCCATGGTTTTGAGATTAAGTAACAGTTGGTTTAGGAAAAATTTATCCAAAGATTTTCCTTTTCCCCATATATCATTTGCCAATTTGTAAATTTCAAGTGCATCAGAAGTGTTGGAAAGCATTTTGGTGTTATTGGTAATATCTTTGTGAAATTTACAAAAATATCTTATCTTTCTGTCTAATTGAATTATGCTACAATTAATTTCCCGTGTTTTTTGCAGATAAACATGGAAATAACCTATGTTCTTCGCGATATCAGCAACTTCAACGTTCTTCCTCTGAATAAAATGCATTAGTCGACTCAGAATACAAACATTGGTAGCAGCCGGTTTCGTCTTTGTCGTCGTCTTCTTTTCCATATTCTTAATCTTCTTCTTCATCTTCTTCCCAGAGAAATTATTGAGGTTATCATCTTCAGAATCTGTGAAACTTTTTGTAGACGACGACAATGACGAAACCGGCTGCTACCAATGTTTGTATTTTGAGTCGAGTGATGCGTTTTATTCAGAGGAAGAACATAGAAGTTGCTGATATCGAGAAGAACATTGGTTGTTTCCTTGTTTAGCTTCAAAAAACACGGGAAACTAATTGTATAATAATTCAATGAGACAGAAAGATAAGATATTTTCGTAAATTACACAAAGATATTACCAATAACCCCAAAACGCTTCACAACACTTCTGAAGCAATTGAAATTTACAAATTGGGAAATGTTATATGGGAAAAAGAAAAATCTTTGGATAAATGTTTCCTAAACCAACTGTTACTTAATTTCAAAACCATGGATGAGACACCCCGAGAACTTAATATTAAGCGTGCTGAGCTGCGTCGCACCATTAAATTAGTAAAGTCCGCACTATGATTCCCTAGCTGATTAATTCTATTGTTTAAGTTTATATTTCAGTTGTTACATTTTTTGTTGTATCGTGTAAGTTGTTATTACATATGTGTTATGAGCCACGTTTGTAATCTAATTTCATTATTAACAAAGTTATTTAATTTATGTTATTTATCTTCTGTTACTAAGTTAAGTTAGTGAAGTAGTGGCTTGTGTATGCCACAATTGTAGGAGTTAGTTATTATTTAGTTTTATTTGTTAGACTTATTCACGGTTTTAGCTGTTTTTGTTTATGTCCAAGAAGGTATCTTAATCATAAAGAAGAGATTTGGAATATTCCTTACTTGAAGTTCTCATAAATCAAGTTAAGTTGATAATTATGGAGAAAATAAAAATATCATGTATAAACTCGAATAACGACAATTAGCTAAATAAGTCTAATAAATAAAACTAAATAGTAACTAACTCCTACAATTGTGGCATACACAAGCCACTACTTCACTAACTTAACTTAGTAACAGAAGATAAGTAACATAAATTAATTAACTATGTTAATAATGAATTTAGATTCCAAACGTGGCTCATAACACATATGTAATAAAAACTTACACGATACAACGAAAAAAGTAACAATTGAAATATAAACTTAAACAATATATTTAATCAGCTAGGGAATCATTGTGCAGAATTTCCTAATTTAATGATGCGACGCAGCTCAACCTGCTTAATATTAAGTTCTCGTGATGTCTCATCCATGGTTTTGAGATTAAGTAACAGTTGGTTTAGGAAAAATTTATCCAAAGATTTTCCTTTTCCCCATATATCATTTGCCAATTTGTAAATTTCAAGTGCATCAGAAGTGTTGGATAGCATTTTGGTGTTATTGGTAATATCTTTGTGTAATTTACAAAAATATCTTATCTTTCTGTCTAATTGAATTATGCTACAATTAATTTCCCGTGTTTTTTGCGGATAAACATGGAAATAACCTATGTTCTTCGCGATATCAGCAACTTCAACGTTCTTCCTCTGAATAAAATGCATTTGTCGACTCAGAATACAAACATTGGTAGCAGCCGGTTTCGTCTTTGTCGTCGTCTTCTTTTCCATATTCTTAATCTTCTTCTTCATCTTCTTCCCAGAGAAATTATTCGGGTTATCATCTTCAGAATCTGTGAAACTTTTTGTAGACGACGACAATGACGAAACCGGCTGCTACCAATGTTTGTATTTTGAGTCGACTGATGCGTTTTATTCAGAGGAAGAACATAGAAGTTGCTGATATCGAGAAGAACATTGGTTGTTTCCTTGTTTAGCTTCAAAAAACACGGGAAACTAATTGTATAATAATTCAATGAGACAGAAAGATAAGATATTTTCGTAAATTACACAAAGATATTACCAATAACCCCAAAACGCTTCCCAACACTTCTGAAGCAATTGAAATTTACAAATTGGGAAATGTTATATGGGAAAAAGAAAAATCTTTGGATAAATGTTTCCTAAACCAACTGTTACTTAATTTCAAAACCATAGATGAGACACCCCGAGAACTTAATATTAAGCGTGCTGAGCAGCGTCGCACCATTAAATTAGTAAAGTCCGCACTATGATTCCCTAGCTGATTAATTCTATTGTTTAAGTTTATATTTCAGTTGTTACATTTTTCGTTGTATCGTGTAAGTTGTTATTACATATGTGTTATGAGCCACGTTTGTAATCTAATTTCATTATTAACAAAGTTATTTAATTTATGTTATTTATCTTCTGTTACTAAGTTAAGTTAGTGAAGTAGTGGCTTGTGTATGCCACAATTGTAGGAGTTAGTTATTATTTAGTTTTATTTATTAGACTTATTCACGGTTTTAGCTGTTTTTGTTTATGTCCAAGAAGGTATCTTAATCATAAAGAAGAGATTTGGAAGATTCCTTACTTGAAGTTCTCATAAATCAAGTTAAGTTGATAATTATGGAGAAAATAAAAATATCATGTATAAACTCGAATAACGACAATTAGCTAAATAAGTCTAATAAATAAAACTAAATAGTAACTAACTCCTACAATTGTGGCATACACAAGCCACTACTTCAATAACTTAACTTAGTAACAGAAGATAAATAACATAAATTAAATAACTGTGTTAATAATGAAATTAGATTCCAAACGTGGCTCATAGCACATATGTAATAACAACTACAAGATACAACGAAAAAAGTAACAATTGAAATATAAACTTAAACAATATATTTAATCAGCTAGGGAATCATTGTGCAGAATTTCCTAATTTAATGATGCGACGCAGCTCAACCTGCTTAATATTAAGTTCTCGTGATGTCTCATCCATGGTTTTGAGATTAAGTAACAGTTGGTTTAGGAAAAATTTATCCAAAGATTTTCCTTTTCCCCATATATCATTTGCCAATTTGTAAATTTCAAGTGCATCAGAAGTGTTGGATAGCATTTTGGTGTTATTGGTAATATCTTTGTGTAATTTACAAAAATATCTTATCTTTCTGTCTAATTGAATTATGCTACAATTAATTTCCCGTGTTTTTTGCGGATAAACATGGAAATAACCTATGTTCTTCGCGATATCAGCAACTTCAACGTTCTTCCTCTGAATAAAATGCATTTGTCGACTCAGAATACAAACATTGGTAGCAGCCGGTTTCGTCTTTGTCGTCGTCTTCTTTTCCATATTCTTAATCTTCTTCTTCATCTTCTTCCCAGAGAAATTATTCGGGTTATCATCTTCAGAATCTGTGAAACTTTTTGTAGACGACGACAATGACGAAACCGGCTGCTACCAATGTTTGTATTTTGAGTCGACTGATGCGTTTTATTCAGAGGAAGAACATAGAAGTTGCTGATATCGAGAAGAACATTGGTTGTTTCCTTGTTTAGCTTCAAAAAACACGGGAAACTAATTGTATAATAATTCAATGAGACAGAAAGATAAGATATTTTCGTAAATTACACAAAGATATTACCAATAACCCCAAAACGCTTCCCAACACTTCTGAAGCAATTGAAATTTACAAATTGGGAAATGTTATATGGGAAAAAGAAAAATCTTTGGATAAATGTTTCCTAAACCAACTGTTACTTAATTTCAAAACCATAGATGAGACACCCCGAGAACTTAATATTAAGCGTGCTGAGCAGCGTCGCACCATTAAATTAGTAAAGTCCGCACTATGATTCCCTAGCTGATTAATTCTATTGTTTAAGTTTATATTTCAGTTGTTACATTTTTCGTTGTATCGTGTAAGTTGTTATTACATATGTGTTATGAGCCACGTTTGTAATCTAATTTCATTATTAACAAAGTTATTTAATTTATGTTATTTATCTTCTGTTACTAAGTTAAGTTAGTGAAGTAGTGGCTTGTGTATGCCACAATTGTAGGAGTTAGTTATTATTTAGTTTTATTTATTAGACTTATTCACGGTTTTAGCTGTTTTTGTTTATGTCCAAGAAGGTATCTTAATCATAAAGAAGAGATTTGGAAGATTCCTTACTTGAAGTTCTCATAAATCAAGTTAAGTTGATAATTATGGAGAAAATAAAAATATCATGTATAAACTCGAATAACGACAATTAGCTAAATAAGTCTAATAAATAAAACTAAATAGTAACTAACTCCTACAATTGTGGCATACACAAGCCACTACTTCAATAACTTAACTTAGTAACAGAAGATAAATAACATAAATTAAATAACTGTGTTAATAATGAAATTAGATTCCAAACGTGGCTCATAGCACATATGTAATAACAACTACAAGATACAGTGGAAAAGTAATAACCAAAATATAAACTTAAACAATAGATTTAATCAGCTAGGGAATCATTGTGCAGACTTTACTAATTTAATGATGCGACGCAGCTCAACCCGCTTAATATTAAGTTCTCGTGATGTCTCATCCATGGTTTTGAGATTAAGTAACAGTTGGTTTAGGAAAAATTTATCCAAATATTTTCCTTTTCCCCATATATCATTTGCCAATTTGTAAATTTCAAGTGCATCAGAAGTGTTGGAAAGCATTTTGGTGTTATTGGTAATATCTTTGTGTAATTTACAAAAATATCTTATCTTTCTGTCTAATTGAATTATGCTACAATTAATTTCCCGTGTTTTTTGCGGATAAACATGGAAATAACCTATGTTCTTCGCGATATCAGCAACTTCAACGTTCTTCCTCTGAATAAAATGCATTAGTCGACTCAGAATACAAACATTGGTAGCAGCCGGTTTCGTCTTTGTCATCGTCTTCTTTTCCATATTCTTAATCTTCTTCTTCATCTTCTTCCCAGAGAAATTATTGGGGTTATCATCTTCAGAATCTGTGAAACTTTTTGTAGACGACGACAATGACGAAACCGGCTGCTACCAATGTTTGTATTTTGAGTCGACTGATGCGTTTTATTCAGAGGAAGAACATAGAAGTTGCTGATATCGAGAAGAACATTGGTTGTTTCCTTGTTTAGCTTCAAAAAACACGGGAAACTAATTGTATAATAATTCAATGAGACAGAAAGATAAGATATTTTCGTAAATTACACAAAGATATTACCAATAACCCCAAAACGCTTCCCAACACTTCTGAAGCAATTGAAATTTACAAATTGGGAAATGTTATATGGGAAAAAGAAAAATCTTTGGATAAATGTTTCCTAAACCAACTGTTACTTAATTTCAAAACCATGGATGAGACACCCCGAGAACTTAATATAAGCGTGCTGAGCTGCGTCGCACCATTAAATTAGTAAAGTCCGCACTATGATTCCCTAGCTGATTAATTCTATTGTTTAAGTTTATATTTCAGTTGTTACACTTTTCGTTGTATCGTGTAAGTTGTTATTACATATGTGTTATGAGCCAAGTTTGTAATCTAATTTCGTTATTAACAAAGTTATTTAATTTATGTTATTTATCTTCTGTTACTAAGTTAAGTTAGTGAAGTAGTGGCTTGTGTATGCCACAATTGTAGGAGTTAGTTATTATTTAGTTTTATTTATTAGACTTATTCACGGTTTTAGCTGTTTTTGTTTATGTCCAAGAAGGTATCTTAATCATAAAGAAGAGATTTGGAAGATTCCTTACTTGAAGTTCTCATAAATCAAGTTAAGTTGATAATTATGGAGAAAATAAAAATATCATGTATAAACTCGAATAACGACAATTAGCTAAATAAGTCTAATAAATAAAACTAAATAGTAACTAACTCCTACAATTGTGGCATACACAAGCCACTACTTCAATAACTTAACTTAGTAACAGAAGATAAATAACATAAATTAAATAACTGTGTTAATAATGAAATTAGATTCCAAACGTGGCTCATAGCACATATGTAATAACAACTACAAGATACAGTGGAAAAGTAACAACCAAAATATAAACTTAAACAATAGATTTAAATAGCTAGGGAATCATTGTGCGGACTTTACTAATTTAATGATGCGACGCAGCTCAGCACGCTTAATATTACGTTCTCGGGATGTCTCATCCATGGTCTGGAGATTAAGTAACAGTTGGTTTAAGAAAAAATTATCCAAAGATTTTTCTTTTCCCCATATATCATTTGTCAATTTGTAAAATTCAAGTGCATCAGAAGTGTTGGAAAGAGTTTTGGTGTTATTGGTAATATCTTTGTGTAATTTACAAAAATATCTTATATTTCTGTCTAATTGAATTATGCTACAATTAATTTCCCGTGTTTTTTGCAGATAAACATGGAAAGAACCTATGTTCTTCTCGATATCAGCAACTTCAACGTTCTTCCTCTGAATAAAATGCATTAGTCGACTCAGAATACAAACATTGGTAGCAGCCGATTTCGTCGTTGTCGTCGTCTTCTTTTCCATATTCTTAATCTTCTTCTTCATCTTCTTCCTAGAGAAATTATTGGGGTTATCATCTTTAGAATCTGTGAAACTTTTCGCAGACGACGACAATAACGAAACGGACTGCTACCAATGTTTGTATTTTGAGTCGACTGATGCGTTTTATTCAGAGGAAGAACATAGAAGTTGCTGATATCGAGAAGAACATTGGTTCTTTCCTTGTTTACCTTCAAAAAACACGGGAAACTAATTGTATCATAATTCAATTAGACAGAAAGATAAGATATTTTCGTAAATTACACAAATATATTACCAATAACACCAAAACGCTTCCCAACACTTCTGATGCACTTGAAATTTACAAATTGGGAAATGATATATGGGAAAAAGAAAAATATTTGGATAAATGTTTCCTAAACCTACTGTTACTTAATCTCGAAACCATGGATGAGACATCCCGAGAACTTAATATTAAGCGTGTTGAGCTGCGTCGCATCATTAAATTATTAATGTCCGCAAAATAATTCCCTAGCTGATTAAATCTATTGTTTAAGTTTATATTTCGGTTGTTACTTTTTTCGTTGTATCGTGTAAGTTGTTATTACATATGTGTTATGAGCCACGTTTCAAATCGAATTTTATTATTAACATAGTTATTTAATTTATGTTACTTATCTTCTGTTACTAAGTAAAGTTAGTGAAGTAGTGGCTTGTGTATGTCACAGTTGTATGCGTTAGTTATTATTTAGTTTTATTTATTAAACTTATTCACGGTTTTAGCTGTTTCTGTTTATGTCCAAGAAGGTATCTTAATCATAAAGAAGAGCTTTGGAAGATTCCTTACTTGAAGTTCTCATAAATCAAGTTAGTTGATAATTATGGAGAAAATAAAAATACCATGTATAAACTCGAATAACAACTATTAGCTAAATAAGTCTAATAAATAGAACTAAATAATAACTAACTCCTACAATTGTGGCATACACTAGCCACTACTTCACTAACTTAACTTAGTAACAGAAGATAAGTAACGTAAATTAAATAACTATGTTAATAATGAAATTAGATTCCAAATGTGGCTCATAGCACATATGTAATAACAACTTGCACGATGCAACATAAAAAGTAACAACTGAAATATAAACTTAAACAATAGATTTAACCAGCTAGGGAATCATTGTGCAGACTTTACTAATTTAATGATGCGACGCAGCTCAGCACGCTTAATATTAAGTTCACGTGATGTCTCATCCATGGTTTTGAGATTAAGTAACAGTTGGTTTAGGAAAAATTTATCCAAAGATTTTTCTTTTCCCCTTATATCATTTGCCAATTTGTAAATTTCAAGTGCATCAGAAGTGTTGGAAAGTGTTTTGGTGTTATTGGTAATATCTTTGTGTAATTTACAAAAATATCTTATCTTTCTGTCTAATTGAATTATGCTACAATTAATTTCCCGTGTTTTTTGCAGATAAACATGGAAAGAACCTATGTTCTTCTCGATATCATCAACTTCAACGTTCTTCCTCTGAATAAAATGCATTAGTCGACTCAGAATACAAACATTGGTAGCAGCCGGTTTCGCCGTTGTCGTCGTCTTCTTTTCCATATTCTTAATCTTCTTCTTCATCTTCTTCCCAGAGAAATTATTGGGGTTATCATCTTCAGAATCTGTGAAACTTTTCGTAGACGACGACAATGACGAAACCGCCTGCTACCAATGCTTGTATTTTGAGTCGACTGATGCGTTTTATTCAGAGGAAGAACATAAAAGTTGCTGATATCGAGAAGAACATTGGTTCTTTCCTTGTTTACCTTCAAAAAACACGGAAAACTAATTATATCATAATTCAATTATACAGAAAGATAAGATATTTTCTTAAATTACACAAAGATAATACCAATAACACCAAAACGCTTCCCAACACTTCTGATGCACTTGAAATTTACAAATTGGGAAATGATATATGGGAAAAAGAAAAATCTTTGGATAAATGTTTCCTAAACCAACTGTTACTTAATTTCAAAACCATGGATGAGACATCCCGAGAACTTAATATTAAGCGTGCTGAGCTGCGTCGCATCATTAAATTAGTAAAGTCCGCACTATGATTCCCTAGCTGATTAATTCTATTGTTTAAGTTTATATTTCAGTTGTTACATTTTTCGTTGAATCGTGTAAGTTGTTATTACATATGTGTTATGAGCCACGTTTGTAATCTAATTTCATTATTAACATAGTTATTTAATTTATGTTACTTATCTTCTGTTACTAAGTTAAGTTAGTGAAGTAGTGGCTTGTGTATGCCACAATTGTAGGAGTTAGTTATTATTTAGTTTTATTTATTAGACTTATTCACGGTTTTAGCTGTTTTTGTTTATGTCCAAGAAGGTATCTTAATCATAAAGAAGAGATTTGGAAGATTCCTTACTTGAAGTTCTCATAAATCAAGTTAGTTGATAATTATGGAGAAAATAAAAATACCATGTATAAACTCGAATAACAACTATTAGCTAAATAAGTCTAATAAATAGAACTAAATAATAACTAACTCCTACAATTGTGGCATACACTAGCCACTACGTCACTAACTTAACTTAGTAACAGAAGATAAGTAACATAAATTAATTAACTATGTTAATAATGAATTTAGATTCCAAACGTGGCTCATAACACATATGTAATAAAAACTTATACGATACAACGAAAAAAGTAACAATCGAAATATAAACTTAAACAATAGATTTAATCAGCTAGGGAATCATTGTGCAGACTTTACTAATTTAATGATGCGACGCAGCTCAACCCGCTTAATATTAAGTTCTCGGGATGTCTCATCCATGGTTTTGAGATTAAGTAACAATTGGTTTAGGAAAAATTTATCCAAAGATTTTCCTTTTCCCCATATATCATTTGCCAATTTGTAAATTTCAAGTGCATCAGAAGTGTTGGAAACGTTTTGGTGTTATTGGTAATATCTTTGTGTAATTTACAAAAATATCTTATCTTTCTGTCTAATTGAATTATGCTACAATTAATTTCCCGTGTTTTTTGCAGATAAACATGGAAATAACATATGTTCTTCGCGATATCAGCAACTTCAACGTTCTTCCTCTGAATAAAATGCATTAGTCGACTCAGAATACAAACATTGGTAGCAGCCGGTTTCGTCTTTGTCGTCGTCTTCTTTTCCATATTCTTAATCTTCTTCTTCATCTTCTTCCCAGAGAAATTATTGGGGTTATCATCTTCAGAATCTGTGAAACTTTTTGTAGACGACGACAATGACGAAACCGGCTGCTACCAATGTTTGTATTTTGAGTCGACTGATGCGTTTTATTCAGAGGAAGAACATAGAAGTTGCTGATATCGAGAAGAACATTGGTTCTTTCCTTGTTTACCTTCAAAAAACACGGAAAACTAATTATATCATAATTCAATTATACAGAAAGATAAGATATTTTCTTAAATTACACAAAGATAATACCAATAACACCAAAACGCTTCCCAACACTTCTGATGCACTTGAAATTTACAAATTGGGAAATGATATATGGGAAAAAGAAAAATCTTTGGATAAATGTTTCCTAAACCAACTGTTACTTAATTTCAAAACCATGGATGAGACATCCCGAGAACTTAATATTAAGCGTGCTGAGCTGCGTCGCATCATTAAATTAGTAAAGTCCGCACTATGATTCCCTAGCTGATTAATTCTATTGTTTAAGTTTATATTTCAGTTGTTACATTTTTCGTTGAATCGTGTAAGTTGTTATTACATATGTGTTATGAGCCACGTTTGTAATCTAATTTCATTATTAACATAGTTATTTAATTTATGTTACTTATCTTCTGTTACTAAGTTAAGTTAGTGAAGTAGTGGCTTGTGTATGCCACAATTGTAGGAGTTAGTTATTATTTAGTTTTATTTATTAGACTTATTCACGGTTTTAGCTGTTTTTGTTTATGTCCAAGAAGGTATCTTAATCATAAAGAAGAGATTTGGAAGATTCCTTACTTGAAGTTCTCATAAATCAAGTTAGTTGATAATTATGGAGAAAATAAAAATACCATGTATAAACTCGAATAACAACTATTAGCTAAATAAGTCTAATAAATAGAACTAAATAATAACTAACTCCTACAATTGTGGCATACACTAGCCACTACGTCACTAACTTAACTTAGTAACAGAAGATAAGTAACATAAATTAATTAACTATGTTAATAATGAATTTAGATTCCAAACGTGGCTCATAACACATATGTAATAAAAACTTATACGATACAACGAAAAAAGTAACAATCGAAATATAAACTTAAACAATAGATTTAATCAGCTTGGGAATCATTGTGCAGACTTTACTAATTTAATGATGCGACGCAGCTCAACCCGCTTAATATTAAGTTCTCGGGATGTCTCATCCATGGTTTTGAGATTAAGTAATAGTTGGTTTAGGAAAAATTTATCCAAAGATTTTCCTTTTCCCCATATATCATTTGCCAATTTGTAAATTTCAAGTGCATCAGAAGTGTTGGAAACGTTTTGGTGTTATTGGTAATATCTTTGTGTAATTTACAAAAATATCTTATCTTTCTGTCTAATTGAATTGTGCTACAATTAATTTCCCGTGTTTTTTGCAGATAAACATGGAAATAACATATGTTCTTCGCGATATCAGCAACTTCAACGTTCTTCCTCTGAATAAAATGCATTAGTCGACTCAGAATACAAACATTGGTAGCAGCCGGTTTCGTCTTTGTCGTCGTCTTCTTTTCCATATTCTTAATCTTCTTCTTCATCTTCTTCCCAGAGAAATTATTGGGGTTATCATCTTCAGAATCTGTGAAACTTTTTGTAGACGACGACAATGACGAAACCGGCTGCTACCAATGTTTGTATTTTGAGTCGACTGATGCGTTTTATTCAGAGGAAGAACATAGAAGTTGCTGATATCGAGAAGAACATTGGTTGTTTCCTTGTTTAGCTTCAAAAAACACGGGAAACTAATTGTATAATAATTCAATGAGACAGAAAGATAAGATATTTTCGTAAAATACACAAAGATATTACCAATAACCCCAAAACGCTTCCCAACACTTCTGAAGCAATTGAAATTTACAAATTGGGAAATGTTATATGGGAAAAAGAAAAATCTTTGGATAAATGTTTCCTAAACCAACTGTTACTTAATTTCAAAACCATGGATGAGACATCCCGAGAACTTAATATTAAGCGTGCTGAGCTGCGTCGCACCATTAAATTAGTAAAGTCCGCACTATGATTCCCTAGCTGATTAATTCTATTGTTTAAGTTTATATTTCAGTTGTTACATTTTTCGTTGTATCGTGTAAGTTGTTATTACATATGTGTTATGAGCCACGTTTGTAATCTAATTTCATTATTAACAAAGTTATTTAATTTATGTTATTTATCTTCTGTTACTAAGTTAAGTTAGTGAAGTAGTGGCTTGTGTATGCCACAATTGTAGGAGTTAGTTATTATTTTGTTTTATTTATTAGACTTATTCACGGTTTTAGCTGTTTTTGTTTATGTCCAAGAAGGTATCTTAATCATAAAGAAGAGATTTGGAAGATTCCTTACTTGAAGTTCTCATAAATCAAGTTAAGTTGATAATTATGGAGAAAATAAAAATATCATGTATAAACTCGAATAACGACAATTAGCTAAATAAGTCTAATAAATAAAACTAAATAGTAACTAACTCCTACAATTGTGGCATACACAAGCCACTACTTCACTAACTTGACTTAGTAACAGAAGATAAATAACATAAATTAAATAACTATGTTAATAATGAAATTAGATTCCAAATGTGGCTCATAGAACATATGTAATAACAACTACACGATACAATGGAAAAGTAACAACCAAAATATAAACTTAAACAATAGATTTAAATAGCTAGGGAATCATTGTGCGGACTTTACTAATTTAATGATGCGACGCAGCTCAGCACGCTTAATATTAAGTTCTCGGAATGTCTCGTCCATGGTTTTGAAATTAAGTAACAATTGGTTTAGGAAACATTTATCCAAAGATTTTTCTTTTTCCCATATATGATTTCTCAATTTGTAAATTTCAAGTGCATCAAAAGTGTTGGGAAGCGTTTTGCTGTTATTGGTAATATCTTTGTGTAATTTACGAAAATATCTCATCTTTCTGTCTAATTGAATTATGATACAATTAGTTTCCCGTGTTTTTTGAAGGTAAACAAGGAAAGAACCAATGTTCTTCTCGATACCAGCAACTTCTATGTTCTTCCTCTGAATAAAACGCATCAGTAGACTCAAAATACAAACATTGGTAGCAGCCGGTTTCGTTATTGTCGTCGTCTTCTTTTCCATATTCTTAATCTTCTTCTTCATCTTCTTCCCAGAGAAATTATTCGGGTTATCATCTTCAGAATCTGTGAAACTTTTCGTAGCCGACGACAATAACGAAACCGGCTGCTACCAATGTTTGTATTTTGAGTCGACTGATGCGTTTTATTCAGAGGAAGAACATAGAAGTTGCTGATATCGAGAAGAACTTTGGTTCTTTCCTTGTTTACCTTCAAAAAACATGGGAAACTAATTGTATCAATATTCAATTAGACAGAAAGATAAGATATTTTCGTAAATTACACAAAGATATTACCAATAACAGTAAAACGCTTCCCAACACTTCTGGTGCACTTGAAATTTACAAATTGGGAAATGATATATGGGAAAAAGAAACCATGGATGAGACATCCCGAGAACTTAATATTAAGCGTGCTGAGCTGCGTCGCATCATTAAATTAGTAAAGTCTGCACTATGATTCCCTAGCTGATTAATAATATTGTTTAAGTTTATATTTCAGTTGTTACTTTTTTCGTTGTATCGTGTAAGTTGTTATTACATATGTGTTATGAGCCACGTTTGGAATCTAATTTCATTATTAACATAGTTATTTAATTTATGTTACTTATCTTCTGTTACTAAGTTAAGTTAGTGAAGTAGTGGCTTGTGTATGCCACAATTGTAGGAGTTAGTTATTATTTAGTTTTATTTATTAGACTTATTCACCGTTTTAGCTGTTTTTGCTTATGTCCAAGAAGGTATCTTAATCATAAAGAAGAGATTTGGAAGATTCCTTACTTGAAGTTCTCATAAATCAAGTTAAGTTGATAATTATGGAGAAAATAAAAATATCATGTATAAACTCGAATAACGACAATTAGCTAAATAAGTCTAATAAATAAAACTAAATAGTAACTAACTCCTACAATTGTGGCATACACAAGCCACTACTTCACTAACTTGACTTAGTAACAGAAGATAAATAACATAAATTAAATAACTATGTTAATAATGAAATTAGATTCCAAATGTGGCTCATAGCACATATGTAATAACAACTACACGATACAATGGAAAAGTAACAACCAAAATATAAACTTAAACAATAGATTTAAATAGCTAGGGAATCATTGTGCGGACTTTACTAATTTAATGATGCGACGCAGCTCAGCACGCTTAATATTAAGTTCTCGGAATGTCTCATCCATGGTTTTGAAATTAAGTAACAGTTGGTTTAGGAAACATTTATCCAAAGATTTTTCTTTTTCCCATATATGATTTCTCAATTTGTAAATTTCAAGTGCATCAGAAGTGTTGGGAAGCATTTTGCTGTTATTGGTAATATCTTTGTGTAATTTACGAAAATATCTCATCTTTCTGTCTAATTGAATTATGATACAATTAGTTTCCCGTGTTTTTTGAAGGTAAACAAGGAAAGAACCAATGTTCTTCTCGATACCAGCAACTTCTATGTTCTTCCTCTGAATAAAACGCATCAGTAGACTCAAAATACAAACATTGGTAGCAGCCGGTTTCGTTATTGTCGTCGTCTTCTTTTCCATATTCTTAATCTTCTTCTTCATCTTCTTCCCAGAGAAATTATTGGGGTTATCATCTTCAGAATCTGTGAAACTTTTCGTAGCCGACGACAATAACGAAACCGGCTGCTACCAATGTTTGTATTTTGAGTCGACTGATGCGTTTTATTCAGAGGAAGAACATAGAAGTTGCTGATATCGAGAAGAACTTTGGTTCTTTCCTTGTTTACCTTCAAAAAACATGGGAAACTAATTGTATCAATATTCAATTAGACAGAAAGATAAGATATTTTCGTAAATTACACAAAGATATTACCAATAACAGTAAAACGCTTCCCAACACTTCTGGTGCACTTGAAATTTACAAATTGGGAAATGATATATGGGAAAAAGAAACCATGGATGAGACATCCCGAGAACTTAATATTAAGCGTGCTGAGCTGCGTCGCATCATTAAATTAGTAAAGTCCGCACTATGATTCCCTAGCTGATTAATAATATTGTTTAAGTTTATATTTCAGTTGTTACTTTTTTCGTTGTATCGTGTAAGTTGTTATTACATATGTGTTATGAGCCACGTTTGGAATCTAATTTCATTATTAACATAGTTATTTAATTTATGTTACTTATCTTCTGTTACTAAGTTAAGTTAGTGAAGTAGTGGCTTGTGTATGCCACAATTGTAGGAGTTAGTTATTATTTAGTTTTATTTATTAGACTTATTCACCGTTTTAGCTGTTTTTGCTTATGTCCAAGAAGGTATCTTAATCATAAATAAGAGATTTGGAAGATTCCTTACTTGAAGTTCTCATAAATCAAGTTAAGTTGATAATTATGGAGAAAATAAAAATATCATGTATAAACTCGAATAACGACAATTAGCTAAATAAGTCTAATAAATAAAACTAAATAGTAACTAACTCCTACAATTGTGGCATACACAAGCCACTACTTCACTAACTTGACTTAGTAACAGAAGATAAATAACATAAATTAAATAACTATGTTAATAATGAAATTAGATTCCAAATGTGGCTCATAGCACATATGTAATAACAACTACACAATACAATGGAAAAGTAACAACCAAAATATAAACTTAAACAATAGATTTAAATAGCTAGGGAATCATTGTGCGGACTTTACTAATTTAATGATGCGACGCAGCTCAGCACGCTTAATATTAAGTTCTCGGAATGTCTCCTCCATGGTTTTGAAATTAAGTAACAGTTGGTTAAGGAAACATTTATCCAAAGATTTTTCTTTTTCCCATATATGATTTCTCAATTTGTAAATTTCAAGTGCATCAGAAGTGTTGGGAAGCGTTTTGCTGTTATTGGTAATATCTTTGTGTAATTTACGAAAATATCTTATCTTTCTGTCTAATTGAATTATGATACAATTAGTTTCCCGTGTTTTTTGAAGGTAAACAAGGAAAGAACCAATGTTCTTCTCGATACCAGCAACTTCTATGTTCTTCCTCTGAATAAAACGCATCAGTAGACTCAAAATACAAACATTGGTAGCAGCCGGTTTCGTTATTGTCGTCGTCTTCTTTTCCATATTCTTAATCTTCTTCTTCATCTTCTTCCCAGAGAAATTATTGGGGTTATCATCTTCAGAATCTGTGAAACTTTTCGTAGCCGACGACAATAACGAAACCGGCTGCTACCAATGTTTGTATTTTGAGTCGACTGATGCGTTTTATTCAGAGGAAGAACATAGAAGTTGCTGATATCGAGAAGAACTTTGGTTCTTTCCTTGTTTACCTTCAAAAAACATGGGAAACTAATTGTATCATAATTCAATTAGACAGAAAGATAAGATATTTTCGTAAATTACACAAAGATATTACCAATAACAGTAAAACGCTTCCCAACACTTCTGGTGCACTTGAAATTTACAAATTGGGAAATGATATATGGGAAAAAGAAAAATATTTGGATAAATGTTTCCTAAACCAACTGTTACTTAATCTCGAAACCATGGATGAGACATCCCGAGAACTTAATATTAAGCGTGTTGAGCTGCGTCGCATCATTAAATTATTAATGTCCGCAAAATGATTCCCTAGCTGATTAAATCTATTGTTTAAGTTTATATTTCGGTTGTTACTTTTTTCGTTGTATCGTGTAAGTTGTTATTACATATGTGTTATGAGCCACGTTTGGAATCTAATTTCATTATTAACATAGTTATTTAATTTATGTTACTTATCTTCTGTTACTAAGTTAAGTTAGTGAAGTAGTGGCTTGTGTATGCCACAATTGTAGGAGTTAGTTATTATTTAGTTTTATTTATTAGACTTATTCACCGTTTTAGCTGTTTTTGCTTATTTCCAAGAAGGTATCTTAATCATAAAGAAGAGATTTGGAAGATTCCTTGCTTGAAGTTCTCATAAATCAAGTTAAGTTGATAATTATGGAGAAAATAAAAATATCATGTATAAACTCGAATAACGACAATTAGCTAAATAAGTCTAATAAATAAAACTAAATAGTAACTAACTCCTACAATTGTGGCATACACAAGCCACTACTTCACTAACTTGACTTAGTAACAGAAGATAAATAACATAAATTAAATAACTATGTTAATAATGAAATTAGATTCCAAATGTGGCTCATAGCACATATGTAATAACAACTACACGATACAATGGAAAAGTAACAACCAAAATATAAACTTAAACAATAGATTTAAATAGCTAGGGAATCATTGTGCGGACTTTACTAATTTAATGATGCGACGCAGCTCAGCACGCTTAATATTAAGTTATCGGGATGTCTCATCCATGGTTTTGAAATTAAGTAACAGTTGGTTTACGAAACATTTATCCAAAGATTTTTCTTTTTCCCATATATGATTTCTCAATTTGTAAATTTCAAGTGCATCAGAAGTGTTGGGAAGCGTTTTGCTGTTATTGGTAATATCTTTGTGTAATTTACGAAAATATCTTATCTTTCTGTCTAATTGAATTATGATACAATTAGTTTCCCGTGTTTTTTGAAGGTAAACAAGGAAAGAACCAATGTTCTTCTCGATACCAGCAACTTCTATGTTCTTCCTCTGAATAAAACGCATCAGTAGACTCAAAATACAAACATTGGTAGCAGCCGGTTTCGTTATTGTCGTCGTCTTCTTTTCCATATTCTTAATCTTCTTCTTCATCTTCTTCCCAGAGAAATTATTGGGGTTATCATCTTCAGAATCTGTGAAACTTTTCGTAGCCGACGACAATAACGAAACCGGCTGCTACCAATGTTTGTATTTTGAGTCGACTGATGCGTTTTATTCAGAGGAAGAACATAGAAGTTGCTGATATCGAGAAGAACTTTGGTTCTTTCCTTGTTTACCTTCAAAAAACATGGGAAACTAATTGTATCATAATTCAATTAGACAGAAAGATAAGATATTTTCGTAAATTACACAAAGATATTACCAATAACAGTAAAACGCTTCCCAACACTTCTGGTGCACTTGAAATTTACAAATTGGGAAATGATATATGGGAAAAAGAAAAATATTTGGATAAATGTTTCCTAAACCAACTGTTACTTAATCTCGAAACCATGGATGAGACATCCCGAGAACTTAATATTAAGCGTGTTGAGCTGCGTCGCATCATTAAATTATTAATGTCCGCAAAATGATTCCCTAGCTGATTAAATCTATTGTTTAAGTTTATATTTCGGTTGTTACTTTTTTCGTTGTATCGTGTAAGTTGTTATTACATATGTGTTATGAGCCACGTTTGGAATCTAATTTCATTATTAACATAGTTATTTAATTTATGTTACTTATCTTCTGTTACTAAGTTAAGTTAGTGAAGTAGTGGCTTGTGTATGCCACAATTGTAGGAGTTAGTTATTATTTAGTTTTATTTATTAGACTTATTCACCGTTTTAGCTGTTTTTGCTTATTTCCAAGAAGGTATCTTAATCATAAAGAAGAGATTTGGAAGATTCCTTGCTTGAAGTTCTCATAAATCAAGTTAAGTTGATAATTATGGAGAAAATAAAAATATCATGTATAAACTCGAATAACGACAATTAGCTAAATAAGTCTAATAAATAAAACTAAATAGTAACTAACTCCTACAATTGTGGCATACACAAGCCACTACTTCACTAACTTGACTTAGTAACAGAAGATAAATAACATAAATTAAATAACTATGTTAATAATGAAATTAGATTCCAAATGTGGCTCATAGCACATATGTAATAACAACTACACGATACAATGGAAAAGTAACAACCAAAATATAAACGTAAACAATAGATTTAATCAGCTAGGGAATCATTGTGCGGACTTTACTAATTTAATGATGCGACGCAACTCAACACGCTTAATATTAAGTTCTCGGCATGTCTCATCCATGGTTTTGAGATTAAGTAACAGTTGGTTTAGGAAAAATTTATCCAAAGACTTTTCTTTTCCCCATATATCATTTGCCAATTTGTAAATTTCAAGTGCATCAGAAGTGTTGGAAAGAGTTTTGGTGTTTTGGTAATATCTTTGTGCAATTTACGAAAATATCTTATCTTTCTGTCTAATTGAATTATGCTACAATTAATTTCCCGTGTTTTTTGCAGATAAACATGGAAAGAACCTATGTTCTTCTCGATATCAGCAACTTCAACGTTCTTCCTCTGAATAAAATGCATTAGTCGACTCATAATACAAACATTGGTAGCAACCAGTTTCGTCGTTGTCGTTGTCTTCTTTTCCATATTCTTAATCTTCTTCTTCAACTTCTTCCCAGAGAAATTATTGGGGTTATCATCTTCAGAATCTGTGAAACTTTTCGTAGACGACGACAATAACGAAACCGGCTGCTACCAATGTTTGTATTTTGAGTAGACTGATGCGTTTTATTCAGAGGAAGAACATAGAAGTTGCTGATATCGAGAAGAACATTGGTTCTTTCCTTGTTTACCTTCAAAAAACACGGGAAACTAATTGTATCATAATTCAATTAGACAGAAAGATAAGATATTTTGGTTAATTACACAAAGATATTACCAATAACAGCAAAACGCTTCCCAACACTTCTGATGCACTTGAAATTTACAAATTGGGAAATGATATATGGGAAAAAGAAAAATCTTTGGATAAATGTTTCCTAAACCAACTGTTACTTAATTTCAAAACCAAGGATGAGACATCCCGAGAACTTAATATTAAGCGTGCTGAGCTGCGTCGCACCATTAAATTAGTAAAGTCCGCACTATGATTCCCTAGCTGATTAATTCTATTGTTTAAGTTTATATTTCAGTTGTTACATTTTTAGTTGTATCGTGTAAGTTGTTATTACATATGTGTTATGAGCCACGTTTGTAATCTAATTTCATTATTAACATAGTTATTTAATTTATGTTACTTATCTTCTGTTACTAAGTTAAGTTAGTGAAGTAGTGGCTTGTGTATGCCACAATTGTAGGAGTTAGTTATTATTTAGTTTTATTTATTAGACTTATTCACGTTTTTAGCTGTTTTTGTTTATGTCCAAGAAGGTATCTTAATCATAAAGAAGAGATTTGGAAGATTGCTTACTTGAAGTTCTCATAAATCAAGTTAAGTTGATAATTATGGAGAAAATAAAAATATCATGTATAAACTCGAATAACGACAATTAGCTAAATAAGTCTAATAAATAAAACTAAATGGTAACTAACTCCTACAATTGTGGCATACACAAGCTACTACTTCACTAACTTAACTTAGTAACAGAAGATAAATAACATAAATTAAATAACTATGTTAATAATGAAATTAGATTCCAAACGTGGCTCATAGCACATATGTAATAACAACTACACAATACAGTGGAAAAGTAACAACCAAAATATAAACGTAAACAATAGATTTAATCAGCTAGGGAATCATTGTGCGGACTTTACTAATTTAATGATGCGACGCAACTCAACACGCTTAATATTAAGTTCTCGGCATGTCTCATCCATGGTTTTGAGATTAAGTAACAGTTGGTTTAGGAAAAATTTATCCAAAGATTTTTCTTTTCCCCATATATCATTTGCCAATTTGTAAATTTCAAGTGCATCAGAAGTGTTGGAAAGAGTTTTGGTGTTATTGGTAATATCTTTGTGCAATTTACAAAAATATCTTATCTTTCTGTCTAATTGAATTATGCTACAATTAATTTCCCGTGTTTTTTTGCAGATAAACATGGAAAGAACCTATGTTCTTCTCGATATCAGCAACTTCAACGTTCTTCCTCTGAATAAAATGCATTAGTCGACTCAGAATACAAACATTGGTAGCAACCAGTTTCGTCGTTGTCGTTGTCTTCTTTTCCATATTCTTAATCTTCTTCTTCAACTTCTTCCCAGAGAAATTATTGGGGTTATCATCTTCAGAATCTGTGAAACTTTTCGTAGACGACGACAATAACGAAACCGGCTGCTACCAATGTTTGTATTTTGAGTAGACTGATGCGTTTTATTCAGAGGAAGAACATAGAAGTTGCTGATATCGAGAAGAACATTGGTTCTTTCCTTGTTTACCTTCAAAAAACACGGGAAACTAATTGTATCATAATTCAATTAGACAGAAAGATAAGATATTTTGGTTAATTACACAAAGATATTACCAATAACAGCAAAACGCTTCCCAACACTTCTGATGCACTTGAAATTTACAAATTGGGAAATGATATATAGGAAAAAGAAAAATCTTTGGATAAATGTTTCCTAAACCAACTGTTACTTAATTTCAAAACCATGGTTGAGACATCCCGAGAACTTAATATTAAGCGTGCTGAGCTGCGTCGCACCATTAAATTAGTAAAGTCCGCACTATGATTCCCTAGCTGATTAATTCTATTGTTTAAGTTTATATTTCAGTTGTTACATTTTTCGTTGTATCGTGTAAGTTGTTATTACATATGTGTTATGAGCCACGTTTGTAATCTAATTTCATTATTAACATAGTTATTTAATTTATGTTACTTATCTTCTGTTACTAAGTTAAGTTAGTGAAGTAGTGGCTTGTGTATGCCACAATTGTAGGAGTTAGTTATTATTTAGTTTTATTTATTAGACTTATTCACGTTTTTAGCTGTTTTTGTTTATGTCCAAGAAGGTATCTTAATCATAAAGAAGAGATTTGGAAGATTGCTTACTTGAAGTTCTCATAAATCAAGTTAAGTTGATAATTATGGAGAAAATAAAAATATCATGTATAAACTCGAATAACGACAATTAGCTAAATAAGTCTAATAAATAAAACTAAATGGTAACTAACTCCTACAATTGTGGCATACACAAGCTACTACTTCACTAACTTAACTTAGTAACAGAAGATAAATAACATAAATTAAATAACTATGTTAATAATGAAATTAGATTCCAAACGTGGCTCATAGCACATATGTAATAACAACTACACAATACAGTGGAAAAGTAACAACCAAAATATAAACGTAAACAATAGATTTAATCAGCTAGGGAATCATTGTGCGGACTTTACTAATTTAATGATGCGACGCAACTCAACACGCTTAATATTAAGTTCTCGGCATGTCTCATCCATGGTTTTGAGATTAAGTAACAGTTGGTTTAGGAAAAATTTATCCAAAGATTTTTCTTTTCCCCATATATCATTTGCCAATTTGTAAATTTCAAGTGCATCAGAAGTGTTGGAAAGAGTTTTGGTGTTATTGGTAATATCTTTGTGCAATTTACAAAAATATCTTATCTTTCTGTCTAATTGAATTATGCTACAATTAATTTCCCGTGTTTTTTTGCAGATAAACATGGAAAGAACCTATGTTCTTCTCGATATCAGCAACTTCAACGTTCTTCCTCTGAATAAAATGCATTAGTCGACTCAGAATACAAACATTGGTAGCAACCAGTTTCGTCGTTGTCGTTGTCTTCTTTTCCATATTCTTAATCTTCTTCTTCAACTTCTTCCCAGAGAAATTATTGGGGTTATCATCTTCAGAATCTGTGAAACTTTTCGTAGACGACGACAATAACGAAACCGGCTGCTACCAATGTTTGTATTTTGAGTAGACTGATGCGTTTTATTCAGAGGAAGAACATAGAAGTTGCTGATATCGAGAAGAACATTGGTTCTTTCCTTGTTTACCTTCAAAAAACACGGGAAACTAATTGTATCATAATTCAATTAGACAGAAAGATAAGATATTTTGGTTAATTACACAAAGATATTACCAATAACAGCAAAACGCTTCCCAACACTTCTGATGCACTTGAAATTTACAAATTGGGAAATGATATATAGGAAAAAGAAAAATCTTTGGATAAATGTTTCCTAAACCAACTGTTACTTAATTTCAAAACCATGGTTGAGACATCCCGAGAACTTAATATTAAGCGTGCTGAGCTGCGTCGCACCATTAAATTAGTAAAGTCCGCACTATGATTCCCTAGCTGATTAATTCTATTGTTTAAGTTTATATTTCAGTTGTTACATTTTTCGTTGTATCGTGTAAGTTGTTATTACATATGTGTTATGAGCCACGTTTGTAATCTAATTTCATTATTAACATAGTTATTTAATTTATGTTACTTATCTTCTGTTACTAAGTTAAGTTAGTGAAGTAGTGGCTTGTGTATGCCACAATTGTAGGAGTTAGTTATTATTTAGTTTTATTTATTAGACTTATTCACGTTTTTAGCTGTTTTTGTTTATGTCCAAGAAGGTATCTTAATCATAAAGAAGAGATTTGGAAGATTCCTTACTTGAAGTTCTCATAAATCAAGTTAAGTTGATAATTATGGAGAAAATAAAAATATCATGTATAAACTCGAATAACGACAATTAGCTAAATAAGTCTAATAAATAAAACTAAATAGTAACTCACTCCTACAATTGTGGCATACACAAGCCACTACTTCCCTAACTTAACTTAGTAACAGAAGATAAATAACATAAATTAAATAACTATGTTAATAATGAAATTAGATTCCAAACGTGGCTCATAGCACATATGTAATAACAACTACACGATACAATGGAAAAGTAACAACCAAAATATAAACTTAAACAATAGATTTAATCAGCTAGGGAATCATTGTGCGGACTTTACTAATTTAATGATGCGACGCAGCTCAGCACGCTTAATATTAAGTTCTCGGGATGTCTCATCCATGGTTTTGAAATTAAGTAACAGTTGGTTTAGGAAAAATTTATCCAAAGATTTTTCTTTTCCCCATATATCATTTGCCAATTTTTAAATTTCAAGTGCATCAGAAGTGTTGGAAAGAGTTTTCGTGTTATTGGTAATATCTTTGTGTAATTTACGAAAATATCTTATCTTTCTGTCTAATTGAATTATGCTACAATTAATTTCCCGTGTTTTTTGTAGATAAACATGGAAAGAACCTATGTTCTTCTCGATATCAGCAACTTCAACGTTCTTCTTCTGAATGAAACGCATCAGTCGACTCAAAATACAAACATTGGTAGCAGCCGGTTTCGTCGTTGTCGTCGTATTCTTTTCCATATTCTTAATCTTCTTCTTCATCTTCTTCCCAGAGAAATTATTGGGGTTATCCTCTTCAGAATCTGTGAAACTTTTCGTAGACGACGACAATAACGAAACCGGCTGCTACCAATGTTTGTATTTTGAGTCGACTGATGCGTTTTATTCAGAGGAAGAACATAGAAGTTGCTGATATCGAGAAGAACTTTGGTTCTTTCCTAGTTGACCTTCAAAATACACGGGAAACTAATTGTATCATAATTCAATTAGACAGAAAGATAAGATATTTTCGTAAATTACACAAAGATATTACCAATAACAGCAAAACGCTTCCTAACACTTCTGATGCACTTGAAATTTACAAATTGAGAAATCATATATGGGAAAAAGAAAAATCTTTGGATAAATTTTTCCTAAACCAACTGTTACTTAATCTCGAAACCATGGATGAGACATCCCGAGAACTTAATATTAAGCGTGCTGAGCTGCGTCGCATCATTAAATTATTAATGTCCGCAAAATGATTCCCTAGCTGATTAAATCTATTGTTTAAGTTTATATTTCGGTTGTTACTTTTTTCGTTGTATCGTGTAAGTTGTTATTACATATGTGTTATGAACCACGTTTGGAATCTAATTTCATTATTAACATAGTTATTTAATTTATGTTACTTATCTTCTGTTACTAAGTTAAGTTAGTGAAGTAGTGGCTTGTGTATGCCACAATTGTAGGAGTTAGTTATTATTTAGTTTTATTTATTAGACTTATTCACGGGTTTAGCTGTTTTTGTTTATGTCCAAGAAGGTATCTTAATCATAAAGAAGAGATTTGGAAGATTCCTTACTTGAAGTTCTCATAAATCAAGTTAAGTTGATAATTATGGAGAAAATAAAAATATCATGTATAAACTCGAATAACGACAATTAGCTAAATAAGTCTAATAAATAAAACTAAATGGTAACTAACTCCTAGAATTGTGGCATACACAAGCTACTACTTCACTAACTTAACTTAGTAACAGAAGATAAATAACATAAATTAAATAACTATGTTAATAATGAAATTAGATTCCAAACGTGGCTCATAGCACATATGTAATAACAACTACACAATACAGTGGAAAAGTAACAACCAAAATATAAACGTAAACAATAGATTTAATCAGCTAGGGAATCATTGTGCGGACTTTACTAATTTAATGATGCGACGCAGCTCAACACGCTTAATATTAAGTTCTCGGCATGTCTCATCCATGGTTTTGAGATTAAGTAACAGTTGGTTTAGGAAAAATTTATCCAAAGATTTTTCTTTTCCCCATATATCATTTGCCAATTTGTAAATTTCAAGTGCATCAGAAGTGTTGGAAAGAGTTTTGGTGTTATTGGTAATATCTTTGTGCAATTTACGAAAATATCTTATCTTTCTGTCTAATTGAATTATGCTACAATTAATTTCCCGTGTTTTTTGCAGATAAACATGTAAAGAACCTATGTTCTTCTCGATATCAGCAACTTCAACGTTCTTCCTCTGAATAAAATGCATTAGTCGACTCAGAATACAAACATTGGTAGCAACCGGTTTCGTCGTTGTCGTCGTCTTCTTTTCCATATTCTTAATCTTCTTCTTCAACTTCTTCCTAGAGAAATTATTGGGGTTATCATCTTCAGAATCTGTGAAACTTTTCGTAGACGACGACAATAACGAAACCGGCTGCTACCAATGTTTGTATTTTGAGTAGACTGATGCGTTTTATTCAGAGGAAGAACATAGAAGTTGCTGATATCGAGAAGAACGTTGGTTCTTTCCTTGTTTACCTTCAAAAAACACAGGAAACTAATTGTATCATAATTCAATTAGACAGAAAGATAAGATATTTTGGTTAATTACACAAAGATATTACCAATAACAGCAAAACGCTTCCCAACACTTCTGATGCACTTGAAATTTACAAATTGGGAAATGATATATGGGAAAAAGAAAAATCTTTGGATAAATGTTTCCTAAACCAACTGTTACTTAATTTCAAAACCATGGATGAGACATCCCGAGAACTTAATATTAAGCGTGCTGAGCTGCGTCGCATCATTAAATTATTAATGTCCGCAAAATGATTCCCTAGCTGATTAAATCTATTGTTTAAGTTTATATTTCGGTTGTTACTTTTTTCGTTGTATCGTGTAAGTTGTTATTACATATGTGTTATGAACCACGTTTGGAATCTAATTTCATTATTAACATAGTTATTTAATTTATGTTACTTATCTTCTGTTACTAAGTTAAGTTAGTGAAGTAGTGGCTTGTGTATGCCACAATTGTAGGAGTTAGTTATTATTTAGTTTTATTTATTAGACTTATTCACGGGTTTAGCTGTTTTTGTTTATGTCCAAGAAGGTATCTTAATCATAAAGAAGAGATTTGGAAGATTCCTTACTTGAAGTTCTCATAAATCAAGTTAAGTTGATAATTATGGAGAAAATTAAAATATCATGTATAAACTCGAATAACGACAATTAGCTAAATAAGTCTAATAAATAAAACTAAATGGTAACTAACTCCTAAAATTGTGGCATACACAAGCTACTACTTCACTAACTTAACTTAGTAACAGAAGATAAATAACATAAATTAAATAACTATGTTAATAATGAAATTAGATTCCAAACGTGGCTCATAGCACATATGTAATAACAACTACACAATACAGTGGAAAAGTAACAACCAAAATATAAACGTAAACAATAGATTTAATCAGCTAGGGAATCATTGTGCGGACTTTACTAATTTAATGATGCGACGCAGCTCAACACGCTTAATATTAAGTTCTCGGCATGTCTCATCCATGGTTTTAAGATTAAGTAACAGTTGGTTTAGGAAAAATTTATCCAAAGATTTTTCTTTTCCCCATATATCATTTCCCAATTTTTAAATTTCAAGTGCATCAGAAGTGTTGGAAAGAGTTTTCGTGTTATTGGTAATATCTTTGTGTAATTTACGAAAATATCTTATCTTTCTGTCTAATTGAATTATGCTACAATTAATTTCCCGTGTTTTTTGTAGATAAACATGGAAAGAACCTATGTTCTTCTCGATATCAGCAACTTCAACGTTCTTTTTCTGAATAAAACGCATCAGTCGACTCAAAATACAAACATTGGTAGCAGTCGGTTTCGTTGTTGTCGTCGTATTCTTTTCCATATTCTTAATCTTCTTCTTCATCTTCTTTCCAGAGAAATTATTGGGGTTATCATCTTCAGAATCTGTGAAACATTTCGTAGACGACGACAATAACGAAACTGGTTGCTACCAATGTTTGTATTTTGAGTCGACTGATGCGTTTTATTCAGAGGAAGAACATAGAAGTTGCTGATATCGAGAAGAACTTTGGTTCTTTCCTAGTTGACCTTCAAAATACACGGGAAACTAATTGTATCATAATTCAATTAGAAAAGAAAGATAAGATATTTTCGTAAATTACACAAAGATATTACCAATAACAGCAAAACGCTTCCCAACACTTCTGATGCACTTGAAATTTACAAATTGGGAAATGATATATGGGAAAAAGAAAAATCTTTGGATAAATGTTTCCTAAACCAACTGTTACTTAATCTCGAAACCATGGATTAGACATCCCGAGAACTTAATATTAAGCGTGCTGAGCTGCGTCGCATCATTAAATTATTAATGTCCGCAAAATGATTCCCTAGCTGATTAAATCTATTGTTTAAGTTTATATTTCGGTTGTTACTTTTTTCGTTGTATCGTGTAAGTTGTTATTACATATGTGTTATGAGCCACGTTTGGAATCTAATTTCATTATTAGCATAGTTATTTAATTTATGTTACTAATCTTCTGTTACTAAGTTAAGTTAGTGAAGTAGTGGCTTGTGTATGCCACAATTGTAGGAGTTAGTTATTATTTAGTTTTATTTATTAGACTTATTCACGGTTTTAGCTGTTTTTTTTTATGTCAAAGAAGGTATCTTAATCATAAAGAAGAGATTTGGAAGATTCCTTACTTGAAGTTCTCATAAATCAAGTTAAGTTGATAATTATGGAGAAAATAAAAATATCATGTATAAACTCGAATAACGACAATTAGCTAAATAAGTCTAATAAATAAAACTAAATGGTAACTAACTCCTACAATTGTGGCATACACAAGCTACTACTTCACTAACTTAACTTAGTAACAGAAGATAAATAACATAAATTAAATAACTATGTTAATAATGAAATTAGATTCCAAACGTGGCTCATAGCACATATGTAATAACAACTACACGATACAATGGAAAAGTAACAACCAAAATATAAACTTAAACAATAAATTTAATCAGCTAGGGAATCATTGTGCGGACTTTACTAATTTAATGATGCGACGCAACTCAGCACGCTTAATATTAAGTTCTCGGGATGTCTCATCCATGGTTTTGAGATTAAGTAACAGTTGGTTTAGGAAAAATTTATTCAAAGATTTTTCTTTTCCCCATATATCATTTGCCAATTTGTAAATTTCAAGTGCATCAGAAGTGTTGGAAAGAGTTTTGGTGTTATTGGTAATATCTTTGTGCAATTTACGAAAATATCTTATCTTTCTGTCTAATTGAATTATGCTACAATTAATTTCCCGTGTTTTTTGCAGATAAACATGTAAAGAACCTATGTTCTTCTCGATATCAGCAACTTCAACGTTCTTCCTCTGAATAAAATGCATTAGTCGACTCAGAATACAAACATTGGTAGCAACCGGTTTCGTCGTTGTCGTCGTCTTCTTTTCCATATTCTTAATCTTCTTCTTCAACTTCTTCCTAGAGAAATTATTGGGGTTATCATCTTCAGAATCTGTGAAACTTTTCGTAGACGACGACAATAACGAAACCGGCTGCTACCAATGTTTGTATTTTGAGTAGACTGATGCGTTTTATTCAGAGGAAGAACATAGAAGTTGCTGATATCGAGAAGAACGTTGGTTCTTTCCTTGTTTACCTTCAAAAAACACAGGAAACTAATTGTATCATAATTCAATTAGACAGAAAGATAAGATATTTTGGTTAATTACACAAAGATATTACCAATAACAGCAAAACGCTTCCCAACACTTCTTATGCACTTGAAATTTACAAATTGGGAAATGATATATGGGAAAAAGAAAAATCTTTGGATAAATGTTTCCTAAACCAACTGTTACTTAATTTCAAAACCATGGATGAGACATCCCGAGAACTTAATATTAAGCGTGCTGAGCTGCGTCGCATCATTAAATTATTAATGTCCGCAAAATGATTCCCTAGCTGATTAAATCTATTGTTTAAGTTTATATTTCGGTTGTTACTTTTTTCGTTGTATCGTGTAAGTTGTTATTACATATGTGTTATGAACCACGTTTGGAATCTAATTTCATTATTAACATAGTTATTTAATTTATGTTACTTATCTTCTGTTACTAAGTTAAGTTAGTGAAGTAGTGGCTTGTGTATGCCACAATTGTAGGAGTTAGTTATTATTTAGTTTTATTTATTAGACTTATTCACGGGTTTAGCTGTTTTTGTTTATGTCCAAGAAGGTATCTTAATCATAAAGAAGAGATTTGGAAGATTCCTTACTTGAAGTTCTCATAAATCAAGTTAAGTTGATAATTATGGAGAAAATTAAAATATCATGTATAAACTCGAATAACGACAATTAGCTAAATAAGTCTAATAAATAAAACTAAATGGTAACTAACTCCTAAAATTGTGGCATACACAAGCTACTACTTCACTAACTTAACTTAGTAACAGAAGATAAATAACATAAATTAAATAACTATGTTAATAATGAAATTAGATTCCAAACGTGGCTCATAGCACATATGTAATAACAACTACACAATACAGTGGAAAAGTAACAACCAAAATATAAACGTAAACAATAGATTTAATCAGCTAGGGAATCATTGTGCGGACTTTACTAATTTAATGATGCGACGCAGCTCAACACGCTTAATATTAAGTTCTCGGCATGTCTCATCCATGGTTTTAAGATTAAGTAACAGTTGGTTTAGGAAAAATTTATCCAAAGATTTTTCTTTTCCCCATATATCATTTCCCAATTTTTAAATTTCAAGTGCATCAGAAGTGTTGGAAAGAGTTTTCGTGTTATTGGTAATATCTTTGTGTAATTTACGAAAATATCTTATCTTTCTGTCTAATTGAATTATGCTACAATTAATTTCCCGTGTTTTTTGTAGATAAACATGGAAAGAACCTATGTTCTTCTCGATATCAGCAACTTCAACGTTCTTTTTCTGAATAAAACGCATCAGTCGACTCAAAATACAAACATTGGTAGCAGTCGGTTTCGTTGTTGTCGTCGTATTCTTTTCCATATTCTTAATCTTCTTCTTCATCTTCTTTCCAGAGAAATTATTGGGGTTATCATCTTCAGAATCTGTGAAACATTTCGTAGACGACGACAATAACGAAACTGGTTGCTACCAATGTTTGTATTTTGAGTCGACTGATGCGTTTTATTCAGAGGAAGAACATAGAAGTTGCTGATATCGAGAAGAACTTTGGTTCTTTCCTAGTTGACCTTCAAAATACACGGGAAACTAATTGTATCATAATTCAATTAGAAAAGAAAGATAAGATATTTTCGTAAATTACACAAAGATATTACCAATAACAGCAAAACGCTTCCCAACACTTCTGATGCACTTGAAATTTACAAATTGGGAAATGATATATGGGAAAAAGAAAAATCTTTGGATAAATGTTTCCTAAACCAACTGTTACTTAATCTCGAAACCATGGATTAGACATCCCGAGAACTTAATATTAAGCGTGCTGAGCTGCGTCGCATCATTAAATTATTAATGTCCGCAAAATGATTCCCTAGCTGATTAAATCTATTGTTTAAGTTTATATTTCGGTTGTTACTTTTTTCGTTGTATCGTGTAAGTTGTTATTACATATGTGTTATGAGCCACGTTTGGAATCTAATTTCATTATTAGCATAGTTATTTAATTTATGTTACTAATCTTCTGTTACTAAGTTAAGTTAGTGAAGTAGTGGCTTGTGTATGCCACAATTGTAGGAGTTAGTTATTATTTAGTTTTATTTATTAGACTTATTCACGGTTTTAGCTGTTTTTTTTTATGTCAAAGAAGGTATCTTAATCATAAAGAATAGATTTGGAAGATTCCTTACTTGAAGTTCTCATAAATCAAGTTAAGTTGATAATTATGGAGAAAATAAAAATATCATGTATAAACTCGAATAACGACAATTAGCTAAATAAGTCTAATAAATAAAACTAAATGGTAACTAACTCCTACAATTGTGGCATACACAAGCTACTACTTCACTAACTTAACTTAGTAACAGAAGATAAATAACATAAATTAAATAACTATGTTAATAATGAAATTAGATTCCAAACGTGGCTCATAGCACATATGTAATAACAACTACACGATACAATGGAAAAGTAACAACCAAAATATAAACTTAAACAATAAATTTAATCAGCTAGGGAATCATTGTGCGGACTTTACTAATTTAATGATGCGACGCAACTCAGCACGCTTAATATTAAGTTCTCGGGATGTCTCATCCATGGTTTTGAGATTAAGTAACAGTTGGTTTAGGAAAAATTTATTCAAAGATTTTTCTTTTCCCCATATATCATTTGCCAAATTTTAAATTTCAAGTGCATCAGAAGTGTTGGAAAGAGTTTTCGTGTTATTGGTAATATCTTTGTGTAATTTACGAAAATATCTTATCTTTCTATCTAATTGAATTATGCTACAATTAATTTCCCGTGTTTTTTGTAGATAAACACGGAAAGAACCTATGTTCTTCTCGATATCAGCAACTTCAACGTTCTTCCTCTTAATAAAATGCATTAGTCGACTCAGAATACAAACATTGGTAGCAGCCGGTTTCGTCGTTGTCGTCGTATTCTTTTCCATATTCTTAATCTTCTTCTTCATCTTCTTCCCAGAGAAATTATTGGGGTTATCATCTTCAGAATCTGTGAAACTTTTCGTAGACGACGACAATAACGAAACCGGCTGCTACCAATGTTTGTATTTTGAGTCGACTGATGCGTTTTATTCAGAGGAAGAACATAGAAGTTGCTGATATCGAGAAGAACATTGGTTCTTTCCTTGTTTACCTTCAAAAAACACGGGAAACTAATTGTATCATAATTCAATTAGACAGAAAGATAAGATATTTTCGTTAATTACACAAAGATATTACCAATAACAGCAAAATGCTTCCCAACACTGCTGATGCACTTGAAATTTACAAATTGGGAAATGATATATGGGAAAAAGAAAAATCTTTGGATAAATGTTTCCTAAACCAACTGTTACTTAATTTCTAAACCATGGATGAGACATCCCGAGAACTTAATATTAAGCGTGCTGAGCTGCGTCGCACCATTAAATTAGTAAAGTCCGCACTATGATTCCCTAGCTGATTAATTCTATTGTTTAAGTTTATATTTCAGTTGTTACATTTTTCGTTGTATCGTGTAAGTTGTTATTACATATGTGTTATGAGCCACGTTTGTAATCTAATTTCATTATTAACATAGTTATTTAATTTATGTTACTTATCTTCTGTTACTAAGTTAAGTTAGTGAAGTAGTGGCTTGTGTATGCCACAATTGTAGGAGTTAGTTATTATTTAGTTTTATTTATTAGACTAATTCACGGTTTTAGCTGTTTTTGTTTATGTCCAAGAAGGTATCTTAATCATAAAGAAGAGATTTGGAAGATTCCTTACTTGAAGTTCTCATAAATCAAGTTAAGTTGATAATTATGGAGAAAATAAAAATATCATGTATAAACTCGAATAACGACAATTAGCTAAATAAGTCTAATAAATAAAACTAAATGGTAACTAACTCCTACAATTGTGGCATACACAAGCTACTACTTCACTAACTTAACTTAGTAACAGAAGATAAATAACATAAATTAAATAACTATGTTAATAATGAAATTAGATTCCAAACGTGGCTCATAGCATATATGTAATAACAACTACACGATACAATGGAAAAGTAACAACCAAAATATAAACTTAAACAATAGATTTAATCAGCTAGGGAATCATTGTGCGGACTTTACTAATTTAATGATGCGACGCAACTCAGCACGCTTAATATTAAGTTCTCGGGATGTCTCATCCATGGTTTTGAGATTAAGTAACAGTTGGTTTAGGAAAAATTTATTCAAAGATTTTTCTTTTCCCCATATATCATTTGCCAAATTTTAAATTTCAAGTGCATCAGAAGTGTTGGAAAGAGTTTTCGTGTTATTGGTAATATCTTTGTGTAATTTACGAAAATATCTTATCTTTCTATCTAATTGAATTATGCTACAATTAATTTCCTGTGTTTTTTGTAGATAAACATGGAAAGAACCTATGTTCTTCTCGATATCAGCAACTTCAACGTTCTTCCTCTTAATAAAA
Source organism: Linaria vulgaris (assembly GCA_948329865.1). Lineage (NCBI taxonomy): Eukaryota > Viridiplantae > Streptophyta > Magnoliopsida > Lamiales > Plantaginaceae > Linaria > Linaria vulgaris. The sequence goes on along the minus strand of OX415253.1, from coordinate 1,773,007 downwards.
TGCATTAGTCGACTCAGAATACAAACATTGGTAGCAGCCGGTTTCGTCGTTGTCGTCGTATTCTTTTCCATATTCTTAATCTTCTTCTTCATCTTCTTCCCAGAGAAATTATTGGGGTTATCATCTTCAGAATCTGTGAAACTTTTCGTAGACGACGACAATAACGAAACCGGCTGCTACCAATGTTTGTATTTTGAGTCGACTGATGCGTTTTATTCAGAGGAAGAACATAGAAGTTGCTGATATCGAGAAGAACATTGGTTCTTTCCTTGTTTACCTTCAAAAAACACGGGAAACTAATTGTATCATAATTCAATTAGACAGAAAGATAAGATATTTTCGTAAATTACACAAAGATATTACCAATAAAAGCAAAACGCTTCCCAACACTTCTGATGCACTTGAAATTTACAAATTCGGAAATGATATATGGAAAAAAGAAAAATCTTTGGATAAATGTTTCCTAAACCAACTGTTACTTAATTTCAAAACCATTGATGAGACATCCCGAGAACTTAATATTAAGCGTGCTGAGCTGCATCGCATCATTAAATTAGTAAAGTCCGCACAATGATTCCCTAGCTATTTAAATCTATTGTTTTAGTTTATATTTTGGTTGTTACTTTTCCATTGTATCGTGTAGTTGTTATTACATATGTGTTATGAGCCACGTTTGTAATCTAATTTCATTATTAACATAGTTATTTAATTTATGTTACTTATCTTCTGTTACTAAGTTAAGTTAGTGAAGTAGTGGCTTGTGTATGCCACAATTGTAGGAGTTAGTTATTATTTAGTTTTATTTATTAGACTAATTCACGGTTTTAGCTGTTTTTGTTTATGTCCAAGAAGGTATCTTAATCATAAAGAAGAGATTTGGAAGATTCCATACTTGAAGTTCTCATAAATCAAGTTTAGTTGATAATTATGGAGAAAATAAAAATATCATGTATAAACTCGAATAACGACAATTAGCTAAATAAATCTAATAAATAAAACTAAATAGTAACTCACTCCTACAATTGTGGCATACACAAGCCATTACTTCACTAACTTAACTTAGTAACAGAAGATAAATAACATAAATTAAATAACTATGTTAATAATGAAATTAGATTCCAAACGTGGCTCATAGCACATATGTAATAACAACTACACGATACAATGGAAAAGTAACAACCAAAATATAAACTAAAACAATAGATTTAAATAGCTAGGGAATCATTGTGCGGACTTTACTAATTTAATGATGCGATGCAGCTCAGCACGCTTAATATTAAGTTCTCGGGATGTCTCATCAATGGTTTTGAAATTAAGTAACAGTTGGTTTAGGAAACATTTATCCAAAGATTTTTCTTTTTCCCATATATCATTTCCGAATTTGTAAATTTCAAGTGCATCAGAAGTGTTGGGAAGCGTTTTGCTTTTATTGGTAATATCTTTGTGTAATTTACGAAAATATCTTATCTTTCTGTCTAATTGAATTATGATACAATTAGTTTCCCGTGTTTTTTGAAGGTAAACAAGGAAAGAACCAATGTTCTTCTCTATATCAACAACTTATATGTTCTTCCTCTGAATAAAACGCATCAGTCGACTCAAAATACAAACATTGGTAGCAGCCGGTTTCGTTATTATCGTCGTCTTCTTTTCCATATTCTTAATCTTCTTCTTCATCTTCTTCCCAGAGAAATTATTAGGGTTATCATCTTCAGAATCTGTGAAACTTTTCGTAGACGACGACAAAAACGAAACCGGCTGCTACCAATGTTTGTATTTTGAGTCGACTGATGCGTTTTATTCAGAGGAAGAACATAGAAGTTGCTGATATCGAGAAGAACTTTGATTCTTTCCTTGTTTACCTTCAAAACACACGGGAAACTAATTGTATCATAATTCAATTAGACAGAAAGATAAGATATTTTCGTAAATTACACAAAGATATTACCAATAACAACAAAACGCTTCCCAACACTTCTGATGCACTTGAAATTTACAAATTGGGAAATGATATATGGGAAAAAGAAAAATATTTGGATAAATGTTTTCCTAAACCAACTGTTACTTAATCTCGAAACCATGGATGAGACATCCCGAGAACTTAATATTAAGCGTGCTGAGCTGCGTCGCATCATTAAATTATTAATCTCCGCAAAATGATTCCCTAGCTGATTAAATCTATTGTTTAAGTTTATATTTCGTTTGTTACTTTTTTCGTTGTATCGTGTAAGTTGTTATTACATATGTGTTATGAACCACGTTTGGAATCTAATTTCATTATTAACATAGTTATTTAATTTATGTTACTTATCTTCTGTTACTAAGTTAAGTTAGTGAAGTAGTGGCTTGTGTATGCCACAATTGTAGGAGTTAGTTATTATTTAGTTTTATTTATTAGACTTATTCACGGGTTTAGCTGTTTTTGTTTATGTCCAAGAAGGTATCTTAATCATAAAGAAGAGATTTGGAAGATTCCTCACTTGAAGTTCTCATAAATCAAGTTAAGTTGATAATTATGGAGAAAATAAAAATATCATGTATAAACTCGAATAACGACAATTAGCTAAATAAGTCTAATAAATAAAACTAAATAGTAACTCACTCCTACAATTGTGGCATACACAAGACACTACTTCACTAACTTAACTTAGTAACAGAAGATAAATAACATAAATTAAATAACTATGTTAATAATGAAATTAGATTCCAAACGTGGCTCATAGCACATATGTAATAACAACTACACGATACAATGGAAAAGTAACAACCAAAATATAAAATTAAACAATAGATTTAATCAGCTAGGGAATCATTGTGCTGACTTTACTAATTTAATGATGCGACGCAGCTCAGCACGCTTAATATTAAGTTCTCGGGATGTCTCATCCATGGTTTTGAAATTAAGTAACAGGTTGTTTAGGAAAAATTTATCCAAAGATTTTTCTTTTCCCCATATATCATTTCCCAATTTTTAAATTTCAAGTGCATCAGAAGTGTTGGAAAGAGTTTTCGTGTTATTGGTAATATCTTTGTGTAATTTACGAAAATATCTTATCTTTCTGTCTAATTGAATTATGCTACAATTAATTTCCCGTGTTTTTTGTAGATAAACATGGAAAGAACCTATGTTCTTCTCGATATCAGCAACTTCAACGTTCTTCTTCTGAATAAAACGCATCAGTCGACTCAAAATACAAACATTGGTAGCAGCCGGTTTCGTTGTTGTCGTCGTATTCTTTTCCATATTCTTAATCTTCTTCTTCATCTTCTTTCCAGAGAAATTATTGGGGTTATCATCTTCAGAATCTGTGAAACTTTTCGTAGACGACGACAATAACGAAACTGGTTGCTACCAATGTTTGTATTTTGAGTCGACTGATGCGTTTTATTCAGAGGAAGAACATAGAAGTTGCTGATATCGAGAAGAACTTTGGTTCTTTCCTAGTTGACCTTCAAAATACACGGGAAACTAATTGTATCATAATTCAATTAGACAGAAAGATAAGATATTTTCGTAAATTACACAAAGATATTACCAATAACAGCAAAACGCTTCCCAACACTTCTGATGCACTTGAAATTTACAAATTGGGAAATGATATATGGGAAAAAGAAAAATCTTTGGATAAATGTTTCCTAAACCAACTGTTACTTAATCTCGAAACCATGGATTAGACATCCCGAGAACTTAATATTAAGCGTGCTGAGCTGTGTCGCATCATTAAATTATTAATGTCCGCAAAATGATTCCCTAGCTGATTAAATCTATTGTTTAAGTTTATATTTCGGTTGTTACTTTTTTCGTTGTATCGTGTAAGTTGTTATTACATATGTGTTATGAGCCACGTTTGGAATCTAATTTCATTATTAACATAGTTATTTAATTTATGTTACTAATCTTCTGTTACTAAGTTAAGTTAGTGAAGTAGTGGCTTGTGTATGCCACAATTGTAGGAGTTAGTTATTATTTAGTTTTATTTATTAGACTTATTCACGGTTTTAGCTGTTTTTTTTTTTATGTCCAAGAAGGTATCTTAATCATAAAGAAGAGATTTGGAAGATTCCTTACTTGAAGTTCTCATAAATCAAGTTAAGTTGATAATTATGGAGAAAATAAAAATATCATGTATAAACTCGAATAACGACAATTAGCTAAATAAGTCTAATAAATAAAACTAAATGGTAACTAACTCCTACAATTGTGGCATACACAAGCTACTACTTCACTAACTTAACTTAGTAACAGAAGATAAATAACATAAATTAAATAACTATGTTAATAATGAAATTAGATTCCAAACGTGGCTCATAGCACATATGTAATAACAACTACACGATACAATGGAAAAGTAACAACCAAAATATAAACTTAAACAATAAATTTAATCAGCTAGGGAATCATTGTGCTGACTTTACTAATTTAATGATGCGACACAACTCAGCACGCTTAATATTAAGTTCTCGGGATGTCTCATCCATGGTTTTGAGATTAAGTAACAGTTGTTTTAGGAAAAAATTATTCAAAGATTTTTCTTTTCCCCATATATCATTTGCCAAATTTTAAATTTCAAGTGCATCAGAAGTGTTGGAAAGAGTTTTCGTGTTATTGGTAATATCTTTGTGTAATTTACGAAAATATCTTATCTTTCTATCTAATTGAATTATGCTACAATTAATTTCCCGTGTTTTTTGTAGATAAACACGGAAAGAACCTATGTTCTTCTCGATATCAGCAACTTCAACGTTCTTCCTCTTAATAAAATGCATTAGTCGACTCAGAATACAAACATTGGTAGCAGCCGGTTTCGTCGTTGTCGTCGTATTCTTTTCCATATTCTTAATCTTCTTCTTCATCTTCTTCCCAGAGAAATTATTGGGGTTATCATCTTCAGAATCTGTGAAACTTTTCGTAGACGACGACAATAACGAAACCGGCTGCTACCAATGTTTGTATTTTGAGTCGACTGATGCGTTTTATTCAGAGGAAGAACATAGAAGTTGCTGATATCGAGAAGAACATTGGTTCTTTCCTTGTTTACCTTCAAAAAACACGGGAAACTAATTGTATCATAATTCAATTAGACAGAAAGATAAGATATTTTCGTTAATTACACAAAGATATTACCAATAACAGCAAAATGCTTCCCAACACTGCTGATGCACTTGAAATTTACAAATTGGGAAATGATATATGGGAAAAAGAAAAATCTTTGGATAAATGTTTCCTAAACCAACTGTTACTTAATTTCTAAACCATGGATGAGACATCCCGAGAACTTAATATTAAGCGTGCTGAGCTGCGTCGCACCATTAAATTAGTAAAGTCCGCACTATGATTCCCTAGCTGATTAATTCTATTGTTTAAGTTTATATTTCAGTTGTTACATTTTTCGTTGTATCGTGTAAGTTGTTATTACATATGTGTTATGAGCCACGTTTGTAATCTAATTTCATTATTAACATAGTTATTTAATTTATGTTACTTATCTTCTGTTACTAAGTTAAGTTAGTGAAGTAGTGGCTTGTGTATGCCACAATTGTAGGAGTTAGTTATTATTTAGTTTTATTTATTAGACTAATTCACGGTTTTAGCTGTTTTTGTTTATGTCCAAGAAGGTATCTTAATCATAAAGAAGAGATTTGGAATATTCCTTACTTGAAGTTCTCATAAATCAAGTTAAGTTGATAATTATGGAGAAAATAAAAATATCATGTATAAACTCGAATAACGACAATTAGCTAAATAAGTCTAATAAATAAAACTAAATGGTAACTAACTCCTACAATTGTGGCATACACAAGCTACTACTTCACTAACTTAACTTAGTAACAGAAGATAAATAACATAAATTAAATAACTATGTTAATAATGAAATTAGATTCCAAACGTGGCTCATAGCATATATGTAATAACAACTACACGATACAATGGAAAAGTAACAACCAAAATATAAACTTAAACAATAGATTTAATCAGCTAGGGAATCATTGTGCGGACTTTACTAATTTAATGATGCGACGCAACTCAGCCCGCTTAATATTAAGTTCTCGGGATGTCTCATCCATGGTTTTGAGATTAACTAACAGTTGGTTTAGGAAAAATTTATTCAAAGATTTTTCTTTTCCCCATATATCATTTGCCAAATTTTAAATTTCAAGTGCATCAGAAGTGTTGGAAAGAGTTTTCGTGTTATTGGTAATATCTTTGTGTAATTTACGAAAATATCTTATCTTTCTATCTAATTGAATTATGCTACAATTAATTTCCTGTGTTTTTTGTAGATAAACATGGAAAGAACCTATGTTCTTCTCGATATCAGCAACTTCAACGTTCTTCCTCTTAATAAAATGCATTAGTCGACTCAGAATACAAACATTGGTAGCAGCCGGTTTCGTCGTTGTCGTCGTATTCTTTTCCATATTCTTAATCTTCTTCTTCATCTTCTTCCCAGAGAAATTATTGGGGTTATCATCTTCAGAATCTGTGAAACTTTTCGTAGACGACGACAATAACGAAACCGGCTGCTACCAATGTTTGTATTTTGAGTCGACTGATGCGTTTTATTCAGAGGAAGAACATAGAAGTTGCTGATATCGAGAAGAACATTGGTTCTTTCCTTGTTTACCTTCAAAAAACACGGGAAACTAATTGTATCATAATTCAATTAGACAGAAAGATAAGATATTTTCGTTAATTACACAAAGATATTACCAATAACAGCAAAATGCTTCCCAACACTGCTGATGCACTTGAAATTTACAAATTGGGAAATGATATATGGGAAAAAGAAAAATCTTTGGATAAATGTTTCCTAAACCAACTGTTACTTAATTTCTAAACCATGGATGAGACATCCCGAGAACTTAATATTAAGCGTGCTGAGCTGCGTCGCACCATTAAATTAGTAAAGTCCGCACTATGATTCCCTAGCTGATTAATTCTATTGTTTAAGTTTATATTTCAGTTGTTACATTTTTCGTTGTATCGTGTAAGTTGTTATTACATATGTGTTATGAGCCACGTTTGTAATCTAATTTCATTATTAACATAGTTATTTAATTTATGTTACTTATCTTCTGTTACTAAGTTAAGTTAGTGAAGTAGTGGCTTGTGTATGCCACAATTGTAGGAGTTAGTTATTATTTAGTTTTATTTATTAGACTAATTCACGGTTTTAGCTGTTTTTGTTTATGTCCAAGAAGGTATCTTAATCATAAAGAAGAGATTTGGAAGATTCCTTACTTGAAGTTCTCATAAATCAAGTTAAGTTGATAATTATGGAGAAAATAAAAATATCATGTATAAACTCGAATAACGACAATTAGCTAAATAAGTCTAATAAATAAAACTAAATGGTAACTAACTCCTACAATTGTGGCATACACAAGCTACTACTTCACTAACTTAACTTAGTAACAGAAGATAAATAACATAAATTAAATAACTATGTTAATAATGAAATTAGATTCCAAACGTGGCTCATAGCATATATGTAATAACAACTACACGATACAATGGAAAAGTAACAACCAAAATATAAACTTAAACAATAGATTTAATCAGCTAGGGAATCATTGTGCGGACTTTACTAATTTAATGATGCGACGCAACTCAGCACGCTTAATATTAAGTTCTCGGGATGTCTCATCCATGGTTTTGAGATTAAGTAACAGTTGGTTTAGGAAAAATTTATTCAAAGATTTTTCTTTTCCCCATATATCATTTGCCAAATTTTAAATTTCAAGTGCATCAGAAGTGTTGGAAAGAGTTTTCGTGTTATTGGTAATATCTTTGTGTAATTTACGAAAATATCTTATCTTTCTATCTAATTGAATTATGCTACAATTAATTTCCTGTGTTTTTTGTAGATAAACATGGAAAGAACCTATGTTCTTCTCGATATCAGCAACTTCAACGTTCTTCCTCTTAATAAAATGCATTAGTCGACTCAGAATACAAACATTGGTAGCAGCCGGTTTCGTCGTTGTCGTCGTATTCTTTTCCATATTCTTAATCTTCTTCTTCATCTTCTTCCCAGAGAAATTATTGGGGTTATCATCTTCAGAATCTGTGAAACTTTTCGTAGACGACGACAATAACGAAACTGGCTGCTACCAATGTTTGTATTTTGAGTCGACTGGTGCGTTTTATTCAGAGGAAGAACATAGAAGTTGCTGATATCGAGAAGAACATTGGTTCTTTCCTTGTTTACCTTCAAAAAACACGGGAAACTAAATGTATCATAATTCAATTAGACAGAAAGATAAGATATTTTCGTAAATTACACAAAGATATTACCAATAAAAGCAAAACGCTTCCCAACACTTCTGATGCACTTGAAATTTACAAATTCGGAAATGATATATGGAAAAAAGAAAAATCTTTGGATAAATGTTTCCTAAACCAACTGTTACTTAATTTCAAAACCATTGATGAGACATCCCGAGAACTTAATATTAAGCGTGCTGAGCTGCATCGCATCATTAAATTAGTAAAGTCCGCACAATGATTCCCTAGCTATTTAAATCTATTGTTTTAGTTTATATTTTGGTTGTTACTTTTCCATTGTATCGTGTAGTTGTTATTACATATGTGTTATGAGCCACGTTTGTAATCTAATTTCATTATTAACATAGTTATTTAATTTATGTTACTTATCTTCTGTTACTAAGTTAAGTTAGTGAAGTAGTGGCTTGTGTATGCCACAATTGTAGGAGTTAGTTATTATTTAGTTTTATTTATTAGACTTATTCACGGTTTTAGCTGTTTTTGTTTATGTCCAAGAAGGTATCTTAATCATAAAGAAGATATTTGGAAGATTCCTTACTTGAAGTTCTCATAAATCAAATTAAGTTGATAATTATGGAGAAAATAAAAATATCATGTATAAACTCGAATAACGACAATTAGCTAAATAAGTCTAATAAATAAAACTAAATGGTAACTAACTCCTACAATTCTGGCATACACAAGCTGCTACTTCACTAACTTAACTTAGTAACAGAAGATAAATAACATAAATTAAATAACTATGTTAATAATGAAATTAGATTCCAAACGTGGCTCATAGCACATATGTAATAACAACTACCCAATACAATGGAAAAGTAACAACCAAAATATAAACTTAAACAATAGATTTAATCAGCTAGGGAATCATTGTGCAGACTTTACTAATTTAATGATGCGACGCAACTCATCACGCTTAATATTAAGTTCTCGGGATGTCTCATCAATGGTTTTGAGATTAAGTAACAGTTGGTTTAGGAAAAATTTATCCAAAGATTTTTCTTTTCCCCATATATCATTTGCCAATTTGTAAATTTTAAGTGCATCAGAAGTGTTGGAAAGAGTTTTGGTGTTATTAGTAATATCTTTGTGTAATTTACGAAAATATCTTATCTTTCTGTCTAATTGAATTATGCTACAATTAATTTCCCGTGTTTTTTTGCAGATAAACATGGAAAGAACCTATGTTCTTCTCGATATCAGCAACTTCAACGTTCTTCCTCTGAATAAAATGCATTAGTCGACTCAGAATACAAACATTGGTAGCAACCGGTTTCGTCGTTGTCGTCGTCTTCTTTTCCATATTCTTAATCTTCTTCTTCAACTTCTTCCCACAGAAATTATTGGGGTTATCATCTTCAGAATCTGTGAAACTTTTCGTAGACGACGACAATAACGAAACCGGCTGCTACCAATGTTTGTATTTTGAGTAGACTGATGCGTTTTATTCAGAGGAAGAACATAGAAGTTGCTGATATCGAGAAGAACATTGGTTCTTTCCTTGTTTACCTTCAAAAAACACGGGAAACTAATTGTATCATAATTCAATTAGACAGAAAGATAAGATATTTTGGTTAATTACACAAAGATATTACCAATAACAGCAAAACGCTTCCCAACACTTCTGATGCACTTGAAATTTACAAATTGGGAAATGATATATGGGAAAAAGAAAAATATTTGGATAAATGTTTCCTAAAACAACTGTTACTTAATCTCGAAACCATGGATGAGACATCCCGAGAACTTAATATTAAGCGTGCTGAGATGCGTCGCATCATTAAATTATTAATGTCCGCAAAATGATTCCCTAGCTGATTAAATCTATTATTTAAGTTTATATTTCAGTTGTTACTTTTTTCGTTGTATCGTGTAAGTTGTTATTACATATGTGTTATGAGCCACGTTTGGAATCTAATTTCATTATTAACATAGTTATTTAATTTATGTTACTTATCTTCTGTTACTAAGTTAAGTTAGTGAACTAGTGGCTTGTGTATGCCACAATTGTAGGAGTTAGTTATTATTTAGTTTTATTTATTAGACTTATTCACGGTTTTAGCTGTTTTTGTTTATGTCCAAGAAGGTATCTTAATCATAAAGAAGAGATTTGGAAGATTCCTTACTTGAAGTTCTCATAAATCAAGTTAAGTTGATAATTATGGAGAAAATAAAAATATCATGTATAAACTCGAATAACGACAATTAGCTAAATAAGTCTAATAAATAAAACTAAATAGTAACTAACTTCTATAATTGTGGCATACACAAGCCACTACTTCACTAACTTAACTTAGTAACAGAAGATAAATAACATAAATTAAATAACTATGTTAATAATGAAATTAGATTCCAAACGTGGCTCATAGCACATATGTAATAACAACTACACAATACAATGGAAAAGTAACAACCAAAATATAAACTTAAACAATAGATTTAATCTGCTAGGGAATCATTGTGCGGACTTTACTAATTTAATGATGCGTCGCAGCTCAGCACGCTTAATATTAAGTTCTCGTGATGTTTCATCCATGGTTTTGAGATTAAGTAACAGTTGGTTTAGGAATAATTTATCCAAAGATTTTTCTTTTCCCCATATATCATTTGCCAATTTGTAAATTTCAAGTGCATCAGAAGTGTTGGAAAGAGTTTTGGTGTTATTGGTAATATCTTTGTATAATTTACGAAAATATCTTATATTTCTGTCTAATTGAATTATGCAACAATTAATTTCCCGTGTTTTTTGCAGATAAACATGGAAAGAACCTATGTTCTTCTCGATTTCAACAACTTCAACGTTCTTCTTCTGAATAAAATGCATTAGTCGACTCAGGATACAAACATTGGTAACAACCGGTTTCGTCGTTGTCGTCGTCTTCTTTTCCATATTCTTAATCTTCTTCTTCATCTTCTTCCCAGAGAAATTATTGGGGTTATCATCTTCAGAATCTGTGAAACTTTTCGTAGACGACGACAATAACGAAACTGGCTGCTACCAATGTTTGTATTTTGAGTCGACTGGTGCGTTTTATTCAGAGGAAGAACATAGAAGTTGCTGATATCGAGAAGAACATTGGTTCTTTCCTTGTTTACCTTCAAAAAACACGGGAAACTAAATGTATCATAATTCAATTAGACAGAAAGATAAGATATTTTCGTAAATTACACAAAGATATTACCAATAAAAGCAAAACGCTTCCCAACACTTCTGATGCACTTGAAATTTACAAATTCGGAAATGATATATGGAAAAAAGAAAAATCTTTGGATAAATGTTTCCTAAACCAACTGTTACTTAATTTCAAAACCATTGATGAGACATCCCGAGAACTTAATATTAAGCGTGCTGAGCTGCATCGCATCATTAAATTAGTAAAGTCCGCACAATGATTCCCTAGCTATTTAAATCTATTGTTTTAGTTTATATTTTGGTTGTTACTTTTCCATTGTATCGTGTAGTTGTTATTACATATGTGTTATGAGCCACGTTTGTAATCTAATTTCATTATTAACATAGTTATTTAATTTATGTTACTTATCTTCTGTTACTAAGTTAAGTTAGTGAAGTAGTGGCTTGTGTATGCCACAATTGTAGGAGTTAGTTATTATTTAGTTTTATTTATTAGACTTATTCACGGTTTTAGCTGTTTTTGTTTATGTCCAAGAAGGTATCTTAATCATAAAGAAGATATTTGGAAGATTCCTTACTTGAAGTTCTCATAAATCAAATTAAGTTGATAATTATGGAGAAAATAAAAATATCATGTATAAACTCGAATAACGACAATTAGCTAAATAAGTCTAATAAATAAAACTAAATGGTAACTAACTCCTACAATTCTGGCATACACAAGCTGCTACTTCACTAACTTAACTTAGTAACAGAAGATAAATAACATAAATTAAATAACTATGTTAATAATGAAATTAGATTCCAAACGTGGCTCATAGCACATATGTAATAACAACTACCCAATACAATGGAAAAGTAACAACCAAAATATAAACTTAAACAATAGATTTAATCAGCTAGGGAATCATTGTGCAGACTTTACTAATTTAATGATGCGACGCAACTCATCACGCTTAATATTAAGTTCTCGGGATGTCTCATCAATGGTTTTGAGATTAAGTAACAGTTGGTTTAGGAAAAATTTATCCAAAGATTTTTCTTTTCCCCATATATCATTTGCCAATTTGTAAATTTTAAGTGCATCAGAAGTGTTGGAAAGAGTTTTGGTGTTATTAGTAATATCTTTGTGTAATTTACGAAAATATCTTATCTTTCTGTCTAATTGAATTATGCTACAATTAATTTCCCGTGTTTTTTTGCAGATAAACATGGAAAGAACCTATGTTCTTCTCGATATCAGCAACTTCAACGTTCTTCCTCTGAATAAAATGCATTAGTCGACTCAGAATACAAACATTGGTAGCAACCGGTTTCGTCGTTGTCGTCGTCTTCTTTTCCATATTCTTAATCTTCTTCTTCAACTTCTTCCCACAGAAATTATTGGGGTTATCATCTTCAGAATCTGTGAAACTTTTCGTAGACGACGACAATAACGAAACCGGCTGCTACCAATGTTTGTATTTTGAGTAGACTGATGCGTTTTATTCAGAGGAAGAACATAGAAGTTGCTGATATCGAGAAGAACATTGGTTCTTTCCTTGTTTACCTTCAAAAAACACGGGAAACTAATTGTATCATAATTCAATTAGACAGAAAGATAAGATATTTTGGTTAATTACACAAAGATATTACCAATAACAGCAAAACGCTTCCCAACACTTCTGATGCACTTGAAATTTACAAATTGGGAAATGATATATGGGAAAAAGAAAAATATTTGGATAAATGTTTCCTAAAACAACTGTTACTTAATCTCGAAACCATGGATGAGACATCCCGAGAACTTAATATTAAGCGTGCTGAGATGCGTCGCATCATTAAATTATTAATGTCCGCAAAATGATTCCCTAGCTGATTAAATCTATTATTTAAGTTTATATTTCAGTTGTTACTTTTTTCGTTGTATCGTGTAAGTTGTTATTACATATGTGTTATGAGCCACGTTTGGAATCTAATTTCATTATTAACATAGTTATTTAATTTATGTTACTTATCTTCTGTTACTAAGTTAAGTTAGTGAACTAGTGGCTTGTGTATGCCACAATTGTAGGAGTTAGTTATTATTTAGTTTTATTTATTAGACTTATTCACGGTTTTAGCTGTTTTTGTTTATGTCCAAGAAGGTATCTTAATCATAAAGAAGAGATTTGGAAGATTCCTTACTTGAAGTTCTCATAAATCAAGTTAAGTTGATAATTATGGAGAAAATAAAAATATCATGTATAAACTCGAATAACGACAATTAGCTAAATAAGTCTAATAAATAAAACTAAATAGTAACTAACTTCTATAATTGTGGCATACACAAGCCACTACTTCACTAACTTAACTTAGTAACAGAAGATAAATAACATAAATTAAATAACTATGTTAATAATGAAATTAGATTCCAAACGTGGCTCATAGCACATATGTAATAACAACTACACAATACAATGGAAAAGTAACAACCAAAATATAAACTTAAACAATAGATTTAATCTGCTAGGGAATCATTGTGCGGACTTTACTAATTTAATGATGCGTCGCAGCTCAGCACGCTTAATATTAAGTTCTCGTGATGTTTCATCCATGGTTTTGAGATTAAGTAACAGTTGGTTTAGGAATAATTTATCCAAAGATTTTTCTTTTCCCCATATATCATTTGCCAATTTGTAAATTTCAAGTGCATCAGAAGTGTTGGAAAGAGTTTTGGTGTTATTGGTAATATCTTTGTATAATTTACGAAAATATCTTATATTTCTGTCTAATTGAATTATGCAACAATTAATTTCCCGTGTTTTTTGCAGATAAACATGGAAAGAACCTATGTTCTTCTCGATTTCAACAACTTCAACGTTCTTCTTCTGAATAAAATGCATTAGTCGACTCAGGATACAAACATTGGTAACAACCGGTTTCGTCGTTGTCGTCGTCTTCTTTTCCATATTCTTAATCTTCTTCTTCATCTTCTTCCTAGAGAAATTATTAGGGTTATCATCTTCAGAATCTGTGAAACTTTTCGTAGACGACGACAATAACGAAACCGGCTGCTACCAATGTTTGTATTTTGAGTCGACTGATGCGTTTTATTCAGAGGAAGAACATAGAAGTTGCTGATATCGAGAAGAACTTTGGTTCTTTCCTTGTTTACCTTCAAAAAACACTGGAAACTAATTGTATCATAATTCAATTAGACAGAAAGATAAGATATTTTCGTAAATTACACAAAGATATTACCAATAACAGCAAAACGCTTCCCAACACTTCTAATGCACTTGAAATTTACAAATTGGGAAATGATATATGGGAAAAAGAAAAATATTTGGATAAATGTTTCCTAAACCAACTGTTACTTAATCTCGAAACCATGGATGAGACATCCCGAGAACTTAATATTAAGCGTGCTGAGCTGCGTCGCATCATTAAATTATTAATGTCCGCAAAATGATTCCCTAGCTGATTAAATCTATTGTTTAAGTTTATATTTCGGTTGTTACGTTTTTCCTTGTATCGTGTAAGTTGTTATTACATATGTGTTATGAGCCACGTTTGGAATCTAATTTCATTATTAACATAGTTATTTAATTTATGTTACTTATCTTCTGTTACTAAGTTAAGTTAGTGAAGTAGTGGCTTGTGTATGCCACAATTGTAGGAGTTAGTTATTATTTAGTTTTATTTATTAGACTTATTCACGGTTTTAGCTGTTTTTGTTTATGTCCAAGAAGGTATCTTAATCATAAAGAAGAGATTTGGAAGATTCCTTACTTGAAGTTCTCATAAATCAAGTTAAGTTGATAATTATGGAGAAAATAAAAATATCATGTATAAACTCGAATAACGACAATTAGCTAAATAAGTCTAATAAATAAAACTAAATAGTAACTAACTTCTATAATTGTGGCATACACAAGCCACTACTTCACTAACTTAACTTAGTAACAGAAGATAAATAACATAAATTTAATAACTATGTTAATAATGAAATTAGATTCCAAACGTGGCTCATAGCACATATGTAATAACAACTACACAATACAATGGAAAAGTAACAACCAAAATATAAACTTAAACAATAGATTTAATCTGCTAGGGAATCATTGTGCGGACTTTACTAATTTAATGATGCGTCGCAGCTCAGCATGCTTAATATTAAGTTCTCGGAATGTTTCATCCATGGTTTTGAGATTAAGTAACAGTTGGTTTAGGAAAAATTTATCCAAAGATTTTTCTTTTCCCCATATATCATTTGCCAATTTGTAAATTTCAAGTGCATCAGAAGTGTTGGAAAGAGTTTTGGTGTTATTAGTAATATCTTTGTGTAATTTACGAAAATATCTTATCTTTCTGTCTAATTGAATTATGCTACAATTAATTTCCCGTGTTTTTTGCAAATAAACATGGAAAGAACCTATGTTCTTCTCGATATCAGCAACTTCAACGTTCTTCCTCTGAATAAAATGCATTAGTCGACTCATAATACAAACATTGGTAGCAACCGGTTTCGTCGTTGTCGTCGTCTTCTTTTCCATATTCTTAATCTTCTTCTTCAACTTCTTCCCAGAGAAATTATTGGGGTTATCATCTTTAGAATCTGTGAAACTTTTCGTAGACGACGACTATAACAAAACCGGCTGCTACCAATGTTTGTATTTTGAGTAGACTGATGCGTTTTATTCAGAGGAAGAACATAGAAGTTGCTGATATCGAGAAGAACATTGGTTCTTTCCTTGTTTACCTTCAAAAAACACGGGAAACTAATTGTATCATAATTCAATTATACAGAAAGATAAGATATTTTGGTTAATTACACAAAGATATTACCAATAACAGCAAAACGCTTCCCAACACTTCTGATGCACTTGAAATTTACAAACTGGGAAATGATATATGGGAAAAAGAAAAATATTTGGATAAATGTTTCCTAAACCAACTGTTACTTAATCTCGAAACCATGGATGAGACATCCCGAGAACTTAATATTAAGCGTGCTGAGCTGCGTCGCATCATTAAATTATTAATGTCCGCAAAATGATTCCCTAGCTGATTAAATCTATTATTTAAGTTTATATTTCGGTTGTTACTTTTTTCGTTGTATCGTGTAAGTTGTTATTACATATGTGTTATGAGCCACGTTTGGAATCTAATTTCATTATTAACATAGTTATTTAATTTATGTTACTTATCTTCTGTTACTAAGTTAAGTTAGTGAAGTAGTGGCTTGTGTATGCCACAATTGTAGGAGTTAGTTATTATTTAGTTTTATTTATTAGACTTATTCACGGTTTTAGCTGTTTTTGTTTATGTCCAAGAAGGTATCTTAATCATAAAGAAGAGATTTGGAAGATTCCTTACTTGAAGTTCTCATAAATCAAGTTAAGTTGATAATTATGGAGAAAATAAAAATATCATGTATAAACTCGAATAACGACAATTAGCTAAATAAGTCTAATAAATAAAACTAAATAGTAACTAACTTCTATAATTGTGGCATACACAAGCCACTACTTCACTAACTTAACTTAGTAACAGAAGATAAATAACATAAATTAAATAACTATATTAATAATGAAATTAGATTCCAAACGTGGCTCATAGCACATATGTAATAACAACTACACAATACAATGGAAAAGTAACAACCAAAATATAAACTTAAACAATAGATTTAATCAGCTAGGGAATCATTGTGCGGACTTTACTAATTTAATGATGCGTCGCAGCTCAGCACGCTTAATATTAAGTTCTCGTGATGTTTCATCCATGGTTTTGAGATTAAGTAACAGTTGGTTTAGGAAAAATTTATCCAAAGATTTTTCTTTTCCCCATATATCATTTGCCAATTTGTAAATTTCAAGTGCATCAGAAGTGTTGGAAAGAGTTTTGGTGTTATTGGTAATATCTTTGTGTAATTTACGAAAATATCTTATATTTCTGTCTAATTGAATTATGCTACAATTAATTTCCCGTGTTTTTTGCAGATAAACATGGAAAGAACCTATGTTCTTCTCGATTTCAACAACTTCAACGTTCTTCTTCTGAATAAAATGCATTAGTCGACTCAGAATACAAACATTGGTAACAACCGGTTTCGTCGTTGTCGTCGTCTTCTTTTCCATATTCTTAATCTTCTTCTTCAACTTCTTCCCAGAGCAATTATTGGGGTTATCATCTTCAGAATCTGTGAAACTTTTCGTAGACGACGACAATAACGAAACCGGCTGCTACCAATGTTTGTATTTTGAGTAGACTGATGCGTTTTATTCAGAGGAAGAACATAGAAGTTGCTGATATCGAGAAGAACATTGGTTCTTTCCTTGTTTACCTTCAAAAAACACTGGAAACTAATTGTATCATAATTCAATTAGACAGAAAGATAAGATATTTTGGTTAATTACACAAAGATATTACCAATAACAACAAAACGCTTCCCAACACTTCTGATGCACTTGAAATTTACAAATTGGGAAATGATATATGGGGAAAAGAAAAATATTTGGATAAATGTTTCCTAAAACAACTGTTACTTAATCTCGAAACCATGGATGAGACATCCCGAGAACTTAATATTAAGCGTGCTGAGCTGCGTCGCATCATTAAATTATTAATGTCCGCAAAATGATTCCCTAGCTGATTAAATCTATTATTTAAGTTTATATTTCGGTTGTTACTTTTTTCGTTGTATCGTGTAAGTTGTTATTACATATGTGTTATGAGCCACGTTTGGAATCTAATTTCATTATTAACATAGTTATTTAATTTATGTTACTTATCTTCTGTTACTAAGTTAAGTTAGTGAAGTAGTGGCTTGTGTATGCCACAATTGTAGGAGTTAGTTATTATTTAGTTTTATTTATTAGACTTATTCACGGTTTTAGCTGTTTTTGTCTATGTCCAAGAAGGTATCTTAATCATAAAGAAGAGATTTGGAAGATTCCTTACTTGAAGTTCTCATAAATCAAGTTAAGTTGATAATTATGGAGAAAATAAAAATATCATGTATAAACTCGAATAACGACAATTAGCTAAATAAGTCTAATAAATAAAACTAAATAGTAACTAACTTCTATAATTGTGGCATACACAAGCCACTACTTCACTAACTTAACTTAGTAACAGAAGATAAATAACATAAATTTAATAACTATGTTAATAATGAAATTAGATTCCAAACGTGGCTCATAGCACATATGTAATAACAACTACACAATACAATGGAAAAGTAACAACCAAAATATAAACTTAAACAATAGATTTAATCTGCTAGGGAATCATCGTGCGGACTTTACTAATTTAATGATGCGTCGGAGCTCAGCATGCTTAATATTAAGTTCTCGGAATGTTTCATCCATGGTTTTGAGATTAAGTAACAGTTGGTTTAGGAAAAAATTATCCAAAGATTTTTCTTTTCCCCATATATCATTTGCCAATTTGTAAATTTCAAGTGCATCAGAAGTGTTGGAAAGAGTTTTGGTGTTATTAGTAATATCTTTGTGTAATTTACGAAAATATCTTATCTTTCTGTCTAATTGAATTATGCTACAATTAATTTCCCGTGTTTTTTGCAAATAAACATGGAAAGAACCTATGTTCTTCTCGATATCAGCAACTTCAACGTTCTTCCTCTGAATAAAATGCATTAGTCGACTCATAATACAAACATTGGTAGCAACCGGTTTCGTCGTTGTCGTCGTCTTCTTTTCCATATTCTTAATCTTCTTCTTCAACTTCTTCCCAGAGAAATTATTGGGGTTATCATCTTTAGAATCTGTGAAACTTTTCGTAGACGACGACAATAACAAAACCGGCTGCTACCAATGTTTGTATTTTGAGTAGACTGATGCGTTTTATTCAGAGGAAGAACATAGAAGTTGCTGATATCGAGAAGAACATTGGTTCTTTCCTTGTTTACCTTCAAAAAACACGGGAAACTAATTGTATCATAATTCAATTATACAGAAAGATAAGATATTTTGGTTAATTACACAAAGATATTACCAATAACAGCAAAACGCTTCCCAACACTTCTGATGCACTTGAAATTTACAAACTGGGAAATGATATATGGGAAAAAGAAAAATATTTGGATAAATGTTTCCTAAACCAACTGTTACTTAATCTCGAAACCATGGATGAGACATCCCGAGAACTTAATATTAAGCGTGCTGAGCTGCGTCGCATCATTAAATTATTAATGTCCGCAAAATGATTTCCTAGCTGATTAAATCTATTATTTAAGTTTATATTTCGGTTGTTACTTTTTTCGTTGTATCGTGTAAGTTGTTATTACATATGTGTTATGAGCCACGTTTGGAATCTAATTTCATTATTAACATAGTTATTTAATTTATGTTACTTATCTTCTGTTACTAAGTTAAGTTAGTGAAGTAGTGGCTTGTGTATGCCACAATTGTAGGAGTTAGTTATTATTTAGTTTTATTTATTAGACTTATTCACGGTTTTAGTTGTTTTTGTTTATGTCCAAGAAGGTATCTTAATCATAAAGAAGAGATTTGGAAGATTCCTTACTTGAAGTTCTCATAAATCAAGTTAAGTTGATAATTATGGAGAAAATAAAAATATCATGTATAAACTCGAATAACGACAATTAGCTAAATAAGTCTAATAAATAAAACTAAATAGTAACTAACTTCTATAATTGTGGCATACACAAGCCACTACTTCACTAACTTAACTTAGTAACAGAAGATAAATAACATAAATTAAATAACTATATTAATAATGAAATTAGATTCCAAACCTGGCTCATAGCACATATGTAATAACAACTACACAATACAATGGAAAAGTAACAACCAAAATATAAACTTAAACAATAGATTTAATCAGCTAGGGAATCATTGTGCGGACTTTACTAATTTAATGATGCGTCGCAGCTCAGCACGCTTAATATTAAGTTCTCGTGATGTTTCATCCATGGTTTTGAGATTAAGTAACAGTTGGTTTAGGAAAAATTTATCCAAAGATTTTTCTTTTCCCCATATATCATTTGCCAATTTGTAAATTTCAAGTGCATCAGAAGTGTTGGAAAGAGTTTTGGTGTTATTGGTAATATCTTTGTGTAATTTACGAAAATATCTTATATTTCTGTCTAATTGAATTATGCTACAATTAATTTCCCGTGTTTTTTGCAGATAAACATGGAAAGAACCTATGTTCTTCTCGATTTCAACAACTTCAACGTTCTTCTTCTGAATAAAATGCATTAGTCGACTCAGAATACAAACATTGGTAACAACCGGTTTCGTCGTTGTCGTCGTCTTCTTTTCCATATTCTTAATCTTCTTCTTCAACTTCTTCCCAGAGCAATTATTGGGGTTATCATCTTCAGAATCTGTGAAACTTTTCGTAGACGACGACAATAACGAAACCGGCTGCTACCAATGTTTGTATTTTGAGTAGACTGATGCGTTTTATTCAGAGGAAGAACATAGAAGTTGCTGATATCGAGAAGAACATTGGTTCTTTCCTTGTTTACCTTCAAAAAACACTGGAAACTAATTGTATCATAATTCAATTAGACAGAAAGATAAGATATTTTGGTTAATTACACACAGATATTACCAATAACAGCAAAACGCTTCCCAACACTTCTGATGCACTTGAAATTTACAAATTGGGAAATGATATATGGGAAAAAGAAAAATATTTGGATAAATGTTTCCTAAACCAACTGTTACTTAATCTCGAAACCATGGATGAGACATCCCGAGAACTTAATATTAAGCGTGCTGAGCTGCGTCGCATCATTAAATTATGAATGTCCGCAAAATGATTCCCTAGCTGATTAAATCTATTGTTTAAGTTTATATTTCGGTTGTTACTTTTTTCATTGTATCGTGTAAGTTGTTATTACATATGTGTTATGAGCCACGTTTGGAATCTAATTTCATTATTAACATAGTTATTTAATTTATGTTACTTATCTTCTGTTACTAAGTTAAGTTAGTGAAGTAGTGGCTTGTGTATGCCACAATTGTAGGAGTTAGTTATTATTTAGTTTTATTTATTAGACTTATTCACGGTTTTAGCTGTTTTTGTTTATGTCCAAGAAGGTATCTTAATCATAAAGAAGAGATTTGGAAGATTCCTTACTTGAAGTTCTCATAAATCAAGTTAAGTTGATAATTATGGAGAAAATAAAAATATCATGTATAAACTCGAATAACGACAATTAGCTAAATAAGTCTAATAAATAAAACTAAATAGTAACTAACTTCTATAATTGTGGCATACACAAGCCACTACTTCACTAACTTAACTTAGTAACAGAAGATAAATAACATAAATTAAATAACTATGTTAATAATGAAATTAGATTCAAAACGTGGCTCATAGCACATATGTAATAACAACTACACAATACAATGGAAAAGTAACAACCAAAATATAAACTTAAACAATAGATTTAATCAGCTAGGGAATCATTGTGCGGACTTTACTAATTTAATGATGCGTCGCAGCTCAGCACGCTTAATATTAAGTTCTCGTGATGTTTCATCCATGGTTTTGAGATTAAGTAACAGTTGGTTTAGGAAAAATTTATCCAAAGATTTTTCTTTTCCCCATATATCATTTGCCAATTTGTAAGTTTCAAGTGCATCAGAAGTGTTGGAAAGAGTTTTGGTGTTATTGGTAATATCTTTGTGTAATTTACGAAAATATCTTATATTTCTGTCTAATTGAATTATGCTACAATTAATTTCCCGTGTTTTTTGCAGATAAACATGGAAAGAACCTATGTTCTTCTCGATTTCAGCAACTTCAACGTTCTTCTTCTGAATAAAATGCATTAGTCGACTCAGAATACAAACATTGGTAACAACCGGTTTCGTCGTTGTCGTCGTCTTCTTTTCCATATTCTTAATCTTCTTCTTCAACTTCTTCCCAGAGAAATTATTGGGGTTATCATCTTCAGAATCTGTGAAACTTTTCGTAGACGACGACAATAACGAAACCGGCTGCTACCAATGTTTGTATTTTGAGTAGACTGATGCGTTTTATTCAGAGGAAGAACATAGAAGTTGCTGATATCGAGAAGAACATTGGTTCTTTCCTTGTTTACCTTCAAAAAACACGGGAAACTAATTGTATCATAATTCAATTAGACAGAAAGATAAGATATTTTGGTTAATTACACAAAGATATTACCAATAACAGCAAAACGCTTCCCAACACTTCTGATGCACTTGAAATTTACAAATTGGGAAATGATATATGGGAAAAAGAAAAATATTTGGATAAATGTTTCCTAAAACAACTGTTACTTAATCTCGAAACCATGGATGAGACATCCCGAGAACTTAATATTAAGCGTGCTGAGCTGCGTCGCATCATTAAATTATTAATGTCCGCAAAATGATTCCCTAGCTGATTAAATCTATTATTTAAGTTTATATTTCGGTTGTTACTTTTTTCATTGTATCGTGTAAGTTGTTATTACATATGTGTTATGAGCCACATTTGGAATCTAATTTCATTATTAACATAGTTATTTAATTTATGTTACTTATCTTCTGTTACTAAGTTAAGTTAGTGAAGTAGTGGCTTGTGTATGCCACAATTGTAGGAGTTAGTTATTATTTAGTTTTATTTATTAGACTTATTCACGGTTTTAGCTGTTTTTGTTTATGTCCAAGAAGGTATCTTAATCACAAAGAAGAGATTTGGAAGATTCCTTACTTGAAGTTCTCATAAATCAAGTTAAGTTGATAATTATGGAGAAAATAAAAATATCATGTATAAACTCGAATAACGACAATTAGCTAAATAAGTCTAATAAATAAAACTAAATAGTAACTAACTTCTATAATTGTGGCATACACAAGCCACTACTTCACTAACTTAACTTAGTAACAGAAGATAAATAACATAAATTAAATAACTATGTTAATAATGAAATTAGATTAAAAACGTGGCTCATAGCACATATGTAATAACAACTACACAATACAATGGAAAAGTAACAACCAAAATATAAACTTAAACAATAGATTTAATCAGCTAGGGAATCATTGTGCGGACTTTACTAATTTAATGATGCGTCGCAGCTCAGCACGCTTAATATTAAGTTCTCGTGATGTTTCATCCATGGTTTTGAGATTAAGTAACAGTTGGTTTAGGAAAAATTTATCCAAAGATTTTTCTTTTCCCCATATATCATTTGCCAATTTGTAAATTTCAAGTGCATCAGAAGTGTTGGAAAGAGTTTTGGTGTTATTGGTAATATCTTTGTGTAATTTACGAAAATATCTTATATTTCTGTCTAATTGAATTATGCTACAATTAATTTCCCGTGTTTTTTGCAGATAAACATGGAAAGAACCTATGTTCTTCTCGATTTCAACAACTTCAACGTTCTTCTTCTGAATAAAATGCATTAGTCGACTCAGAATACAAACATTGGTAACAACCGGTTTCGTCGTTGTCGTCGTCTTCTTTTCCATATTCTTAATCTTCTTCTTCAACTTCTTCCCAGAGAAATTATTGGGGTTATCATCTTCAGAATCTGTGAAACTTTTCGTAGACGACGACAATAACGAAACCGGCTGCTACCAATGTTTGTATTTTGAGTAGACTGATGCGTTTTATTCAGAGGAAGAACATAGAAGTTGCTGATATCGAGAAGAACATTGGTTCTTTCCTTGTTTACCTTCAAAAAACACTGGAAACTAATTGTATCATAATTCAATTAGACAGAAAGATAAGATATTTTGGTTAATTACACACAGATATTACCAATAACAGCAAAACGCTTCCCAACACTTCTGATGCACTTGAAATTTACAAATTGGGAAATGATATATGGGAAAAAGAAAAATATTTGGATAAATGTTTCCTAAACCAACTGTTACTTAATCTCAAAACCATGGATGAGACATCCCGAGAACTTAATATTAAGCGTGCTGAGCTGCGTCGCATCATTAAATTATGAATGTCCGCAAAATGATTCCCTAGCTGATTAAATCTATTGTTTAAGTTTATATTTCGGTTGTTACTTTTTTCATTGTATCGTGTAAGTTGTTATTACATATGTGTTATGAGCCACGTTTGGAATCTAATTTCATTATTAACATAGTTATTTAATTTATGTTACTTATCTTCTGTTACTAAGTTAAGTTACTGAAGTAGTGGCTTGTGTATGCCACAATTGTAGGAGTTAGTTATTATTTAGTTTTATTTATTAGACTTATTCACGGTTTTAGCTGTTTTTGTTTATGTCCAAGAAGGTATCTTAATCATAAAGAAGAGATTTGGAAGATTCCTTACTTGAAGTTCTCATAAATCAAGTTAAGTTGATAATTATGGAGAAAATAAAAATATCATGTATAAACTCGAATAACGACAATTAGCTAAATAAGTCTAATAAATAAAACTAAATAGTAACTAACTTCTATAATTGTGGCATACACAAGCCACTACTTCACTAACTTAACTTAGTAACAGAAGATAAATAACATAAATTAAATAACTATGTTAATAATGAAATTAGATTCAAAACGTGGCTCATAGCACATATGTAATAACAACTACACAATACAATGGAAAAGTAACAACCAAAATATAAACTTAAACAATAGATTTAATCAGCTAGGGAATCATTGTGCGGACTTTACTAATTTAATGATGCGTCGCAGCTCAGCACGCTTAATATTAAGTTCTCGTGATGTTTCATCCAAGGTTTTGAGATTAAGTAACAGTTGGTTTAGGAAAAATTTATCCAAAGATTTTTCTTTTCCCCATATATCATTTGCCAATTTGTAAATTTCAAGTGCATCAGAAGTGTTGGAAAGAGTTCTGGTGTTATTGGTAATATCTTTGTGTAATTTACGAAAATATCTTATATTTCTGTCTAATTGAATTATGCTACAATTAATTTCCCGTGTTTTTTGCAGATAAACATGGAAAGAACCTATGTTCTTCTCGATTTCAACAACTTCAACGTTCTTCTTCTGAATAAAATGCAATAGTCGACTCAGAATACAAACATTGGTAACAACCGGTTTCGTCGTTGTCGTCGTCTTCTTTTCCATATTCTTAATCTTCTTCTTCAACTTCTTCCCAGAGAAATTATTGGGGTTATCATCTTCAGAATCTGTGAAACTTTTCGTAGACGACGACAATAACGAAACCGGCTGCTACCAATGTTTGTATTTTGAGTAGACTGATGCGTTTTATTCAGAGGAAGAACATAGAAGTTGCTGATATCGAGAAGAACATTGGTTCTTTCCTTGTTTACCTTCAAAAAACACTGGAAACTAATTGTATCATAATTCAATTAGACAGAAAGATAAGATATTTTGGTTAATTACACAAAGATATTACCAATAACAGCAAAACGCTTCCCAACACTTCTGATGCACTTGAAATTTACAAATTGGGAAATGATATATGGGAAAAAGAAAAATATTTGGATAAATGTTTCCTAAACCAACTGTTACTTAATCTCGAAACCATGGATGAGACATCCCGAGAACTTAATATTAAGCGTGCTGAGCTACGTCGCATCATTAAATTATTAATGTCCGCAAAATGATTCCCTAGCTGATTAAATCTATTGTTTAAGTTTATATTTCACTTGTTACTTTTTTCATTGTATCGTGTAAGTTGTTATTACATATGTGTTATGAGCCACGTTTGGAATCTAATTTCATTATTAACATAGTTATTTAATTTATGTTACTTATCTTCTGTTACTAAGTTAAGTTAGTGAAGTAGTGGCTTGTGTATGCCACAATTGTAGGAGTTAGTTATTATTTAGTTTTATTTATTAGACTTATTCACGGTTTTAGCTGTTTTTGTTTATGTCCAAGAAGGTATCTTAATCATAAAGAAGAGATTTGGAAGATTCCTTACTTGAAGTTCTCATAAATCAAGTTAAGTTGATAATTATGGAGAAAATAAAAATATCATGTATAAACTCGAATAACGACAATTAGCTAAATAATTCTAATAAATAAAACTAAATAGTAACTAACTTCTATAATTGTGGCATACACAAGACACTACTTCACTAACTTAACTTAGTAACAGAAGATAAATAACATAAATTAATAACTATGTTAATAATGAAATTATATTCTAAACGTGGCTCATAGCACATATGTAATAACAACTACACAATACAATGGAAAAGTAACAACCAAAATATAAACTTAAACAATAGATTTAATCAGCTAGGGAATCATTGTGCGGACTTTACTAATTTAATGATGCGACGCAGCTCAGCACGCTTAATATTAAGTTCTCGGAACGTTTCATCCATGGTTTTGAGATTAAGTAACAGTTGGTTTAGGAAAAATTTATCCAAAGATTTTTCTTTTCCCCATATATCATTTGCCAATTTGTAAATTTCAAGTGCATCAGAAGTGTTGGAAAGAGTTTTGGTGTTATTAGTAATATCTTTGTGTAATTTACGAAAATATCTTATCTTTCTGTCTAATTGAATTATGCTACAATTAATTTCCCGTGTTTTTTGCAGATAAACATGGAAAGAACCTATGTTCTTCTCGATATCAGCAACTTCAACGTTCTTCCTCTGAATAAAATGCATTAGTCGACTCAGAATACAAACATTGGTAGCAACCGGTTTCGTCGTTGTCGTCGTCTTCTTTTCCATATTCTTAATCTTCTTCTTCAACTTCTTCCCAGAGAAATTATTGGGGTTATCATCTTCAGAATCTGTGAAACTTTTCGTAGACGACGACAATAACGAAACCGGCTGCTACCAATGTTTGTATTTTGAGTAGACTGATGCGTTTTATTCAGAGGAAGAACATAGAAGTTGCTGATATCGAGAAGAACATTGGTTCTTTCCTTGTTTACCTTCAAAAAACACTGGAAACTAATTGTATCATAATTCAATTAGACAGAAAGATAAGATATTTTGGTTAATTACACAAAGATATTACCAATAACAGCAAAACGCTTCCCAACACTTCTGATGCACTTGAAATTTACAAATTGGGAAATGATATATGGGAAAAAGAAAAATATTTGGATAAATGTTTCCTAAACCAACTGTTACTTAATCTCGAAACCATGGATGAGACATCCCGAGAACTTAATATTAAGCGTGCTGAGCTGCGTCGCATCATTAAATTATTAATGTCCGCAAAATGATTCCCTAGCTGATTAAATCTATTGTTTAAGTTTATATTTCGGTTGTTACTTTTTTCATTGTATCGTGTAAGTTGTTATTACATATGTGTTATGAGCCACGTTTGAAATCTAATTTCATTATTAACATAGTTATTTAATTTATGTTACTTATCTTCTGTTACTAAGTTAAGTTAGTGAAGTAGTGGCTTGTGTATGCCACAATTGTAGGAGTTAGTTATTATTTAGTTTTATTTATTAGACTTCTTCACGGTTTTAGCTGTTTTTGTTTATGTCCAAGAAGGTATCTTAATCATAAAGAAGAGATTTGGAAGATTCCTTACTTGAAGTTCTCATAAATCAAGTTAAGTTGATAATTATGGAGAAAATAAAAATATCATGTATAAACTCGAATAACGACAATTAGCTAAATAAGTCTAATAAATAAAACTAAATAGTAACTAACTTCTATAATTGTGGCATACACAAGCCACTACTTCACTAACTTAACTTAGTAACAGAAGATAAATAACATAAATTAAATAACTATGTTAATAATTAAATTAGATTCAAAACGTGGCTCATAGCACATATGTAATAACAACTACACAATACAATGGAAAAGTAACAACCAAAATATAAACTTAAACAATAGATTTAATCAGCTAGGGAATCATTGTGCGGACTTTACTAATTTAATGATGCGTCGCAGCTCAGCACGCTTAATATTAAGTTCTCGTGATGTTTCATCCATGGTTTTGAGATTAAGTAACAGTTGGTTTAGGAAAAATTTATCCAAAGATTTTTCTTTTCCCCATATATCATTTGCCAATTTGTAAATTTCAAGTGCATCAGAAGTGTTGGAAAGAGTTCTGGTGTTATTGGTAATATCTTTGTGTAATTTACGAAAATATCTTATATTTCTGTCTAATTGAATTATGCTACAATTAATTTCCCGTGTTTTTTGCAGATAAACATGGAAAGAACCTATGTTCTTCTCGATTTCAACAACTTCAACGTTCTTCTTCTGAATAAAATGCATTAGTCGACTCAGAATACAAACATTGGTAACAACCGGTTTCGTCGTTGTCGCGTCTTCTTTTCCATATTCTTAATCTTCTTCTTCAACTTCTTCCCAGAGAAATTATTGGGGTTATCATCTTCAGAATTTGTGAAACTTTTCGTAGACGACGACAATAACGAAACCGGCTGCTACCAATGTTTGTATTTTGAGTAGACTAATGCGTTTTATTCAGAGGAAGAACATAGAAGTTGCTGATATCGAGAAGAACATTGGTTCTTTCCTTGTTTACCTTCAAAAAACACTGGAAACTAATTGTATCATAATTCAATTAGACAGAAAGATAAGATATTTTGGTTAATTACACAAAGATATTACCAATAACAGCAAAACGCTTCCCAACACTTCTGATGCACTTGAAATTTACAAATTGGGAAATGATATATGGGAAAAAGAAAAATATTTGGATAAATGTTTCCTAAACCAACTGTTACTTAATCTCGAAACCATGGATGAGACATCCCGAGAACTTAATATTAAGCGTGCTGAGCTGCGTCGCATCATTAAATTATTAATGTCCGCAAAATAATTCTAATAAATAAAACTAAATAGTAACTAACTTCTATAATTGTGGCATACACAAGCCACTACTTCACTAACTTAACTTAGTAACAGAAGATAAATAACATAAATTAAATAACTATGTTAATAATGAAATTAGATTCAAAACGTGGCTCATAGCACATATGTAATAACAACTACACAATACAATGGAAAAGTAACAACCAAAATATAAACTTAAACAATAGATTTAATCAGCTAGGGAATCATTGTGCGGACTTTACTAATTTAATGATGCGACGCAGCTCAGCACGCTTAATATTAAGTTCTCGGAATGTTTCATCCATGGTTTTGAGATTAAGTAACAGTTGGTTTAGGAAAAATTTATCCAAAGAATTTTCTTTTCCCCATATATCATTTGCCAATTTGTAAATTTCAAGTGCATCAGAAGTGTTGGAAAGAGTTTTGGTGTTATTAGTAATATCTTTGTGTAATTTACGAAAATATCTTATCTTTCTGTCTAATTGAATTATGCTAC
Source organism: Linaria vulgaris (assembly GCA_948329865.1). Classification (NCBI taxonomy): domain Eukaryota; kingdom Viridiplantae; phylum Streptophyta; class Magnoliopsida; order Lamiales; family Plantaginaceae; genus Linaria; species Linaria vulgaris. Next base: position 1,743,360 of record OX415253.1, on the reverse strand, counting down.
AATTAATTTCCCGTGTTTTTTGCAGATAAACATGGAAAGAACCTATGTTCTTCTCGATATCAGCAACTTCAACGTTCTTCCTCTGAATAAAATGCATTAGTCGACTCAGAATACAAACATTGGTAGCAACCGGTTTCGTCGTTGTCGTCGTCTTCTTTTCCATATTCTTAATCTTCTTCTTCAACTTCTTCCCAGAGAAATTATTGGGGTTATCATCTTCAGAATCTGTGAAACTTTTCGTAGACGACGACAATAACGAAACCGGCTGCTACCAATGTTTGTATTTTGAGTAGACTGATGCGTTTTATTCAGAGGAAGAACATAGAAGTTGCTGATATCGAGAAGAACATTGGTTCTTTCCTTGTTTACCTTCAAAAAACACGGGAAACTAATTGTATCATAATTCAATTAGACAGAAAGATAAGATATTTTGGTTAATTACACAAAGATATTACCAATAACAGCAAAACGCTTCCCAACACTTCTGATGCACTTGAAATTTACAAATTGGGAAATGATATATGGGAAAAAGAAAAATATTTGGATAAATGTTTCTTAAACCAACTGTTACTTAATCTCGAAACCATGGATGAGACATCCCGAGAACTTAATATTAAGCGTGCTGAGCTGCGTCGCATCATTAAATTATTAATGTCCGCAAAATGATTCCCTAGCTGATTAAATCTATTATTTAAGTTTATATTTCGGTTGTTACTTTTTTCGTTGTATCGTGTAAGTTGTTATTACATATGTGTTATGAGCCACGTTTGGAATCTAATTTCATTATTAACATAGTTATTTAATTTATGTTACTTATCTTCTGTTACTAAGTTAAGTTAGTGAAGTAGTGGCTTGTGTATGCCACAATTGTAGGAGTTAGTTATTATTTAGTTTTATTTATTAGACTTATTCACGGTTTTAGCTGTTTTTGTTTATGTCCAAGAAGGTATCTTAATCATAAAGAAGAGATTTGGAAGATTCCTTACTTGAAGTTCTCATAAATCAAGTTAAGTTGATAATTATGGAGAAAATAAAAATATCATGTATAAACTCGAATAACGACAATTAGCTAAATAAGTCTAATAAATAAAACTAAATAGTAACTAACTTCTATAATTGTGGCATACACAAGCCACTACTTCACTAACTTAACTTAGTAACAGAAGATAAATAACATAAATTAAATAACTATGTTAATAATGAAATTAGATTCAAAACGTGGCTCATAGCACATATGTAATAACAACTACACAATACAATGGAAAAGTAACAACCAAAATATAAACTTAAACAATAGATTTAATCAGCTAGGGAATCATTGTGCGGACTTTACTAATTTAATGATGCGTCGCAGCTCAGCACGCTTAATATTAAGTTCTCGTGATGTTTCATCCATGGTTTTGAGATTAAGTAACAGTTGGTTTAGGAAAAATTTATCCAAAGATTTTTCTTTTCCCCATATATCATTTGCCAATTTGTAAATTTCAAGTGCATCAGAAGTGTTGGAAAGAGTTTTGGTGTTATTGGTAATATCTTTGTGTAATTTACGAAAATATCTTATATTTCTGTCTAATTGAATTATGCTACAATTAATTTCCCGTGTTTTTTGCAGATAAACATGGAAAGAACCTATGTTCTTCTCGATTTCAACAACTTCAACGTTCTTCTTCTGAATAAAATGCATTAGTCGACTCAGAATACAAACATTGGTAACAACCGGTTTCGTCGTTGTCGTCGTCTTCTTTTCCATATTCTTAATCTTCTTCTTCAACTTCTTCCCAGAGAAATTATTGGGGTTATCATCTTCAGAATCTGTGAAACTTTTCGTAGACGACGACAATAACGAAACCGGCTGCTACCAATGTTTGTATTTTGAGTAGACTGATGCGTTTTATTCAGAGGAAGAACATAGAAGTTGCTGATATCGAGAAGAACATTGGTTCTTTCCTTGTTTACCTTCAAAAAACACTGGAAACTAATTGTATCATAATTCAATTAGACAGAAAGATAAGATATTTTGGTTAATTACACAAAGATATTACCAATAACAGCAAAACGCTTCCCAACACTTCTGATGCACTTGAAATTTACAAATTGGGAAATGATATATGGGAAAAAGAAAAATATTTGGATAAATGTTTCCTAAACCAACTGTTACTTAATCTCAAAACCATGGATGAGACATCCCGAGAACTTAATATTAAGTGTGCTGAGCTGCGTCGCATCATTAAATTATTAATGTCCGCAAAATGATTCCCTAGCTGATTAAATCTATTATTTAAGTTTATATTTCGGTTGTTACTTTTTTCGTTGTATCGTGTAAGTTGTTATTACATATGTGTTATGAGCCACGTTTGGAATCTAATTTCATTATTAACATAGTTATTTAATTTATGTTACTTATCTTCTGTTACTAAGTTAAGTTAGTGAAGTAGTGGCTTGTGTATGCCACAATTGTAGGAGTTAGTTATTATTTAGTTTTATTTATTAGACTTATTCACGGTTTTAGCTGTTTTTGTTTATGTCCAAGAAGGTATCTTAATGATAAAGAAGAGATTTGGACGATTCCTTACTTGAAGTTCTCATAAATCAAGTTAAGTTGATAATTATGGAGAAAATAAAAATATCATGTATAAACTCGAATAACGACAATTAGCTAAATAAGTCTAATAAATAAAACTAAATAGTAACTAACTTCTATAATTGTGGCATACACAAGCCACTACTTCACTAACTTAACTTAGTAACAGAAGATATATAACATAAATTAAATAACTATGTTAATAATGAAATTAGATTCAAAACGTGGCTCATAGCACATATGTAATAACAACTACACAATACAATGGAAAAGTAACAACCAAAATATAAACTTAAACAATAGATTTAATCAGCTAGGGAATCATTGTGCGGACTTTACTAATTTAATGATGCGTCGCAGCTCAGCACGCTTAATATTAAGTTCTCGGGATGTTTCATCCATGGTTTTGAGATTAAGTAACAGTTGGTTTAGGAAAAATTTATCCAAAGATTTTTCTTTTCCCCATATATCATTTGCCAATTTGTAAATTTCAAGTGCATCAGAAGTGTTGGAAAGAGTTTTGGTGTTATTGGTAATATCTTTGTGTAATTTACGAAAATATCTTATATTTCTGTCTAATTGAATTATGCTACAATTAATTTCCCGTGTTTTTTGCAGATAAACATGGAAAGAACCTATGTTCTTCTCGATTTCAACAACTTCAACGTTCTTCTTCTGAATAAAATGCATTAGTCGACTCAGAATACAAACATTGGTAACAACCGGTTTCGTCGTTGTCGTCGTCTTCTTTTCCATATTCTTAATCTTCTTCTTCATCTTCTTCCCAGAGAAATTATTAGGGTTATCATCTTCAGAATCTGTGAAACTTTTCGTAGACGACGACAATAATGAAACCGGCTGCTACCAATGTTTGTATTTTGAGTCGACTGATGCGTTTTATTCAGAGGAAGAACATAGAAGTTGCTGATATCGAGAAGAACTTTGGTTCTTTCCTTGTTTACCTTCAAAAAACACTGGAAACTAATTGTATCATAATTCAATTAGACATAAAGATAAGATATTTTCGTAAATTACACAAAGATATTACCAATAACAGCAAAACGCTTCCCAACACTTCTAATGCACTTGAAATTTACAAATTGGGAAATGATATATGGGAAAAAGAAAAATATTTGGATAAATGTTTCCTAAACCAACTGTTACTTAATCTCGAAACCATGGATGAGACATCCCGAGAACTTAATATTAAGCGTGCTGAGCTGCGTCGCATCATTAAATTATTAATGTCCGCAAAATGATTCCCTAGCTGATTAAATCTATTGTTTAAGTTTATATTTCGGTTGTTACTTTTTTCATTGTATCGTGTAAGTTGTTATTACATATGTGTTATGAGCCACGTTTGGAATCTAATTTTATTATTAACATAGTCATTTAATTTATGTTACTTATATTCTATTACTAAGTTAAGTTAGTGAAGTAGTGGCTTGTGTATGCCACAATTGTAGGAGTTAGTTATTATTTAGTTTTATTTATTAGACTTATTCACGGTTTTAGCTGTTTTTGTTTTTGTCCAAGAAGGTATCTTAATCATAAAGAAGAGATTTGGAAGATTCCTTACTTGAAGTTCTCATAAATCAAGTTAAGTTGATAATTATGGAGAAAATAAAAATATCATGTATAAACTCGAATAACGACAATTATCTAAATAAGTCTAATAAATAAAACTAAATAGTAACTAACTTCTATAATTGTGGCATACACAAGCCACTACTTCACTAACTTAACTTAGTAACAGAAGATAAATAACATAAATTAAATAACTATGTTAATAATGAAATTAGATTCCAAACGTGGCTCATAGCACATATGTAATAACAACTACACAATACAATGGAAAAGTAACAACCAAAATATAAACTTAAACAATAGATTTAATCAGCTAGGGAATCATTGTGCGGACTTTACTAATTTAATGATGCGACGCAGCTCAGCACGCTTAATATTAAGTTCTCGGGATGTTTCATCCATGGTTTTGAGATTAAGTAACAGTTGGTTTAGGAAAAAGTTATCCAAAGATTTTTCTTTTCCCCATATATCATTTTCCAATTTGTAAATTTCAAGTGCATTAGAAGTGTTGGAAAGAGTTTTGGTGTTATTGGTAATATCTTTGTGTAATTTACGAAAATATCTTATATTTCTGTCTAATTGAATTATGCTACAATTAATTTCCCGTGTTTTTTGCAGATAAACATGGAAAGAACCTATGTTCTTCTCGATTTCAGCAACTTCAACGTTCTTCTTCTGAATAAAATGCATTAGTCGACTCAGAATACAAACATTGGTAACAACCGGTTTCGTCGTTGTCGTCGTCTTCTTTTCCATATTCTTAATCTTCTTCTTCATCTTCTTCCCAGAGAAATTATTGGGGTTATCATCTTCAGAATCTGTGAAACATTTCGTAGACGACGACAATAACGAAACCGGCTGCTACCAATGTTTGTATTTTGAGTCGACTGATGCATTTTATTCAGAGGAAGAACATAGAAGTTGCTGATATCGAGAAGAACTTTGGTTCTTTCCTTGTTTACCTTCAAAAAACACTGGAAACTAATTGTATCATAATTCAATTAGACAGAAAGATAAGATATTTTCGTAAATTACACAAAGATATTACCAATAACAGCAAAACGCTTCCCAACACTTCTAATGCACTTGAAATTTACAAATTGGTAAATGATATATGGGAAAAAGAAAAATATTTGGATAAATGTTTCCTAAACCAACTGTTACTTAATCTCGAAACCATGGATGAGACATCCCGAGAACTTAATATTAAGCGTGCTGAGCTGCGTCGCATCATTAAATTATTAATGTCCGCAAAATGATTCCCTAGCTGATTAAATCTATTATTTAAGTTTATATTTCGGTTGTTACTTTTTTCATTGTATCGTGTAAGTTGTTATTACATATGTGTTATGAGCCACGTTTGGAATTTAATTTTATTATTAACATAGTCATTTAATTTATGTTACTTATCTTCTATTACTAAGTTAAGTTAGTGAAGTAGTGGCTTGTGTATGCCACAATTGTAGGAGTTAGTTATTATTTAGTTTTATTTATTAGACTTATTCACGGTTTTAGCTGTTTTTGTTTATGTCCAAGAAGGTATCTTAATGATAAAGAAGAGATTTGGACGATTCCTTACTTGAAGTTCTCATAAATCAAGTTAAGTTGATAATTATGGAGAAAATAAAAATATCATGTATAAACTCGAATAACGACAATTAGCTAAATAAGTCTAATAAATAAAACTAAATAGTAACTAACTTCTATAATTGTGGCATACACAAGCCACTACTTCACTAACTTAACTTAGTAACAGAAGATATATAACATAAATTAAATAACTATGTTAATAATGAAATTAGATTCAAAACGTGGCTCATAGCACATATGTAATAACAACTACACAATACAATGGAAAAGTAACAACCAAAATATAAACTTAAACAATAGATTTAATCAGCTAGGGAATCATTGTGCGGACTTTACTAATTTAATGATGCGTCGCAGCTCAGCACGCTTAATATTAAGTTCTCGGGATGTTTCATCCATGGTTTTGAGATTAAGTAACAGTTGGTTTAGGAAAAATTTATCCAAAGATTTTTCTTTTCCCCATATATCATTTGCCAATTTGTAAATTTCAAGTGCATCAGAAGTGTTGGAAAGAGTTTTGGTGTTATTGGTAATATCTTTGTGTAATTTACGAAAATATCTTATATTTCTGTCTAATTGAATTATGCTACAATTAATTTCCCGTGTTTTTTGCAGATAAACATGGAAAGAACCTATGTTCTTCTCGATTTCAACAACTTCAACGTTCTTCTTCTGAATAAAATGCATTAGTCGACTCAGAATACAAACATTGGTAACAACCGGTTTCGTCGTTGTCGTCGTCTTCTTTTCCATATTCTTAATCTTCTTCTTCATCTTCTTCCCAGAGAAATTATTAGGGTTATCATCTTCAGAATCTGTGAAACTTTTCGTAGACGACGACAATAATGAAACCGGCTGCTACCAATGTTTGTATTTTGAGTCGACTGATGCGTTTTATTCAGAGGAAGAACATAGAAGTTGCTGATATCGAGAAGAACTTTGGTTCTTTCCTTGTTTACCTTCAAAAAACACTGGAAACTAATTGTATCATAATTCAATTAGACATAAAGATAAGATATTTTCGTAAATTACACAAAGATATTACCAATAACAGCAAAACGCTTCCCAACACTTCTAATGCACTTGAAATTTACAAATTGGGAAATGATATATGGGAAAAAGAAAAATATTTGGATAAATGTTTCCTAAACCAACTGTTACTTAATCTCGAAACCATGGATGAGACATCCCGAGAACTTAATATTAAGCGTGCTGAGCTGCGTCGCATCATTAAATTATTAATGTCCGCAAAATGATTCCCTAGCTGATTAAATCTATTGTTTAAGTTTATATTTCGGTTGTTACTTTTTTCATTGTATCGTGTAAGTTGTTATTACATATGTGTTATGAGCCACGTTTGGAATCTAATTTTATTATTAACATAGTCATTTAATTTATGTTACTTATATTCTATTACTAAGTTAAGTTAGTGAAGTAGTGGCTTGTGTATGCCACAATTGTAGGAGTTAGTTATTATTTAGTTTTATTTATTAGACTTATTCACGGTTTTAGCTGTTTTTGTTTTTGTCCAAGAAGGTATCTTAATCATAAAGAAGAGATTTGGAAGATTCCTTACTTGAAGTTCTCATAAATCAAGTTAAGTTGATAATTATGGAGAAAATAAAAATATCATGTATAAACTCGAATAACGACAATTATCTAAATAAGTCTAATAAATAAAACTAAATAGTAACTAACTTCTATAATTGTGGCATACACAAGCCACTACTTCACTAACTTAACTTAGTAACAGAAGATAAATAACATAAATTAAATAACTATGTTAATAATGAAATTAGATTCCAAACGTGGCTCATAGCACATATGTAATAACAACTACACAATACAATGGAAAAGTAACAACCAAAATATAAACTTAAACAATAGATTTAATCAGCTAGGGAATCATTGTGCGGACTTTACTAATTTAATGATGCGACGCAGCTCAGCACGCTTAATATTAAGTTCTCGGGATGTTTCATCCATGGTTTTGAGATTAAGTAACAGTTGGTTTAGGAAAAAGTTATCCAAAGATTTTTCTTTTCCCCATATATCATTTTCCAATTTGTAAATTTCAAGTGCATTAGAAGTGTTGGAAAGAGTTTTGGTGTTATTGGTAATATCTTTGTGTAATTTACGAAAATATCTTATATTTCTGTCTAATTGAATTATGCTACAATTAATTTCCCGTGTTTTTTGCAGATAAACATGGAAAGAACCTATGTTCTTCTCGATTTCAGCAACTTCAACGTTCTTCTTCTGAATAAAATGCATTAGTCGACTCAGAATACAAACATTGGTAACAACCGGTTTCGTCGTTGTCGTCGTCTTCTTTTCCATATTCTTAATCTTCTTCTTCATCTTCTTCCCAGAGAAATTATTGGGGTTATCATCTTCAGAATCTGTGAAACATTTCGTAGACGACGACAATAACGAAACCGGCTGCTACCAATGTTTGTATTTTGAGTCGACTGATGCATTTTATTCAGAGGAAGAACATAGAAGTTGCTGATATCGAGAAGAACTTTGGTTCTTTCCTTGTTTACCTTCAAAAAACACTGGAAACTAATTGTATCATAATTCAATTAGACAGAAAGATAAGATATTTTCGTAAATTACACAAAGATATTACCAATAACAGCAAAACGCTTCCCAACACTTCTAATGCACTTGAAATTTACAAATTGGTAAATGATATATGGGAAAAAGAAAAATATTTGGATAAATGTTTCCTAAACCAACTGTTACTTAATCTCGAAACCATGGATGAGACATCCCGAGAACTTAATATTAAGCGTGCTGAGCTGCGTCGCATCATTAAATTATTAATGTCCGCAAAATGATTCCCTAGCTGATTAAATCTATTATTTAAGTTTATATTTCGGTTGTTACTTTTTTCATTGTATCGTGTAAGTTGTTATTACATATGTGTTATGAGCCACGTTTGGAATCTAATTTCATTATTAACATAGTCATTTAATTTATGTTACTTATCTTCTATTACTAAGTTAAGTTAGTGAAGTAGTGGCTTGTGTATGCCACAATTGTAGGAGTTAGTTATTATTTAGTTTTATTTATTAGACTTATTCACGGTTTTAGCTGTTTTTGTTTTTGTCCAAGAAGGTATCTTAATCATAAAGAAGAGATTTGGAAGATTCCTTACTTGAAGTTCTCATAAATCAAGTTAAGTTGATAATTATGGAGAAAATAAAAATATCATGTATAAACTCGAATAACGACAATTAGCTAAATAAGTCTAATAAATAAAACTAAATAGTAACTAACTTCTATAATTGTGGCATACACAAGCCACTACTTCACTAACTTAACTTAGTAACAGAAGATAAATAACATAAATTAAATAACTATGTTAATAATGAAATTAGATTCCAAACGTGGCTCATAGCACATATGTAATAACAACTACACAATACAATGGAAAAGTAACAACCAAAATATAAACTTAAACAATAGATTTAATCAGCTAGGGAATCATTGTGCGGACTTTACTAATTTAATGATGCGACGCAGCTCAGCACGCTTAATATTAAGTTCTCGGGATGTTTCATCCATGGTTTTGAGATTAAGTAACAGTTGGTTTAGGAAAAAGTTATCCAAAGATTTTTCTTTTCCCCATATATCATTTTCCAATTTGTAAATTTCAAGTGCATCAGAAGTGTTGGAAAGAGTTTTGGTGTTATTGGTAATATCTTTGTGTAATTTACGAAAATATCTTATATTTCTGTCTAATTGAATTATGCTACAATTAATTTCCCGTGTTTTTTGCAGATAAACATGGAAAGAACCTATGTTCTTCTCGATTTCAGCAACTTCAACGTTCTTCTTCTGAATAAAATGCATTAGTCGACTCAGAATACAAACATTGGTAACAACCGGTTTCGTCGTTGTCGTCGTCTTCTTTTCAAAATTCTTAATCTTCTTCTTCATCTTCTTCCCAGAGAAATTATTGGGGTTATCATCTGCAGAATCTGTGAAACTTTTCGTAGACGACGACAATAACGAAACCGGCTGCTACCAATGTTTGTATTTTGAGTCGACTGATGCGTTTTATTCAGAGGAAGAACATAGAAGTTGCTGATATCGAGAAGAACTTTAGTTCTTTCCTTGTTTACCTTCAAAAAACACTGGAAACTAATTGTATCATAATTCAATTAGACAGAAAGATAAGATATTTTCGTAAATTACACAAAGATATTACCAATAACAGCAAAACGCTTCCCAACACTTCTGATGCACTTGAAATTTACAAATTGGGAAATGATATATGGGAAAAAGAAAAATATTTGGATAAATGTTTCCTAAACCAACTGTTACTTAATCTCGAAACCATGGATGAGACATCCCGAGAACTTAATATTAAGCGTGCTGAGCTGCGTCGCATCATTAAATTATTAATGTCCGCAAAATGATTCCCTAGCTGATTAAATCTATTATTTAAGTTTATATTTCGGTTGTTACTTTTTTCATTGTATCGTGTATGTTGTTATTACATATGTGTTATGAGCCACGTTTGGAATCTAATTTCATTATTAACATAGTTATTTAATTTATGTTACTTATCTTCTGTTACTAAGTTAAGTTAGTGAAGTAGTGGCTTGTGTATGCCACAATTGTAGGAGTTAGTTATTATTTAGTTTTATTTATTAGACTTACTCACGGTTTTAGCTGTTTTTGTTTATGTACAAGAAGGTATCTTAGTCATAAAGAAGAGATTTGGAAGATTCCTTTCTTGAAGTTCTCATAAATCAAGTTAAGTTGATAATCATGGAGAAAATAAAAATATCATGTATAAACTCGAATAACGACAATTAGCTAAATAAGTCTAATAAATAAAACTAAATAGTAACTAACTTCTACAATTGTGGCATACACAAGCCACTACTTCACTAACTTAACTTAGTAACAGAAGATAAATAACATAAATTAAATAACTATGTTAATAATGAAATTAGATTCCAAACGTGGCTCATAGCACATATGTAATAACAACTACACAATACAATGGAAAAGTAACAACCAAAATATAAACTTAAACAATAGATTTAATCAGCTAGGGAATCATTGTGCGGACTTTACTAATTTAATGGTGCGACGCAGCTCAGCACACTTAATATTAAGTTCTTGGGATGTCTCATCCATGGGTTTGAGATTAAGTAACAGTTGGTTTAGGAAAAATTTATCCAAAGATTTTTCTTTTCCCCATATATCATTTGCCAATTTGTAAATTTCAAGTGCATCAGAATTGTTGGAAAGAGTTTTGGTGTTATTGGTAATATCTTTGTGTAATTTACGAAAATATATTATATTTCTGTCTAATTGAATTATGCTACAATTAATTTCCCGTGTTTTTTGCAGATAAACATGGAAAGAACCTATGTTCTTCTCGATTTCAGCAACTTCAACGTTCTTCCTCTAAATAAAATGCATTAGTCGACTCAAAATACAAACATTGGTAGCAGTCGATTTCGTCGTTGTCGTCGTCTTCTTTTCAAAATTCTTAATCTTCTTCTTCATCTTCTTCCCAGAGAAATTATTGGGGTTATCATCTTCAGAATCTGTGAAACTTTTCGTAGACGACGACAATAACGAAACCGGCTGCTACCAATGTTTGTATTTTGAGTCGACTGATGCGTTTTATTCAGAGGAAGAACATAGAAGTTGCTGATATCGAGAAGAACTTTGGTTCTTTCCTTGTTTACCTTCAAAAAACACTGGAAACTAATTGTATCATAATTCAATTAGACAGAAAGATAAGATATTTTCGTAAATTACACAAAGATATTACCAATAACAGCAAAACGCTTCCCAACACTTCTGATGCACTTGAAATTTACAAATTGGGAAATGATATATGGGAAAAAGAAAAATATTTGGATAAATGTTTCCTAAACCAACTGTTACTTAATCTCGAAACCATGGATGAGACATCCCGAGAACTTAATATTAAGCGTGCTGAGCTGCGTCGCATCATTAAATTATTAATGTCCGCAAAATGATTCCCTAGCTGATTAAATCTATTATTTAAGTTTATATTTCGGTTGTTACTTTTTTCATTGTATCGTGTAAGTTGTTATTACATATGTGTTATGAGCCACGTTTGGAATCTAATTTCATTATTAACATAGTTATTTAATTTATGTTACTTATCTTCTGTTACTAAGTTAAGTTAGTGAAGTAGTGGCTTGTGTATGCCACAATTGTAGGAGTTAGTTATTATTTAGTTTTATTTATTAGACTTACTCACGGTTTTAGCTGTTTTTGTTTATGTACAAGAAGGTATCTTAGTCATAAAGAAGAGATTTGGAAGATTCCTTTCTTGAAGTTCTCATAAATCAAGTTAAGTTGATAATCATGGACAAAATAAAAATATCATGTATAAACTCGAATAACGACAATTAGCTAAATAAGTCTAATAAATAAAACTAAATAGTAACTAACTTCTACAATTGTGGCATACACAAGCCACTACTTCACTAACTTAACTTAGTAACAGAAGATAAATAACATAAATTAAATAACTATGTTAATAATGAAATTAGATTCCAAACGTGGCTCATAGCACATATGTAATAACAACTACACAATACAATGGAAAAGTAACAACCAAAATATAAACTTAAACAATAGATTTAATCAGCTAGGGAATCATTGTGCGGACTTTACTAATTTAATGGTGCGACGCAGCTCAGCACACTTAATATTAAGTTCTTGGGATGTCTCATCCATGGGTTTGAGATTAAGTAACAGTTGGTTTAGGAAAAATTTATCCAAAGATTTTTCTTTTCCCCATATATCATTTGCCAATTTGTAAATTTCAAGTGCATCAGAATTGTTGGAAAGAGTTTTGGTGTTATTGGTAATATCTTTGTGTAATTTACGAAAATATATTATATTTCTGTCTAATTGAATTATGCTACAATTAATTTCCCGTGTTTTTTGCAGATAAACATGGAAAGAACCTATGTTCTTCTCGATTTCAGCAACTTCAACGTTCTTCCTCTAAATAAAATGCATTAGTCGACTCAAAATACAAACATTGGTAGCAGTCGGTTTCGTCGTCTTCTTTTCAAAATTCTTAATCTTCTTCTTCATCTTCTTCCCAGAGAAATTATTGGGGTTATCATCTTCAGAATCTGTGAAACTTTTCGTAGACGACGACAATAACGAAACCGGCTGCTACCAATGTTTGTATTTTGAGTCGACTGATGCGTTTTATTCAGAGGAAGAACATAGAAGTTGCTGATATCGAGAAGAACTTTGGTTCTTTCCTTGTTTACCTTCAAAAAACACGGGAAACTAATTGTATCATAATTCAATTAGACAGAAAGATAAGATATTTTCGTAAATTACACAAAGATATTACCAATAACAGCAAAACGCTTCCCAACACTTCTGATGCACTTGAAATTTACAAATTGGGAAATGATATATGGGAAAAAGAAAAATATTTGGATAAATGTTTCCTAAACCAACTGTTACTTAATCTCGAAACCATGGATGAGACATCCCGAGAACTTAATATTAAGCGTGCTGAGCTGCGTCGCATCATTAAATTATTAATGTCCGCAAAATGATTCCCTAGCTGATTAAATCTATTATTTAAGTTTATATTTCGGTTGTTACTTTTTTCGTTGTATCGTGTAAGTTGTTATTACATATGTGTTATGAGCCACGTTTGGAATCTAATTTCATTATTAACATAGTTATTTAATTTATGTTACTTATCTTCTGTTACTAAGTTAAGTTAGTGAAGTAGTGGCTTGTGTATGCCACAATTGTAGGAGTTAGTTATTATTTAGTTTTATTTATTAGACTTACTCACGGTTTTAGCTGTTTTTGTTTATGTACAAGAAGGTATCTTAGTCATAAAGAAGAGATTTGGAAGATTCCTTTCTTGAAGTTCTCATAAATCAAGTTAAGTTGATAATCATGGAGAAAATAAAAATATCATGTATAAACTCGAATAACGACAATTAGCTAAATAAGTCTAATAAATAAAACTAAATAGTAACTAACTTCTACAATTGTGGCATACACAAGCCACTACTTCACTAACTTAACTTAGTAACAGAAGATAAATAACATAAATTAAATAAGTATGTTAATAATGAAATTAGATTCCAAACGTGGCTCATAGCACATATGTAATAACAACTACACAATACAATGGAAAAGTAACAACCAAAATATAAACTTAAACAATAGATTTAATCAGCTAGGGAATCATTGTGCGGACTTTACTAATTTAATGGTGCGACGCAGCTCAGCACACTTAATATTAAGTTCTTGGGATGTCTCATCCATGGGTTTGAGATTAAGTAACAGTTGGTTTAGGAAACATTTATCCAAAGATTTTTCTTTTCCCCATATATCATTTGCCAATTTGTAAATTTCAAGTGCATCAGAATTGTTGGAAAGAGTTTTGGTGTTATTGGTAATATCTTTGTGTAATTTATGAAAATATATTATATTTCTGTCTAATTAAATTATGCTACAATTAATTTCCCGTGTTTTTTGCAGATAAACATGGAAAGAACCTATGTTCTTCTCGATTTCAGCAACTTCAACGTTCTTCCTCTGAATAAAATGCATTAGTCGACTCAGAATACAAACATTGGTAGCAGCCGGTTTCGTCGTTGTCGTCGTCTTCTTTTCAAAATTCTTAATCTTCTTCTTCATCTTCTTCCCAGAGAAATTATTGGGGTTATCATCTTCAGAATCTGTGAAACTTTTCGTAGACGACGACAATAACGAAACCGGCTGCTACCAATGTTTGTATTTTGAGTCGACTGATGCGTTTTATTCAGAGGAAGAACATAGAAGTTGCTGATATCGAGAAGAACTTTGGTTCTTTCCTTGTTTACCTTCAAAAAACACGGGAAACTAATTGTATCATAATTCAATTAGACAGAAAGATAAGATATTTTCGTAAATTACACAAAGATATTACCAATAACAGCAAAACGCTTCCCAACACTTCTGATGCACTTGAAATTTACAAATTGGGAAATGATATATGGGAAAAAGAAAAATATTTGGATAAATGTTTCCTAAACCAACTGTTACTTAATCTCGAAACCATGGATGAGACATCCCGAGAACTTAATATTAAGCGTGCTGAGCTGCGTCGCATCATTAAATTATTAATGTCCGCAAAATGATTCCCTAGTTGATTAAATCTATTGTTTAAGTTTATATTTCGGTTGTTACTTTTTTCGTTGTATCGTGTAAGTTGTTATTACATATGTGTTATGAGCCACGTTTGGAATCTAATTTCATTATTAACATAGTTATTTAATTTATGTTACTTATCTTCTGTTACTAAGTTAAGTTAGTGAAGTAGTGGCTTGTGTATGCCACAATTGTAGGAGTTAGTTATTATTTAGTTTTATTTATTATACTTATTCACGGTTTTAGCTGTTTTTGTTTATGTACAAGAAGGTATCTTAATCATAAAGAAGAGATTTGGAAGATTCCTTACTTGAAGTTCTCATAAATCAAGTTAAGTTGATAATCATGGAGAAAATAAAAATATCATGTATAAACTCGAATAACGACAATTAGCTAAATAAGTCTAATAAATAAAACTAAATAGTAACTAACTTCTACAATTGTGGCATACACAAGCCACTACTTCACTAACTTAACTTAGTAACAGAAGATAAATAACATAACTTAAATAACTATGTTAATAATGAAATTAGATTCCAAACGTGGCTCATAGCACATATGTAATAACAACTACACAATACAATGGAAAAGTAACAACCAAAATATAAACTTAAACAATAGATTTAATCAGCTAGGGAATCATTGTGCGGACTTTACTAATTTAATGGTGCGACGCAGCTCAGCACACTTAATATTAAGTTCTTGGGATGTCTCATCCATGGGTTTGAGATTAAGTAACAGTTGGTTTAGGAAAAATTTATCCAAAGATTTTTCTTTTCCCCATATATCATTTGCCAATTTGTAAATTTCAAGTGCATCAGAATTGTTGGAAAGAGTTTTGGTGTTATTGGTAATATCTTTGTGTAATTTACGAAAATATATTATATTTCTGTCTAATTGAATTATGCTACAATTAATTTCCCGTGTTTTTTGCAGATAAACATGGAAAGAACCTATGTTCTTCTCGATTTCAGCAACTTCAACGTTCTTCCTCTGAATAAAATGCATTAGTCGACTCAGAATACAAACATTGGTAGCAGCCGGTTTCGTCGTTGTCGTCGTCTTCTTTTCAAAATTCTTAATCTTCTTCTTCATCTTCTTCCCAGAGAAATTATTGGGGTTATCATCTTCAGAATCTGTGAAACTTTTCGTAGACGACGACAATAACGAAACCGGCTGCTACCAATGTTTGTATTTTGAGTCGACTGATGCGTTTTATTCAGAGGAAGAACATAGAAGTTGCTGATATCGAGAAGAACTTTGGTTCTTTCCTTGTTTACCTTCAAAAAACACGGGAAACTAATTGTATCATAATTCAATTAGACAGAAAGATAAGATATTTTCGTAAATTACACAAAGATATTACCAATAACAGCAAAACGCTTCCCAACACTTCTGATGCACTTGAAATTTACAAATTGGGAAATGATATATGGGAAAAAGAAAAATATTTGGATAAATGTTTCCTAAACCAACTGTTACTTAATCTCGAAACCATGGATGAGACATCCCGAGAACTTAATATTAAGCGTGCTGAGCTGCGTCGCATCATTAAATTATTAATGTCCGCAAAATGATTCCCTAGCTGATTAAATCTATTATTTAAGTTTATATTTCGGTTGTTACTTTTTTCATTGTATCGTGTAAGTTGTTATTACATATGTGTTATGAGCCACGTTTGGAATCTAATTTCATTATTAACATAGTTATTTAATTTATGTTACTTATCTTCTGTTACTAAGTTAAGTTAGTGAAGTAGTGGCTTGTGTATGCCACAATTGTAGGAGTTAGTTATTATTTAGTTTTATTTATTAGACTTACTCACGGTTTTAGCTGTTTTTGTTTATGTACAAGAAGGTATCTTAGTCATAAAGAAGAGATTTGGAAGATTCCTTTCTTGAAGTTCTCATAAATCAAGTTAAGTTGATAATCATGGAGAAAATAAAAATATCATGTATAAACTCGAATAACGACAATTAGCTAAATAAGTCTAATAAATAAAACTAAATAGTAACTAACTTCTACAATTGTGGCATACACAAGCCACTACTTCACTAACTTAACTTAGTAACAGAAGATAAATAACATAAATTAAATAACTATGTTAATAATGAAATTAGATTCCAAACGTGGCTCATAGCACATATGTAATAACAACTACACAATACAATGGAAAAGTAACAACCAAAATATAAACTTAAACAATAGATTTAATCAGCTAGGGAATCATTGTGCGGACTTTACTAATTTAATGGTGCGACGCAGCTCAGCACACTTAATAATAAGTTCTTGGGATGTCTCATCCATGGGTTTGAGATTAAGTAACAGTTGGTTTAGGAAAAATTTATCCAAAGATTTTTCTTTTCCCCATATATCATTTGCCAATTTGTAAATTTCAAGTGCATCAGAATTGTTGGAAAGAGTTTTGGTGTTATTGGTAATATCTTTGTGTAATTTACGAAAATATATTATATTTCTGTCTAATTGAATTATGCTACAATTAATTTCCCGTGTTTTTTGCAGATAAACATGGAAAGAACCTATGTTCTTCTCGATTTCAGCAACTTCAACGTTCTTCCTCTAAATAAAATGCATTAGTCGACTCAAAATACAAACATTGGAAGCAGCCGGTTTCGTCGTTGTCGTCGTCTTCTTTTCAAAATTCTTAATCTTCTTCTTCATCTTCTTCCCAGAGAAATTATTGGGGTTATCATCTTCAGAATCTGTGAAACTTTTCGTAGACGACGACAATAACGAAACCGGCTGCTACCAATGTTTGTATTTTGAGTCGACTGATGCGTTTTATTCAGAGGAAGAACATAGAAGTTGCTGATATCGAGAAGAACTTTGGTTCTTTCCTTGTTTACCTTCAAAAAACACGGGAAACTAATTGTATCATAATTCAATTAGACAGAAAGATAAGATATTTTCGTAAATTACACAAAGATATTACCAATAACAGCAAAACGCTTCCCAACACTTCTGATGCACTTGAAATTTACAAATTGGGAAATGATATATGGGAAAAAGAAAAATATTTGGATAAATGTTTCCTAAACCAACTGTTACTTAATCTCGAAACCATGGATGAGACATCCCGAGAACTTAATATTAAGCGTGCTGAGCTGCGTCGCATCATTAAATTATTAATGTCCGCAAAATGATTCCCTAGCTGATTAAATCTATTATTTAAGTTTATATTTCGGTTGTTACTTTTTTCGTTGTATCGTGTAAGTTGTTATTACATATGTGTTATGAGCCACGTTTGGAATCTAATTTCATTATTAACATAGTTATTTAATTTATGTTACTTATCTTCTGTTACTAAGTTAAGTTAGTGAAGTAGTGGCTTGTGTATGCCACAATTGTAGGAGTTAGTTATTATTTAGTTTTATTTATTAGACTTACTCACGGTTTTAGCTGTTTTTGTTTATGTACAAGAAGGTATCTTAGTCATAAAGAAGAGATTTGGAAGATTCCTTTCTTGAAGTTCTCATAAATCAAGTTAAGTTGATAATCATGGAGAAAATAAAAATATCATGTATAAACTCGAATAACGACAATTAGCTAAATAAGTCTAATAAATAAAACTAAATAGTAACTAACTTCTACAATTGTGGCATACACAAGCCACTACTTCACTAACTTAACTTAGTAACAGAAGATAAATAACATAAATTAAATAACTATGTTAATAATGAAATTAGATTCCAAACGTGGCTCATAGCACATATGTAATAACAACTACACAATACAATGGAAAAGTAACAACCAAAATATAAACTTAAACAATAGATTTAATCAGCTAGGGAATCATTGTGCGGACTTTACTAATTTAATGGTGCGACGCAGCTCAGCACACTTAATATTAAGTTCTTGGGATGTCTCATCCATGGGTTTGAGATTAAGTAACAGTTGGTTTAGGAAACATTTATCCAAAGATTTTTCTTTTCCCCATATATCATTTGCCAATTTGTAAATTTCAAGTGCATCAGAATTGTTGGAAAGAGTTTTGGTGTTATTGGTAATATCTTTGTGTAATTTATGAAAATATATTATATTTCTGTCTAATTAAATTATGCTACAATTAATTTCCCGTGTTTTTTGCAGATAAACATGGAAAGAACCTATGTTCTTCTCGATTTCAGCAACTTCAACGTTCTTCCTCTGAATAAAATGCATTAGTCGACTCAGAATACAAACATTGGTAGCAGCCGGTTTCGTCGTTGTCGTCGTCTTCTTTTCAAAATTCTTAATCTTCTTCTTCATCTTCTTCCCAGAGAAATTATTGGGGTTATCATCTTCAGAATCTGTGAAACTTTTCGTAGACGACGACAATAACGAAACCGGCTGCTACCAATGTTTGTATTTTGAGTCGACTGATGCGTTTTATTCAGAGGAAGAACATAGAAGTTGCTGATATCGAGAAGAACTTTGGTTCTTTCCTTGTTTACCTTCAAAAAACACGGGAAACTAATTGTATCATAATTCAATTAGACAGAAAGATAAGATATTTTCGTAAATTACACAAAGATATTACCAATAACAGCAAAACGCTTCCCAACACTTCTGATGCACTTGAAATTTACAAATTGGGAAATGATATATGGGAAAAAGAAAAATATTTGGATAAATGTTTCCTAAACCAACTGTTACTTAATCTCGAAACCATGGATGAGACATCCCGAGAACTTAATATTAAGCGTGCTGAGCTGCGTCGCATCATTAAATTATTAATGTCCGCAAAATGATTCCCTAGTTGATTAAATCTATTGTTTAAGTTTATATTTCGGTTGTTACTTTTTTCGTTGTATCGTGTAAGTTGTTATTACATATGTGTTATGAGCCACGTTTGGAATCTAATTTCATTATTAACATAGTTATTTAATTTATGTTACTTATCTTCTGTTACTAAGTTAAGTTAGTGAAGTAGTGGCTTGTGTATGCCACAATTGTAGGAGTTAGTTATTATTTAGTTTTATTTATTATACTTATTCACGGTTTTAGCTGTTTTTGTTTATGTACAAGAAGGTATCTTAATCATAAAGAAGAGATTTGGAAGATTCCTTACTTGAAGTTCTCATAAATCAAGTTAAGTTGATAATCATGGAGAAAATAAAAATATCATGTATAAACTCGAATAACGACAATTAGCTAAATAAGTCTAATAAATAAAACTAAATAGTAACTAACTTCTACAATTGTGGCATACACAAGCCACTACTTCACTAACTTAACTTAGTAACAGAAGATAAATAACATAACTTAAATAACTATGTTAATAATGAAATTAGATTCCAAACGTGGCTCATAGCACATATGTAATAACAACTACACAATACAATGGAAAAGTAACAACCAAAATATAAACTTAAACAATAGATTTAATCAGCTAGGGAATCATTGTGCGGACTTTACTAATTTAATGGTGCGACGCAGCTCAGCACACTTAATATTAAGTTCTTGGGATGTCTCATCCATGGGTTTGAGATTAAGTAACAGTTGGTTTAGGAAAAATTTATCCAAAGATTTTTCTTTTCCCCATATATCATTTGCCAATTTGTAAATTTCAAGTGCATCAGAATTGTTGGAAAGAGTTTTGGTGTTATTGGTAATATCTTTGTGTAATTTACGAAAATATATTATATTTCTGTCTAATTGAATTATGCTACAATTAATTTCCCGTGTTTTTTGCAGATAAACATGGAAAGAACCTATGTTCTTCTCGATTTCAGCAACTTCAACGTTCTTCCTCTGAATAAAATGCATTAGTCGACTCAGAATACAAACATTGGTAGCAGCCGGTTTCGTCGTTGTCGTCGTCTTCTTTTCAAAATTCTTAATCTTCTTCTTCATCTTCTTCCCAGAGAAATTATTGGGGTTATCATCTTCAGAATCTGTGAAACTTTTCGTAGACGACGACAATAACGAAACCGGCTGCTACCAATGTTTGTATTTTGAGTCGACTGATGCGTTTTATTCAGAGGAAGAACATAGAAGTTGCTGATATCGAGAAGAACTTTGGTTCTTTCCTTGTTTACCTTCAAAAAACACGGGAAACTAATTGTATCATAATTCAATTAGACAGAAAGATAAGATATTTTCGTAAATTACACAAAGATATTACCAATAACAGCAAAACGCTTCCCAACACTTCTGATGCACTTGAAATTTACAAATTGGGAAATGATATATGGGAAAAAGAAAAATATTTGGATAAATGTTTCCTAAACCAACTGTTACTTAATCTCGAAACCATGGATGAGACATCCCGAGAACTTAATATTAAGCGTGCTGAGCTGCGTCGCATCATTAAATTATTAATGTCCGCAAAATGATTCCCTAGTTGATTAAATCTATTGTTTAAGTTTATATTTCGGTTGTTACTTTTTTCGTTGTATCGTGTAAGTTGTTATTACATATGTGTTATGAGCCACGTTTGGAATCTAATTTCATTATTAACATAGTTATTTAATTTATGTTACTTATCTTCTGTTACTAAGTTAAGTTAGTGAAGTAGTGGCTTGTGTATGCCACAATTGTAGGAGTTAGTTATTATTTAGTTTTATTTATTATACTTATTCACGGTTTTAGCTGTTTTTGTTTATGTACAAGAAGGTATCTTAATCATAAAGAAGAGATTTGGAAGATTCCTTACTTGAAGTTCTCATAAATCAAGTTAAGTTGATAATCATGGAGAAAATAAAAATATCATGTATAAACTCGAATAACGACAATTAGCTAAATAAGTCTAATAAATAAAACTAAATAGTAACTAACTTCTACAATTGTGGCATACACAAGCCACTACTTCACTAACTTAACTTAGTAACAGAAGATAAATAACATAACTTAAATAACTATGTTAATAATGAAATTAGATTCCAAACGTGGCTCATAGCACATATGTAATAACAACTACACAATACAATGGAAAAGTAACAACCAAAATATAAACTTAAACAATAGATTTAATCAGCTAGGGAATCATTGTGCGGACTTTACTAATTTAATGGTGCGACGCAGCTCAGCACACTTAATATTAAGTTCTTGGGATGTCTCATCCATGGGTTTGAGATTAAGTAACAGTTGGTTTAGGAAAAATTTATCCAAAGATTTTTCTTTTCCCCATATATCATTTGCCAATTTGTAAATTTCAAGTGCATCAGAATTGTTGGAAAGAGTTTTGGTGTTATTGGTAATATCTTTGTGTAATTTACGAAAATATATTATATTTCTGTCTAATTGAATTATGCTACAATTAATTTCCCGTGTTTTTTGCAGATAAACATGGAAAGAACCTATGTTCTTCTCGATTTAAGCAACTTCAACGTTCTTCCTCTGAATAAAATGCATTAGTCGACTCAGAATACAAACATTGGTAGCAGCCGGTTTCGTCGTTGTCGTCGTCTTCTTTTCAAAATTCTTAATCTTCTTCTTCATCTTCTTCCCAGAGAAATTATTGGGGTTATCATCTTCAGAATCTGTGAAACTTTTCGTAGACAACGACAATAACGAAACCGGCTGCTACCAATGTTTGTATTTTGAGTCGACTGATGCGTTTTATTCAGAGGAAGAACATAGAAGTTGCTGATATCGAGAAGAACTTTGGTTCTTTCCTTGTTTACCTTCAAAAAACACGGGAAACTAATTGTATCATAATTCAATTAGACAGAAAGATAAGATATTTTCGTAAATTACACAAAGATATTACCAATAACAGCAAAACGCTTCCCAACACTTCTGATGCACTTGAAATTTACAAATTGGGAAATGATATATGGGAAAAAGAAAAATATTTGGATAAATGTTTCCTAAACCAACTGTTACTTAATCTCGAAACCATGGATGAGACATCTCGAGAACTTAATATTAAGCGTGCTGAGCTGCGTCGCATCATTGAATTATTAATGTCCGCAAAATGATTCCCTAGTTGATTAAATCTATTGTTTAAGTTTATATTTCGGTTGTTACTTTTTTCGTTGTATCGTATAAGTTGTTATTACATATGTGTTATGAGCCACGTTTGGAATCTAATTTCATTATTAACATAGTTATTTAATTTATGTTACTTATCTTCTGTTACTAAGTTAAGTTACTGAAGTAGTGACTTGTGTATGCCACAATTGTAGGAGTTAGTTATTATTTAGTTTTATTTATTATACTTATTCACGGTTTTAGCTGTTTTTGTTTATGTACAAGAAGGTATCTTAATCATAAAGAAGAGATTTGGAAGATTCCTTACTTGAAGTTCTCATAAATCAAGTTAAGTTGATAATCATGGAGAAAATAAAAATATCATGTATAAACTCGAATAACGACAATTAGCTAAATAAGTCTAATAAATAAGACTAAATAGTAACTAACTTCTACAATTGTGGCATACACAAGCCACTACTTCACTAACTTAACTTAGTAACAGAAGATAAATAACATAAATTAAATAACTATGTTAATAATGAAATTAGATTCCAAACGTGGCTCATAGCACATATGTAATAACAACTACACAATACAATGGAAAAGTAACAACCAAAATATAAACTTAAACAATAGATTTAATCAGCTAGGGAATCATTGTGCGGACTTTACTAATTTAATGGTGCGACGCAGCTCAGCACACTTAATATTAAGTTTCTTGGGATGTCTCATCCATGGGTTTGAGATTAAGTAACAGTTGGTTTAGGAAACATTTATCCAAAGATTTTTCTTTTCCCCATATATCATTTGCCAATTTGTAAATTTCAAGTGCATCAGAATTGTTGGAAAGAGTTTTGGTGTTATTGGTAATATCTTTGTGTAATTTACGAAAATATATTATATTTCTGTCTAATTGAATTATGCTACAATTAATTTCCCGTGTTTTTTGCAGATAAACATGGAAAGAACCTATGTTCTTCTCGATTTCAGCAACTTCAACGTTCTTCCTCTGAATAAAATGCATTAGTCGACTCAGAATACAAACATTGGTAGCAGCCGGTTTCGTCGTTGTCGTCGTCTTCTTTTCAAAATTCTTAATCTTCTTCTTCATCTTCTTCCCAGAGAAATTATTGGGGTTATCATCTTCAGAATCTGTGAAACTTTTCGTAGACGACGACAATAACGAAACCGACTGCTACCAATGTTTGTATTTTGAGTCGACTGATGCGTTTTATTCAGAGGAAGAACATAGAAGTTGCTGATATCGAGAAGAACTTTGGTTCTTTCCTTGTTTACCTTCAAAAAACACGGGAAACTAATTGTATCATAATTCAATTAGACAGAAAGATAAGATATTTTCGTAAATTACACAAAGATATTACCAATAACAGCAAAACGCTTCCCAACACTTCTGATGCACTTGAAATTTACAAATTGGGAAATGATATATGGGAAAAAGAAAAATATTTGGATAAATGTTTCCTAAACCAACTGTTACTTAATCTCGAAACCATGGATGAGACATCCCGAGAACTTAATATTAAGCATGCTGAGCTGCGTCGCATCATTAAATTATTAATGTCCGCAAAATGATTCCCTAGTTGATTAAATCTATTGTTTAAGTTTATATTTCGGTTGTTACTTTTTTCGTTGTATCGTATAAGTTGTTATTACATATGTGTTATGAGCCACGTTTGGAATCTAATTTCATTATTAACATAGTTATTTAATTTATGTTACTTATCTTCTGTTACTAAGTTAAGTTACTGAAGTAGTGACTTGTGTATGCCACAATTGTAGGAGTTAGTTATTATTTAGTTTTATTTATTATACTTATTCACGGTTTTAGCTGTTTTTGTTTATGTACAAGAAGGTATCTTAATCATAAAGAAGAGATTTGGAAGATTCCTTACTTGAAGTTCTCATAAATCAAGTTAAGTTGATAATCATGGAGAAAATAAAAATATCATGTATAAACTCGAATAACGACAATTAGCTAAATAAGTCTAATAAATAAGACTAAATAGTAACTAACTTCTACAATTGTGGCATACACAAGCCACTACTTCACTAACTTAACTTAGTAACAGAAGATAAATAACATAAATTAAATAACTATGTTAATAATGAAATTAGATTCCAAACGTGGCTCATAGCACATATGTAATAACAACTACACAATACAATGGAAAAGTAACAACCAAAATATAAACTTAAACAATAGATTTAATCAGCTAGGGAATCATTGTGCGGACTTTACTAATTTAATGGTGCGACGCAGCTCAGCACACTTAATATTAAGTTCTTGGGATGTCTCATCCATGGGTTTGAGATTAAGTAACAGTTGGTTTAGGAAACATTTATCCAAAGATTTTTCTTTTCCCCATATATCATTTGCCAATTTGTAAATTTCAAGTGCATCAGAATTGTTGGAAAGAGTTTTGGTGTTATTGGTAATATCTTTGTGTAATTTACGAAAATATATTATATTTCTGTCTAATTGAATTATGCTACAATTAATTTCCCGTGTTTTTTGCAGATAAACATGGAAAGAACCTATGTTCTTCTCGATTTCAGCAACTTCAACGTTCTTCCTCTGAATAAAATGCATTAGTCGACTCAGAATACAAACATTGGTAGCAGCCGGTTTCGTCGTTGTCGTCGTCTTCTTTTCAAAATTCTTAATCTTCTTCTTCATCTTCTTCCCAGAGAAATTATTGGGGTTATCATCTTCAGAATCTGTGAAACTTTTCGTAGACGACGACAATAACGAAACCGACTACTACCAATGTTTGTATTTTGAGTCGACTGATGCGTTTTATTCAGAGGAAGAACATAGAAGTTGCTGATATCGAGAAGAACTTTGGTTCTTTCCTTGTTTACCTTCAAAAAACACGGGAAACTAATTGTATCATAATTCAATTAGACAGAAAGATAAGATATTTTCGTAAATTACACAAAGATATTACCAATAACAGCAAAACGCTTCCCAACACTTCTGATGCACTTGAAATTTACAAATTGGGAAATGATATATGGGAAAAAGAAAAATATTTGGATAAATGTTTCCTAAACCAACTGTTACTTAATCTCGAAACCATGGATGAGACATCCCGAGAACTTAATATTAAGCATGCTGAGCTGCGTCGCATCATTAAATTATTAATGTCCGCAAAATGATTCCCTAGTTGATTAAATCTATTGTTTAAGTTTATATTTCGGTTGTTACTTTTTTCGTTGTATCGTGTAAGTTGTTATTACATATGTGTTATGAGCCACGTTTGGAATCTAATTTCATTATTAACATAGTTATTTAATTTATGTTACTTATCTTCTGTTACTAAGTTAAGTTAGTGAAGTAGTGGCTTGTGTATGCCACAATTGTAGGAGTTAGTTATTATTTAGTTTTATTTATTATACTTATTCACGGTTTTAGCTGTTTTTGTTTATGTACAAGAAGGTATCTTAATCATAAAGAAGAGATTTGGAAGATTCCTTACTTGAAGTTCTCATAAATCAAGTTAAGTTGATAATCATGGAGAAAATAAAAATATCATGTATAAACTCGAATAACGACAATTAGCTAAATAAGTCTAATAAATAAAACTAAATAGTAACTAACTTCTACAATTGTGGCATACACAAGCCACTACTTCACTAACTTAACTTAGTAACAGAAGATAAATAACATAAATTAAATAACTATGTTAATAATGAAATTAGATTCCAAACGTGGCTCATAGCACATATGTAATAACAACTACACAATACAATGGAAAAGTAACAACCAAAATATAAACTTAAACAATAGATTTAATCAGCTAGGGAATCATTGTGCGGACTTTACTAATTTAATGGTGCGACGCAGCTCAGCACACTTAATATTAAGTTCTTGGGATGTCTCATCCATGGGTTTGAGATTAAGTAACAGTTGGTTTAGGAAAAATTTATCCAAAGATTTTTCTTTTCCCCATATATCATTTGCCAATTTGTAATTTCAAGTGCATCAGAATTGTTGGAAAGAGTTTTGGTGTTATTGGTAATATCTTTGTGTAATTTACGAAAATATATTATATTTCTGTCTAATTGAATTATGCTACAATTAATTTCGCGTGTTTTTTGCAGATAAACATGGAAAGAACCTATGTTCTTCTCGATTTCAGCAACTTCAACGTTCTTCCTCTGAATAAAATGCATTAGTCGACTCAGAATACAAACATTGGTAGCAGCCGGTTTCGTCGTTGTCGTCGTCTTCTTTTCAAAATTCTTAATCTTCTTCTTCATCTTCTTCCCAGAGAAATTATTGGGGTTATCATCTTCAGAATCTGTGAAACTTTTCGTAGACGACGACAATAACGAAACCGGCTGCTACCAATGTTTGTATTTTGAGTCGACTGATGCGTTTTATTCAGAGGAAGAACATAGAAGTTGCTGATATCGAGAAGAACTTTGGTTCTTTCCTTGTTTACCTTCAAAAAACACGGGAAACTAATTGTATCATAATTCAATTAGACAGAAAGATAAGATATTTTCGTAAATTACACAAAGATATTACCAATAACAGCAAAACGCTTCCCAACACTTCTGATGCACTTGAAATTTACAAATTGGGAAATGATATATGGGAAAAAGAAAAATATTTGGATAAATGTTTCCTAAACCAACTGTTACTTAATCTCGAAACCATGGATGAGACATCCCGAGAACTTAATATTAAGCGTGCTGAGCTGCGTCGCATCATTAAATTATTAATGTCCGCAAAATGATTCCCTAGTTGATTAAATCTATTGTTTAAGTTTATATTTCGGTTGTTACTTTTTTCGTTGTATCGTGTAAGTTGTTATTACATATGTGTTATGAGCCACGTTTGGAATCTAATTTCATTATTAACATAGTTATTTAATTTATGTTACTTATCTTCTGTTACTAAGTTAAGTTAGTGAAGTAGTGGCTTGTGTATGCCACAGTTGTAGGAGTTAGTTATTATTTAGTTTTATTTATTATACTTATTCACGGTTTTAGCTGTTTTTGTTTATGTACAAGAAGGTATCTTAATCATAAAGAAGAGATTTGGAAGATTCCTTACTTGAAGTTCTCATAAATCAAGTTAAGTTGATAATCATGGAGAAAATAAAAATATCATGTATAAACTCGAATAACGACAATTAGCTAAATAAGTCTAATAAATAAAACTAAATAGTAACTAACTTCTACAATTGTGGCATACACAAGCCACTACTTCACTAACTTAACTTAGTAACAGAAGATAAATAACATAAATTAAATAACTATGTTAATAATGAAATTAGATTCCAAACGTGGCTCATAGCACATATGTAATAACAACTACACAATACAATGGAAAAGTAACAACCAAAATATAAACTTAAACAATAGATTTAATCAGCTAGGGAATCATTGTGCGGACTTTACTAATTTAATGGTGCGACGCAGCTCAGCACACTTAATATTAAGTTCTTGGGATGTCTCATCCATGGGTTTGAGATTAAGTAACAGTTGGTTTAGGAAAAATTTATCCAAAGATTTTTCTTTTCCCCATATATCATTTGCCAATTTGTAATTTCAAGTGCATCAGAATTGTTGGAAAGAGTTTTGGTGTTATTGGTAATATCTTTGTGTAATTTACGAAAATATATTATATTTCTGTCTAATTGAATTATGCTACAATTAATTTCGCGTGTTTTTTGCAGATAAACATGGAAAGAACCTATGTTCTTCTCGATTTCAGCAACTTCAACGTTCTTCCTCTGAATAAAATGCATTAGTCGACTCAGAATACAAACATTGGTAGCAGCCGGTTTCGTCGTTGTCGTCGTCTTCTTTTCAAAATTCTTAATCTTCTTCTTCATCTTCTTCCCAGAGAAATTATTGGGGTTATCATCTTCAGAATCTGTGAAACTTTTCGTAGACGACGACAATAACGAAACCGGCTGCTACCAATGTTTGTATTTTGAGTCGACTGATGCGTTTTATTCAGAGGAAGAACATAGAAGTTGCTGATATCGAGAAGAACTTTGGTTCTTTCCTTGTTTACCTTCAAAAAACACGGGAAACTAATTGTATCATAATTCAATTAGACAGAAAGATAAGATATTTTCGTAAATTACACAAAGATATTACCAATAACAGCAAAACGCTTCCCAACACTTCTGATGCACTTGAAATTTACAAATTGGGAAATGATATATGGGAAAAAGAAAAATATTTGGATAAATGTTTCCTAAACCAACTGTTACTTAATCTCGAAACCATGGATGAGACATCCCGAGAACTTAATATTAAGCGTGCTGAGCTGCGTCGCATCATTAAATTATTAATGTCCGCAAAATGATTCCCTAGTTGATTAAATCTATTGTTTAAGTTTATATTTCGGTTGTTACTTTTTTCGTTGTATCGTGTAAGTTGTTATTACATATGTGTTATGAGCCACGTTTGGAATCTAATTTCATTATTAACATAGTTATTTAATTTATGTTACTTATCTTCTGTTACTAAGTTAAGTTAGTGAAGTAGTGGCTTGTGTATGCCACAGTTGTAGGAGTTAGTTATTATTTAGTTTTATTTATTATACTTATTCACGGTTTTAGCTGTTTTTGTTTATGTACAAGAAGGTATCTTAATCATAAAGAAGAGATTTGGAAGATTCCTTACTTGAAGTTCTCATAAATCAAGTTAAGTTGATAATCATGGAGAAAATAAAAATATCATGTATAAACTCGAATAACGACAATTAGCTAAATAAGTCTAATAAATAAAACTAAATAGTAACTAACTTCTACAATTGTGGCATACACAAGCCACTACTTCACTAACTTAACTTAGTAACAGAAGATAAATAACATAAATTAAATAACTATGTTAATAATGAAATTAGATTCCAAACGTGGCTCATAGCACATATGTAATAACAACTACACAATACAATGGAAAAGTAACAACCAAAATATAAACTTAAACAATAGATTTAATCAGCTAGGGAATCATTGTGCGGCCTTTACTAATTTAATGGTGCGGCGCAGCTCAGCACACTTAATATTAAGTTCTTGGGATGTCTCATCCATGGGTTTGAGATTAAGTAACAGTTGGTTTAGGAAAAATTTATCCAAAGATTTTTCTTTTCCCCATATATCATTTGCCAATTTGTAAATTTCAAGTGCATCAGAATTGTTGGAAAGAGTTTTGGTGTTATTGGTAATATCTTTGTGTAATTTACGAAAATATATTATATTTCTGTCTAATTGAATTATGCTACAATTAATTTCCCGTGTTTTTTGCAGATAAACATGGAAAGAACCTATGTTCTTCTCGATTTCAGCAACTTCAACGTTCTTCCTCTGAATAAAATGCATTAGTCGACTCAGAATACAAACATTGGTAGCAGCCGGTTTCGTCGTTGTCGTCGTCTTCTTTTCAAAATTCTTAATCTTCTTCTTCATCTTCTTCCCAGAGAAATTATTGGGGTTATCATCTTCAGAATCTGTGAAACTTTTCGTAGACGACGACAATAACGAAACCGGCTGCTACCAATGTTTGTATTTTGAGTCGACTGATGCGTTTTATTCAGAGGAAGAACATAGAAGTTGCTGATATCGAGAAGAACTTTGGTTCTTTCCTTGTTTACCTTCAAAAAACACGGGAAACTAATTGTATCATAATTCAATTAGACAGAAAGATAAGATATTTTCGTAAATTACACAAAGATATTACCAATAACAGCAAAACGCTTCCCAACACTTCTGATGCACTTGAAATTTACAAATTGGGAAATGATATATGGGAAAAAGAAAAATATTTGGATAAATGTTTCCTAAACCAACTGTTACTTAATCTCGAAACCATGGATGAGACATCCCGAGAACTTAATATTAAGCGTGCTGAGCTGCGTCGCATCATTAAATTATTAATGTCCGCAAAATGATTCCCTAGTTGATTAAATCTATTGTTTAAGTTTATATTTCGGTTGTTACTTTTTTCGTTGTATCGTGTAAGTTGTTATTACATATGTGTTATGAGCCACGTTTGGAATCTAATTTCATTATTAACATAGTTATTTAATTTATGTTACTTATCTTCTGTTACTAAGTTAAGTTAGTGAAGTAGTGGCTTGTGTATGCCACAGTTGTAGGAGTTAGTTATTATTTAGTTTTATTTATTATACTTATTCACGGTTTTAGCTGTTTTTGTTTATGTACAAGAAGGTATCTTAATCATAAAGAAGAGATTTGGAAGATTCCTTACTTGAAGTTCTCATAAACCAAGTTAAGTTGATAATCATGGAGAAAATAAAAATATCATGTATAAACTCGAATAACGACAATTAGCTAAATAAGTCTAATAAATAAAACTAAATAGTAACTAACTTCTACAATTGTGGCATACACAAGCCACTACTTCACTAACTTAACTTAGTAACAGAAGATAAATAACATAAATTAAATAACTATGTTAATAATGAAATTAGATTCCAAACGTGGCTCATAGCACATATTTAATAACAACTACACAATACAATGGAAAAGTAACAACCAAAATATAAACTTAAACAATAGATTTAATCAGCTAGGGAATCATTGTGCGGACTTTACTAATTTAATGGTGCGACGCAGCTCAGCACACTTAATATTAAGTTCTTGGGATGTCTCATCCATGGGTTTGAGATTAAGTAACAGTTGGTTTAGGAAATATTTATCCAAAGATTTTTCTTTTCCCCATATATCATTTGCCAATTTGTAAATTTCAAGTGCATCAGAATTGTTGGAAAGAGTTTTGGTGTTATTGGTAATATCTTTGTGTAATTTACGAAAATATATTATATTTCTGTCTAATTGAATTATGCTACAATTAATTTCCCGTGTTTTTTGCAGATAAACATGGAAAGAACCTATGTTCTTCTCGATTTCAGCAACTTCAACGTTCTTCCTCTGAATAAAATGCATTAGTCGACTCAGAATACAAACATTGGTAGCAGCCGGTTTCGTCGTTGTCGTCGTCTTCTTTTCAAAATTCTTAATCTTCTTCTTCATCTTCTTCCCAGAGAAATTATTGGGGTCATCATCTTCAGAATCTGTGAAACTTTTCGTAGACGACGACAATAACGAAACCGGCTGCTACCAATGTTTGTATTTTGAGTCGACTGATGCGTTTTATTCAGAGGAAGAACATAGAAGTTGCTGATATCGAGAAGAACTTTGGTTCTTTCCTTGTTTACCTTCAAAAAACACGGGAAACTAATTGTATCATAATTCAATTAGACAGAAAGATAAGATATTTTCGTAAATTACACAAAGATATTACCAATAACAGCAAAACGCTTCCCAACACTTCTGATGCACTTGAAATTTACAAATTGGGAAATGATATATGGGAAAAAGAAAAATATTTGGATAAATGTTTCCTAAACCAACTGTTACTTAATCTCGAAACCATGGATGAGACATTCCGAGAACTTAATATTAAGCGTGCTGAGCTGCGTCGCATCATTAAATTATTAATGTCCGCAAAATGATTCCCTAGTTAATTAAATCTATTGTTTAAGTTTATATTTCGGTTGTTACTTTTTTCGTTGTATCGTGTAAGTTGTTATTACATATGTGTTATGAGCCACGTTTGGAATCTAATTTCATTATTAACATAGTTATTTAATTTATGTTACTTATCTTCTGTTACTAACTTAAGTTAGTGAAGTAGTGGCTTGTGTATGCCACAGTTGTAGGAGTTAGTTATTATTTAGTTTTATTTATTATACTTATTCACGGTTTTAGCTGTTTTTGTTTATGTACAAGAAGGTATCTTAATCATAAAGAAGAGATTTGGAAGATTCCTTACTTGAAGTTCTCATAAACCAAGTTAAGTTGATAATCATGGAGAAAATAAAAATATCATGTATAAACTCGAATAACGACAATTAGCTAAATAAGTCTAATAAATAAAACTAAATAGTAACTAACTTCTACAATTGTGGCATACACAAGCCACTACTTCACTAACTTAACTTAGTAACAGAAGATAAATAACATAAATTAAATAACTATGTTAATAATGAAATTAGATTCCAAACGTGGCTCATAGCACATATGTAATAACAACTACACAATACAATGGAAAAGTAACAACCAAAAGATAAACTTAAACAATAGATTTAATCAGCTAGGGAATCATTGTGGGGACTTTACTAATTTAATGGTGCGACGCAGCTCAGCACACTTAATATTAAGTTCTTGGGATGTCTCATCCATGGGTTTGAGATTAAGTAACAGTTGGTTTAGGAAAAATTTATCCAAAGATTTTTCTTTTACCCATATATCATTTGCCAATTTGTAAATTTCAAGTGCATCAGAATTGTTGGAAAGCGTTTTGGTGTTATTGGTAATATCTTTGTGTAATTTACGAAAATATATTATATTTCTGTCTAATTGAATTATGCTACAATTAATTTCCCGTGTTTTTTGCAGATAAACATGGAAAGAACCTATGTTCTTCTCGATTTCAGCAACTTCAACGTTCTTCCTCTGAATAAAATGCATTAGTCGACTCAGAATACAAACATTGGTAGCAGCCGGTTTCGTCGTTGTCGTCGTCTTCTTTTCAAAATTCTTAATCTTCTTCTTCATCTTCTTCCCAGAGAAATTATTGGGGTTATCATCTTCAGAATCTGTGAAACTTTTCGTAGACGACGACAATAACGAAACCGGCTGCTACCAATGTTTGTATTTTGAGTCGACTGATGCGTTTTATTCAGAGGAAGAACATAGAAGTTGCTGATATCGAGAAGAACTTTGGTTCTTTCCTTGTTTACCTTCAAAAAACACGGGAAACTAATTGTATCATAATTCAATTAGACAGAAAGATAAGATATTTTCGTAAATTACACAAAGATATTACCAATAACAGCAAAACGCTTCCCAACACTTCTGATGCACTTGAAATTTACAAATTGGGAAATGATATATGGGAAAAAGAAAAATATTTGGATAAATGTTTCCTAAACCAACTGTTACTTAATCTCGAAACCATGGATGAGACATCCCGAGAACTTAATATTAAGCGTGCTGAGCTGCGTCGCATCATTAAATTATTAATGTCCGCAAAATGATTCCCTAGTTGATTAAATCTATTGTTTAAGTTTATATTTCGGTTGTTACTTTTTTCGTTGTATCGTGTAAGTTGTTATTACATATGTGTTATGAGCCACGTTTGGAATCTAATTTCATTATTAACATAGTTATTTAATTTATGTTACTTATCTTCTGTTACTAAGTTAAGTTAGTGAAGTAGTGGCTTGTGTATGCCACAGTTGTAGGAGTTAGTTATTATTTAGTTTTATTTATTATACTTATTCACGGTTTTAGCTGTTTTTGTTTATGTACAAGAAGGTATCTTAATCATAAAGAAGAGATTTGGAAGATTCCTTACTTGAAGTTCTCATAAACCAAGTTAAGTTGATAATCATGGAGAAAATAAAAATATCATGTATAAACTCGAATAACGACAATTAGCTAAATAAGTCTAATAAATAAAACTAAATAGTAACTAACTTCTACAATTGTGGCATACACAAGCCACTACTTCACTAACTTAACTTAGTAACAGAAGATAAATAACATAAATTAAATAACTATGTTAATAATGAAATTAGATTCCAAACGTGGCTCATAGCACATATTTAATAACAACTACACAATACAATGGAAAAGTAACAACCAAAATATAAACTTAAACAATAGATTTAATCAGCTAGGGAATCATTGTGCGGACTTTACTAATTTAATGGTGCGACGCAGCTCAGCACACTTAATATTAAGTTCTTGGGATGTCTCATCCATGGGTTTGAGATTAAGTAACAGTTGGTTTAGGAAATATTTATCCAAAGATTTTTCTTTTCCCCATATATCATTTGCCAATTTGTAAATTTCAAGTGCATCAGAATTGTTGGAAAGAGTTTTGGTGTTATTGGTAATATCTTTGTGTAATTTACGAAAATATATTATATTTCTGTCTAATTGAATTATGCTACAATTAATTTCCCGTGTTTTTTGCAGATAAACATGGAAAGAACCTATGTTCTTCTCGATTTCAGCAACTTCAACGTTCTTCCTCTGAATAAAATGCATTAGTCGACTCAGAATACAAACATTGGTAGCAGCCGGTTTCGTCGTTGTCGTCGTCTTCTTTTCAAAATTCTTAATCTTCTTCTTCATCTTCTTCCCAGAGAAATTATTAGGGTCATCATCTTCAGAATCTGTGAAACTTTTCGTAGACGACGACAATAACGAAACCGGCTGCTACCAATGTTTGTAGTTTGAGTCGACTGATGCGTTTTATTCAGAGGAAGAACATAGAAGTTGCTGATATCGAGAAGAACTTTGGTTCTTTCCTTGTTTACCTTCAAAAAACACGGGAAACTAATTGTATCATAATTCAATTAGCCAGAAAGATAAGATATTTTCGTAAATTACACAAAGATATTACCAATAACAGCAAAACGCTTCCCAACACTTCTGATGCACTTGAAATTTACAAATTGGGAAATGATATATGGGAAAAAGAAAAATATTTGGATAAATGTTTCCTAAACCAACTGTTACTTAATCTCGAAACCATGGATGAGACATCCCGAGAACTTAATATTAAGCGTGCTGAGCTGCGTCGCATCATTAAATTATTAATGTCCGCAAAATGATTCCCTAGTTGATTAAATCTATTGTTTAAGTTTATATTTCGGTTGTTACTTTTTTCGTTGTATCGTGTAAGTTGTTATTACATATGTGTTATGAGCCACGTTTGGAATCTAATTTCATTATTAACATAGTTATTTAATTTATGTTACTTATCTTCTGTTACTAAGTTAAGTTAGTGAAGTAGTGGCTTGTGTATGCCACAGTTGTAGGAGTTAGTTATTATTTAGTTTTATTTATTATACTTATTCACGGTTTTAGCTGTTTTTGTTTATGTACAAGAAGGTATCTTAATCATAAAGAAGAGATTTGGAAGATTCCTTACTTGAAGTTCTCATAAATCAAGTTAAGTTGATAATCATGGAGAAAATAAAAATATCATGTATAAACTCGAATAACGACAATTAGCTAAATAAGTCTAATAAATAAAACTAAATAGTAACTAACTTCTACAATTGTGGCATACACAAGCCACTACTTCACTAACTTAACTTAGTAACAGAAGATAAATAACATAAATTAAATAACTATGTTAATAATGAAATTAGATTCCAAACGTGGCTCATAGCACATATGTAATAACAACTACACAATACAATGGAAAAGTAACAACCAAAATATAAACTTAAACAATAGATTTAATCAGCTAGGGAATCATTGTGCGGACTTTACTAATTTAATGGTGCGACGCAGCTCAGCACACTTAATATTAAGTTCTTGGGATGTCTCATCCATGGGTTTGAGATTAAGTAACAGTTGGTTTAGGAAAAATTTATCCAAAGATTTTTCTTTTCCCCATATATCATTTGCCAATTTGTAAATTTCAAGTGCATCAGAATTGTTGGAAAGAGTTTTGGTGTTATTGGTAATATCTTTGTGTAATTTACGAAAATATATTATATTTCTGTCTAATTGAATTATGCTACAATTAATTTCCAGTGTTTTTTGCAGATAAACATGGAAAGAACCTATGTTCTTCTCGATTTCAGCAACTTCAACGTTCTTCCTCTGAATAAAATGCATTAGTCGACTCAGAATACAAACATTGGTAGCAGCCGGTTTCGTCGTTGTCGTCGTCTTCTTTTCAAAATTCTTAATCTTCTTCTTCATCTTCTTCCCAGAGAAATTATTGGGGTCATCATCTTCAGAATCTGTGAAACTTTTCGTAGACGACGACAATAACGAAACCGGCTGCTACCAATGTTTGTATTTTGAGTCGACTGATGCGTTTTATTCAGAGGAAGAACATAGAAGTTGCTGATATCGAGAAGAACTTTGGTTCTTTCCTTGTTTACCTTCAAAAAACACGGGAAACTAATTGTATCATAATTCAATTAGACAGAAAGATAAGATATTTTCGTAAATTACACAAAGATATTACCAATAACACCAAAACGCTTCCCAACACTTCTGATGCACTTGAAATTTACAAATTGGGAAATGATATATGGGAAAAAGAAAAATATTTGGATAAATGTTTCCTAAACCAACTGTTACTTAATCTCGAAACCATGGATGAGACATCCCGAGAACTTAATATTAAGCGTGCTGAGCTGCGTCGCATCATTAAATTATTAATGTCCGCAAAATGATTCCCTAGTTGATTAAATCTATTGTTTAAGTTTATATTTCGGTTGTTACTTTTTTCGTTGTATCGTGTAAGTTGTTATTACATATGTGTTATGAGCCACGTTTGGAATCTAATTTCATTATTAACATAGTTATTTAATTTATGTTACTTATCTTCTGTTACTAAGTTAAGTTAGTGAAGTAGTGGCTTGTGTATGCCACAATTGTAGGAGTTAGTTATTATTTAGTTTTATTTATTATACTTATTCACGGTTTTAGCTGCTTTTGTTTATGTACAAGAAGGTATCTTAATCATAAAGAAGAGATTTGGAAGATTCCTTACTTGAAGTTCTCATAAATCAAGTTAAGTTGATAATCATGGAGAAAATAAAAATATCATGTATAAACTCGAATAACGACAATTAACTAAATAAGTATAATAAATAAAACTAAATAGTAACTAACTTCTACAATTGTGGCATACACAAGCCACTACTTCACTAACTTAACTTAGTAACAGAAGATAAATAACATAAATTAAATAACTATGTTAATAATGAAATTAGATTCCAAACGTGGCTCATAGCACATATGTAATAACAACTACACAATACAATGGAAAAGTAACAACCAAAATATAAACTTAAACAATAGATTTAATCAGCTAGGGAATCATTGTGCGGACTTTACTAATTTAATGGTGCGACGCAGCTCAGCACACTTAATATTAAGTTCTTGGGATGTCTCATCCATGGGTTTGAGATTAAGTAACAGTTGGTTTAGGAAAAATTTATCCAAAGATTTTTCTTTTCCCCATATATCATTTGCCAATTTGTAAATTTCAAGTGCATCAGAATTGTTGGAAAGAGTTTTGGTGTTATTGGTAATATCTTTGTGTAATTTACGAAAATATATTATATTTCTGTCTAATTGAATTATGCTACAATTAATTTCCCGTGTTTTTTGCAGATAAACATGGAAAGAACCTATGTTCTTCTCGATTTCAGCAACTTCAACGTTTTTCCTCTGAATAAAATGCATTAGTCGACTCAGAATACAAACATTGGTAGCAGCCGGTTTCGTCGTTGTCGTCGTCTTCTTTTCAAAATTCTTAATCTTCTTCTTCATCTTCTTCCCAGAGAAATTATTGGGGTTATCATCTTCAGAATCTGTGAAACTTTTCGTAGACGACGACAATAACGAAACCGGCTGCTACCAATGTTTGTATTTTGAGTCGACTGATGCGTTTTATTCAGAGGAAGAACATAGAAGTTGCTGATATCGAGAAGAACTTTGGTTCTTTCCTTGTGTAGCTTCAAAAAACACGGGAAACTAATTGTATCATAATTCAATTAGACAGAAAGATAAGATATTTTCGTAAATTACACAAAGATATTACCAATAACAGCAAAACGCTTCCCAACACTTCTGATGCACTTGAAATTTACAAATTGGGAAATGATATATGGGAAAAAGAAAAATATTTGGATAAATGTTTCCTAAACCAACTGTTACTTAATCTCGAAACCATGGATGAGACATCCCGAGAACTTAATATTAAGCGTGCTGAGCTGCGTCGCATCATTAAATTATTAATGTCCGCAAAATGATTCCCTAGTTGATTAAATCTATTGTTTAAGTTTACATTTCGGTTGTTACTTTTTTCGTTGTATCGTGTAAGTTGTTATTACATATGTGTTATGAGCCACGTTTGGAATCTAATTTCATTATTAACATAGTTATTTAATTTATGTTACTTATCTTCTGTTACTAAGTTAAGTTAGTGAAGTAGTGGCTTGTGTATGCCACAATTGTAGGAGTTAGTTATTATTTAGTTTTATTTATTATACTTATTCACGGTTTTAGCTGTTTTTGTTTATGTACAAGAAGGTATCTTAATCATAAAGAAGAGATTTGGAAGATTCCTTACTTGAAGTTCTCATAAATCAAGTTAAGTTGATAATCATGGAGAAAATAAAAATATCATGTATAAACTCGAATAACGACAATTAGCTAAATAAGGCTAATAAATAAAACTAAATAGTAACTAACTTCTACAATTGTGGCATACACAAGCCACTACTTCACTAACTTAAGTTAGTAACAGAAGATAAATAACATAAATTAAATAACTATGTTAATAATGAAATTAGATTCCAAACGTGGCTCATAGCACATATGTAATAACAACTACACAATACAATGGAAAAGTAACAACCAAAATATAAACTTAAACAATAGATTTAATCAGCTAGGGAATCATTGTGCGGACTTTACTAATTTAATGGTGCGACGCAGCTCAGCACACTTAATATTAAGTTCTTGGGATGTCTCATCCATGGGTTTGAGATTAAGTAACAGTTGGTTTAGGAAAAATTTATCCAAAGATTTTTCTTTTCCCCATATATCATTTGCCAATTTGTAAATTTCAAGTGCATCAGAATTGTTGGAAAGAGTTTTGGTGTTATTGGTAATATCTTTGTGTAATTTACGAAAATATATTATATTTCTGTCTAATTGAATTATGCTACAATTAATTTCACGTGTTTTTTGCAGATAAACATGGAAAGAACCTATGTTCTTCTCGATTTCAGCAACTTCAACGTTTTTCCTCTGAATAAAATGCATTAGTCGACTCAGAATACAAACATTGGTAGCAGCCGGTTTCGTCGTTGTCGTCGTCTTCTATTCAAAATTCTTAATCTTCTTCTTCATCTTCTTCCCAGAGAAATTATTGGGGTTATCATCTTCAGAATCTGTGAAACTTTTCGTAGACGACGACAATAACGAAACCGGCTGCTACCAATGTTTGTATTTTGAGTCGACTGATGCGTTTTATTCAGAGGAAGAACATAGAAGTTGCTGATATCGAGAAGAACTTTGGTTCTTTCCTTGTTTACCTTCAAAAAACACGGGAAACTAATTGTATCATAATTCAATTAGACAGAAAGATAAGATATTTTCGTAAATTACACAAAGATATTACCAATAACAGCAAAACGCTTCCCAACACTTCTGATGCACTTGAAATTTACAAATTGGGAAATGATATATGGCAAAAAGAAAAATATTTGGATAAATGTTTCCTAAACCAACTGTTGCTTAATATCGAAACCATGGATGAGACATCCCGAGAACTTAATATTAAGCGTGCTGAGTTGCGTCGCATCATTAAATTATTAATGTCCGCAAAATGATTCCCTAGTTGATTAAATCTATTGTTTAAGTTTATATTTCGGTTGTTACTATTTTCGTTGTATCGTGTAAGTTGTTATTACATATGTGTTATGAGCCACGTTTGGAATCTAATTTCATTATTAACATAGTTATTTAATTTATGTTACTTATCTTCTGTTACTAAGTTAAGTTAGTGAAGTAGTGGCTTGTGTATGCCACAATTGTAGGAGTTAGTTATTATTTAGTTTTATTTATTAGAATTATTCACGGTTTTAGCTGTTTTTGTTTATGTACAAGAAGGTATCTTAATCATAAAGAAGAGATTTGGAAGATTCCTTACTTGAAGTTCTCATAAATCAAGTTAAGTTGATAATCATGGAGAAAATAAAAATATCATGTATAAACTCGAATAACGACAATTAGCTAAATAAGTCTAATAAATAAAACTAAATAGTAACTAACTTCTACAATTGTGGCATACACAAGCCACTACTTCACTAACTTAAGTTAGTAACAGAAGATAAATAACATAAATTAAATAACTATGTTAATAATGAAATTATATTCCAAACGTGGCTCATAGCACATATGTAATAACAACTACACAATACAATGGAAAAGTAACAACCAAAATATAAACTTAAACAATAGATTTAATCAGCTAGGGAATCATTGTGCGGACTTTACTAATTTAATGGTGCGACGCAGCTCAGCACACTTAATATTAAGTTCTTGGGATGTCTCATCCATGGGTTTGAGATTAAGTAACAGTTGGTTTAGGAAAAATTTATCCAAAGATTTTTCTTTTCCCCATATATCATTTGCCAATTTGTAAATTTCAAGTGCATCAGAATTGTTGGAAAGAGTTTTGGTGTTATTGGTAATATCTTTGTGTAATTTACGAAAATATATTATATTTCTGTCTAATTGAATTATGCTACAATTAATTTCCCGTGTTTTTTGCAGATAAACATGGAAAGAACCTATGTTCTTCTCGATTTCAGCAACTTCAACGTTCTTCCTCTGAATAAAATGCATTAGTCGACTCAGAATACAAACATTGGTAGCAACCGGTTTCGTCGTTGTCGTCGTCTTCTTTTCAAAATTCTTAATCTTCTTCTTCATCTTCTTCCCAGAGAAATTATTGGGGTTATCATCTTCAGAATCTGTGAAACTTTTCGTAGACGACGACAATAACGAAACCGGCTGCTACCAATGTTTGTATTTTGAGTCGACTGATGCGTTTTATTCAGAGGAAGAACATAGAAGTTGCTGATATCGAGAAGAACTTTGGTTCTTTCCTTGTGTAGCTTCAAAAAACACGGGAAACTAATTGTATCATAATTCAATTAGACAGAAAGATAAGATATTTTCGTAAATTACACAAAGATATTACCAATAACAGAAAAACGCTTCCCAACACTTCTGATGCACTTGAAATTTACAAATTGGGAAATGATATATGGCAAAAAGAAAAATATTTGGATAAATGTTTCCTAAACCAACTGTTGCTTAATATCGAAACCATGGATGAGACATCCCGAGAACTTAATATTAAGCGTGCTGAGCTGCGTCGCATCATTAAATTATTAATGTCCGCAAAATGATTCCCTAGTTGATTAAATCTATTGTTTAAGTTTATATTTCGGTTGTTACTATTTTCGTTGTATCGTGTAAGTTGTTATTACATATGTGTTATGAGCCACGTTTGGAATCTAATTTCATTATTAACATAGTTATTTAATTTATGTTACTTATCTTCTGTTACTAAGTTAAGTTAGTGAAGTAGTGGCTTGTGTATGCCACAATTGTAGGAGTTAGTTATTATTTAGTTTTATTTATTAGAATTATTCACGGTTTTAGCTGTTTTTGTTTATGTACAAGAAGGTATCTTAATCATAAAGAAGAGATTTGGAAGATTCCTTACTTGAAGTTCTCATAAATCAAGTTAAGTTGATAATCATGGAGAAAATAAAAATATCATGTATAAACTCGAATAACGACAATTAGCTAAATAAGTCTAATAAATAAAACTAAATAGTAACTAACTTCTACAATTGTGGCATACACAAGCCACTACTTCACTAACTTAAGTTAGTAACAGAAGATAAATAACATAAATTAAATAACTATGTTAATAATGAAATTAGATTCCAAACGTGGCTCATAGCACATATGTAATAACAACTACACAATACAATGGAAAAGTAACAACCAAAATATAAACTTAAACAATAGATTTAATCAGCTAGGGAATCATTGTGCGGGCTTTACTAATTTATTGGTGCGACGCAGCTCAGCACACTTAATATTAAGTTCTTGGGATGTCTCATCCATGGTTTTGAGATTAAGTAACAGTTGGTTTAGGAAAAATTTATCCAAAGATTTTTCTTTTTCCTATATATCATTTGCCAATTTGTAAATTTCAAGTGCATCAGAATTGTTGGAAAGAGTTTTGGTGTTATTGGTAATATCTTTGTGTAATTTACGAAAATATATTATATTTCTGTCTAATTGAATTATGCTACAATTAATTTCCAGTGTTTTTTGCAGATAAACATGGAAAGAACCTATGTTCTTCTCGATTTCAGCAACTTCAACGTTCTTCCTCTGAATAAAATGCATTAGTCGACTCAGAATACAAACATTGGTAGCAGCCGGTTTCGTCGTT
Organism: Linaria vulgaris; assembly: GCA_948329865.1. Lineage (NCBI taxonomy): Eukaryota > Viridiplantae > Streptophyta > Magnoliopsida > Lamiales > Plantaginaceae > Linaria > Linaria vulgaris. The sequence continues at coordinate 1,700,378 of OX415253.1, read as the reverse complement.
GTCGTCGTCTTCTTTTCAAAATTCTTAATCTTCTTCTTCATCTTCTTCCCAGAGAAATTATTGGGGTTATTATCTTCAGAATCTGTGAAACTTTTCGTAGACGACGACAATAACGAAACCGGCTGCTACCAATGTTTGTATTTTGAGTCGACTGATGCGTTTTATTCAGAGGAAGAACATAGAAGTTGCTGATATCGAGAAGAACTTTGGTTCTTTCCTTGTTTACCTTCAAAAAACACCTTCAAAAAACACGGGAAACTAATTGTATCATAATTCAATTAGACAGAAAGATAAGATATTTTCGTAAATTACACAAAGATATTACCAATAACAGCAAAACGCTTCCCAACACTTCTGCTGCACTTGAAATTTACAAATTGGGAAATGATATAAGGGAAAAAGAAAAATATTTGGATAAATGTTTCCTAAACCAACTGTTACTTAATCTCGAAACCATGGATGAGACATCCCGAGAACTTAATATTAAGCGTGCTGAGCTGCGTCGCATCATTAAATTATTAATGTCCGCAAAATGATTCCCTAGTTGATTAAATCTATTGTTTAAGTTTATATTTCGGTTGTTACTTTTTTCGTTGTATCGTGTAAGTTGTTATTACATATGTGTTATGAGCCACGTTTGGAATCTAATTTCATTATTAACATAGTTATTTAATTTATGTTACTTATCTTCTGTTACTAAGTTAAGTTAGTGAAGTAGTGGCTTGTGTATGCCACAATTGTAGGAGTTAGTTATTATTTAGTTTTATTTATTAGACTTATTCACGGTTTTAGCTGTTTTTGTTTATGTACAAGAAGGTATCTTAATCATAAAGAAGAGATTTGGAAGATTCCTTACTTGAAGTTCTCATAAATCAAGTTAAGTTGATAATCATGGAGAAAATAAAAATATCATGTATAAACTCGAATAACGACAATTAGCTAAATAAGTCTAATAAATAAAACTAAATAGTAACTAACTTCTACAATTGTGGCATACACAAGCCACTACTTCACTAACTTAAGTTAGTAACAGAAGATAAATAACATAAATTAAATAACTATGTTAATAATGAAATTAGATTCCAAACGTGGCTCATAGCACATATGTAATAACAACTACACAATACAATGGAAAAGTAACAACCAAAATATAAACTTAAACAATAGATTTAATCAGCTAGGGAATCATTGTGCGGACTTTACTAATTTAATGGTGCGACGCAGCTCAGCACACTTAATATTAAGTTCTTGGGATGTCTCATCCATGGGTTTGAGATTAAGTAACAGTTGGTTTAGGAAAAATTTATCCAAAGATTTTTCTTTTCCCCATATATCATTTGCCAATTTGTAAATTTCAAGTGCATCAGAATTGTTGGAAAGAGTTTTGGTGTTATTGGTAATATCTTTGTGTAATTTACGAAAATATATTATATTTCTGTCTAATTGAATTATGCTACAATTAATTTCCCGTGTTTTTTGCAGATAAACATGGAAAGAACCTATGTTCTTCTCGATTTCAGCAACTTCAACGTTCTTCCTCTGAATAAAATGCATTAGTCGACTCAGAATACAAACATTGGTAGCAGCCGGTTTCGTCGTTGTCGTCGTCTTCTTTTCAAAATTCTTAATCTTCTTCTTCATCTTCTTCCCAGAGAAATTATTGGGGTTATCATCTTCAGAATCTGTGAAACTTTTCGTAGACGACGACAATAACGAAACCGGCTGCTACCAATGTTTGTATTTTGAGTCGACTGATGCGTTTTATTCAGAGGAAGAACATAGAAGTTGCTGATATCGAGAAGAACTTTGGTTCTTTCCTTGTTTACCTTCAAAAAACACGGGAAACTAATTGTATCATAATTCAATTAGACAGAAAGATAAGATATTTTCGTAAATTACACAAAGATATTACCAATAACAGCAAAACGCTTCCCAACACTTCTGATGCACTTGAAATTTACAAATTGGGAAATGATATATGGCAAAAAGAAAAATATTTGGATAAATGTTTCCTAAACCAACTGTTGCTTAATATCGAAACCATGGATGAGACATCCCGAGAACTTAATATTAAGCGTGCTGAGCTGCGTCGCATCATTAAATTATTAATGTCCGCAAAATGATTCCCTAGTTGATTAAATCTATTGTTTAAGTTTATATTTCGGTTGTTACTATTTTCGTTGTATCGTGTAAGTTGTTATTACATATGTGTTATGAGCCACGTTTGGAATCTAATTTCATTATTAACATAGTTATTTAATTTATGTTACTTATCTTCTGTTACTAAGTTAAGTTAGTGAAGTAGTGGCTTGTGTATGCCACAATTGTAGGAGTTAGTTATTATTTAGTTTTATTTATTAGAATTATTCACGGTTTTAGCTGTTTTTGTTTATGTACAAGAAGGTATCTTAATCATAAAGAAGAGATTTGGAAGATTCCTTACTTGAAGTTCTCATAAATCAAGTTAAGTTGATAATCATGGAGAAAATAAAAATATCATGTATAAACTCGAATAACGACAATTAGCTAAATAAGTCTAATAAATAAAACTAAATAGTAACTAACTTCTACAATTGTGGCATACACAAGCCACTACTTCACTAACTTAACTTAGTAACAAAAGATAAATAACATAAATTAAATAACTATGTTAATAATGAAATTAGATTCCAAACGTGGCTCATAGCACATATGTAATAACAACTACACAATACAATGGAAAAGTAACAACCAAAATATAAACTTAAACAATAGATTTAATCAGCTAGGGAATCATTGTGCGGACTTTACTAATTTAATGGTGCGACGCAACTCAGCACACTTAATATTAAGTTCTTGGGATGTCTCATCCATGGTTTTGAGATTAAGTAACAGTTGGTTTAGGAAAAATTTATCCAAAGATTTTTCTTTTTCCTATATATCATTTGCCAATTTGTAAATTTCAAGTGCATCAGAATTGTTGGAAAGAGTTTTGGTGTTATTGGTAATATCTTTGTGTAATTTACGAAAATATATTATATTTCTGTCTAATTGAATTATGCTACAATTAATTTCCAGTGTTTTTTGCAGATAAACATGGAAAGAACCTATGTTCTTCTCGATTTCAGCAACTTCAACGTTCTTCCTCTGAATAAAATGCATTAGTCGACTCAGAATACAAACATTGGTAGCAGCCGGTTTCGTCGTTGTCGTCGTCTTCTTTTCAAAATTCTTAATCTTCTCCTTCATCTTCTTCCCAGAGAAATTATTGGGGTTATTATCTTCAGAATCTGTGAAACTTTTCGTAGACGACGACAATAACGAAACCGGCTGCTACCAATGTTTGTATTTTGAGTCGACTGATGCGTTTTATTCAGAGGAAGAACATAGAAGTTGCTGATATCGAGAAGAACTTTGGTTCTTTCCTTGTTTACCTTCAAAAAACACCTTCAAAAAACACGGGAAACTAATTGTATCATAATTCAATTAGACAGAAAGATAAGATATTTTCGTAAATTACACAAAGATATTACCAATAACAGCAAAACGCTTCCCAACACTTCTGCTGCACTTGAAATTTACAAATTGGGAAATGATATAAGGGAAAAAGAAAAATATTTGGATAAATGTTTCCTAAACCAACTGTTACTTAATCTCGAAACCATGGATGAGACATCCCGAGAACTTAATATTAAGCGTGCTGAGCTGCGTCGCATCATTAAATTATTAATGTCCGCAAAATGATTCCCTAGTTGATTAAATCTATTGTTTAAGTTTATATTTCAGTTGTTACTTTTTTCGTTGTATCGTGTAAGTTGTTATTACATATGTGTTATGAGCCACGTTTGGAATCTAATTTCATTATTAACATAGTTATTTAATTTATGTTACTTATCTTCTGTTACTAAGTTAAGTTAGTGAAGTAGTGGCTTGTGTATGCCACAATTGTAGGAGTTAGTTATTATTTAGTTTTATTTATTAGACTTATTCACGGTTTTAGCTGTTTTTGTTTATGTACAAGAAGGTATCTTAATCATAATAAAGAGATTTGGAAGATTCCTTACTTGAAGTTCTCATAAATCAAGTTAAGTTGATAATCATGGAGAAAATAAAAATATCATGTATAAACTCGAATAACGACAATTAGCTAAATAAGTCTAATAAATAAAACTAAATAGTAACTAACTTCTACAATTGTGGCATACACAAGCCACTACTTCACTAACTTAACTTAGTAACAGAAGATAAATAACATAAATTAAATAACTATGTTAATAATGAAATTAGATTCCAAACGTGGCTCATAGCACATATGTAATAACAACTACACAATACAATGGAAAAGTAACAACCAAAATATAAACTTAAACAATAGATTTAATCAGCTAGGGAATCATTGTGCGGACTTTACTAATTTAATGGTGCGACGCAGCTCAGCACACTTAATATTAAGTTCTTGGGATGTCTCATCCATGGGTTTGAGATTAAGTAACAGTTGGTTTAGGAAAAATTTATCCAAAGATTTTTCTTTTCCCCATATATCATTTGCCAATTTGTAAATTTCAAGTGCATCAGAATTGTTGGAAAGAGTTTTGGTGTTATTGGTAATATCTTTGTGTAATTTACGAAAATATATTATATTTCTGTCTAATTGAATTATGCTACAATTAATTTCCCGTGTTTTTTGCAGATAAACATGGAAAGAACCTATGTTCTTCTCGATTTCAGCAACTTCAACGTTCTTCCTCTGAATAAAATGCATTAGTCGACTCAGAATACAAACATTGGTAGCAGCCGGTTTCGTCGTTGTCGTCGTCTTCTTTTCAAAATTCTTAATCTTCTTCTTCATCTTCTTCCCAGAGAAATTATTGGGGTTATCATCTTCAGAATCTGTGAAACTTTTCGTAGACGACGACAATAACGAAACCGGCTGCTACCAATGTTTGTATTTTGAGTCGACTGATGCGTTTTATTCAGAGGAAGAACATAGAAGTTGCTGATATCGAGAAGAACTTTGGTTCTTTCCTTGTTTACCTTCAAAAAACACGGGAAACTAATTGTATCATAATTCAATTAGACAGAAAGATAAGATATTTTCGTAAATTACACAAAGATATTACCAATAACAGCAAAACGCTTCCCAACACTTCTGATGCACTTGAAATTTACAAATTGGGAAATGATATATGGCAAAAAGAAAAATATTTGGATAAATGTTTCCTAAACCAACTGTTGCTTAATATCGAAACCATGGATGAGACATCCCGAGAACTTAATATTAAGCGTGCTGAGCTGCGTCGCATCATTAAATTATTAATGTCCGCAAAATGATTCCCTAGTTGATTAAATCTATTGTTTAAGTTTATATTTCGGTTGTTACTATTTTCGTTGTATCGTGTAAGTTGTTATTACATATGTGTTATGAGCCACGTTTGGAATCTAATTTCATTATTAACATAGTTATTTAATTTATGTTACTTATCTTCTGTTACTAAGTTAAGTTAGTGAAGTAGTGGCTTGTGTATGCCACAATTGTAGGAGTTAGTTATTATTTAGTTTTATTTATTAGAATTATTCACGGTTTTAGCTGTTTTTGTTTATGTACAAGAAGGTATCTTAATCATAAAGAAGAGATTTGGAAGATTCCTTACTTGAAGTTCTCATAAATCAAGTTAAGTTGATAATCATGGAGAAAATAAAAATATCATGTATAAACTCGAATAACGACAATTAGCTAAATAAGTCTAATAAATAAAACTAAATAGTAACTAACTTCTACAATTGTGGCATACACAAGCCACTACTTCACTAACTTAACTTAGTAACAAAAGATAAATAACATAAATTAAATAACTATGTTAATAATGAAATTAGATTCCAAACGTGGCTCATAGCACATATGTAATAACAACTACACAATACAATGGAAAAGTAACAACCAAAATATAAACTTAAACAATAGATTTAATCAGCTAGGGAATCATTGTGCGGACTTTACTAATTTAATGGTGCGACGCAGCTCAGCACACTTAATATTAAGTTCTTGGGATGTCTCATCCATGGTTTTGAGATTAAGTAACAGTTGGTTTAGGAAAAATTTATCCAAAGATTTTTCTTTTTCCTATATATCATTTGCCAATTTGTAAATTTCAAGTGCATCAGAATTGTTGGAAAGAGTTTTGGTGTTATTGGTAATATCTTTGTGTAATTTACGAAAATATATTATATTTCTGTCTAATTGAATTATGCTACAATTAATTTCCAGTGTTTTTTGCAGATAAACATGGAAAGAACCTATGTTCTTCTCGATTTCAGCAACTTCAACGTTCTTCCTCTGAATAAAATGCATTAGTCGACTCAGAATACAAACATTGGTAGCAGCCGGTTTCGTCGTTGTCGTCGTCTTCTTTTCAAAATTCTTAATCTTCTTCTTCATCTTCTTCCCAGAGAAATTATTGGGGTTATTATCTTCAGAATCTGTGAAACTTTTCGTAGACGACGACAATAACGAAACCGGCTGCTACCAATGTTTGTATTTTGAGTCGACTGATGCGTTTTATTCAGAGGAAGAACATAGAAGTTGCTGATATCGAGAAGAACTTTGGTTCTTTCCTTGTTTACCTTCAAAAAACACCTTCAAAAAACACGGGAAACTAATTGTATCATAATTCAATTAGACAGAAAGATAAGATATTTTCGTAAATTACACAAAGATATTACCAATAACAGCAAAACGCTTCCCAACACTTCTGCTGCACTTGAAATTTACAAATTGGGAAATGATATAAGGGAAAAAGAAAAATATTTGGATAAATGTTTCCTAAACCAACTGTTACTTAATCTCGAAACCATGGATGAGACATCCCGAGAACTTAATATTAAGCGTGCTGAGCTGCGTCGCATCATTAAATTATTAATGTCCGCAAAATGATTCCCTAGTTGATTAAATCTATTGTTTAAGTTTATATTTCGGTTGTTACTTTTTTCGTTGTATCGTGTAAGTTGTTATTACATATGTGTTATGAGCCACGTTTGGAATCTAATTTCATTATTAACATAGTTATTTAATTTATGTTACTTATCTTCTGTTACTAAGTTAAGTTAGTGAAGTAGTGGCTTGTGTATGCCACAATTGTAGGAGTTAGTTATTATTTAGTTTTATTTATTAGACTTATTCACGGTTTTAGCTGTTTTTGTTTATGTACAAGAAGGTATCTTAATCATAAAGAAGAGATTTGGAAGATTCCTTACTTGAAGTTCTCATAAATCAAGTTAAGTTGATAATCATGGAGAAAATAAAAATATCATGTATAAACTCGAATAACGACAATTAGCTAAATAAGTCTAATAAATAAAACTAAATAGTAACTAACTTCTACAATTGTGGCATACACAAGCCACTACTTCACTAACTTAAGTTAGTAACAGAAGATAAATAACATAAATTAAATAACTATGTTAATAATGAAATTAGATTCCAAACGTGGCTCATAGCACATATGTAATAACAACTACACAATATAATGGAAAAGTAACAACCAAAATATAAACTTAAACAATAGATTTAATCAGCTAGGGAATCATTGTGCGGACTTTACTAATTTAATGGTGCGACGCAGCTCAGCACACTTAATATTAAGTTCTTGGGATGTCTCATCCATGGGTTTGAGATTAAGTAACAGTTGGTTTAGGAAAAATTTATCCAAAGATTTTTCTTTTCCCCATATATCATTTGCCAATTTGTAAATTTCAAGTGCATCAGAATTGTTGGAAAGAGTTTTGGTGTTATTGGTAATATCTTTGTGTAATTTACGAAAATATATTATATTTCTGTCTAATTGAATTATGCTACAATTAATTTCCCGTGTTTTTTGCAGATAAACATGGAAAGAACCTATGTTCTTCTCGATTTCAGCAACTTCAACGTTCTTCCTCTGAATAAAATGCATTAGTCGACTCAGAATGCAAACATTGGTAGCAGCCGGTTTCGTCGTTGTCGTCGTCTTCTTTTCAAAATTCTTAATCTTCTTCTTCATCTTCTTCCCAGAGAAATTATTGGGGTTATCATCTTCAGAATCTGTGAAACTTTTCGTAGACGACGACAATAACGAAACCGGCTGCTACCAATGTTTGTATTTTGAGTCGACTGATGCGTTTTATTCAGAGGAAGAACATAGAAGTTGCTGATATCGAGAAGAACTTTGGTTCTTTCCTTGTTTACCTTCAAAAAACACGGGAAACTAATTGTATCATAATTCAATTAGACAGAAAGATAAGATATTTTCGTAAATTACACAAAGATATTACCAATAACAGCAAAACGCTTCCCAACACTTCTGATGCACTTGAAATTTACAAATTGGGAAATGATATATGGCAAAAAGAAAAATATTTGGATAAATGTTTCCTAAACCAACTGTTGCTTAATATCGAAACCATGGATGAGACATCCCGAGAACTCAATATTAAGCGTGCTGAGCTGCGTCGCATCATTAAATTATTAATGTCCGCAAAATGATTCCCTAGTTGATTAAATCTATTGTTTAAGTTTATATTTCGGTTGTTACTATTTTCGTTGTATCGTGTAAGTTGTTATTACATATGTGTTATGAGCCACGTTTGGAATCTAATTTCATTATTAACATAGTTATTTAATTTATGTTACTTATCTTCTGTTACTAAGTTAAGTTAGTGAAGTAGTGGCTTGTGTATGCCACAATTGTAGGAGTTAGTTATTATTTAGTTTTATTTATTAGAATTATTCACGGTTTTAACTGTTTTTGTTTATGTACAAGAAGGTATCTTAATCATAAAGAAGAGATTTGGAAGATTCCTTACTTGAAGTTCTCATAAATCAAGTTAAGTTGATAATCATGGAGAAAATAAAAATATCATGTATAAACTCGAATAACGACAATTAGCTAAATAAGTCTAATAAATAAAACTAAATAGTAACTAACTTCTACAATTGTGGCATACACAAGCCACTACTTCACTAACTTAACTTAGTAACAAAAGATAAATAACATAAATTAAATAACTATGTTAATAATGAAATTAGATTCCAAACGTGGCTCATAGCACATATGTAATAACAACTACACAATACAATGGAAAAGTAACAACCAAAATATAAACTTAAACAATAGATTTAATCAGCTAGGGAATCATTGTGCGGACTTTACTAATTTAATGGTGCGACGCAGCTCAGCACACTTAATATTAAGTTCTTGGGATGTCTCATCCATGGTTTTGAGATTAAGTAACAGTTGGTTTAGGAAAAATTTATCCAAAGATTTTTCTTTTTCCTATATATCATTTGCCAATTTGTAAATTTCAAGTGCATCAGAATTGTTGGAAAGAGTTTTGGTGTTATTGGTAATATCTTTGTGTAATTTACGAAAATATATTATATTTCTGTCTAATTGAATTATGCTACAATTAATTTCCAGTGTTTTTTGCAGATAAACATGGAAAGAACCTATGTTCTTCTCGATTTCAGCAACTTCAACGTTCTTCCTCTGAATAAAATGCATTAGTCGACTCAGAATACAAACATTGGTAGCAGCCGGTTTCGTCGTTGTCGTCGTCTTCTTTTCAAAATTCTTAATCTTCTTCTTCATCTTCTTCCCAGAGAAATTATTGGGGTTATTATCTTCAGAATCTGTGAAACTTTTCGTAGACGACGACAATAACGAAACCGGCTGCTACCAATGTTTGTATTTTGAGTCGACTGATGCGTTTTATTCAGAGGAAGAACATAGAAGTTGCTGATATCGAGAAGAACTTTGGTTCTTTCCTTGTTTACCTTCAAAAAACACCTTCAAAAAACACGGGAAACTAATTGTATCATAATTCAATTAGACAGAAAGATAAGATATTTTCGTAAATTACACAAAGATATTACCAATAACAGCAAAACGCTTCCCAACACTTCTGCTGCACTTGAAATTTACAAATTGGGAAATGATATAAGGGAAAAAGAAAAATATTTGGATAAATGTTTCCTAAACCAACTGTTAATTAATCTCGAAACCATGGATGAGACATCCCGAGAACTTAATATTAAGCGTGCTGAGCTGCGTCGCATCATTAAATTATTAATGTCCGCAAAATGATTCCCTAGTTGATTAAATCTATTGTTTAAGTTTATATTTCGGTTGTTACTTTTTTCGTTGTATCGTGTAAGTTGTTATTACATATGTGTTATGAGCCACGTTTGGAATCTAATTTCATTATTAACATAGTTATTTAATTTATGTTACTTATCTTCTGTTACTAAGTTAAGTTAGTGAAGTAGTGGCTTGTGTATGCCACAATTGTAGGAGTTAGTTATTATTTAGTTTTATTTATTAGACTTATTCACGGTTTTAGCTGTTTTTGTTTATGTACAAGAAGGTATCTTAATCATAAAGAAGAGATTTGGAAGATTCCTTACTTGAAGTTCTCATAAATCAAGTTAAGTTGATAATCATGGAGAAAATAAAAATATCATGTATAAACTCGAATAACGACAATTAGCTAAATAAGTCTAATAAATAAAACTAAATAGTAACTAACTTCTACAATTGTGGCATACACAAGCCACTACTTCACTAACTTAAGTTAGTAACAGAAGATAAATAACATAAATTAAATAACTATGTTAATAATGAAATTAGATTCCAAACGTGGCTCATAGCACATATGTAATAACAACTACACAATACAATGGAAAAGTAACAACCAAAATATAAACTTAAACAATAGATTTAATCAGCTAGGGAATCATTATGCGGACTTTACTAATTTAATGGTGCGACGCAGCTCAGCACACTTAATATTAAGTTCTTGGGATGTCTCATCCATGGGTTTGAGATTAAGTAACAGTTGGTTTAGGAAAAATTTATCCAAAGATTTTTCTTTTCCCCATATATCATTTGCCAATTTGTAAATTTCAAGTGCATCAGAATTGTTGGAAAGAGTTTTGGTGTTATTGGTAATATCTTTGTGTAATTTACGAAAATATATTATATTTCTGTCTAATTGAATTATGCTACAATTAATTTCCCGTGTTTTTTGCAGATAAACATGGAAAGAACCTATGTTCTTCTCGATTTCAGCAACTTCAACGTTCTTCCTCTGAATAAAATGCATTAGTCGACTCAGAATGCAAACATTGGTAGCAGCCGGTTTCGTCGTTGTCGTCGTCTTCTTTTCAAAATTCTTAATCTTCTTCTTCATCTTCTTCCCAGAGAAATTATTGGGGTTATCATCTTCAGAATCTGTGAAACTTTTCGTAGACGACGACAATAACGAAACCGGCTGCCACCAATGTTTGTATTTTGAGTCGACTGATGCGTTTTATTCAGAGGAAGAACATAGAAGTTGCTGATATCGAGAAGAACTTTGGTTCTTTCCTTGTTTACCTTCAAAAAACACGGGAAACTAATTGTATCATAATTCAATTAGACAGAAAGATAAGATATTTTCGTAAATTACACAAAGATATTACCAATAACAGCAAAACGCTTCCCAACACTTCTGATGCACTTGAAATTTACAAATTGGGAAATGATATATGGCAAAAAGAAAAATATTTGGATAAATGTTTCCTAAACCAACTGTTGCTTAATATCGAAACCATGGATGAGACATCCCTAGAACTCAATATTAAGCGTGCTGAGCTGCGTCGCATCATTAAATTATTAATGTCCGCAAAATGATTCCCTAGTTGATTAAATCTATTGTTTAAGTTTATATTTCGGTTGTTACTATTTTCGTTGTATCGTGTAAGTTGTTATTACATATGTGTTATGAGCCACGTTTGGAATCTAATTTCATTATTAACATAGTTATTTAATTTATGTTACTTATCTTCTGTTACTAAGTTAAGTTAGTGAAGTAGTGGCTTGTGTATGCCACAATTGTAGGAGTTAGTTATTATTTAGTTTTATTTATTAGAATTATTCACGGTTTTAGCTGTTTTTGTTTATGTACAAGAAGGTATCTTAATCATAAAGAAGAGATTTGGAAGATTCCTTACTTGAAGTTCTCATAAATCAAGTTAAGTTGATAATCATGGAGAAAATGAAAATATCATGTATAAACTCGAATAACGACAATTAGCTAAATAAGTCTAATAAATAAAACTAAATAGTAACTAACTTCTACAATTGTGGCATACACAAGCCACTACTTCACTAACTTAACTTAGTAACAGAAGATAAATAACATAAATTAAATAACTATGTTAATAATGAAATTAGATTCCAAACGTGGCTCATAGCACATATGTAATAACAACTACACAATACAATGGAAAAGTAACAACCAAAATATAAACTTAAACAATAGATTTAATCAGCTAGGGAATCATTGTGCGGACTTTACTAATTTAATGGTGCGACGCAGCTCAGCACACTTAATATTAAGTTCTTGGGATGTCTCATCCATGGGTTTGAGATTAAGTAACAGTTGGTTTAGGAAAAATTTATCCAAAGATTTTTCTTTTCCCCATATATCATTTGCCAATTTGTAAATTTCAAGTGCATCAGAATTGTTGGAAAGAGTTTTGGTGTTATTGGTAATATCTTTGTGTAATTTACGAAAATATATTATATTTCTGTCTAATTGAATTATGCTACAATTAATTTCCCGTGTTTTTTGCAGATAAACATGGAAAGAACCTATGTTCTTCTCGATTTCAGCAACTTCAACGTTCTTCCTCTGAATAAAATGCATTAGTCGACTCAGAATGCAAACATTGGTAGCAGCCGGTTTCGTCGTTGTCGTCGTCTTCTTTTCAAAATTCTTAATCTTCTTCTTCATCTTCTTCCCAGAGAAATTATTGGGGTTATCATCTTCAGAATCTGTGAAACTTTTCGTAGACGACGACAATAACGAAACCGGCTGCTACCAATGTTTGTATTTTGAGTCGACTGATGCGTTTTATTCAGAGGAAGAACATAGAAGTTGCTGATATCGAGAAGAACTTTGGTTCTTTCCTTGTTTACCTTCAAAAAACACGGGAAACTAATTGTATCATAATTCAATTAGACAGAAAGATAAGATATTTTCGTAAATTACACAAAGATATTACCAATAACAGCAAAACGCTTCCCAACACTTCTGATGCACTTGAAATTTACAAATTGGGAAATGATATATGGCAAAAAGAAAAATATTTGGATAAATGTTTCCTAAACCAACTGTTGCTTAATATCGAAACCATGGATGAGACATCCCGAGAACTTAATATTAAGCGTGCTGAGCTGCGTCGCATCATTAAATTATTAATGTCCGCAAAATGATTCCCTAGTTGATTAAATCTATTGTTTAAGTTTATATTTCGGTTGTTACTATTTTCGTTGTATCGTGTAAGTTGTTATTACATATGTGTTATGAGCCACGTTTGGAATCTAATTTCATTATTAACATAGTTATTTAATTTATGTTACTTATCTTCTGTTACTAAGTTAAGTTAGTGAAGTAGTGGCTTGTGTATGCCACAATTGTAGGAGTTAGTTATTATTTAGTTTTATTTATTAGAATTATTCACGGTTTTAGCTGTTTTTGTTTATGTACAAGAAGGTATCTTAATCATAAAGAAGAGATTTGGAAGATTCCTTACTTGAAGTTCTCATAAATCAAGTTAAGTTGATAATCATGGAGAAAATAAAAATATCATGTATAAACTCGAATAACGACAATTAGCTAAATAAGTCTAATAAATAAAACTAAATAGTAACTAACTTCTACAATTGTGGCATACACAAGCCACTACTTCACTAACTTAACTTAGTAACAAAAGATAAATAACATAAATTAAATAACTATGTTAATAATGAAATTAGATTCCAAACGTGGCTCATAGCACATATGTAATAACAACTACACAATACAATGGAAAAGTAACAACCAAAATATAAACTTAAACAATAGATTTAATCAGCTAGGGAATCATTGTGCGGACTTTACTAATTTAATGGTGCGACGCAGCTCAGCACACTTAATATTAAGTTCTTGGGATGTCTCATCCATGGTTTTGAGATTAAGTAACAGTTGGTTTAGGAAAAATTTATCCAAAGATTTTTCTTTTTCCTATATATCATTTGCCAATTTGTAAATTTCAAGTGCATCAGAATTGTTGGAAAGAGTTTTGGTGTTATTGGTAATATCTTTGTGTAATTTACGAAAATATATTATATTTCTGTCTAATTGAATTATGCTACAATTAATTTCCAGTGTTTTTTGCAGATAAACATGGAAAGAACCTATGTTCTTCTCGATTTCAGCAACTTCAACGTTCTTCCTCTGAATAAAATGCATTAGTTGACTCAGAATACAAACATTGGTAGCAGCCGGTTTCGTCGTTGTCGTCGTCTTCTTTTCAAAATTCTTAATCTTCTTCTTCATCTTCTTCCCAGAGAAATTATTGGGGTTATTATCTTCAGAATCTGTGAAACTTTTCGTAGACGACGACAATAAAGAAACCGGCTGCTACCAATGTTTGTATTTTGAGTCGACTGATGCGTTTTATTCAGAGGAAGAACATAGAAGTTGCTGATATCGAGAAGAACTTTGGTTCTTTCCTTGTTTACCTTCAAAAAACACCTTCAAAAAACACTGGAAACTAATTGTATCATAATTCAATTAGACAGAAAGATAAGATATTTTCGTAAATTACACAAAGATATTACCAATAACAGCAAAACGCTTCCCAACACTTCTGCTGCACTTGAAATTTACAAATTGGGAAATGATATAAGGGAAAAAGAAAAATATTTGGATAAATGTTTCCTAAACCAACTGTTACTTAATCTCGAAACCATGGATGAGACATCCCGAGAACTTAATATTAAGCGTGCTGAGCTGCGTCGCATCATTAAATTATTAATGTCCGCAAAATGATTCCCTAGTTGATTAAATCTATTGTTTAAGTTTATATTTCGGTTGTTACTTTTTTCGTTGTATCGTGTAAGTTGTTATTACATATGTGTTATGAGCCACGTTTGGAATCTAATTTCATTATTAACATAGTTATTTAATTTATGTTACTTATCTTCTGTTACTAAGTTAAGTTAGTGAAGTAGTGGCTTGTGTATGCCACAATTGTAGGAGTTAGTTATTATTTAGTTTTATTTATTAGAATTATTCACGGTTTTAGCTGTTTTTGTTTATGTACAAGAAGGTATCTTAATCATAAAGAAGAGATTTGGAAGATTCCTTACTTGAAGTTCTCATAAATCAAGTTAAGTTGATAATCATGGAGAAAATAAAAATATCATGTATAAACTCGAATAACGACAATTAGCTAAATAAGTCTAATAAATAAAACTAAATAGTAACTAACTTCTACAATTGTGGCATACACAAGCCACTACTTCACTAACTTAACTTAGTAACAAAATATAAATAACATAAATTAAATAACTATGTTAATAATGAAATTAGATTCCAAACGTGGCTCATAGCACATATGTAATAACAACTACACAATACAATGGAAAAGTAACAACCAAAATATAAACTTAAACAATAGATTTAATCAACTAGGGAATCATTGTGCGGACTTTACTAATTTAATGGTGCGACGCAGCTCAGCACACTTAATATTAAGTTCTTGGGATGTCTCATCCATGGTTTTGAGATTAAGTAACAGTTGGTTTAGGAAAAATTTATCCAAAGATTTTTCTTTTCCCCATATATCATTTGCAAATTTGTTAATTTCAAGTGCATCAGAATTGTTGGAAAGAGTTTTGGTGTTATTGGTAATATCTTTGTGTAATTTACGAAAATATATTATATTTCTGTCTAATTGAATTATGCTACAATTAATTTCCCGTGTTTTTTGCAGATAAACATGGAAAGAACCTATGTTCTTCTCGATTTCAGCAACTTCAACGTTCTTCCTCTGAATAAAATGCATTAGTCGACTCAGAATACAAACATTGGTAGCAGCCGGTTTCGTCGTTGTCGTCGTCTTCTTTTCAAAATTCTTAATCTTCTTCTTCATCTTCTTCCCAGAGAAATTATTGGGGTTATCATCTTCAGAATCTGTGAAACTTTTCGTAGACGACGACAATAACGAAACCGGCTGCTACCAATGTTTGTATTTTGAGTCGACTGATGCGTTTTATTCAGAGGAAGAACATAGAAGTTGCTGATATCGAGAAGAACTTTGGTTCTTTCCTTGTGTAGCTTCAAAAAACACGGGAAACTAATTGTATCATAATTCAATTAGACAGAAAGATAAGATATTTTCGTAAATTACACAAAGATATTACCAATAACAGCAAAACGCTTCCCAACACTTCTGATGCACTTGAAATTTACAAATTGGGAAATGATATATGGGAAAAAGAAAAATATTTGGATAAATGTTTCCTAAACCAACTGTTACTTAATCTCGAAACCATGGATGAGACACCCCGAGAACTTAATATTAAGCGTGCTGAGCTGCGTCGCATCATTAAATTATTAATGTCCGCAAAATGATTCCCTAGTTGATTAAATCTATTGGTTAAGTTTATATTTCGGTTGTTACTTTTTTCGTTGTATCGTGTAAGTTGTTATTACATATGTGTTATGAGCCACGTTTGGAATCTAATTTCATTATTAACATAGTTATTTAATATATGTTACTTATCTTCTGTTACTAAGTTAAGTTAGTGAAGTAGTGGCTTGTGTATGCCACAATTGTAGGAGTTAGTTATTATTTAGTTTTATTTATTAGACTTATTCACGGTTTTAGTTATTTTTGTTTATTTCCAAGAAGGTATCTTAATCATAAAGAAGAGATTTGGAAGATTCCTTATTTGAAGTTCTCATAAATCAAGTTAAGTTGATAATTATGGAGAAAATAAAAATATCATGTATAAACTCGAATAATGGCAATTAGCTAAATAAGTCTAATAAATAAAACTAAATGGTAACTAACTCCTACAATTGTGGCATACACGAGCTACTACTTCACTAACTTAACTTAGTAACAGAAGATAAATAACACAAATTAAATAACTATGTTAATAATGAAATTAGATTCCAAACGTGGCTCATAACACATATGTAATAACAACTACACAATACAATGGAAAAGTAACAACCAAAATATAAACTTAAACAATAGATTTAATCAGCTAGGGAATCATTGTGCGGACTTTACTAATTTAATGATGCGACGCAGCTCAGCACGCTTAATATTAAGTTCTCGGGATGTCTCATCCATGGTTTTGAGATTAAGTAACAGTTGGTTTAGGAAAAATTTATCCAAAGATTTTTCTTTTCCCCATATATCATTTGCCAATTTGTAAATTTCAAGTGCATCAGAAGTGTTGGAGAGAGTTTTGGTGTTATTGGTAATATCTTTGTGTAATTTACGAAAACATCTTATCTTTCTGTCTAATTGAATTATGCTACAATTAATTTCCCGTGTTTTTTGCAGATAAACATGGAAAGAACCTATGTTCTTCTCGATATCAGCAACTTCAACGTTCTTCCTCTGAATAAAATGCATTAGTCGACTCAGAATACAAACATTGGTAGCAGCCGGTTTCGTCGTTGTCGTCGTCTTCTTTTCCATATTCTTAATCTTCTTCTTCATCTTCTTCCCAGAGAAATTATTGGGGTTATAATCTTCAGAATCTGTGAAACTTTTCGTAGACAACGACAATAACGAAACCGGCTGCTACCAATGTTTGTATTTTGAGTCGACTGATGCGTTTTATTCAGAGGAAGAACTTAGAAGTTGCTGATATCGAGAAGAACATTGGTTATTTCCTTGTTTACCTTCAAAAAACACGGGAAACTAATTGTATCATAATTCAATTAGACAGAAAGATAAGATATTTTGGTTAATTACACAAAGATATTACCAATAACAGCAAAACGCTTCCCAACACTTCTGATGCACTTGAAATTTACAAATTGGGAAATGATATAAGGGAAAAAGAAAAATATTTGGATAAATGTTTCCTAAACCAACTGTTACTTAATCTCGAAACCATGGATGAGACATCCCGAGAACTTAATATTAAGCGTGCTGAGCTGCGTCGCATCATTAAATTATTAATGTCCGCAAAATGATTCCCTAGTTGATTAAATCTATTGTTTAAGTTTATATTTCGGTTGTTACTTTTTTCGTTGTATCGTGTAAGTTGTTATTACATATGTGTTATGAGCCACGTTTGGAATCTAATTTCATTATTAACATAGTTATTTAATTTATGTTACTTATCTTCTGTTACTAATTTAAGTTAGTGAAGTAGTGGCTTGTGTATGCCACAATTGTAGGAGTTAGTTATTATTTAGTTTTATTTATTAGACTTATTCACGGTTTTAGCTGTTTTTGTTTATGTACAAGAAGGTATCTTAATCATAAAGAAGAGATTTGGAAGATTCCTTACTTGAAGTTCTCATAAATCAAGTTAAGTTGATAATCATGGAGAAAATAAAAATATCATGTATAAACTCGAATAACGACAATTAGCTAAATAAGTCTAATAAATAAAACTAAATAGTAACTAACTTCTACAATTGTGGCATACACAAGCCACTACTTCACTAACTTAATTTAGTAACAAAAGATAAATAACATAAATTAAATAACTATGTTAATAATGAAATTTGATTCCAAACGTGGCTCATAGCACATATGTAATAACAACTACACAATACAATGGAAAAGTAACAACCAAAATATAAACTTAAACAATAGATTTAATCAGCTAGGGAATCATTGTGCGGAATTTACTAATTTAATGGTGCGACGCAGCTCAGCACACTTAATATTAAGTTCTTGGGATGTCTCATCCATGGTTTTGAGATTAAGTAACAGTTGGTTTAGGAAAAATTTATCCAAAGATTTTTCTTTTCCCCATATATCATTTGCAAATTTGTAAATTTCAAGTGCATCAGAATTGTTGGAAAGAGTTTTGGTGTTATTGGTAATATCTTTGTGTAATTTACGAAAATATATTATATTTCTGTCTAATTGAATTATGCTACAATTAATTTCCCGTGTTTTTTGCAGATAAGCATGGAAAGAACCTATGTTCTTCTCGATTTCAGCAACTTCAACGTTCTTCCTCTGAATAAAATGCATTAGTCGACTCAGAATACAAACATTGGTAGCAGCCGGTTTCGTCGTTGTCGTCGTCTTCTTTTCAAAATTCTTAATCTTCTTCTTCATCTTCTTCCCAGAGAAATTATTGGGGTTATCATCTTCAGAATCTGTGAAACTTTTCGTAGACGACGACAATAACGAAACCGGCTGCTACCAATGTTTGTATTTTGAGTCGACTGATGCGTTTTATTCAGAGGAAGAACATAGAAGTTGCTGATATCGAGAAGAACTTTGGTTCTTTCCTTGTGTAGCTTCAAAAAACACGGGAAACTAATTGTATCATAATTCAATTAGACAGAAAGATAAGATATTTTCGTAAATTACACAAAGATATTACCAATAACAGCAAAACGCTTCCCAACACTTCTGATGCACTTGAAATTTACAAATTGGGAAATGATATATGGGAAAAAGAAAAATATTTGGATAAATGTTTCCTAAACCAACTGTTACTTAATCTCGAAACCATGGATGAGACATCCCGAGAACTTAATGTTAAGCGTGCTGAGCTGCGTCGCATCATTAAATTATTAATGTCCGCAAAATGATTCCCTAGTTGATTAAATCTATTGGTTAAGTTTATATTTCGGTTGTTACTTTTTTCGTTGTATCGTGTAAGTTGTTATTACATATGTGTTATGAGCCACGTTTGGAATCTAATTTCATTATTAACATAGTTATTTAATTTATGTTACTTATCTTCTGTTACTAAGTTAAGTTAGTGAAGTAGTGGCTTGTGTATGCCACAATTGTAGGAGTTAGTTATTATTTAGTTTTATTTATTAGACTTATTCACGGTTTTAGCTGTTTTTGTTTATGTCCAAGAAGGTATCTTAATCATAAAGAAGAGATTTGGAAGATTCCTTATTTGAAGTTCTCATAAATCAAGTTAAGTTGATAATTATGGAGAAAATAAAAATATCATGTATAAACTCGAATAATGACAATTAGCTAAATAAGTCTAATAAATAAAACTAAATGGTAACTAACTCCTACAATTGTGGCATACACGAGCTACTACTTCACTAACTTAACTTAGTAACAGAAGATAAATAACACAAATTAAATAACTATGTTAATAATGAAATTAGATTCCAAACGTGGCTCATAACACATATGTAATAACAACTACACAATACAATGGAAAAGTAACAACCAAAATATAAACTTAAACAATAGATTTAATCAGCTAGGGAATCATTGTGCGGACTTTACTAATTTAATGATGCGACGCAGCTCAGCATGCTTAATATTAAGTTCTCGGGATGTCTCATCCATGGTTTTGAGATTAAGTAACAGTTGGTTTAGGAACAATTTATCCAAAGATTTTTCTTTTCCCCATATATCATTTGCAAATTTGTAAATTTCAAGTGCATCAGAAGTGTTGGAAAGAGTTTTGGTGTTATTGGTAATATCTTTGTGTAATTTACGAAAATATCTTATCTTTCTGTCTAATTGAATTATGCTACAATTAATTTCCCGTGTTTTTTGCAGATAAACATGGAAAGAACCTATGTTCTTCTCGATATCAGCAACTTCAACGTTCTTCCTCTGAATAAAATGCATTAGTCGACTCAGAATACAAACATTGGTATTAGCCGGTTTCGTCGTTGTCGTCGTCTTCTTTTCCATATTCTTAATCTTCTTCTTCATCTTCTTCCCAGAGAAATTATTGGGGTTATAATCTTCAGAATCTGTGAAACTTTTCGTAGACAACGACAATAACGAAACCGGCTGCTACCAATGTTTGTATTTTGAGTCGACTGATGTGTTTTATTCAGAGGAAGAACTTAGAAGTTGCTGATATCGAGAAGAACATTGGTTCTTTCCTTGTTTACCTTCAAAAAACACGGGAAACTAATTGTATCATAATTCAATTAGACAGAAAGATAAGATACTTTCGTAAATTACACAAAGATATTACCAATAACAGCAAAACGCTTCCCAACACTTCTGATGCACTTGAAATTTTAAAATTGGGAAATGATATATGGGAAAAAGAAAAATATTTGGATAAATGTTTCCTAAACCAACTGTTACTTAATCTCGAAACCATGGATGAGACATCCCGAGAACTTAATATTAAGCGTGCTGAGCTGCGTCGCATCATTAAATTATTAATGTACGCAAAATGATTCCCTAGCTGATTAAATCTATTGTTTAAGTTTATATTTCGGTTTTTACCTTTTCCGTTGTATGATGTAAGTTGTTATTACATATGTGTTATGAGCCACGTTTGGAATCTAATTTCATTATTAACATAGTTAATTTATTTATGTTAGTTTTCTTCTGTCACTAAGTTAACTTAGTGAAGTAGTGGCTTGTGTATGGCAGAATTGTAGGAGTTAGTTGTTATTTAGTTCTATTTATTAGACTTATTCACGGTTTTAGCTGTTTTTGTTTATATCCAAGAAGGTATCTTAATCATAAGGAAGGGCTTTTGAAGATTCCTTACTTGAAGTTATCATACATCAAGTTAAGTTGATAATTATGGAGAAAATAAAAATACCATGTATAAACTCGAATAACAACAATTAGCTAAATAAGTCTAATAAATAGAACTAAATAATAACTAACTTCTACAATTGTGGCATACACAAGCCACTACTTCACTAACTTAACTTAGTAACAGAAGATAAGTAACATAAATTAAATAACTACGTTAATAATGAAATTAGATTCCAAACGTGGCTCATAGCACATATGTAATAACAACTTACACGATGCAACAGAAAAAATAACTACCAAAATATAAACTTAGACAATAGATTTAATTAGCTAGGGAATCATTGTGCAGACTTTACTAATTTAATGATGCGACGCAGCTCAGCACGCTTAATATTAAGTTCTCGTGATGTCTCATCCATGGTTTTGAGATTAAATAACAGTTGGTTTAGGAAATATTTATCCAAAGATTTTTTTTCCCATATATCATTTGCAAATTTCTAAATTTCAAGTGCATCAGAAGTGTTGGAAAGCGTTTTGGTGTTATTGGTAATATCTTTGTGTAATTTACGAAAATAACTTATCTTTCTGCCTAATTAAATTATGCTACAATTAGTGTCCTGTGTTTTTTGCAGGTAAACATGGAAATAACCTATGTTCTTCTCGATATCATCAACTTCAATGTTCTTCCTCTGAATAAAACGCATTAGTCGATTCAGAATACAAACATTAGTAGCAGCCGGTTTCGTAGTTGTCGTCATCTTCTTCTTCATCTTCTTCCCAGATAAATGGTTGGGGTTATCATCTTCAGAATCTATGAAACTTTTCGTAGAGGACGACAATGACGAAACCGGCTGCTACCAATGTTTGTATTCTGAGTCGACTGATACGTTTTATTCAGAGGAAGAACATAGAAGTTGTTGATATCGTGAAGAAATTGGTTCTTTCCTTGTTTACTTTCAAAAAACACGGGAAACTAATTGTATCATAATTCAATTAGAAAGAAATATAAGATATTTTCGTAAATTACACAAAGATATTACCAATAACCCCAAAACGCTTCCCAACACTTCTGAAGCACTTAAAATTTACAAATTGGGAAATGTTATATGGGAAAAAGAAAAATCTTTGGATAAATGTTTCCTAAACCAACTCTTACTTAATTTCAAAACCACGGATGAGACATCTCGAAAACTTAATATTAAGCGTGCTGAGCTGCGTGGCATCATTAAATTAGTAAAGTCCGCACTATGATTCCCTAGCTGATTAAATCTATTGTTTAAGTTTATATTTCGGTTGTTACTTTTTTCGTTGTATCGTGTAAGTTGTTATTACATATGTGGTATGAGCCACGTTTGGAATCTAATTTCGTTATTAACATAGTTATTTAATTTATGTTACTTATCTTCTGTTACTAAGGTAAGTTAGTGAAGTAGTGGCTTGTGTATGCCACAATTGTAGGAGTTAGTTATTATTTAGTTTTATTTATTAGACTTATTCACGGTTTTAGCTATTTTTGTTTATCTCCAAGAAGGTATCTTAATCATAAAGAAGAGATTTGGAAGATTCCTTACTTGAAGTTCTCATAAATCAAGTTAAGTTGATAATTATGGAGAAAATAAAAATATCATGTATAAACTCGAATAACGACAATTAGCTAAATAAGTCCAATAAATAAAACTAAATAGTAACTAACTCCTACAATTGTGGCATACACAAGCCACTACTTCAATAACTTAACTTAGTAACATAAATTAAATAACTATGTTAATAATGAAATTAGATTCCAAACGTGGCTCACATCACATATGTAATAACAACTACACAATACAACGGAAAAGTAACAACCGAAATATAAAATTAAACAATATATTTAATCAGCTAGGGAATCATTGTGCGGACTTACTAATTTAATGATGCGACGCAGCTCAGCACGCTTAATATTAAGTTTTCGGGTTGTCACATCCATGGTTTTGAGATTAAGTAACAGTTGGTTTAGGAAACATTTATCCAAATATTTTTCCTTTCCCCATATATCATTTGCCAATTTGTAAATTTCAAGTGCATCAGAAGTGTTGGAAAGCGTTTTGGTGTTATTGGTAATATCTTTGTGTAATTTATGAAAATATCTTATCTTTATGTCTAATTGAATTATGCTACAATTAATTTCCCGTGTTTTTTGCAGATAAACATGGAAAGAACCTATGTTCTTCACGATATCAACAACTTCAACGTTCTTCCTCTGATTAAAATGAATTAGTCGACTCAGAATACAAACATTGGTAGCACCCGGTTTCGTCGTTGTCGTCGTCTTCTTTTCTATATTCTTAATCTTCTTCTTCATCATCTCCCCAGAGGAATTATTGGGGTTATCATCTTCAGAATCTGTGAAACTTTTCGTAGACGACGACAATGACGAAACCGGCTGCTACCAATGTTTGAATTTTGAGTCGACTGATGCGTTTTATTCAGAGGAAGAACATAGAAGTTGCTGATATCGAGAAGAACATTGGTTCTTTCCTTGTTTACCTTCAAAAAACACGGGAAACAAATTGTATCATAATTCAATTAGACAGAAAGATAAGATATTTTCGTAAATTACACAAAGATATTACCAATAACACCAAAACGCTTCCCAACACTTTTGATGCACTTGAAATTTACAAATTGGGAAATGATATATGGGAAAAAGAAAAATATTTGGATAAATGTTTCCTAAACCAACTGTTACTTAATCTCGAAACCATGGATGAGACATCCCGAGAACTTAATATTAAGCGTGCTGAGCTGCGTCGCATCATTAAATTATTAATGTCCGCAAAATGATTAACTAGCTGCTTAAATCTATTGTTTAAGTTTATATTTCGGTTGTTACTTTTTCCGTTGTATCATGTAAGTTGTTATTACATATGTGTTATGAGCCACGTTTGGAATCTAATTTCATTATTAACATAGTTAATTTATTTATGTTAGTTATCTTCTGTTACTAAGTTAAGTTAGTGAAATAGTGGCTTGTGTATGGCACAATTGTAGGAGTTAGTTATTATTTAGTTCAATTTATTTGACTTATTCACGGTTTTAGCTATTTTTGTTTATGTCCAAGAAGGTATCTTTATCATAAAGAAGAGCTTTAGAAGATTCCTTACTTGAAGTTCTCATAAATCAAGTTAAGTTAATAATTATGGAGAAAATAAAAATACCATGTATAAACTCGAATAAAAACTATTAGCTAAATAAGTCTAATAAATAGAACTAAATAATAACCAACTCCTACAATTGTGGCATACACAAGCCACTACTTCACTAACTTAACTTAGTAACAGAATATAAGTAACATAAATTAAATAACTATGTTAATAATGAAATTAGATTCCAAACGTGGCTCATAGAACATATGGAATAACAACTTACACGATACAATGAAAAAAGTAACAACCGAAATATAAACTTAAACAATAGATTTAATCAGCTAGGGAATCATTGTGCAAACGTTACTAATTTAATGATGCGACGCCGCTCGACACGCTTAATATTAAGTTCACGTGATGTCTCATCCATGGTTTTGAGATTAAGTAACAGTTGGTTTAGGAAAAAATTATCCAAAGATTTTTCTTTTCCTCATATATCATTTGCCAATTTGTAAATTTCAAGTGCATCAGAAGTGTTGGAAAGCGTTTTGGTGTTATTGGTAATATCTTTGTGTAATTTACGAGAATATCTTATCTTTCTGTCTAATTGAATTATGCTACAATTAGTTTCCCGTGTTTTTTGCAGATAAACATGGAAAGAAACTATGTTCTTCCCGATATCAGCAACTTCAACGTTCTTCCTCTGAATAAAACGCATTAGTCGACTCAGAATACAAAAATTGGTAGCAGCCGATTTTGTCATTGTCGTTGTGTTCTTTTCCATATTCTTAATCATCTTCTTCATCTTCTTCCCAGAGAAATTATTGGGGTTATCATCTTCAAAATTTGTGAAACTTTTCGTAGACGACGACAATGACGAAACTGACTGCTACCAATGTTTGTATTTTAAGTCGACTGATGCGTTTTATTCAGAGGAAGAACATAGAAGTTGCTGATATCGAGAAGAACATTGGTTCTTTCCTTGTTTACCTTCAAAAAACACGGGAAACTAATTGTATCGTAATTCAATTTGACAGAAAGATAAGATATTTTCGTAAATTACACAAAGATATTACCAAGAACAGCAAAAAGCTTCCCAACACTTCTGATGCACTTGAAATTTACAAATTGGGAAATGATATATGGGAAAAAGAAAAATATTTGGATAAATGTTTCCCAAACCAACTGTTACTTAATCTCAAAACCATGGATGAGACATCCCGAGAACTTAATATTAAGTGTGTTGAGCTGCGCCGCATCATTAAATTAGTAAAGTCCGCACTATGATTCCCTAGCTGATTAAATATAATGTTTAAGTTTATATTTCGGTTGTTACTTTTTTCGTTGTATCATGTAAGTTGTTATTACGTATGTGTTATGAGCCACGTTTGGAATCTAATTTCATTATTAACATAGTTATTTAATTTATGTTACTTATCTTCTGTTACTAAGTTAAGTTAGTGAAGTAGTGGCTTGTGTATGCCACAATTGTAGGAGTTAGTTATTATTTAGTTTTTTTTATTAGACTTATTCACGGTTTTAGCTGTTTTTGTTTATGTCCAAGAAGGTATCCTAATCATAAAGAAGAGATTTGGAAGATTCCTTACTTGAAGTAACAACCGAAATATAAACTTAAACAATAGATTTAATCAGCTAGGGAATTATTGTGCGGACTTTACTAATTTAATGATGCGAACTTTATTAGCTAAATAAGTCTAATAAATAAAACTAAGTAGTAACTAACTCCTACAATTGTGGCATACACAAGCCACTACTTCACTAACTTAACTTAGTAACAGAAGATAAATAACATAAATTAAATAACTATGTTAATAATGAAATTAGATTCCAAACGTGGCTCATAGCACATATGTAATAACAACTTACACGATACAACGAAAAAGTAACAACCGAAATATAAACTTAAACAATAGATTTAATCAGCTAGGGAATCATTGTGCGGACTTTACTAATTTAATGATGCGATGCTGCTCAGCATGCTTAATATTAAGTTCTCGGGATGTCTCATCCATGGTTTTGAGATTAAGTAACAGTTGGTTTAGGATAAATTTATCCAAAGATTTTTCTTTTCCACATATTTAAATTGACAATTTGTAAACTTCAAGTGCATCAGAAGTGTTGGGAAGCGTTTTGGTGTTATTGGTAATATCTTTGTGTAATTTACGAAAATATCTTATATTTCTATCTAATTGAATTATGCTACAATTAGTTTTCCGTGTTTTTTGAAGGTAAACAAGGAAAGAACCTATGTTCTTCTCAATATGAGCAACTTATATGTCTTTCCTCTGAATAGAACGCAGCAGTCGACTCAGAATACAAACATTGGTAGCAGCAGGTTTTGTCGTTGTCGTCGTCCCAGATAAATTGATGGGGTTATCATCTTCAGAATCGGTGTAACTTTTCGTAGACGACAACAATGATGAAACCGGCTGCTACCAATGTTTGTATTCTGAGTCGACTAATTTGTTTTATTCAGAGGGAGAACATAGAAGTTGCTGATATCGAGAAAAACATAGGTTCTTTACTTGTTTACTTGCAAAAAATTACGCAATGATATTACCAATAACACCAAAACGCTTATGCAAATGAAATTTACAAATTGGCAAATGATATATGGGTGAAAGAAAAATCTTTGTATAATTTTTTCCTAAACCAATTGTTACTTAATCTCAAAACCATGGATGAGACATCCCGAGAACTTAATATTAAGCGTGCTGAGCTGCGTCGCATCATTAAATTAGTAAAGTCCGCACAATGATTCCCTAGTTGATTAAATCTATTGTTTAAGTTTATATTTCGATTGTTACTTTTTCCGTTGTATCGTGTATGTTGCTATTACATATGTGTTATGAGCCACGTTTGAAATTTAATTTCATTATTAACATAGTTATTTAATTTATGTTACTTATCTTCTGTTACTAAGTTAAGTTAGTGAGGTAGTGGCTTGTGTATGCCACAATTGTAGAAGTCAGTTATTTTTTAGTTCTATTTATTAGACTTATTTAGCTAATAGTTGTTATTCGAGTTTATGTAAGGAATCTTCCAAAGCTCTTCCTTATGATTAAGATACTTTCTTGGACATAAACAAAAACAACTAAAACCGTGAATAAGTCTAATAAATAGAACTAAATAATAACTAACTCCTACAATTGTGGCATACAAAAGCCACTACTTCAATAACTTAACTTAGTAACATAAATTAAATAACTATGTTAATAATGAAATTAGATTCCAAACGTGGCTCATAGCACATATGCAATAACAACTTACACGATACAACGAAAAAGTAACAACCGAAATATAAACTTAAACAATAGATTTAATCAGCTAGGTAATCATTGTGCAGACTTTACTAATTTAATGAGGTGACGCAACGCAGCACACTTAATATTAAGTTCTCGGGATGTCTCATCCATTGTTTTGAGATTAAGTAACAGTTGGTTTACGAATTATTTATCCAAAAATTTTTATTTTCCCCATATATCCTTTGCCAATTTGTAAATTTCAAGTGCATCAGAAGTGTTGGGAAGCGTTTTGGTGTTATTGGTAATATCTTTGTGTAATTTACGAAAATAACTTATCTTTTTGTCTAATTGAATTATGCTACAATTAGTTTCCCGTATTTTTTGCAAGTAAACAACGAAAGAACCTATGTTCTTCTCGATATCAGCAACTTCTATGTTCTTCCTCTAAATAAAATGCATTAGTCGACTCAGAATACAAACATTGGTAGCAGCCGGTTTCGTCGTTGTCGTCGTCTTCTTTTCCATTTTCTTAATCTTCTTCTTTACCTTCTTCCTAGATAAATTGCTGAGGTTATCATCTTCAGAATTTGTGAAACTTTTCGTAGACGACGTCAATGACGAAACCGGCTGCTACCAATGTTTGTATTCTGAGTCGACTGGTGCGTTTTATTTAGAGGAAGAACATAGAAGTTGCTGATATCGAGAAGAACATAGGTTCTTTCCTTGTTTACCTACAAAAAACACGGGAAACTAATTGTAGCATAATTCACTTTGACAGAAAGATAAGATATTTTCGTAAATTAGACAAAGATATTACCAATAACACCAAAACGCTTCCCAACACTTCTGATGCACTTGAAATTTACAAATTGGCAAATGATATATGGGTGAAAGAAAAATCTTTGGATAATTTTTTCCTAAACCAATTGTTACTTAATCTCAAAACCATGGATGAGACATCCCGGAAACTTAATATTAAGCGTGTTGAGCTGCGTCGCATCATTAAATTAGTAAAGTCCGCACAATGATTCCCTAGTTGATTAAATCTATTGTTTAAGTTTACATTTCGATTGTTACTTTTTCGGTTGTATCGTGTATGTTGCTATTACATATGTGTTATGAGCCACGTTTGGAATTTAATTTCATTATTAACATAGTTATTTAATTTATGTTACTTATGTTGTGTTACTAAGTTAAGTTGGTGAAGTAGTGGCTTGTGTATGTCACAATTGTAGGAGTTAGTTATTATTTAGTTCTATTTAGTGCACTTATTTAGCTAATAGTTGTTATTCGAGTTTATGTAAGGAATCTTCAAAAGCTCTTCCTTATGATGAAGATACGTTCTTGGACATAAACAAAAACAACTAAAACTGTGAATAAGTCGAATAAATAGAACTAAATAATAACTAACTCCTACAATTGTGGCATACAAAAGCCACTACTTCAATAACTTAACTTAGTAACATAAATTAAATAACTATGTTAATAATGAAATTAGATTCCAAACGTGGCTCATAACACATATGTAATAACAACTTACACGATACAACAAAAAAAGTAACTACCGAAATATAAACTTAAACAATAGATTTAATCAGCTACGGAATCATTGTGCAGACTTTACTAATTTAATGATGTGACGCAACTCAGCACGCTTAATATTAAGTTTCGGGATGTCTCATCCATGGTTTTGAGATTAAGTAAGAGTTGGTTTAGGAAACATTTATCCAAAAAAAATTCTTTTCCCCATATATCAATTGCCAATTTGTAAATTTCAAGTGCATCAGAAGTGTTGGGAAGCGTTTTGGTGTTATTGGTAATATCTTTGTGTAATTTACGAAAATATCTTATCTTTATGTCTAATTGAATTATGCTACAATTAGTTTCCAGTGTTTTTTTCTAGTAAACAAGGTAAGAACCTATGTTCTTCTCGATATCAGCAACTTCTATGTTTTTCCTCTGAATAAAACGCATTAGTCGACTCATAATACAAACATTGGTGGCAGTTAGTTTCGTCGTTGTCGTCGACATGATGTCGAAGATGGCCCCCGATGTGATGTCGAGGATGTTCCCCGATGTGATGTCGGAGATGAACCCCGATGTGATGTCAGAGATGAGGTGGTATGACGTGTCACAGGTGCACGTGAATGTCCCGATATCGAATAAGATATCGAAGGGGATATCGATGATATGTTTCGATCTGACGAGTGGTAGCTGAGGGAAAATAATTGCTTATTTTGGGATCCGGGGACCGCAGTAATATATCGGTGATGATTACCGATATGACATCGAAAGTTATCCCCGATATGCTCCAAAATGTGCCTGGTTTGGGCCTGGCCCAATATGCGGGAAATGCCCATATCATGTAGTCCCATAATTTGGGGATTCTTATCTTAGAGATAAGGATTCGCAAATTTAATTTAAAATTTCTGGGTTACCTATACCCTTCGTCCCACCAGTTCAAATGACGGAGATCAAACTTGTGGGGAGTGCACTTGTGATGAACGCCGAGTTTGAGGACCTCGTTTGAATTCTAGTTCCCTTAGTATCTGGGTTCCTTGAAAATTGTGATGGGGTTGCGGGGGCTGTTGTTGTATTCTCGCGGCTCTTTGCGTAGTAAGGTAAGATGTCGGGTTTTAGTTTCGATCTTATATCGAAATTCACATTCGATATGATGTCGAAAATATATTTCAATGTAGTTGAGGTCTCTGTCTATAAGTAGGCCTTGTAAGAGACTCTGAAGTTCATAGTTTTATGCGTTTTCTCTGTCGTTTAGCGTAACCACATCGGTAAGTTTATCGGTAATAATATTCGATATGATCCCCGACATGTGTTTCAACCTTGCCGTGATACTTTAATTATTTATTATTATTTTGTCATGCTGATAGTGTGATTATTCTGCAGGTAGATTACCTTTTTCTTAGATACTTCGTTAGAATGGGGTTCAGACAACTGATGCTAAAACTTCAAGCCGATCGTGAGGCTCAGAAAGCTGTGGAAATGGCGGCTGTCGCGGTGACGCCTGAAATACGGTCTGCGTCTAGCTTTGACCTGAATAATGCAGTCATTGAGTTTTCGGTAGAGGTGTCGGGAGTCGAGCGACCTCCCCCTAGCACTGTAGTGTCTGGACGTGTTAATGAAAAACGCTTTAACAATGTTCCTACGATGGTTGGGTCACTTACCCAAGACATCCTTGACGTGGTAGGAGGTCCAGATGGTGCGGCCAGCCTCTTGGAAGTGTTGGCCTCGAATCGGGAGGGTGTGCTTCCTCGACCTGACTGGGCTGAGGTGACAGAGAGACAAGTTGCGGAGTCTCCTTCAGGTGAGTATGTCGCTCCACGTTCTGAATCGTTGGCCGACGCTCATTTGACCAGGGACGTTGGATGTTCAGAATCGAATACCCATGTCAATTTGGGTGATTTTGCGGATGCGCCTTTCAGAGTGGGATCGGGTTCTTCACGCCCGGATCCTATTAGTGACAAGGGAAAGGCGGCCGTTTCAGGCATGACCGACAAGGGTAAGGGGCCATTGCGGGAACCCTCGATATTGGGGGGTCGTGCCCCTATTTTTCCTGGGATTCCGGTTACGAAACTTGCCATTGACCTGACTAGGATAGCAGGTAATAAAAGGTCTCGTGAGCGGACTGTCCATAGTGGCCACTCATCTTCGAGTTCTGGCCCTCGGAAGGCGGGTGCGGTCAAACCCTCAAAGCGAGTAAAATTCCCTGAAGCAGATGCTGTACGGGGCATGATGCGGGCTTTTCCTCCTCCTGTGAATGTGCGGGTGCTCACAGAATTTGAACGGGCCCAGAATATACGCCACAACGCTCATCTGTTCCAAAGTGTATGTATCTAAACACGACTTCGACCTTTTTCATTTGAGTTTTTGGCATAATGTTATGTATTGTATTGTGCAGACGACTAAGCTGCCGGTCTCGTGTTTGAAGACCATTCGCGAGTCCAAGGGTGACCCTAACGCTGTCGCTGCCAAGCTCAAGGCTGATATCTTGAAGACGGGGGAGTTCAACCCCATGGTTGTGGAGAAGTTAGAGGCTGAAAAAAAGGGTGCACTGAAGACATGTCGTACACTCCGGGGGGAGTATGATTTGTTGAAAGGCAACTTCAAAACACTAGTGACTGAGCTCGATCAAGGAAAGGCGCGTGAATCTGCGGCCAATAAAGAGCTGGAATCACTGAAGGCTGAGGTGGCGGCGGTGATGGCTACTAATGAACGTCTCTCATCGGAGCTCTCCACTGCCCGATTAGCTCCCTTAGACTTGGTATGTATCTTGTGTACGATATTTGTTTCCTTTTTTTGTGCTCTTGTATTTAATAGAGTTCAATTTATAGGAACGTCGTCCTGATCTCCTTCGGGTTGGGGCGGAGAAGTTTATGGAAAGCTCGAGCTTCCGAAATCTAATTTTGAAGGTTCGAGATGTAGCCTTTCATGCTTGCGTAGGGCAAGTGTTGAGACGTGATGGTTTCAAAGATTCCCTCGAATTGAGTGGGTTGAACCCAAGGCATGATCATCATGATCTGCCGATCGGTGGCCTAGATGAGGTGGAAGAGAATCCGGCCGACCCTGATGTGTTTTCCGAGGTCGTGGAGAAAAAGACTGAAGGGTCCTCGAGGGAGTAGCTGTTTACCTCCTTCATTGTAACTTAGTTTTATCCCTTTTCGGACTATCTCCGATTTGTGGTTCTGTAACTGAATATTTATTTCTCTGTTATCTTCATAATCTGTGACTCGTCGTGGCCTTGTTGTCTGATAGCTTGTTGATCTTTATTGTCATGATGATAGAGTATGCAGTATTTTGATGTCTGATTCTACATTCATTTCGTTCTCGTATTTGATGAGATTTATGGGATTTTCACCCAATAGGCTCTTCACCTGGCGTAATTTTATGGGATTTCCACCCAATAGGCTCTTCACCTAGCTTGATTTATGGGATTTCCACCCAATAGGCTCTTCACCTAGCTTGATTTATGGGATTTTCACCCAATAGGCTCTTCACCTAGCGTAATTTTATGGGATTTCCACCCAATAGGCTCTTCACCTAGCTTGATTTATGGGATTTTCACCCAATAGGCTTTTCACCTAGCGTAATTTATGGGATTTTCGCCCAATAGGCTTTTCACCTAGCGTAATTTATGAGATTTCCACCCAACAGGCTCTTCACCTAGCGTAATTTATGGGATTTCCACCCAATAGGCTTTTCACCTAGCTTGATTTATGGGATTTTCACCTAATAGGCTCTTCACCTAGTGTAATTTTATGGGATTTCCACCCAATAGGCTCTCCACCTAGCTTGATTTATGGGATTTTCACCCAATAGGCTCTTCACCTAGCGTAATTTTTTCTTGAGTCGACCCCGTTATCACAGGGGATTTTTTCTTGGATTTGCCCCGTTATCACAGGGAATTTCTTCTTGGACTGGCCCCGTTATCACAGAGAATTTTTTCTTGAATCGACCCCGTTATCACATGGGATTATTCTTGAATTGGCCCCATTATCAAAGGGAATTTTTGTGGGTAGGGATGCGTCCCGTTATCACAGGAGTCCCACTACCGTTGAATTGTTTTTGATCGACCCCGTTATCACAGGGGATATTTTTGTGGGTAGGGATGCGTCCCGTTATCACAGGGGTCCCACTATCGTTGAATTGTTTTTGATCGACCCCGTTATCACAGGAGATATTTCTGTGGGTAGGGATGCATCCCGTTATCACAGGGGTCCCACTACCGTTGAATTGTTTTTGATCGACCCCGTTATCACAGGGGATATTTTTGTGTTGTTGGTGAGGCTTTTCGTTGTCTTTTTGACTATATCTCTTGGTGACTCTGTTGTCATTGAATATGTAGGTCATTGAGCCCTGTAAAACAGCATAGACGAGAAAAAATTTCGATGAAACGCTAATACGGAAGCACGAAATGATGTGCCTGTGTCATCTGCGGGGTGTTCCCACAATATGGAAATATTAGTTCATATGAGTGACAGTGTTTTCACTGTGCTCTATCGCGCCTGTTGTACCTGTTTGAATAGAAAATATAGAATAATATGGGGCAATGCCCCCAGAATCACCCTTTTAATATACTCTATGTCCTTTTCAGACATAGTAATGGGCGATCCTTTGAGCCATGTACCTGTAAGAGGGAGATGTGCTAAACATATATCTAGGGAAACATTCCCCCATTCTTTGTGCCATTCTCTGCACTTCTATAATGTCCGCTTAGAACATATCCCTGCATGAAATATGAGATTGCACCAAGCAATAGATAAAAAGGTAATAAAGGATAATGGTAGAGGGCTAGGTAACCTAGCCCGCCTACGTATCCCGTTGCATAGGGAATTAGACCGGCGTAGTTCCCCCTGTTTTAAGTTACATGCCGACCCACGAAGGGGCTAAATAAGAGATAACGGTCGAGGGCTAGGTAACCCTAACCCGCCTACGTATCCCGTTGAGTGGGGAATTAGACCGGCGTAGTACCCCCTGTTTTAAGTTTACAGACCAACCTGCGATGGGGCAATGTTTCAAATGTTCGAACACAATTTAAAAAGTGCGGAAATTTCAAATATTGTTCTGTTTGCTCCTCATGGCGATCACTCCGTGTGGGGAAGGTATTCTTGGTGTGGGACTTGTATTTCTTGCCTTCTTCTGATTCTTGGATGCCTCAGGGAGTCCACATAGCGAATCCATTCCTGTACCTGGTCACCTATTATCTCACCAACTCCTTGAGGCGTCGGGAATTTAACCTTCTGATAATAAGTAGAGACCACAACCCTGATCTGGTTGAGCGGCGGTCGGCCAATGATGGCGTGGTAGGGAAATGGGGTGTTGACAATTGTGTATTTTATCGGTGTAACCCGAGTGCGTGGGCTCCTGCCAAACATGGTGGGCAATGTAACTTGTCCAAGCGGCACCACCTCTGCTCCACCAAACCCGATCAATGGGGTGGATATCGGCTTCAGTCGGTCCGGGGCTATCCCCATCTGCTCGTAGGCTTTTGAGAATATCAGGTTTGCAGAACTACCGCTATCCACCAACACCTTCTGCACCTGATATCCATCCACGTTGATCGTGATAACCAGTGGGCAATCTAATTTCCCTGCAGTCAAGGCCAATGGGCTAAGCTGCTCCAAGTCTTTCCTAGTGAAAGAGATCTCGTGCTCCAAGTATGCTTCTGACATGATTGCATTGGTGTACCCAACATATGCTCCACCGTGGAGTCTTCTTGTTATGGTTTCTCGGCCGTGAGCCGTGTCAGCTCCCAAGCCTCCTCCGTTGATCACATTTATAACGCCTCTGCTCAGGGCATTCACAATGGCCCTACCTCGTTCCTCGGGTGCCTCAATCATTTTCTGCTTTCATCTCCTAGGTAAATAGTCTCTTCTAGGGGGTGAGGAATGCTCTGCTCCTCTAGCATCCTCCCTGGCGCCCCTGACAAACTCGACCAGTTTCCCTTCTTTGATCAATCTTTCGATTTTGTTCCTCAGGTGTGTGCAGTACGCGCAGTATTTGCCGGATGACTTCATCCTGGGAGTCTCATTCAACGGCCTGGGTTTCGTCAACCATCTGTTTCTCTTCGCCACGGCCATCACCTCCAGAATACCTCTGTACGTCCGTGGGGGCCTTTCCTTGTTGCGCTCTCTGTCTGCGTTCCTGCCGGAGAACGAACCCTGACGTGTTGCCATCATTTCATCCTCGTAGACCATTTGGTTGGCAAGCATGTTGATCTGTGCTATGGTGGGCTCCGTTAATTTGATTAGCTCCTCGGCACACTTACGGTGGGTCGTACCCTTAAACAACATCATCATGACCTGCCCGTCATGCGGCTCATCCACCTTCAATAATTCATCGTTGAACCTCTTCATATAGTCTCGGAGGTTCTCCCTTTCTCTTTGTTGCACAGCGCCGAGGTGTAGCAGGTTGGTCTTCATTCTCTTTTGGCTAGAGAATTGGTTCTCAAATTTCTCCCTCAGCTGCTCGTAGTCCGTTATGGATCTGGCCTCTCACCTAGCAAACCAATCCAGTGCAGCGCCCGTTAAAGTGGTGGACAAGATCTTTGCCTTTATGTTTCTCGAGTAGTTGTGCAGGTTCAGGATGATATCGACCTGATGGAGATGATCCGTAGGATCACCTCTTCCGTCGTATGGCTTGATTACCGGGATCTTGTCCCCTCTTTGCTATACATCGACCTCTATCTCATCCGAGAACGGGGTCCTACTGCGACCTTTCCCCTTACTCTGAGTCAACTTCCTTGACAATTCCGCTCTCTCGCGGTCTAGCTGTTCCATCCTTCTTGAGATTACCCGTAGCATTTCTGCATCCTCACTATTTAAATAGGAAAACTCGGCACGGTCACGACCTCGTTCCATTCTCTGGACTACTTCCACCCTCTCGCGGTCAAGCCGCTCCCTCTTTCTTGCTATTCCTCGATCTAGGGCCCCGGGGTCCCATCTTTCCACCCTGTCATAAGCAGCGGGCGATATCTCCCTGAAAGAGTCCCCCATATCCTCATGTTCGTCGCATCCATGCCTTGCCCTTCTCTCATCCTCTCTGGATTCAGCGGGCCTCGCCTGGATGTCCTTTGCCCTTTGCCCCACCAGACGTGGGAGCAAGGTCTCTAATGTGGAATTCAGCACTGCTCTCACAGTGGTGTTGATCTGAACTTGCATCTCCGGGGATATGGCGGCGGGATGGATGGCGCTTTGTCCCGCGGCCATTGTCTCCTCCTGGCCGGGAAAATCTGCATTTGGCGCTTCGGTCATTGGAATGTCAGCTGCATGGTTCTCGATAGGCGGGCCCTCAGTCTCGGGTTCTGCCACACTTGGTGCAACAGAGGTCAGACCTGTATTCACGGCTTACGGCGGCCTCCCGGGCCCGCGCCCTCGTTGCACTTGTGGTGGAGGAAGCTCCATCTCGGCTTGAGCCACTGTCTGTTCTTGGTCAGTTGGGTGTTGAGGGGTTTGTGTGTTCTCCATCATGGCTCTCCTAGTCACCACTCTGCTAAGTTCGGATCGGGTCCTTATTCCTTGCATCTCGGCGTCTTTGTCCAGGAACTGGTGTTCCCACAGACGGCGCCACTGATTTGGCGATAGATCATTGTATATATATATGAAAGTGTCGATTACAAAAGGAGTAGTCTGGCAATACAACGAGCCTATCTCAAATCAGACCTACACTACATGTCTCGTGTAGGCTTGGTCCGGAACACCTCGGATCCAACGCTTTGATGCTTGGATGTGAGAGGAATATCGGTAAATAGATCGAACGAACGTCGGTGATCGCCTCCGATGTGATGTCGAAGATGGCCCCCGATGTGATGTCGAGGATGTTCCCCGATGTGATGTCGGAGATGAGGTGGTATGACGTGTCACAGGTGCAGGTGAATGTCCCGATATCGAATAAGATATCAAAGGGGATATCGGTAATATGTTTCGATCTGACGAGTGGTAGCTGAGGGATAATAATTGCTTGTTTTGGGATCCGGGCACCGCGAATTTATAGACCTCGGGATCCGGGGACCATAATAATATATCGGTGATGATTACCGATATGACATCGAAAGTTATCCCCAATATGCTCCAAAATGGGCCTGGTTTGGGCCTGGCCCAATATGCGGGAAATGCCCATATCAGAATTATTGTTCGGACTTTACTAATTTAATGATGTGACGCAGCTCAGCGCACTTAATATTAAGTTCTCGGGATGTCTTATCCATTGTTTTGAGATAAAGTAACAGTTGGTTTAGGAAAAATTTATCCAAAAAAGTTTCTTTTCCCCATATATCATTTGCCAACTTCTAAATTTCAAGTGCATCAAAAGTGTTGGGAAGCGTTTTGGTGTTATTAGTAATATCTTTGTGTAATTTACGAAAATAACTTATCTTTCGGTCTAATTGAATTATGCTACAATTAGTTTCCCGTGTTTTTTGCAAGTAAACAAGGAAAGAACCTATGTTCCTTTCGATATCAGCAACTTCTATGTTCTTCCTCTGAATAAAACGCATTAGTCGACTCAGAATACAAACATTGGTAGCAGCCGGTTTCGTCGTCTTCTTTTCCATATTCTTAATCTTCTTCTTTATCTTCTTCCCAGATAAATTGTTGGGATTATCATATTCATAATTTGTGAAACTTTTCGTAGACGACGTCAATGACGAAACCGGCTGCTACCAATGTTTGTATTATGAGTCGACTGATGCGTTTTATTCAGAAAAAGAACATAGAAGTTGCTGATATCGAGAAGAACATAGGTTCTTTCCTTGTTTACCTTCAAAAAACAAGGGAAACTAATTGTAGCATAATTCAATTTGACATAAAGATAAGATATTTTCGTAAATTACACAAAGATATTACCAATAACACCAAAATGCTTCCCAACACTTCTGATGCACTTGAAATTTACAAATTGGCAAATGATATATGGGTGAAAGAAAAATCTCTGGATAAATGTTTCCTAAACCAACTGTTACTTAATCTGAAAACCATGGATGAGACATCCCGAGAACTTAATATTAAGCGTGCTTAGATGCGTCGCATCATTAAATTAGTAAAGTCCACACAATGATTCCCTAGTTGATTAAATCTATTGTTTAAGTTTATATTTCGATTGTTACTTTTTCCGTTGTATCGTGTAAGTTGCTATTACATATATGTTATGAGCCACGTTTGGAATTTAATTTCATTATTAACATAGTTATTTAATTTATTTTACTTATCTTTTGTTACTAAGTTAAGTTAGTGAAGTAGTAGCTTGTGTATGCCACAATTGTAGGAGTTAGTTATTATTTAGTTCTATTTATTAGACTTATTTTGCTAATAGTTGTTATTCGAGTTTACGTAAGGAATCCTCCAAAGCTCTTCATTATGATTAAGATACTTACTTGGACATAAACAAAAACAACTAAAACCGTGAATAAGTCTAATAAATAGAACTAAATAATAACTAACTCCTACAATTGTGGAATACAAAAGATACTACTTCAATAACTTAACTTAGTAACATAAATTAAATAACTATGTTAATAATGAAATTAGATTCTTAACGTGGCTCCTAGCACATATGTAATAACAACTTGCACGATACAACGAAAAAAGTAACAAACGAAATATAAACTTAAACAATAGATTTAATCAGCTAGGGAATCATTGTGTAGAATTTACTAATTTAATGATGCGACGCATCTAAGCACGCTTAATATTAAGTTCTCGGGATGTCTCATCCATGGTTTTCAGATTAAGTAACAGTTGGTTTAGGAAACATTTATCCAGAGATTTTTCTTTCACCCATATATCATTTGCCAATTTGTAAATTTCAAGTGCATCAGAAGTGTTGGGAAGCATTTTGGTGTTATTGGTAATATCTTTGTGTAATTTACGAAAATATCTTATCTTTATGTCAAATTGAATTATGCTACAATTAGTTTCCCTTGTTTTTTGAAGGTAAACAAGGAAAGAACCTATGTTCTTCTCGATATCAGCAACTTCTATGTTCTTTTTCTGAATAAAACGCATCAGTCGACTCATAATACAAACATTGGTAGCAGCCGGTTTCGTCATTGACGTCGTCTACGAAAAGTTTCACAAAAATATGCTACAATTAGTTACTCGTGTTTTTTGAAGGTAAACAAGGAAAGAACCTATGTTCTTCTCGATATCCGCAACTTTTATGTTCTTCCTCTGAATAAAACGCATTAGTCGATTCAGAATACAAACTTTGGTGGCACCCGATGTCGTCATTGTCGTCGTCTTCTTTTCCATATTCTTAATCTTCTTCTTTATCTTCTTCCCAGATAAATTGTTGGGGTTATCATCTTCAGAATTTGTGAAACTTTTTGTAGACGACGTCAATGACAAAACCGGCTGCTACCAATGTTTGTATTCTGAGTCGACTGATGCGTTTTATTCAGATGAAGAACATAGAAGTTGCTGATATCGAGAAGAACATAGGTTCTTTCCTAGTTTACCTTCAAAAAACACGGGAAACTAATTGTATCATAATTCAATTAGACAAAAAGATAAGATATTTTCGTAAATTACACAAAAATATTACCAATAACACCAAAACGCTTCCCAACACTTCTGATGCACTTGAAATTTACAAATTGGCAAATGATATATGGGTGAAAGAAAAATCTTTAGATAAATTTATCCTAAAGCAACTGTTACTTACTCTCAAAACCATGGATGAGACATCCCGAGAACTTAATATTAAGCATGCTGAGCTGCGTCGCATCATTAAATTAGTATGTCCGCACAATGATTCCCTAGTTGATTAAATCTATTGTTTAAGTTTATATTTCGATTATTTCTTTTTCTGTTGTATCGAGTAAGTTGCTATTAAATATGTGTTATGAGCCACGTTTGGAATTTAATTTCATTATTAACATAGTTATTTAATTTATATTACTAAGTTAAGTTATTGAATTTAATTTAGCTAATAGTTGTTATTCGAGTTTATGTAAGGAATCTTCCAAAGCTCTTCCTTATGATTAAGATACCTTCTTGGCCATAAACAAAAACAACTAAAACCGTGAATAACACTAATAAATAGAACTAAATAATAACTAACTCCTACAATTGTAGCATACAAAAACCACTACTTCAATAACTTAACTTAGTAACATAAATTAAATAACTATGTCAATAATGAAATTAGATTCCAAACGTGGCTCATAGCACATATGTAGTAACAACTTACACGATACAACTGAAAAACTAACAAACGAAACATAAACTCAAACAATAGATTTAATCAGCTAGGGAATCATTGTGCGGAATTTACTAATTTAATGATGCGACGCAGCTCAGCACGCTTAATATTAAGTTCTCGGGATGTCTCATCCATGGTTTTGAGATTAAGTAACAGTTGGTTTAGGAAATATTTATCCAAAAAATTTTCTTTTCCCCATATATCATTTGCCAATTTGTAAATTTCAAGTGCATCAGAAGTGTTGGGAAACGTTTTGGTGTTATTGGTAATATCTCTGTGTAATTTACAAAAATATCTTATCTTTCTGTCTAATTGAACTATGCTACAATTAGTTACTCGTGTTTTTTGCAAGTAAACAAGGAAAGAACCTATGTTCTTCTCGATATCCGCAACTTTTATGTTCTTCCTCTGAATAAAACGCATTAGTCGATTCAGAATACAAACTTTGGTG
Source organism: Linaria vulgaris (assembly GCA_948329865.1). Classification (NCBI taxonomy): domain Eukaryota; kingdom Viridiplantae; phylum Streptophyta; class Magnoliopsida; order Lamiales; family Plantaginaceae; genus Linaria; species Linaria vulgaris. The sequence goes on along the minus strand of OX415253.1, from coordinate 1,659,290 downwards.
GCACCCGATGTCGTCGTTGTCGTCGTCTTCTTTTCCATATTCTTAATCTTCTTCTTTATCTTCTTCCCAGATAAATTGTTGGGGTTATCATCTTCAGAATTTGTGAAACTTTTTGTAGACGACGTCAATGACAAAACCGGCTGCTACCAATGTTTGTATTCTGAGTCGACTGATGCGTTTTATTCAGAGGAAGAACATAGAAGTTGCTGATATCGAGAAGAACATAGGTTCTTTCCTAGTTTACCTTCAAAAAACACGGGAAATTAATTGTATCATAATTCAATTAGACAGAAAGATAAGATATTTTCGTAACTTACACAAAAATATTACCAATAACACCAAAACGCTTCCCAACACTTCTGATGCACTTGACATTTACAAATTGGCAATTGATATATGGGTGAAAGAAAAATCTTTAGATAAATTTATCCTAAAGCAACTGTTACTTACTCTCAAAACCATGGATGAGACATCCCGAGAACTTAATATTAAGCATGCTGAGCTGCGTCGCATCATTAAATTAGTATGTCCGCACAATGATTCCCTAGTTGATTAAATCTATTGTTTAAGTTTATATTTCGATTATTTCTTTTTCTGTTGTATCGAGTAAGTTGCTATTAAATATGTGTTATGAGCCACGTTTGGAATTTAATTTCATTATTAACATAGTTATTTAATTTATATTACTAAGTTAAGTTATTGAATTTAATTTAGCTAATAGTTGTTATTCGAGTTTATGTAAGGAATCTTCCAAAGCTCTTCCTTATGATTAAGATACCTTCTTGGCCATAAACAAAAACAACTAAAACCGTGAATAAGACTAATAAATAGAACTAAATAATAACTAACTCCTACAATTGTAGCATACAAAAACCACTACTTCAATAACTTAACTTAGTAACATAAATTAAATAACTATGTCAATAATGAAATTAGATTCCAAACGTGGCTCATAGCACATATGTAGTAACAACTTACACGATACAACTGAAAAACTAACAAACGAAACATAAACTCAAACAATAGATTTAATCAGCTAGGGAATCATTGTGCGGAATTTACTAATTTAATGATGCGACGCAGCTCAGCACGCTTAATATTAAGTTCTCGGGATGTCTCATCCATGGTTTTGAGATTAAGTAACAGTTGGTTTAGGAAATATTTATCCAAAAAATTTTCTTTCCCCATATATCATTTGCCAATTTGTAAATTTCAAGTGCATCAGAAGTGTTGGGAAACGTTTTGGTGTTATTGGTAATATCTCTGTGTAATTTACAAAAATATCTTATCTTTCTGTCTAATTGAACTATGCTACAATTAGTTACTCGTGTTTTTTGCAAGTAAACAAGGAAAGATCTATGTTCTTCTCGATATCCGCAACTTTTATGTTCTTCCTCTGAATAAAACGCATTAGTCGATTCAGAATACAAACTTTGGTGGCACCCGATGTCGTCGTTGTCGTCGTCTTCTTTTCCATATTCTTAATCTTCTTCTTTATCTTCTTCCCAGATAAATTGTTGGGGTTATCATCTTCAGAATTTGTGAAACTTTTTGTAGACGACGTCAATGACAAAACCGGCTGCTACCAATGTTTGTATTCTGAGTCGACTGATGCGTTTTATTCAGAGGAAGAACATAGAAGTTGCTGATATCGAGAAGAACATAGGTTCTTTCCTAGTTTACCTTCAAAAAACACGGGAAACTAATTGTATCATAATTCAATTAGACAGAAAGATAAGATATTTTCGTAACTTACACAAAAATATTACCAATAACACCAAAACGCTTCCCAACACTTCTGATGCACTTGAAATTTACAAATTGGCAAATGATATATGGGTGAAAGAAAAATCTTTAGATAAATTTATCCTAAAGCAACTGTTACTTACTCTCAAAACCATGGATGAGACATCCCGAGAACTTAATATTAAGCATGCTGAGCTGCGTCGCATCATTAAATTAGTATGTCCGCACAATGATTCCCTAGTTGATTAAATCTATTGTTTAAGTTTATATTTCGATTATTTCTTTTTCTGTTGTATCGAGTAAGTTGCTATTAAATATGTGTTATGAGCCACGTTTGGAATTTAATTTCATTATTAACATAGTTATTTAATTTATATTACTAAGTTAAGTTATTGAATTTAATTTAGCTAATAGTTGTTATTCGAGTTTATGTAAGGAATCTTCCAAACCTCTTCCTTATGATTAAGATACCTTCTTGGCCATAAACAAAAACAACTAAAACCGTGAATAAGACTAATAAATAGAACTAAATAATAACTAACTCCTACAATTGTAGCATACAAAAACCACTACTTCAATAACTTAACTTAGTAACATAAATTAAATAACTATGTCAATAACGAAATTAGATTCCTAACGTGGCTCATAGCACATATGTAGTAACAACTTACACGATACAACTGAAAAAGTAACAAACGAAATATAAACTCAAACAATAGATTTAATCAGCTAGGGAATCATTGTGCGGAATTTACTAATTTAATGATGCGACGCAGCTCAGCACGCTTAATATTAAGTTCTCGGGATGTCTCATCCATGGTTTTGAGATTAAGTAACAGTTGGTTTAGGAAATATTTATCCAAAAAATTTTCTTTCCCCATATATCATTTGCCAATTTGTAAATTTCAAGTGCATCAGAAGTGTTGGGAAACGTTTTGGTGTTATTGGTAATATCTCTGTGTAATTTACAAAAATATCTTATCTTTCTGTCTAATTGAACTATGCTACAATTAGTTACTCGTGTTTTTTGCAAGTAAACAAGGAAAGATCTATGTTCTTCTCGATATCCGCAACTTTTATGTTCTTCCTCTGAATAAAACGCATTAGTCGATTCAGAATACAAACTTTGGTGGCACCCGATGTCGTCGTTGTCGTCGTCTTCTTTTCCATATTCTTAATCTTCTTCTTTATCTTCTTCCCAGATAAATTGTTGGGGTTATCATCTTCAGAATTTGTGAAACTTTTTGTAGACGACGTCAATGACAAAACCGGCTGCTACCAATGTTTGTATTCTGAGTCGACTGATGCGTTTTATTCAGAGGAAGAACATAGAAGTTGCTGATATCGAGAAGAACATAGGTTCTTTCCTAGTTTACCTTCAAAAAACACGGGAAATTAATTGTATCATAATTCAATTAGACAGAAAGATAAGATATTTTCGTAACTTACACAAAAATATTACCAATAACACCAAAACGCTTCCCAACACTTCTGATGCACTTGAAATTTACAAATTGGCAAATGATATATGGGTGAAAGAAAAATCTTTAGATAAATTTATCCTAAAGCAACTGTTACTTACTCTCAAAACCATGGATGAGACATCCCGAGAACTTAATATTAAGCATGCTGAGCTGCGTCGCATCATTAAATTAGTATGTCCGCACAATGATTCCCTAGTTGATTAAATCTATTGTTTAAGTTTATATTTCGATTATTTCTTTTTCTGTTGTATCGAGTAAGTTGCTATTAAATATGTGTTATGAGCCACGTTTGGAATTTAATTTCATTATTAACATAGTTATTTAATTTATATTACTAAGTTAAGTTATTGAATTTAATTTAGCTAATAGTTGTTATTCGAGTTTATGTAAGGAATCTTCCAAACCTCTTCCTTATGATTAAGATACCTTCTTGGCCATAAACAAAAACAACTAAAACCGTGAATAAGACTAATAAATAGAACTAAATAATAACTAACTCCTACAATTGTAGCATACAAAAACCACTACTTCAATAACTTAACTTAGTAACATAAATTAAATAACTATGTCAATAACGAAATTAGATTCCTAACGTGGCTCATAGCACATATGTAGTAACAACTTACACGATACAACTGAAAAAGTAACAAACGAAATATAAACTCAAACAATAGATTTAATCAGCTAGGGAATCATTGTGCGGAATTTACTAATTTAATGATGCGACGCAGCTCAGCACGCTTAATATTAAGTTCTCGGGATGTCTCATCCATGGTTTTGAGATTAAGTAACAGTTGGTTTAGGAAATATTTATCCAAAAATTTTTCTTTTCCCCATATATCATTTGCCAATTTGTAAATTTCAAGTGCATCAGAAGTGTTGGGAAACGTTTTGGTGTTATTGGTAATATCTCTGTGTAATTTACAAAAATATCTTATCTTTCTGTCTAATTGAACTATGCTACAATTAGTTACCCGTGTTTTTTGCAAGTAAACAAGGAAAGAACCTATGTTCTTCTCGATATCCGCAACTTCTATGTTCTTCCTCTGAATAAAACGCATCAGTCGATTCAGAATACAAACATTGGTAGCACCCGATGTCGTCGTTGTCGTCGTCTTCTTTTCCATATTCTTAATCTTCTTCTTTATCTTCTTCCCAGATAAATTGTTGGGGTTATCATCTTCAGAATTTGTGAAACTTTTTGTAGACGACGTCAACGACAAAACCGGCTGCTACCAATGTTTGTATTCTGAGTCGACTGATGCGTTTTATTCAGAGGAAGAACATAGAAGTTGCTGATATCGAGAAGAACATAGGTTCTTTCCTAGTTTACCTTCAAAAAACACGGGAAACTAATTGTATCATAATTCAATTAGACAGAAAGATAAGATATTTTCGTAACTTACACAAAAATATTACCAATAACACCAAAACGCTTCCCAACACTTCTGATGCACTTGAAATTTACAAATTGGCAAATGATATATGGGTGAAAGAAAAATCTTTAGATAAATTTATCCTAAACCAACTGTTACTTACTCTCAAAACCATGGATGAGACATCCCGAGAACTTAATATTAAGCATGTTGAGCTGCGTCGCATCATTAAATTAGTATGTCCGCACAATGATTCCCTAGTTGATTAAATCTATTGTTTAAGTTTATATTTCGATTATTTCTTTTTCTGTTGTATCGAGTAAGTTGCTATTAAATATGTGTTATGAGCCACGTTTGGAATTTAATTTCATTATTAACATAGTTATTTAATTTATATTACTAAGTTAAGTTATTGAATTTAATTTAGCTAATAGTTATTATTCGAGTTTATGTAAGGAATCTTCCAAACCTCTTCCTTATGATTAAGATACCTTCTTGGCCATAAACAAAAACAACTAAAACCGTGAATAAGACTAATAAATAGAACTAAATAATAACTAACTCCTACAATTGTAGCATACAAAAACCACTACTTCAATAACTTAACTTAGTAACATAAATTAAATAACTATGTCAATAACGAAATTAGATTCCTAACGTGGCTCATAGCACATATGTAGTAACAACTTACACGATACAACTGAAAAAGTAACAAACGAAATATAAACTCAAACAATAGATTTAATCAGCTAGGGAATCATTGTGCGGAATTTACTAATTTAATGATGCGACGCAGCTCAGCACGCTTAATATTAAGTTCTCGGGATGTCTCATCCATGGTTTTGAGATTAAGTAACAGTTGGTTTAGGAAATATTTATCCAAAAATTTTTCTTTTCCCCATATATCATTTGCCAATTTGTAAATTTCAAGTGCATCAGAAGTGTTGGGAAACGTTTTGGTGTTATTGGTAATATCTCTGTGTAATTTACAAAAATATCTTATCTTTCTGTCTAATTGAACTATGCTACAATTAGTTACCCGTGTTTTTTGCAAGTAAACAAGGAAAGAACCTATGTTCTTCTCGATATCCGCAACTTCTATGTTCTTCCTCTGAATAAAACGCATCAGTCGATTCAGAATACAAACATTGGTAGCACCCGATGTCGTCGTTGTCGTCGTCTTCTTTTCCATATTCTTAATCTTCTTCTTTATCTTCTTCCCAGATAAATTGTTGGGGTTATCATCTTCAGAATTTGTGAAACTTTTTGTAGACGACGTCAACGACAAAACCGGCTGCTACCAATGTTTGTATTCTGAGTCGACTGATGCGTTTTATTCAGAGGAAGAACATAGAAGTTGCTGATATCGAGAAGAACATAGGTTCTTTCCTAGTTTACCTTCAAAAAACACGGGAAACTAATTGTATCATAATTCAATTAGACAGAAAGATAAGATATTTTCGTAACTTACACAAAAATATTACCAATAACACCAAAACGCTTCCCAACACTTCTGATGCACTTGAAATTTACAAATTGGCAAATGATATATGGGTGAAAGAAAAAACTTTAGATAAATTTATCCTAAACCAACTGTTACTTACTCTCAAAACCATGGATGAGACATCCCGAGAACTTAATATTAAGCATGTTGAGCTGCGTCGCATCATTAAATTAGTATGTCCGCACAATGATTCCCTAGTTGATTAAATCTATTGTTTAAGTTTATATTTCGATTATTTCTTTTTCTGTTGTATCGAGTAAGTTGCTATTAAATATGTGTTATGAGCCACGTTTGGAATTTAATTTCATTATTAACATAGTTATTTAATTTATATTACTAAGTTAAGTTATTGAATTTAATTTAGCTAATAGTTGTTATTCGAGTTTATGTAAGGAATCTTCCAAAGCTCTTCCTTATGATTAAGATACCTTCTTGGCCATAAACAAAAACAACTAAAACCGTGAATAAGACTAATAAATAGAACTAAATAATAACTAACTCCTACAATTGTAGCATACAAAAACCACTACTTCAATAACTTAACTTAGTAACATAAATTAAATAACTATGTCAATAACGAAATTAGATTCCTAACGTGGCTCATAGCACATATGTAGTAACAACTTACACGATACAACTGAAAAAGTAACAAACGAAATATAAACTCAAACAATAGATTTAATCAGCTAGGGAATCATTGTGCGGAATTTACTAATTTAATGATGCGACGCAGCTCAGCACGCTTAATATTAAGTTCTCGGGATGTCTCATCCATGGTTTTGAGATTAAGTAACAGTTGGTTTAGGAAATATTTATCCAAAAATTTTTCTTTTCCCCATATATCATTTGCCAATTTGTAAATTTCAAGTGCATCAGAAGTGTTGGGAAACGTTTTGGTGTTATTGGTAATATCTCTGTGTAATTTACAAAAATATCTTATCTTTCTGTCTAATTGAACTATGCTACAATTAGTTACCCGTGTTTTTTGCAAGTAAACAAGGAAAGAACCTATGTTCTTCTCGATATCCGCAACTTCTATGTTCTTCCTCTGAATAAAACGCATCAGTCGATTCAGAATACAAACATTGGTAGCACCCGATGTCGTCGTTGTCGTCGTCTTCTTTTCCATATTCTTAATCTTCTTCTTTATCTTCTTCCCAGATAAATTGTTGGGGTTATCATCTTCAGAATTTGTGAAACTTTTTGTAGACGACGTCAACGACAAAACCGGCTGCTACCAATGTTTGTATTCTGAGTCGACTGATGCGTTTTATTCAGAGGAAGAACATAGAAGTTGCTGATATCGAGAAGAACATAGGTTCTTTCCTAGTTTACCTTCAAAAAACACGGGAAACTAATTGTATCATAATTCAATTAGACAGAAAGATAAGATATTTTCGTAAATTACACAAAAATATTACCAATAACACCAAAACGCTTCCTAACACTTATGATGCACTTGAAATTTACAAATTGGCAAATGATATATGGGTGAAAGAAAAATATTTAGATAAATTTATCCTAAACCAACTGTTACTTACTCTCAAAACCATGGATGAGACATCCCGAGAACTTAATATTAAGCATGCTGAGCTGCGTCGCATCATTAAATTAGTATGTCCGCACAATGATTCCCTAGTTGATTAAATCTATTGTTTAAGTTTATATTTCGATTATTTCTTTTTCTGTTGTATCGAGTAAGTTGCTATTAAATATGTGTTATGAGCCACGTTTGGAATTTAATTTCATTATTAACATAGTTATTTAATTTATATTACTAAGTTAAGTTATTGAATTTAATTTAGCTAATAGTTGTTATTCGAGTTTATGTAAGGAATCTTCCAAAGCTCTTCCTTATGATTAAGATACCTTCTTGGCCATAAACAAAAACAACTAAAACCGTGAATAAGACTAATAAATAGAACTAAATAATAACTAACTCCTACAATTGTAGCATACAAAAACAACTACTTCAATAACTTAACTTAGTAACATAAATTAAATAACTATGTCAATAACGAAATTAGATTCCTAACGTGGCTCATAGCACATATGTAGTAACAACTTACACGAAACAACTGAAAAAGTAACAAACGAAATATAAATTCAAACAATAGATTTAATCAGCTAGGGAATCATTGTGCGGAATTTACTAATTTAATGATGCGACGCAGCTCAGCACGCTTAATATTAAGTTCTCGGGATGTCTCATCCATGGTTTTGAGATTAAGTAACAGTTGGTTTAGGAAATATTTATCCAAAAATTTTTCTTTTCCCCATATATCATTTGCCAATTTGTAAATTTCAAGTGCATCAGAAGTGTTGGGAAACGTTTTGGTGTTATTGGTAATATCTCTGTGTAATTTACAAAAATATCTTATCTTTCTGTCTAATTGAACTATGCTACAATTAGTTACCCGTGTTTTTTGCAAGTAAACAAGGAAAGAACCTATGTTCTTCTCGATATCCGCAACTTCTATGTTCTTCCTCTGAATAAAACGCATCAGTCGATTCAGAATACAAACATTGGTAGCACCCGATGTCGTCGTTGTCGTCGTCTTCTTTTCCATATTCTTAATCTTCTTCTTTATCTTCTTCCCAGATAAATTGTTGGGGTTATCATCTTCAGAATTTGTGAAACTTTTTGTAGACGACGTCAATGACAAAACCGGCTGCTACCAATGTTTGTATTCTGAGTCGACTGATGCGTTTTATTCAGAGGAAGAACATAGAAGTTGCTGATATCGAGAAGAACATAGGTTCTTTCCTAGTTTACCTTCAAAAAACACGGGAAACTAATTGTATCATAATTCAATTAGAAAGAAAGATAAGATATTTTCGTAACTTACACAAAAATATTACCAATAACACCAAAACGCTTCCCAACACTTCTGATGCACTTGAAATTTACAAATTGGCAAATGATATATGGGTGAAAGAAAAATCTTTAGATAAATTTATCCTAAACCAACTGTTACTTACTCTCAAAACCATGGATGAGACATCCCGAGAACTTAATATTAAGCATGCTGAGCTGCGTCGCATCATTAAATTAGTATGTCCGCACAATGATTCCCTAGTTGATTAAATATATTGATTAAGTTTATATTTCGATTATTTCTTTTTCTGTTGTATCGAGAAAGTTGCTATTAAATATGTGTTATGAGCCACGTTTGGAATTTAATTTCATTATTAACATAGTTATTTAATTTATATTACTAAGTTAAGTTATTGAATTTAATTTAGCTAATAGTTGTTATTCGAGTTTATGTAAGGACTCTTCCAAAGCTCTTCCTTATGATTAAGATACCTTCTTGGCCATAAACAAAAACAACTAAAACCGTGAATAAGACTAATAAATAGAACTAAATAATAACTAACTCCTACAATTGTAGCATACAAAAACCACTACTTCAATAACTTAACTTAGTAACATAAATTAAATAACTATGTCAATAACGAAATTAGATTCCTAACGTGGCTCATAGCACATATGTAGTAACAACTTACACGATACAACTGAAAAACTAACAAAAGAAATATAAACTCAAACAATAGATTTAATCAGCTAGGGAATCATTGTGCGGAATTTACTAATTTAATGATGCGACGCAGCTCAGCACGCTTAATATTAAGTTCTCGGGATGTCTCATCCATGGTTTTGAGATTAAGTAACAGTTGGTTTAGGAAATATTTATCCAAAAATTTTTCTTTTCCCCATATATCATTTGCCAATTTGTAAATTTCAAGTGCATCAGAAGTGTTGGGAAACGTTTTGGTGTTATTGGTAATATCTCTGTGTAATTTACAAAAATATCTTATCTTTCTGTCTAATTGAACTATGCTACAATTAGTTACCCGTGTTTTTTGCAAGTAAACAAGGAAAAACCAATGTTCTTCTCGATATCCGCAACTTTTATGTTCTTCCTCTGAATAAAACGCATCAGTCGATTCAGAATACAAACATTGGTGGCACCCGATGTCGTCGTTGTCGTCGTCTTCTTTTCCATATTCTTAATCTTCTTCTTTATCTTCTTCCCAGATAAATTGTTGGGGTTATCATCTTCAGAATTTGTGAAACTTTTTGTAGACGACGTCAATGACAAAACCGGCTGCTACCAATGTTTGTATTCTGAGTCGACTGATGCGTTTTATTCAGAGGAAGAACATAGAAGTTGCTGATATCGAGAAGAACATAGGTTCTTTCCTAGTTTACCTTCAAAAAACACGGGAAACTAATTGTATCATAATTCAATTAGAAAGAAAGATAAGATATTTTCGTAACTTACACAAAAATATTACCAATAACACCAAAACGCTTCCCAACACTTCTGATGCACTTGAAATTTACAAATTGCCAAATGATATATGGGTGAAAGAAAAATCTTTAGATAAATTTATCCTAAACCAACTGTTACTTACTCTCAAAACCATGGATGAGACATCCCGAGAACTTAATATTAAGCATGCTGAGCTGCGTCGCATCATTAAATTAGTATGTCCGCACAATGATTCCCTAGTTGATTAAATATATTGATTAAGTTTATATTTCGATTATTTCTTTTTCTGTTGTATCGAGAAAGTTGCTATTAAATATGTGTTATGAGCCACGTTTGGAATTTAATTTCATTATTAACATAGTTATTTAATTTATATTACTAAGTTAAGTTATTGAATTTAATTTAGCTAATAGTTGTTATTCGAGTTTATGTAAGGACTCTTCCAAAGCTCTTCCTTATGATTAAGATACCTTCTTGGCCATAAACAAAAACAACTAAAACCGTGAATAAGACTAATAAATAGAACTAAATAATAACTAACTCCTACAATTGTAGCATACAAAAACCACTACTTCAATAACTTAACTTAGTAACATAAATTAAATAACTATGTCAATAATGAAATTAGATTCCAAACGTGTCTCATAGCACATATGTAGTTACAACTTACACGATACAACTGAAAAACTAACAAAAGAAATATAAACTCAAACAATAGATTTAATCAGCTAGGGAATCATTGTGCGGAATTTACTAATTTAATGATGCGACGCAGCTCAGCACGCTTAATATTAAGTTCTCGAGATGTCTCATCCATGGTTTTGAGATTAAGTAACAGTTGGTTTAGGAAATATTTATCCAAAAATTTTTCTTTTCCCCATATATCATTTGCCAATTTGTAAATTTCAAGTGCATCAGAAGTGTTGGGAAACGTTTTGGTGTTATTGGTAATATCTCTGTGTAATTTACAAAATTATCTTATCTTTCTGTCTAATTGAACTATGCTACAATTAGTTACCCGTGTTTTTTGCAAGTAAACAAGGAAAAACCAATGTTCTTCTCGATATCCGCAACTTTTATGTTCTTCCTCTGAATAAAACGCATCAGTCGATTCAGAATACAAACATTGGTGGCACCCGATGTCGTCGTTGTCGTCGTCTTCTTTTCCATATTCTTAATCTTCTTCTTTATCTTCTTCCCAGATAAATTGTTGGGGTTATCATCTTCAGAATTTGTGAAACTTTTTGTAGACGACGTCAATGATAAAACCGGCTGCTACCAATGTTTGTATTCTGAGTCGACTGATGCGTTTTATTCAGAGGAAGAACATAGAAGTTGCTGATATCGAGAAGAACATAGGTTCTTTCCTAGTTTACCTTCAAAAAACACGGGAAACTAATTGTATCATAATTCAATTAGACAGAAAGATAAGATATTTTCGTAAATTACACAAAAATATTATCAATAACACCAAAACGCTTCCCAACACTTCTGATGCACTTGAAATTTACAAATTGGCAAATGATATATGGCTGAAAGAAAAATCTTTTGATAAATTTATCCTAAACCAACTGTTACTTACTCCCAAAACCATGGATGAGACATCCCGAGAACTTAATATTAAGCATGCTGAGCTGCGTCGCATCATTAAATTAGTATGTCCGCACAATGATTCCCTAGTTGATTAAATCTATTGTTTAAGTTTATATTTCGATTATTTCTTTTTCTGTTGTATCGAGTAAGTTGCTATTAAATATGTGTTATGAGCCACGTTTGGAATTTAATTTCATTATTAACATAGTTATTTAATTTATATTACTAAGTTAAGTTATTGAATTTAATTTAGCTAATAGTTGTTATTCGAGTTTATGTAAGGAATCTTCCAAAGCTCTTCCTTATGATTAAGATACCTTCTTGGCCATAAACAAAAACAACTAAAATCGTGAATAAGACTAATAAATAGAACTAAATAATAACTAACTCCTACAATTGTAGCATACAAAAACCACTACTTCAATAACTTAACTTAGTAACATAAATTAAATAACTATGTCAATAACGAAATTAGATTCCTAACGTGGCTCATAGCACATATGTAGTAACAACTTACACGATACAACTGAAAAGGTAACAAACGAAATATAAACTCAAACAATAGATTTAATCAGCTAGGGAATCATTGTGCGGAATTTACTAATTTAATGATGCGACGCAGCTCAGCACGCTTAATATTAAGTTCTCGGGATGTCTCATCCATGGTTTTGAGATTAAGTAACAGTTGGTTTAGGAAATATTTATCCAAAAATTTTTCTTTTCCCCATATATCATTTGCCAATTTATAAATTTCAAGTGCATCAGAAGTGTTGGGAAACGTTTTGGTGTTATTGGTAATATCTCTGTGTAATTTACAAAAATATCTTATCTTTCTGTCTAATTGAACTATGCTACAATTAGTTACCCGTGTTTTTTGCAAGTAAACAAGGAAAGAACCTATGTTCTTCTCGATATCCGCAACTTCTATGTTCTTCCTCTGAATAAAACGCATCAGTCGATTCAGAATACAAACATTGGTAGCACCCGATGTCGTCGTTGTCGTCGTCTTCTTTTCCATATTCTTAATCTTCTTCTTTATCTTCTTCCCAGATAAATTGTTGGGGTTATCATCTTCAGAATTTGTGAAACTTTTTGTAGACGACGTCAATGACAAAACCGGCTGCTACCAATGTTTGTATTCTGAGTCGACTGATGCGTTTTATTCAGAGGAAGAACATAGAAGTTGCTGATATCGAGAAGAACATAGGTTCTTTCCTAGTTTACCTTCAAAAAACACGGGAAACTAATTGTATCATAATTCAATTAGAAAGAAAGATAAGATATTTTCGTAACTTACACAAAAATATTACCAATAACACCAAAACGCTTCCCAACACTTCTGATGCACTTGAAATTTACAAATTGGCATATGATATATGGGTGAAAGAAAAATCTTTAGATAAATTTATCCTAAACCAACTGTTACTTACTCTCAAAACCATGGATGAGACTTCCCGAGAACTTAATATTAAGCATGCTGAGCTGCGTCGCATCATTAAATTAGTATGTCCGCACAATGATTCCCTAGTTGATTAAATCTATTGTTTAAGTTTATATTTCGATTATTTCTTTTTCTGTTGTATCGAGTAAGTTGCTATTAAATATGTGTTATGAGCCACGTTTGGAATTTAATTTCATTATTAACATAGTTATTTAATTTATATTACTAAGTTAAGTTATTGAATTTAATTTAGCTAATAGTTGTTATTCGAGTTTATGTAAGGAATCTTCCAAAGCTCTTCCTTATGATTAAGATACCTTCTTGGCCATAAACAAAAACAACTAAAACCGTGAATAAGACTAATAAATAGAACTAAATAATAACTAACTCCTACAATTGTAGCATACAAAAACCACTACTTCAATAACTTAACTTAGTAACATAAATTAAATAACTATGTCAATAACGAAATTAGATTCCTAACGTGGCTCATAGCACATATGTAGTAACAACTTACACGATACAACTGAAAAAGTAACAAACGAAATATAAACTCAAACAATAGATTTAATCAGCTAGGGAATCATTGTGCGGAATTTACTAATTTAATGATGCGACGCAGCTCAGCACGCTTAATATTAAGTTCTCGGGATGTCTCATCCATGGTTTTGAGATTAAGTAACAGTTGGTTTAGGAAATATTTATCCAAAAATTTTTCTTTTCCCCATATATCATTTGCCAATTTGTAAATTTCAAGTGCATCAGAAGTGTTGGGAAACGTTTTGGTGTTATTGGTAATATCTCTTTGTAATTTACAAAAATATCTTATCTTTCTGTCTAATTGAACTATGCTACAATTAGTTACCCGTGTTTTTTGCAAGTAAACAAGGAAAGAACCTATGTTCTTCTCGATATCCACAACTTTTATGTTCTTCCTCTGAATAAAACGCATCAGTCGATTCAGAATACAAACATTGGTGGCACCCGATGTCGTCGTTGTCGTCGTCTTTTTTTCCATATTCTTAATCTTCTTCTTTATCTTCTTCCCAGATAAATTCTTGGGGTTATCATCTTCAGAATTTGTGAAACTTTTTGTAGACGACGTCAATGACAAAACCGGCTGCTACCAATGTTTGTATTCTGAGTCGACTGATGCGTTTTATTCAGAGGAAGAACATAGAAGTTGCTGATATCGAGAAGAACATAGGTTCTTTCCTAGTTTACCTTCAAAAAACACGGGAAACTAATTGTATCATAATTCAATTAGACAGAAAGATAAGATATTTTCGTAACTTACACAAAAATATTACCAATAACACCAAAACGCTTCCCAACACTTCTGATGCACTTGAAATTTACAAATTGGCAAATGATATATGGGTGAAAGAAAAATCTTTAGATAAATTTATCCTAAACCAACTGTTACTTACTCTCAAAACCATGGATGAGACATCCCGAGAACTTAATATTAAGCATGATGAGCTGCGTCGCATCATTAAATTAGTATGTCCGCACAATGATTCCCTAGTTGATTAAATCTATTGTTTAAGTTTATATTTCGATTATTTCTTTTTCTGTTGTATCGAGTAAGTTGCTATTAAATATGTGTTATGAGCCACGTTTGGAATTTAATTTCATTATTAACATAGTTATTTAATTTATATTACTAAGTTAAGTTATTGAATTTAATTTCGCTAATAGTTGTTATTTGAGTTTATGTAAGGAATCTTCCAAAGCTCTTCCTTATGATTAAGATACCTTCTTGGCCATAAACAAAAACAACTAAAACCGTGAATAAGACTAATAAATAGAACTAAATAATAACTAACTCCTACAATTGTAGCATACAAAAACCACTACTTCAATAACTTAACTTAGTAACATAAATTAAATAACTATGTCAATAATGAAATTAGATTCCTAACGTGGCTCATAGCACATATGTAGTAACAACTTACACGATACAACTGAAAAAGTAACAAACGAAATATAAACTCAAACAATAGATTTAATCAGCTAGGGAATCATTGTGCGGAATTTACTAATTTAATGATGCGACGCAGCTCAGCACGCTTAATATTAAGTTCTCGGGATGTCTCATCCATGGTTTTGAGATTAAGTAACAGTTGGTTTAGGAAATATTTATCCAAAAATTTTTCTTTTCCCCATATATCATTTGCCAATTTGTAAATTTCAAGTGCATCAGAAGTGTTGGGAAACGTTTTGGTGTTATTGGTAATATCTCTGTGTAATTTACAAAAATATCTTATCTTTCTGTCTAATTGAACCATGCTACAATTAGTTACCCGTGTTTTTTGCAAGTAAACAAGGAAAGAACCTATGTTCTTCTCGATATCCGCAACTTCTATGTTCTTCCTCTGAATAAAACGCATCAGTCGATTCAGAATACAAACATTGGTAGCACCCGATGTCGTCGTTGTCGTCGTCTTCTTTTCCATATTCTTAATCTTCTTCTTTATCTTCTTCCCAGATAAATTGTTGGGGTTATCATCTTCAGAATTTGTGAAAGTTTTTGTAGACGACGTCAATGACAAAACCGGCTGCTACCAATGTTTGTATTCTGAGTCGACTGATGCGTTTTATTCAGAGGAAGAACATAGAAGTTGCTGATATCGAGAAGAACATAGGTTCTTTCCTAGTTTACCTTCAAAAAACACGGGAAACTAATTGTATCATAATTCAATTAGACAGAACGATAAGATATTTTCGTAAATTACACAAAAATATTACCAATAACACCAAAACGCTTCCCAACACTTCTGATGCACTTGAAATTTACAAATTGGCAAATGATATATGGGTGAAAGAAAAATCTTTAGATAAATTTATCCTAAACCAACTGTTACTTACTCTCAAAACCATGGATGAGACATCCCGAGAACTTAATATTAAGCATGCTGAGCTGCGTCGTATCATTAAATTAGTATGTCCGCACAATGATTCCCTAGTTGATTAAATCTATTGTTTAAGTTTATATTTCGATTATTTCTTTTTCTGTTGTATCGAGTAAGTTGCTATTAAATATGTGTTATGAGCCACGTTTGGAATTTAATTTCATTATTAACATAGTTATTTAATTTATATTACTAAGTTAAGTTATTGAATTTAATTTCGCTAATAGTTTTTATTCGAGTTTATGTAAGGAATCTTCCAAAGCTCTTCCTTATGATTAAGATACCTTCTTGGCCATAAACAAAAACAACTAAAACCGTGAATAAGACTAATAAATAGAACTAAATAATAACTAACTCCTACAATTGTAGCATACAAAAACCACTACTTCAATAACTTAACTTAGTAACATAAATTAAATAACTATGTCAATAATGAAATTAGATTCCTAACGTGGCTCATAGCACATATGTAGTAACAACTTACACGATACAACTGAAAAAGTAACAAACGAAATATAAACTCAAACAATAGATTTAATCAGCTAGGGAATCATTGTGCGGAATTTACTAATTTAATGATGCGACGCAGCTCAGCACGCTTAATATTAAGTTCTCGGGATGTCTCATCCATGGTTTTGAGATTAAGTAACAGTTGGTTTAGGAAATATTTATCCAAAAATTTTTCTTTTCCCCATATATCATTTGCCAATTTGTAAATTTCAAGTGCATCAGAAGTGTTGGGAAACGTTTTGGTGTTATTGGTAATATCTCTGTGTAATTTACAAAAATATCTTATCTTTCTGTCTAATTGAACCATGCTACAATTAGTTACCCGTGTTTTTTGCAAGTAAACAAGGAAAGAACCTATGTTCTTCTCGATATCCGCAACTTTTATGTTCTTCCTCTGAATAAAACGCATTAGTCGATTCAGAATACAAACATTGGTGGCACCCGATGTCGTCGTTGTCGTCGTCTTCTTTTCCATATTCTTAATCTTCTTCTTTATCTTCTTCCCAGATAAATTGTTGGGGTTATCATCTTCAGAATTTGTGAAACTTTTTGTAGACGACGTCAATGACAAAACCGGCTGCTACCAATGTTTGTATTCTGAGTCGACTGATGCGTTTTATTCAGAGGAAGAACATAGAAGTTGCTGATATCGAGAAGAACATAGGTTCTTTCCTAGTTTACCTTCAAAAAACACGGGAAACTAATTGTATCATAATTCAATTAGACAGAAAGATAAGATATTTTCGTAAATTACACAAAAATATTACCAATAACACCAAAACGCTTCCCAACACTTCTGATGCACTTGAAATTTACAAATTGGCAAATGATATATGGGTGAAAGAAAAATCTTTAGATAAATTTATCCTAAACCAACTGTTACTTACTCTCAAAACCATGGATGAGACATCCCGAGAACTTAATATTAAGCATGCTGAGCTGCGTCGCATCATTAAATTAGTATGTCCGCACAATGATTCCCTAGTTGATTAAATCTATTGTTTAAGTTTATATTTCGATTATTTCTTTTTCTGTTGTATCGAGTAAATTGCTATTAAATATGTGTTATGAGCCACGTTTGGAATTTAATTTCATTATTAACATAGTTATTTAATTTATATTACTAAGTTAAGTTATTGAATTTAATTTCGCTAATAGTTGTTATTCGAGTTTATGTAAGGAATCTTCCAAAGCTCTTCCTTATGATTAAGATACCTTCTTGGCCATAAACAAAAACAACTAAAACCGTGAATAAGACTAATAAATAGAACTAAATAATAACTAACTCCTACAATTGTAGCATACAAAAACCACTACTTCAATAACTTAACTTAGTAACATAAATTAAATAACTATGTCAATAATGAAATTAGATTCCTAACGTGGCTCATAGCACATATGTAGTAACAACTTACACGATACAACTGAAAAAGTAACAAACGAAATATAAACTCAAACAATAGATTTAATCAGCTAGGGAATCATTGTGCGGAATTTACTAATTTAATGATGCGACGCAGCTCAGCACGCTTAATATTAAGTTCTCGGGATGTCTCATCCATGGTTATGAGATTAAGTAACAGTTGGTTTAGGAAATATTTATCCAAAAATTTTTCTTTTCCCCATATATCATTTGCCAATTTGTAAATTTCAAGTGCATCAGAAGTGTTGGGAAACGTTTTGGTGTTATTGGTAATATCTCTGTGTAATTTACAAAAATATCTTATCTTTCTGTCTAATTGAACCATGCTACAATTAGTTACCCGTGTTTTTTGCAAGTAAACAAGGAAAGAACCTATGTTCTTCTCGATATCCGCAACTTTTATGTTCTTCCTCTGAATAAAACTCATTAGTCGATTCAGAATACAAACATTGGTGGCACCCGATGTCGTCGTTGTCGTCGTCTTCTTTTCCATATTCTTAATCTTCTTCTTTATCTTCTTCCCAGATAAATTGTTGGGGTTATCATCTTCAGAATTTGTGAAACTTTTTGTAGACGACGTCAATGACAAAACCGGCTGCTACCAATGTTTGTATTCTGAGTCGACTGATGCGTTTTATTCAGAGGAAGAACATAGAAGTTGCTGATATCGAGAAGAACATAGGTTCTTTCCTAGTTTACCTTCAAAAAACACGGGAAACTAATTGTATCATAATTCAATTAGACAGAAAGATAAGATATTTTCGTAAATTACACAAAAATATTACCAATAACACCAAAACGCTTCCCAACACTTCTGATGCACTTGAAATTTACAAATTGGCAAATGATATATGGGTGAAAGAAAAATCTTTAGATAAATTTATCCTAAACCAACTGTTACTTACTCTCAAAACCATGGATGAGACATCCCGAGAACTTAATATTAAGCATGCTGAGCTGCGTCGCATCATTAAATTAGTATGTCCGCCCAATGATTCCCTAGTTGATTAAATCTATTGTTTAAGTTTATATTTCGATTATTTCTTTTTCTGTTGTATCGAGTAAGTTGCTATTAAATATGTGTTATGAGCCACGTTTGGAATTTAATTTCATTATTAACATAGTTATTTAATTTATATTACTAAGTTAAGTTATTGAATTTAATTTAGCTAATAGTTGTTATTCGAGTTTATGTAAGGAATCTTCCAAAGCTCTTCCTTATGATTAAGATACCTTCTTGGCCATAAACAAAAACAACTAAAACCGTGAATAAGACTAATAAATAGAACTAAATAATAACTAACTCCTACAATTGTAGCATACAAAAACCACTACTTCAATAACTTAACTTAGTAACATAAATTAAATAACTATGTCAATAACGAAATTAGATTCCTAACGTGGCTCATAGCACATATGTAGTAACAACTTACACGATACAACTGAAAAAGTAACAAACGAAATATAAACTCAAACAATAGATTTAATCAGCTAGGGAATCATTGTGCGGAATTTACTAATTTAATGATGCGACGCAGCTCAGCACGCTTAATATTAAGTTCTCGGGATGTCTCATCCATGGTTTTGAGATTAAGTAACAGTTGGTTTAGGAAATATTTATCCAAAAATTTTTCTTTTCCCCATATATCATTTGCCAATTTGTAAATTTCAAGTGCATCAGAAGTGTTGGGAAACGTTTTGGTGTTATTGGTAATATCTCTTTGTAATTTACAAAAATATCTTATCTTTCTGTCTAATTGAACTATGCTACAATTAGTTACCCGTGTTTTTTGCAAGTAAACAAGGAAAGAACCTATGTTCTTCTCGATATCCGCAACTTCTATGTTCTTCCTCTGAATAAAACGCATCAGTCGATCCAGAATACAAACATTGGTAGCACCCGATGTCGTCGTTGTCGTCGTCTTCTTTTCCATATTCTTAATCTTCTTCTTTATCTTCTTCCCAGATAAATTGTTGGGGTTATCATCTTCAGAATTTGTGAAACTTTTTGTAGACGACGTCAATGACAAAACCGGCTGCTACCAATGTTTGTATTCTGAGTCGACTGATGCGTTTTATTCAGAGGAAGAACATAGAAGTTGCTGATATCGAGAAGAACATAGGTTCTTTCCTAGTTTACCTTCAAAAAACACGGGAAACTAATTGTATCATAATTCAATTAGACAGAAAGATAAGATATTTTCGTAAATTACACAAAAATATTACCAATAACACCAAAACGCTTCCCAACACTTCTGATGCATTTGAAATTTACAAATTGGCAAATGATATATGGGTGAAAGAAAAATCTTTAGATAAATTTATCCTAAACCAACTGTTACTTACTCTCAAAACCATGGATGAGACATCCCGAGAACTTAATATTAAGCATGCTGAGCTGCGTCGCATCATTAAATTAGTATGTCCGCACAATGATTCCCTAGTTGATTAAATCTATTGTTTAAGTTTATATTTCAATTATTTCTTTTTTTGTTGTATCGAGTAAGTTGCTATTAAATATGTGTTACGAGCCACGTTTGGAATTTAATTTCATTATTAACATAGTTATTTAATTTATATTACTAAGTTAAGTTATTGAATTTAATTTAGTTAATAGTTGTTATTCGAGTTTATGTAAGGAATCTTCCAAAGCTCTTCCTTATGATTAAGATACCTTCTTGGCCATAAACAAAAACAACTAAAACCGTGAATAAGACTAATAAATAGAACTAAATAATAACTAACTCCTACAATTGTAGCATACAAAAACCACTACTTCAATAACTTAACTTAGTAACATAAATTAAATAACTATGTCAATAATGAAATTAGATTCCAAACGTGGCTCATAGCACATATGTAGTAACAACTTACACGATACAACTGAAAAAGTAACAAACGAAATATAAACTCAAACAATAGATTTAATCAGCTAGGGAATCATTGTGCGGAATTTACTAATTTAATGATGCGACGCAGCTCAGCACGCTTAATATTAAGTTCTCGGGATGTCTCATCCATGGTTATGAGATTAAGTAACAGTTGGTTTAGGAAATATTTATCCAAAAATTTTTCTTTTCCCCATATATCATTTGCCAATTTGTAAATTTCAAGTGCATCAGAAGTGTTGGGAAACGTTTTGGTGTTATTGGTAATATCTCTGTGTAATTTACAAAAATATCTTATCTTTCTGTCTAATTGAACCATGCTACAATTAGTTACCCGTGTTTTTTGCAAGTAAACAAGGAAAGAACCTATGTTCTTCTCGATATCCGCAACTTTTATGTTCTTCCTCTGAATAAAACTCATTAGTCGATTCAGAATACAAACATTGGTGGCACCCGATGTCGTCGTTGTCGTCGTCTTCTTTTCCATATTCTTAATCTTCTTCTTTATCTTCTTCCCAGATAAATTGTTGGGGTTATCATCTTCAGAATTTGTGAAACTTTTTGTAGACGACGTCAATGACAAAACCGGCTGCTACCAATGTTTGTATTCTGAGTCGACTGATGCGTTTTATTCAGAGGAAGAACATAGAAGTTGCTGATATCGAGAAGAACATGGGTTCTTTCCTAGTTTACCTTCAAAAAACACGGGAAACTAATTGTATCATAATTCAATTAGACAGAAAGATAAGATATTTTCGTAAATTACACAAAAATATTACCAATAACACCAAAACGCTTCCCAACACTTCTGATGCACTTGAAATTTACAAATTGGCAAATGATATATGGGTGAAAGAAAAATCTTTAGATAAATTTATCCTAAACCAACTGTTACTTACTCTCAAAACCATGGATGAGACATCCCGAGAACTTAATATTAAGCATGCTGAGCTGCGTCGCATCATTAAATTAGTATGTCCGCACAATGATTCCCTAGTTGATTAAATCTATTGTTTAAGTTTATATTTCGATTATTTCTTTTTCTGTTGTATCGAGTAAGTTGCTATTAAATATGTGTTATGAGCCACGTTTGGAATTTAATTTCATTATTAACATAGTTATTTAATTTATATTACTAAGTTAAGTTATTGAATTTAATTTAGCTAATAGTTGTTATTCGAGTTTATGTAAGGAATCTTCCAAAGCTCTTCCTTATGATTAAGATACCTTCTTGGCCATAAACAAAAACAACTAAAACCGTGAATAAGACTAATAAATAGAACTAAATAATAACTAACTCCTACAATTGTAGCATACAAAAACCACTACTTCAATAACTTAACTTAGTAACATAAATTAAATAACTATGTCAATAACGAAATTAGATTCCTAACGTGGCTCATAGCACATATGTAGTAACAACTTACACGATACAACTGAAAAAGTAACAAACGAAATATAAACTCAAACAATAGATTTAATCAGCTAGGGAATCATTGTGCGGAATTTACTAATTTAATGATGCGACGCAGCTCAGCACGCTTAATATTAAGTTCTCGGGATGTCTCATCCATGGTTTTGAGATTAAGTAACAGTTGGTTTAGGAAATATTTATCCAAAAATTTTTCTTTTCCCCATATATCATTTGCCAATTTGTAAATTTCAAGTGCATCAGAAGTGTTGGGAAACGTTTTGGTGTTATTGGTAATATCTCTTTGTAATTTACAAAAATATCTTATCTTTCTGTCTAATTGAACTATGCTACAATTAGTTACCCGTGTTTTTTGCAAGTAAACAAGGAAAGAACCTATGTTCTTCTCGATATCCGCAACTTCTATGTTCTTCCTCTGAATAAAACGCATCAGTCGATCCAGAATACAAACATTGGTAGCACCCGATGTCGTCGTTGTCGTCGTCTTCTTTTCCATATTCTTAATCTTCTTCTTTATCTTCTTCCCAGATAAATTGTTGGGGTTATCATCTTCAGAATTTGTGAAACTTTTTGTAGACGACGTCAATGACAAAACCGGCTGCTACCAATGTTTGTATTCTGAGTCGACTGATGCGTTTTATTCAGAGGAAGAACATAGAAGTTGCTGATATCGAGAAGAACATAGGTTCTTTCCTAGTTTACCTTCAAAAAACACGGGAAACTAATTGTATCATAATTCAATTAGAAAGAAAGATAAGATATTTTCGTAAATTACACAAAAATATTACCAATAACACCAAAACGCTTCCCAACACTTCTGATGCATTTGAAATTTACAAATTGGCAAATGATATATGGGTGAAAGAAAAATCTTTAGATAAATTTATCCTAAACCAACTGTTACTTACTCTCAAAACCATGGATGAGACATCCCGAGAACTTAATATTAAGCATGCTGAGCTGCGTCGCATCATTAAATTAGTATGTCCGCACAATGATTCCCTAGTTGATTAAATCTATTGTTTAAGTTTATATTTCGATTATTTCTTTTTCTGTTGTATCGAGTAAGTTGCTATTAAATATGTGTTATGAGCCACGTTTGGAATTTAATTTCATTATTAACATAGTTATTTAATTTATATTACTAAGTTAAGTTATTGAATTTAATTTAGCTAATAGTTGTTATTCGAGTTTATGTAAGGAATCTTCCAAAGCTCTTCCTTATGATTAAGATACCTTCTTGGCCATAAACAAAAACAACTAAAACCGTGAATAAGACTAATAAATAGAACTAAATAATAACTAACTCCTACAATTGTAGCATACAAAAACCACTACTTCAATAACTTAACTTAGTAACATAAATTAAATAACTATGTCAATAACGAAATTAGATTCCTAACGTGGCTCATAGCACATATGTAGTAACAACTTACACGATACAACTGAAAAAGTAACAAACGAAATATAAACTCAAACAATAGATTTAATCAGCTAGGGAATCATTGTGCGGAATTTACTAATTTAATGATGCGACGCAGCTCAGCACGCTTAATATTAAGTTCTCGGGATGTCTCATCCATGGTTTTGAGATTAAGTAACAGTTGGTTTAGGAAATATTTATCCAAAAATTTTTCTTTTCCCCATATATCATTTGCCAATTTGTAAATTTCAAGTGCATCAGAAGTGTTGGGAAACGTTTTGGTGTTATTGGTAATATCTCTTTGTAATTTACAAAAATATCTTATCTTTCTGTCTAATTGAACTATGCTACAATTAGTTACCCGTGTTTTTTGCAAGTAAACAAGGAAAGAACCTATGTTCTTCTCGATATCCGCAACTTCTATGTTCTTCCTCTGAATAAAACGCATCAGTCGATCCAGAATACAAACATTGGTAGCACCCGATGTCGTCGTTGTCGTCGTCTTCTTTTCCATATTCTTAATCTTCTTCTTTATCTTCTTCCCAGATAAATTGTTGGGGTTATCATCTTCAGAATTTGTGAAACTTTTTGTAGACGACGTCAATGACAAAACCGGCTGCTACCAATGTTTGTATTCTGAGTCGACTGATGCGTTTTATTCAGAGGAAGAACATAGAAGTTGCTGATATCGAGAAGAACATAGGTTCTTTCCTAGTTTACCTTCAAAAAACACGGGAAACTAATTGTATCATAATTCAATTAGAAAGAAAGATAAGATATTTTCGTAAATTACACAAAAATATTACCAATAACACCAAAACGCTTCCCAACACTTCTGATGCATTTGAAATTTACAAATTGGCAAATGATATATGGGTGAAAGAAAAATCTTTAGATAAATTTATCCTAAACCAACTGTTACTTACTCTCAAAACCATGGATGAGACATCCCGAGAACTTAATATTAAGCATGCTGAGCTGCGTCGCATCATTAAATTAGTATGTCCGCACAATGATTCCCTAGTTGATTAAATCTATTGTTTAAGTTTATATTTCGATTATTTCTTTTTTTGTTGTATCGAGTAAGTTGCTATTAAATATGTGTTACGAGCCACGTTTGGAATTTAATTTCATTATTAACATAGTTATTTAATTTATATTACTAAGTTAAGTTATTGAATTTAATTTAGTTAATAGTTGTTATTCGAGTTTATGTAAGGAATCTTCCAAAGCTCTTCCTTATGATTAAGATACCTTCTTGGCCATAAACAAAAACAACTAAAACCGTGAATAAGATTAATAAATAGAACTAAATAATAACTAACTCCTACAATTGTAGCATACAAAAACCACTACTTCAATAACTTAACTTAGTAACATAAATTAAATAACTATGTCAATAATGAAATTAGATTCCAAACGTGGCTCATAGCACATATGTAGTAACAACTTACACGATACAACTGAAAAAGTAACAAACGAAATATAAACTCAAACAATAGATTTAATCAGCTAGGGAATCATTGTGCGGAATTTACTAATTTAATGATGCGACGCAGCTCAGCACGCTTAATATTAAGTTCTCGGGATGTCTCATCCATGGTCTTGAGATTAAGTAACAGTTGGTTTAGGAAATATTTATCCAAAAATTTTTATTTTCCCCATATATCATTTGGCAATTTGTAAATTTCAAGTGCATCAGAAGTGTTGGGAAACGTTTTGGCGTTATTGGTAATATCTTTGTGTAATTTACAAAAATATCTTATCTTTCTGTCTAATTGAACTATGCTACAATTAGTTACCCGTGTTTTTTGCAAGTAAACAAGGAAAGAACCTATGTTCTTCTCGATATCCGCAACTTTAATGTTCTTCCTGTGAATAAAACGCATTAGTCGATTCAGAATACAAACATTGGTGGCACCCGATGTCGTCGTTGTCGTCGTCTTCTTTTCCATATTCTTAATCTTCTTCTTTATCTTCTTCCCAGATAAATTGTTGGGGTTATCATCTTCAGAATTTGTGAAACTTTTTGTAGACGACGTCAATGACAAAACCGGCTGCTACCAATGTTTGTATTCTGAGTCGACTGATGCGTTTTATTCAGAGGAAGAACATAGAAGTTGCTGATATCGAGAAGAACATAGGTTCTTTCCTAGTTTACCTTCAAAAAACACGGGAAACTAATTGTATCATAATTCAATTAGAAAGAAAGATAAGATATTTTCGTAAATTACACAAAAATATTACCAATAACACCAAAACGCTTCCCAACACTTCTGATGCATTTGAAATTTACAAATTGGCAAATGATATATGGGTGAAAGAAAAATCTTTAGATAAATTTATCCTAAACCAACTGTTACTTACTCTCAAAACCATGGATGAGACATCCCGAGAACTTAATATTAAGCATGCTGAGCTGCGTCGCATCATTAAATTAGTATGTCCGCACAATGATTCCCTAGTTGATTAAATCTATTGTTTAAGTTTATATTTCGATTATTTCTTTTTCTGTTGTATCGAGTAAGTTGCTATTAAATATGTGTTACGAGCCACGTTTGGAATTTAATTTCATTATTAACATAGTTATTTAATTTATATTACTAAGTTAAGTTATTGAATTTAATTTAGTTAATAGTTGTTATTCGAGTTTATGTAAGGAATCTTCCAAAGCTCTTCCTTATGATTAAGATACCTTCTTGGCCATAAACAAAAACAACTAAAACCGTGAATAAGATTAATAAATAGAACTAAATAATAACTAACTCCTACAATTGTAGCATACAAAAACCACTACTTCAATAACTTAACTTAGTAACATAAATTAAATAACTATGTCAATAATGAAATTAGATTCCAAACGTGGCTCATAGCACATATGTAGTAACAACTTACACGATACAACTGAAAAAGTAACAAACGAAATATAAACTCAAACAATAGATTTAATCAGCTAGGGAATCATTGTGCGGAATTTACTAATTTAATGATGCGACGCAGCTCAGCACGCTTAATATTAAGTTCTCGGGATGTCTCATCCATGGTCTTGAGATTAAGTAACAGTTGGTTTAGGAAATATTTATCCAAAAATTTTTCTTTTCCCCATATATCATTTGCCAATTTGTAAATTTCAAGTGCATCAGAAGTGTTGGGAAACGTTTTGGCGTTATTGGTAATATCTCTGTGTAATTTACAAAAATATCTTATCTTTCTGTCTAATTGAACTATGCTACAATTAGTTACCCGTGTTTTTTGCAAGTAAACAAGGAAAGAACCTATGTTCTTCTCGATATCCGCAACTTTTATGTTCTTCCTCTGAATAAAACGCATTAGTCGATTCAGAATACAAACATTGGTGGCACCCGATGTCGTCGTTGTCGTCGTCTTCTTTTCCATATTCTTAATCTTCTTCTTTATCTTCTTCCCAGATAAATTGTTGGGGTTATCATCTTCAGAATTTGTGAAACTTTTTGTAGACGACGTCAATGACAAAACCGGCTGCTACCAATGTTTGTATTCTGAGTCGACTGATGCGTTTTATTCAGAGGAAGAACATAGAAGTTGCTGATATCGAGAAGAACATAGGTTCTTTCCTAGTTTACCTTCAAAAAACACGGGAAACTAATTGTATCATAATTCAATTAGAAAGAAAGATAAGATATTTTCGTAAATTACACAAAAATATTACCAATAACACCAAAACGCTTCCCAACACTTCCGATGCACTTGAAATTTACAAATTGGCAAATGATATATGGGTGAAAGAAAAATCTTTAGATAAATTTATCCTAAACCAACTGTTACTTACTCTCAAAACCATGGATGAGACATCCCGAGAACTTAATATTAAGCATGCTGAGCTGCGTCGCATCATTAAATTAGTATGTCCGCACAATGATTCCCTAGTTGATTAAATCTATTGTTTAAGTTTATATTTCGATTATTTCTTTTTCTGTTGTATCGAGTAAGTTGCTATTAAATATGTGTTATGAGCCACGTTTGGAATTTAATTTCATTATTAACATAGTTATTTAATTTATATTACTAAGTTAAGTTATTGAATTTAATTTAGCTAATAGTTGTTATTCGAGTTTATGTAAGGAATCTTCCAAAGCTCTTCCTTATGATTAAGATACCTTCTTGGCCATAAACAAAAACAACTAAAACCGTGAATAAGACTAATAAATAGAACTAAATAATAACTAACTCCTACAATTGTAGCATACAAAAACCACTACTTCAATAACTTAACTTAGTAACATAAATTAAATGACTATGTCAATAATGAAATTAGATTCCAAACGTGGCTCATAGCACATATGTAGTAACAACTAACACGATACAACTGAAAAACTAACAAACGAAATATAAACTCAAACAATAGATTTAATCAGCTAGGGAATCATTGTGCGGAATTTACTAATTTAATGATGCGACGCAGCTCAGCATGCTTAATATTAAGTTCTCGGGATGTCTCATCCATGGTCTTGAGATTAAGTAACAGTTGGTTTAGGAAATATTTATCCAAAAATTTTTCTTTTCCCCATATATCATTTGCCAATTTGTAAATTTCAAGTGCATCAGAAGTGTTGGGAAACGTTTTGGCGTTATTGGTAATATCTCTGTGTAATTTACAAAAATATCTTATCTTTCTGTCTAATTGAACTATGCTACAATTAGTTACCCGTGTTTTTTGCAAGTAAACAAGGAAAGAACCTATGTTCTTCTCGATATCCGCAACTTTTATGTTCTTCCTCTGAATAAAACGCATTAGTCGATTCAGAATACAAACATTGGTGGCACCCGATGTCGTCATTGTCGTCGTCTTCTTTTCCATATTCTTTATCTTCTTCCCAGATAAATTGTTGGGGTTATCATCTTCAGAATTTGTGAAACTTTTTGTAGACGACGTCAATGACAAAACTGGCTGCTACCAATGTTTGTATTCTGAGTCGACTGATGCGTTTTATTCAGAGGAAGAACATAGAAGTTGCTGATATCGAGAAGAACATAGGTTCTTTCCTAGTTTACCTTCAAAAAACACGGGAAACTAATTGTATCATAATTCAATTAGACAGAAAGATAAGATATTTTCGTAAATTACACAAAAATATTACCAATAACACCAAAACGCTTCCCAACACTTCTGATGCACTTGAAATTTACAAATTGGCAAATGATATATGGGTGAAAGAAAAATCTTTAGATAAATTTATCCTAAACCAACTGTTACTTACTCTCAAAACCATGGATGAGACATCCCGAGAACTTAATATTAAGCATGCTGAGCTGCGTCGCATCATTAAATTAGTATGTCCGCACAATGATTCCCTAGTTGATTAAATCTATTGTTTAAGTTTATATTTCGATTATTTCTTTTTCTGTTGTATCGAGTAAGTTGCTATTAAATATGTGTTATGAGCCACGTTTGGAATTTAATTTCATTATTAACATAGTTATTTAATTTATATTACTAAGTTAAGTTATTGAATTTAATTTAGCTAATAGTTGTTATTCGAGTTTATGTAAGGAATCTTCCAAAGCTTTTCCTTATGATTAAAATACCTTCTTGGCCATAAACAAAAACAACTAAAACCGTGAATAAGATTAATAAATAGAACTAAATAATAACTAACTCCTACAATTGTAGCATACAAAAACCACTACTTCAATAACTTAACTTAGTAACATAAATTAAATAACTATGTCAATAATGAAATTAGATTCCAAACGTGGCTCATAGCACATATGTAGTAACAACTTACACGATACAACTGAAAAAGTAACAAAGGAAATATAAACTCAAACAATAGATTTAATCAGCTAGGGAATCATTGTGCGGAATTTACTAATTTAATGATGCGACGCAGCTCAGCACGCTTAATATTAAGTTCTCGGGATGTCTCATCCATGGTCTTGAGATTAAGTAACAGTTGGTTTAGGAAATATTTATCCAAAAATTTTTCTTTTCCCCATATATCATTTGCCAATTTGTAAATTTCAAGTGCATCAGAAGTGTTGGGAAACGTTTTGGCGTTATTGGTAATATCTCTGTGTAATTTACAAAAATATCTTATCTTTCTGTCTAATTGAACTATGCTACAATTAGTTACCCGTGTTTTTTGCAAGTAAACAAGGAAAGAACCTATGTTCTTCTCGATATCCGCAACTTTTATGTTCTTCCTCTGAATAAAACGCATTAGTCGATTCAGAATACAAACATTGGTGGCACCCGATGTCGTCATTGTCGTCGTCTTCTTTTCCATATTCTTTATCTTCTTCCCAGATAAATTGTTGGGGTTATCATCTTCAGAATTTGTGAAACTTTTTGTAGACGACGTCAATGACAAAACTGGCTGCTACCAATGTTTGTATTCTGAGTCGACTGATGCGTTTTATTCAGAGGAAGAACATAGAAGTTGCTGATATCGAGAAGAACATAGGTTCTTTCCTAGTTTACCTTCAAAAAACACGGGAAACTAATTGTATCATAATTCAATTAGACAGAAAGATAAGATATTTTCGTAAATTACACAAAAATATTACCAATAACACCAAAACGCTTCCCAACACTTCTGATGCACTTGAAATTTACAAATTGGCAAATGATATATGGGTGAAAGAAAAATCTTTAGATAAATTTATCCTAAACCAACTGTTACTTACTCTCAAAACCATGGATGAGACATCCCGAGAACTTAATATTAAGCATGCTGAGCTGCGTCGCATCATTAAATTAGTATGTCCGCACAATGATTCCCTAGTTGATTAAATCTATTGTTTAAGTTTATATTTCGATTATTTCTTTTTCTGTTGTATCGAGTAAGTTGCTATTAAATATGTGTTATGAGCCACGTTTGGAATTTAATTTCATTATTAACATAGTTATTTAATTTATATTACTAAGTTAAGTTATTGAATTTAATTTAGCTAATAGTTGTTATTCGAGTTTATGTAAGGAATCTTCCAAAGCTTTTCCTTATGATTAAAATACCTTCTTGGCCATAAACAAAAACAACTAAAACCGTGAATAAGATTAATAAATAGAACTAAATAATAACTAACTCCTACAATTGTAGCATACAAAAACCACTACTTCAATAACTTAACTTAGTAACATAAATTAAATAACTATGTCAATAATGAAATTAGATTCCAAACGTGGCTCATAGCACATATGTAGTAACAACTTACACGATACAACTGAAAAAGTAACAAAGGAAATATAAACTCAAACAATAGATTTAATCAGCTAGGGAATCATTGTGCGGAATTTACTAATTTAATGATGCGACGCAGCTCAGCACGCTTAATATTAAGTTCTCGGGATGTCTCATCCATGGTCTTGAGATTAAGTAACAGTTGGTTTAGGAAATATTTATCCAAAAATTTTTCTTTTCCCCATATATCATTTGCCAATTTGTAAATTTCAAGTGCATCAGAAGTGTTGGGAAACGTTTTGGCGTTATTGGTAATATCTCTGTGTAATTTACAAAAATATCTTATCTTTCTGTCTAATTGAACTATGCTACAATTAGTTACCCGTGTTTTTTGCAAGTAAACAAGGAAAGAACCTATGTTCTTCTCGATATCCGCAACTTTTATGTTCTTCCTCTGAATAAAACGCATTAGTCGATTCAGAATACAAACATTGGTGGCACCCGATGTCGTCGTTGTCGTCGTCTTCTTTTCCATATTCTTAATCTTCTTCTTTATCTTCTTCCCAGATAAATTGTTGGGGTTATCATCTTCAGAATTTGTGAAACTTTTTGTAGACGACGTCAATGACAAAACCGGCTGCTACCAATGTTTGTATTCTGAGTCGACTGATGCGTTTTATTCAGAGGAAGAACATAGAAGTTGCTGATATCGAGAAGAACATAGGTTCTTTCCTAGTTTACCTTCAAAAAACACGGGAAACTAATTGTATCATAATTCAATTAGACAGAAAGATAAGATATTTTCGTAAATTACACAAAAATATTACCAATAACACCAAAACGCTTCCCAACACTTCTGATGCACTTGAAATTTACAAATTGGCAAATGATATATGGGTGAAAGAAAAATCTTTAGATAAATTTATCCTAAACCAACTGTTACTTACTCTCAAAACCATGGATGAGACATCCCGAGAACTTAATATTAAGCATGCTGAGCTGCGTCGCATCATTAAATTAGTATGTCCGCACAATGATTCCCTAGTTGATTAAATCTATTGTTTAAGTTTATATTTCGATTATTTCTTTTTCTGTTGTATCGAGTAAGTTGCTATTAAATATGTGTTATGAGCCACGTTTGGAATTTAATTTCATTATTAACATAGTTATTTAATTTATATTACTAAGTTAAGTTATTGAATTTAATTTAGCTAATAGTTGTTATTCGAGTTTATGTAAGGAATCTTCCAAAGCTTTTCCTTATGATTAAAATACCTTCTTGGCCATAAACAAAAACAACTAAAACCGTGAATAAGACTAATAAATAGAACTAAATAATAACTAACTCCTACAATTGTAGCATACAAAAACCACTACTTCAATAACTTAACTTAGTAACATAAATTAAATAACTATGTCAATAATGAAATTAGATTCCAAACGTGGCTCATAGCACATATGTAGTAACAACTTACACGATACAACTGAAAAACTAACAAACGAAATATAAACTCAAACAATAGATTTAATCATCTAGGGAATCATTGTGCGGAATTTACTAATTTAATGATACGACGCAGCTCAGCACGCTTAATATTAAGTTCTCGGGATGTCTCATCCATGGTTTTGAGATTAAGTAACAGTTGGTTTAGGAAATATTTACCCAAAATTTTTTCTTTTCCCCATATATCATTTGGCAATTTGTAAATTTCAAGTGCATCATAAGTGTTGGGAAACGTTTTGGTGTTATTGGTAATATCTTTGTGTAATTTACAAAAATATCTTATCTTTCTGTCTAATTGAACTATGCTACAATTAGTTACCCGTGTTTTTTGCAAGTAAACAAGGAAAGAACCTATGTTCTTCTCGATATCCGCAACTTATATGTTCTTCCTCTGAATAAAACGCATTAGTCGATTCAGAATACAAACATTGGTAGCACCCGATGTCGTCGTTGTCGTCGTCTTCTTTTCCATATTCTTAATCTTCTTCTTTATCTTCTTCCCAGATAAATTGTTGGGGTTATCATCTTCAGAATTTGTGAAACTTTTTGTAGACGACGTCAATGACAAAACCGGCTGCTACCAATGTTTGTATTCTGAGTCGACGGATGCGTTTTATTCAGAGGAAGAACATAGAAGTTGCTGATATCGAGAAGAACATAGGTTCTTTCCTAGTTTACCTTCAAAAAACACGGGAAACTAATTGTATCATAATTCAATTAGACAGAAAGATAAGATATTTTCGTAAATTACACAAAAATATTACCAATAACACCAAAACGCTTCCCAACACTTCTGATGCACTTGAAATTTACAAATTGGCAAATGATATATGGGTGAAAGAAAAATCTTTAGATATATTTATCCTAAACCAACTGTTACTTACTCTCAAAACCATGGATGAGACATTCCGAGAACTTAATATTAAGCGTGCTGAACTGCGTCGCATCATTAAATTAGTATGTCCGCACAATGATTCCCTAGTTGATTAAATCTATTGTTTAAATTTATATTTCGATTATTTCTTTTTCTGGTGTATCGAGTAAGTTGCTATTAAATATTCGTTATGAGCCACGTTTGGAATTTAATTTCATTATTAACATAGTTATTTAATATATATTTCTAAGTTAAGTTATTGAATTTAATTTAGCTAATAGTTGTTATTCGAGTTTATGTAAGGAATCTTCCAAAACTCTTCCTTATGATTAAGATACCTTCTTGGCCATAAACAAAAACAACTAAAACCGTGAATAAGACTAATAAATAGAACTAAATAATAACTAACTCCTACAATTGTAGCATACAAAAACCACTACTTCAATAACTTAACTTAGTAACATAAATTAAATAACTATGTCAATAATGAAATTAGATTCCAAACGTGGCTCATAGCACATATGTAGTAACAACTTACACGATACAACTGAAAAAGTAACAAACGAAATATAAACTCAAACAATAGATTTAATCAGCTAGGGAATCATTGTGCGGAATTTACTAATTTAATGATGCGACGCAGCTCAGCACGCTTAATATTAAGTTCTCGGGATGTCTCATCCATGGTTTTGAGATTAAGTAACAGTTGGTTTAGGAAATATTTACCAAAAAATTTTTCTTTTCCCCATATATCATTTGGCAATTTGTAAATTTCAAGTGCATCAGAAGTGTTGGGAAACGTTTTGGTGTTATTGGTAATATCTTTGTGTAATTTACAAAAATATCTTATCTTTCTGTCTAATTGAACTATGCTACAATTAGTTACCCGTGTTTTTTTGCAAGTAAACAAGGAAAGAACCTATGTTCTTCTCGATATCCGCAACTTTTATGTTCTTCCTCTGAATAAAACGCATTAGTCGATTCAGAATACAAACATTGGTAGCACCCGATGTCGTCGTTGTCGTCGTCTTCTTTTCCATATTCTGAATCTTCTTCTTTATCTTCTTCCCAGATAAATTGTTGGGGTTATCATCTTCAGAATTTGTGAAACTTTTTGTAGACGACGTCAATGACAAAACCGGCTGCTACCAATGTTTGTATTCTGAGTCGACTGATGTGTTTTATTCAGAGGAAGAACATAGAAGTTGCTGATATCGAGAAGAACATAAGTTCTTTCCTAGTTTACCTTCAAAAAACACGGGAAACTAATTGTATCATAATTCAATTGGACAGAAAGATAAGATATTTTCGTAAATTACACAAAAATATTACCAATAACACCAAAACGCTTCTCAACACTTCTGATGCACTTGAAATTTACAAATTGGCAAATGATATATGGGTGAAAGAAAAATCTTTAGATATATTTATCCTAAACCAACTGTTACTTACTCTCAAAACCATGGATGAGACATCCCGAGAACTTAATATTAAGCGTGCTGAGCTGCGTCGCATCATTAAATTAGTATGTCCGCACAATGATTCCCTAGTTGATTAAATCTATTGTTTAAGTTTATATTTCGATTATTTATTTTTCTGGTGTATCGAGTAAGTTGCTATTAAATATGTGTTATGAGCCACGTTTGAAATTTAATTTCATTATTAACATAGTTATTTAATTTATATGACTAAGTTAAGTTATTGAATTTAATTTAGCTAATAGTTGTTATTCGAGTTTATGTAAGGAATCTTCCAAAGCTCTTCCTTATGATTAAGATACCTTCTTGGCCATAAACAAAAACAACTAAAACCGTGAATAAGACTAATAAATAGAACTAAATAATAACTAACTCCTACAATTGTAGCATACAAAAAACACTACTTCAATAACTTAACATAGTAACATAAATTAAATAACTAGGTCAATAATGAAATTAGATTCCAAACGTGGCTCATAGCACATATGTAATAACAACTTTCACGATACAACTGAAAAAGTAACAAACCAAATATAAACTTAAACAGTAGATTTAATCAGCTAGGGAATCATTGTGCGGAATTTACTAATTTAATGATGCGACGCAGCTCAGCACGCTTAATATTAAGTTCTCGGGATGTCTCATCCATGGTTTTGAGATTAAGTAACAGTTGGTTTAGGAAATATTTATCCAAAAAACTTTCTTTTCCTCATATATCATTTGCCAATTTGTAAATTTCAAGTGCATCAGAAGTGTTGGGAAGCGTTTTGGTGTTATTGGTAATATCTTTGTGTAATTTACGAAAATATCTTATCTTTCTATCTAATTGAATTATGCTACAATTAGTTACCCGTGTTTTTTGCAAGTAAACAAGGAAAGAATCTATGTTCTTCTCGATATCCGCAACTTTTATGTTCTTCCTCTGAATAAAACGCATTAGTCGATTCAAAATACAAACATTGGTAGCACCCGATTTCGTCGTTGTTGTCGTCTTCTTTTCCATATTCTTAATCTTCTTCTTTATCTTCTTCCCAGATAAATTGTTGGGGTTATCATTTTCAGAATTTGTGAAACTTTTTGTAGACGACGTCAATGACAAAACCGGCTGCTACCAATGTTTGTATTCAGAGTCGACTGATGCGTTTTATTCAGAGGAAGAACATAGAAGTTGCTGATATCGAGAACAACATAGGTTCTTTCCTTGTTTACCTTCAAAAAACACGGCAAACTAATTGTATCATAATTCAATTGGACAGAAAGATAAGATATTTTCGTAAATTACACAAAAATATTACCAATAACACCAAAACGATTCCCAACACTTCCGATGCACTTGAAATTTACAAATTGGCAATTGATATATGGGTGAAAGAAAAATCTTTAGATATATTTATCCTAAACCAACTGTTACTTACTCTCAAAACCATGGATGAGACATCCCGAGAACTTAATATTAAGCGTGCTGAGCTGCGTCGCATCATTAAATTAGTATGTCCGCACAATGATTCCCTAGTTGATTAAATCTATTGTTTAAGTTTATATTTCGATTATTTCTTTTTCTGTTGTATCGAGTAAGTTGCTATTAAATATGTGTTATGAGCCACGTTTGGAATTTAATTTCATTATTAACATAGTTATTTAATTTATATTACTAAGTTAAGTTATTGAATTTAATTTAGCTAATAGTTGTTATTCGAGTTTATGTAAGGAATCTTCCAAAGCTCTTCCTTATGATTAAGATACCTTCTTGGCCATAAACAAAAACAACTAAAACCGTGAATAAGACTAATAAATAGAACTAAATAATAACTAACTCCTACAATTGTAGCATACAAAAACCACTACTTCAATAACTTAACTTAGTAACATAAATTAAATAATTAGGTCAATAATGAAATTAGATTCCAAACGTGGCTCATAGCACATATGTAATAACAACTTTCACGATACAACTGAAAAAGTAACAAACCAAATATAAACTTAAACAGTAGATTTAATCAGCTAGGGAATCATTGTGCGGAATTTACTAATTTAATGATGCGACGCAGCTCAGCACGCTTAATATTAAGTTCTCGGGATGTCTCATCCATGGTTTTGAGATTAAGTAACAGTTGGTTTAGGAAATATTTACCCAAAATTTTTTCTTTTCCCCATATATCATTTGGCAATTTGTAAATTTCAAGTGCATCATAAGTGTTGGGAAACGTTTTGGTGTTATTGGTAATATCTTTGTGTAATTTACAAAAATATCTTATCTTTCTGTCTAATTGAACTATGCTACAATTAGTTACCCGTGTTTTTTGCAAGTAAACAAGGAAAGAACCTATGTTCTTCTCGATATCCGCAACTTATATGTTCTTCCTCTGAATAAAACGCATTAGTCGATTCAGAATACAAACATTGGTAGCACCCGATGTCGTCGTTGTCGTCGTCTTCTTTTCCATATTCTTAATCTTCTTCTTTATCTTCTTCCCAGATAAATTGTTGGGGTTATCATCTTCAGAATTTGTGAAACTTTTTGTAGACGACGTCAATGACAAAACCGGCTGCTACCAATGTTTGTATTCTGAGTCGACGGATGCGTTTTATTCAGAGGAAGAACATAGAAGTTGCTGATATCGAGAAGAACATAGGTTCTTTCCTAGTTTACCTTCAAAAAACACGGGAAACTAATTGTATCATAATTCAATTAGACAGAAAGATAAGATATTTTCGTAAATTACACAAAAATATTACCAATAACACCAAAACGCTTCCCAACACTTCTGATGCACTTGAAATTTACAAATTGGCAAATGATATATGGGTTGAAGAAAAATCTTTAGATATATTTATCCTAAACCAACTGTTACTTACTCTCAAAACCATGGATGAGACATCCCGAGAACTTAATATTAAGCGTGCTGAGCTGCGTCGCATCATTAAATTAGTATGTCCGCACAATGATTCCCTAGTTGATTAAATCTATTGTTTAAGTTTATATTTCGATTATTTCTTTTTCTGTTGTATCGAGTAAGTTGCTATTAAATATGTGTTATGAGCCACGTTTGGAATTTAATTTCATTATTAACATAGTTATTTAATTTATATTACTAAGTTAAGTTATTGAATTTAATTTAGCTAATAGTTGTTATTCGAGTTTATGTAAGGAATCTTCCAAAGCTCTTCCTTATGATTAAGATACCTTCTTGGCCATAAACAAAAACAACTAAAACCGTGAATAAGACTAATAAATAGAACTAAATAATAACTAACTCCTACAATTGTAGCATACAAAAACCACTACTTCAATAACTTAACTTAGTAACATAAATTAAATAATTAGGTCAATAATGAAA
Source organism: Linaria vulgaris (assembly GCA_948329865.1). NCBI lineage: Eukaryota > Viridiplantae > Streptophyta > Magnoliopsida > Lamiales > Plantaginaceae > Linaria > Linaria vulgaris. The sequence continues at coordinate 1,620,921 of OX415253.1, read as the reverse complement.
TTAGATTCCAAACGTGGCTCATAGCACATATGTAATAACAACTTTCACGATACAACTGAAAAAGTAACAAACCAAATATAAACTTAAACAGTAGATTTAATCAGCTAGGGAATCATTGTGCGGAATTTACTAATTTAATGATGCGACGCAGCTCAGCACGCTTAATATTAAGTTCTCGGGATGTCTCATCCATGGTTTTGAGATTAAGTAACAGTTGGTTTAGGAAATATTTACCCAAAATTTTTTCTTTTCCCCATATATCATTTGGCAATTTGTAAATTTCAAGTGCATCATAAGTGTTGGGAAACGTTTTGGTGTTATTGGTAATATCTTTGTGTAATTTACAAAAATATCTTATCTTTCTGTCTAATTGAACTATGCTACAATTAGTTACCCGTGTTTTTTGCAAGTAAACAAGGAAAGAACCTATGTTCTTCTCGATATCCGCAACTTATATGTTCTTCCTCTGAATAAAACGCATTAGTCGATTCAGAATACAAACATTGGTAGCACCCGATGTCGTCGTTGTCGTCGTCTTCTTTTCCATATTCTTAATCTTCTTCTTTATCTTCTTCCCAGATAAATTGTTGGGGTTATCATCTTCAGAATTTGTGAAACTTTTTGTAGACGACGTCAATGACAAAACCGGCTGCTACCAATGTTTGTATTCTGAGTCGACGGATGCGTTTTATTCAGAGGAAGAACATAGAAGTTGCTGATATCGAGAAGAACATAGGTTCTTTCCTAGTTTACCTTCAAAAAACACGGGAAACTAATTGTATCATAATTCAATTAGACAGAAAGATAAGATATTTTCGTAAATTACACAAAAATATTACCAATAACACCAAAACGCTTCCCAACACTTCTGATGCACTTGAAATTTACAAATTGGCAAATGATATATGGGTTGAAGAAAAATCTTTAGATATATTTATCCTAAACCAACTGTTACTTACTCTCAAAACCATGGATGAGACATTCCGAGAACTTAATATTAAGCGTGCTGAGCTGCGTCGCATCATTAAATTAGTATGTCCGCACAATGATTCCCTAGTTGATTAAATCTATTGTTTAAATTTATATTTCGATTATTTCTTTTTCTGGTGTATCGAGTAAGTTGCTATTAAATATTCGTTATGAGCCACGTTTGGAATTTAATTTCATTATTAACATAGTTATTTAATATATATTTCTAAGTTAAGTTATTGAATTTAATTTAGCTAATAGTTGTTATTCGAGTTTATGTAAGGAATCTTCCAAAGCTCTTCCTTATGATTAAGATACCTTCTTGGCCATAAACAAAAACAACTAAAACCGTGAATAAGACTAATAAATAGAACTAAATAATAACTAACTCCTACAATTGTAGCATACAAAAACCACTACTTCAATAACTTAACTTAGTAACATAAATTAAATAACTATGTCAATAATGAAATTAGATTCCAAACGTGGCTCATAGCACATATGTAGTAACAACTTACACGATACAACTGAAAAAGTAACAAACGAAATATAAACTCAAACAATAGATTTAATCAGCTAGGGAATCATTGTGCGGAATTTACTAATTTAATGATGCGACGAAGCTCAGCACGCTTAATATTAAGTTCTCGGGATGTCTCATCCATGGTTTTGAGATTAAGTAACAGTTGGTTTAGGAAATATTTACCAAAAAATTTTTCTTTTCCCCATATATCATTTGGCAATTTGTAAATTTCAAGTGCATCAGAAGTGTTGGGAAACGTTTTGGTGTTATTGGTAATATCTTTGTGTAATTTACAAAAATATCTTATCTTTCTGTCTAATTGAACTATGCTACAATTAGTTACCCGTGTTTTTTGCAAGTAAACAAGGAAAGAACCTATGTTCTTCTCGATATCCGCAACTTTTATGTTCTTCCTCTGAATAAAACGCATTAGTCGATTCAGAATACAAACATTGGTAGCACCCGATGTCGTCGTTGTCGTCGTCTTCTTTTCCATATTCTTAATCTTCTTCTTTATCTTCTTCCCAGATAAATTGTTGGGGTTATCATCTTCAGAATTTGTGAAACTTTTTGTAGACGACGTCAATGACAAAACCGGCTGCTACCAATGTTTGTATTCTGAGTCGACTGATGTGTTTTATTCAGAGGAAGAACATAGAAGTTGCTGATATCGAGAAGAACATAAGTTCTTTCCTAGTTTACCTTCAAAAAACACGGGAAACTAATTGTATCATAATTCAATTGGACAGAAAGATAAGATATTTTCGTAAATTACACAAAAATATTACCAATAACACCAAAACGCTTCTCAACACTTCTGATGCACTTGAAATTTACAAATTGGCAAATGATATATGGGTGAAAGAAAAATCTTTAGATATATTTATCCTAAACCAACTGTTACTTACTCTCAAAACCATGGATGAGACATCCCGAGAACTTAATATTAAGCGTGCTGAGCTGCGTCGCATCATTAAATTAGTATGTCCGCACAATGATTCCCTAGTTGATTAAATCTATTGTTTAAGTTTATATTTCGATTATTTCTTTTTCTGTTGTATCGAGTAAGTTGCTATTAAATATGTGTTATGAGCCACGTTTGGAATTTAATTTCATTATTAACATAGTTATTTAATTTATATTACTAAGTTAAGTTATTGAATTTAATTTAGCTAATAGTTGTTATTCGAGTTTATGTAAGGAATCTTCCAAAGCTCTTCCTTATGATTAAGATACCTTCTTGGCCATAAACAAAAACAACTAAAACCGTGAATAAGACTAATAAATAGAACTAAATAATAACTAACTCCTACAATTGTAGCATACAAAAACCACTACTTCAATAACTTAACTTAGTAACATAAATTAAATAATTAGGTCAATAATGAAATTAGATTCCAAACGTGGCTCATAGCACATATGTAATAACAACTTTCACGATACAACTGAAAAAGTAACAAACCAAATATAAACTTAAACAGTAGATTTAATCAGCTAGGGAATCATTGTGCGGAATTTACTAATTTAATGATGCGACGCAGCTCAGCACGCTTAATATTAAGTTCTCGGGATGTCTCATCCATGGTTTTGAGATTAAGTAACAGTTGGTTTAGGAAATATTTACCCAAAATTTTTTCTTTTCCCCATATATCATTTGGCAATTTGTAAATTTCAAGTGCATCATAAGTGTTGGGAAACGTTTTGGTGTTATTGGTAATATCTTTGTGTAATTTACAAAAATATCTTATCTTTCTGTCTAATTGAACTATGCTACAATTAGTTACCCGTGTTTTTTGCAAGTAAACAAGGAAAGAACCTATGTTCTTCTCGATATCCGCAACTTATATGTTCTTCCTCTGAATAAAACGCATTAGTCGATTCAGAATACAAACATTGGTAGCACCCGATGTCGTCGTTGTCGTCGTCTTCTTTTCCATATTCTTAATCTTCTTCTTTATCTTCTTCCCAGATAAATTGTTGGGGTTATCATCTTCAGAATTTGTGAAACTTTTTGTAGACGACGTCAATGACAAAACCGGCTGCTACCAATGTTTGTATTCTGAGTCGACGGATGCGTTTTATTCAGAGGAAGAACATAGAAGTTGCTGATATCGAGAAGAACATAGGTTCTTTCCTAGTTTACCTTCAAAAAACACGGGAAACTAATTGTATCATAATTCAATTAGACAGAAAGATAAGATATTTTCGTAAATTACACAAAAATATTACCAATAACACCAAAACGCTTCCCAACACTTCTGATGCACTTGAAATTTACAAATTGGCAAATGATATATGGGTTGAAGAAAAATCTTTAGATATATTTATCCTAAACCAACTGTTACTTACTCTCAAAACCATGGATGAGACATTCCGAGAACTTAATATTAAGCGTGCTGAGCTGCGTCGCATCATTAAATTAGTATGTCCGCACAATGATTCCCTAGTTGATTAAATCTATTGTTTAAATTTATATTTCGATTATTTCTTTTTCTGGTGTATCGAGTAAGTTGCTATTAAATATTCGTTATGAGCCACGTTTGGAATTTAATTTCATTATTAACATAGTTATTTAATATATATTTCTAAGTTAAGTTATTGAATTTAATTTAGCTAATAGTTGTTATTCGAGTTTATGTAAGGAATCTTCCAAAGCTCTTCCTTATGATTAAGATACCTTCTTGGCCATAAACAAAAACAACTAAAACCGTGAATAAGACTAATAAATAGAACTAAATAATAACTAACTCCTACAATTGTAGCATACAAAAACCACTACTTCAATAACTTAACTTAGTAACATAAATTAAATAACTATGTCAATAATGAAATTAGATTCCAAACGTGGCTCATAGCACATATGTAGTAACAACTTACACGATACAACTGAAAAAGTAACAAACGAAATATAAACTCAAACAATAGATTTAATCAGCTAGGGAATCATTGTGCGGAATTTACTAATTTAATGATGCGACGAAGCTCAGCACGCTTAATATTAAGTTCTCGGGATGTCTCATCCATGGTTTTGAGATTAAGTAACAGTTGGTTTAGGAAATATTTACCCAAAATTTTTTCTTTTCCCCATATATCATTTGGCAATTTGTAAATTTCAAGTGCATCATAAGTGTTGGGAAACGTTTTGGTGTTATTGGTAATATCTTTGTGTAATTTACAAAAATATCTTATCTTTCTGTCTAATTGAACTATGCTACAATTAGTTACCCGTGTTTTTTGCAAGTAAACAAGGAAAGAACCTATGTTCTTCTCGATATCCGCAACTTATATGTTCTTCCTCTGAATAAAACGCATTAGTCGATTCAGAATACAAACATTGGTAGCACCCGATGTCGTCGTTGTCGTCGTCTTCTTTTCCATATTCTTAATCTTCTTCTTTATCTTCTTCCCAGATAAATTGTTGGGGTTATCATCTTCAGAATTTGTGAAACTTTTTGTAGACGACGTCAATGACAAAACCGGCTGCTACCAATGTTTGTATTCTGAGTCGACGGATGCGTTTTATTCAGAGGAAGAACATAGAAGTTGCTGATATCGAGAAGAACATAGGTTCTTTCCTAGTTTACCTTCAAAAAACACGGGAAACTAATTGTATCATAATTCAATTAGACAGAAAGATAAGATATTTTCGTAAATTACACAAAAATATTACCAATAACACCAAAACGCTTCCCAACACTTCTGATGCACTTGAAATTTACAAATTGGCAAATGATATATGGGTTGAAGAAAAATCTTTAGATATATTTATCCTAAACCAACTGTTACTTACTCTCAAAACCATGGATGAGACATTCCGAGAACTTAATATTAAGCGTGCTGAGCTGCGTCGCATCATTAAATTAGTATGTCCGCACAATGATTCCCTAGTTGATTAAATCTATTGTTTAAATTTATATTTCGATTATTTCTTTTTCTGGTGTATCGAGTAAGTTGCTATTAAATATTCGTTATGAGCCACGTTTGGAATTTAATTTCATTATTAACATAGTTATTTAATATATATTTCTAAGTTAAGTTATTGAATTTAATTTAGCTAATAGTTGTTATTCGAGTTTATGTAAGGAATCTTCCAAAGCTCTTCCTTATGATTAAGATACCTTCTTGGCCATAAACAAAAACAACTAAAACCGTGAATAAGACTAATAAATAGAACTAAATAATAACTAACTCCTACAATTGTAGCATACAAAAACCACTACTTCAATAACTTAACTTAGTAACATAAATTAAATAACTATGTCAATAATGAAATTAGATTCCAAACGTGGCTCATAGCACATATGTAGTAACAACTTACACGATACAACTGAAAAAGTAACAAACGAAATATAAACTCAAACAATAGATTTAATCAGCTAGGGAATCATTGTGCGGAATTTACTAATTTAATGATGCGACGAAGCTCAGCACGCTTAATATTAAGTTCTCGGGATGTCTCATCCATGGTTTTGAGATTAAGTAACAGTTGGTTTAGGAAATATTTACCAAAAAATTTTTCTTTTCCCCATATATCATTTGGCAATTTGTAAATTTCAAGTGCATCAGAAGTGTTGGGAAACGTTTTGGTGTTATTGGTAATATCTTTGTGTAATTTACAAAAATATCTTATCTTTCTGTCTAATTGAACTATGCTACAATTAGTTACCCGTGTTTTTTGCAAGTAAACAAGGAAAGAACCTATGTTCTTCTCGATATCCGCAACTTTTATGTTCTTCCTCTGAATAAAACGCATTAGTCGATTCAGAATACAAACATTGGTAGCACCCGATGTCGTCGTTGTCGTCGTCTTCTTTTCCATATTCTTAATCTTCTTCTTTATCTTCTTCCCAGATAAATTGTTGGGGTTATCATCTTCAGAATTTGTGAAACTTTTTGTAGACGACGTCAATGACAAAACCGGCTGCTACCAATGTTTGTATTCTGAGTCGACTGATGTGTTTTATTCAGAGGAAGAACATAGAAGTTGCTGATATCGAGAAGAACATAAGTTCTTTCCTAGTTTACCTTCAAAAAACACGGGAAACTAATTGTATCATAATTCAATTGGACAGAAAGATAAGATATTTTCGTAAATTACACAAAAATATTACCAATAACACCAAAACGCTTCTCAACACTTCTGATGCACTTGAAATTTACAAATTGGCAAATGATATATGGGTGAAAGAAAAATCTTTAGATATATTTATCCTAAACCAACTGTTACTTACTCTCAAAACCATGGATGAGACATCCCGAGAACTTAATATTAAGCGTGCTGAGCTGCGTCGCATCATTAAATTAGTATGTCCGCACAATGATTCCCTAGTTGATTAAATCTATTGTTTAAGTTTATATTTCGATTATTTATTTTTCTGGTGTATCGAGTAAGTTGCTATTAAATATGTGTTATGAGCCACGTTTGAAATTTAATTTCATTATTAACATAGTTATTTAATTTATATGACTAAGTTAAGTTATTGAATTTAATTTAGCTAATAGTTGTTATTCGAGTTTATGTAAGGAATCTTCCAAAGCTCTTCCTTATGATTAAGATACCTTCTTGGCCATAAACAAAAACAACTAAAACCGTGAATAAGACTAATAAATAGAACTAAATAATAACTAACTCCTACAATTGTAGCATACAAAAAACACTACTTCAATAACTTAACATAGTAACATAAATTAAATAACTAGGTCAATAATGAAATTAGATTCCAAACGTGGCTCATAGCACATATGTAATAACAACTTTCACGATACAACTGAAAAAGTAACAAACCAAATATAAACTTAAACAGTAGATTTAATCAGCTAGGGAATCATTGTGCGGAATTTACTAATTTAATGATGCGACGCAGCTCAGCACGCTTAATATTAAGTTCTCGGGATGTCTCATCCATGGTTTTGAGATTAAGTAACAGTTGGTTTAGGAAATATTTATCCAAAAAACTTTCTTTTCCTCATATATCATTTGCCAATTTGTAAATTTCAAGTGCATCAGAAGTGTTGGGAAGCGTTTTGGTGTTATTGGTAATATCTTTGTGTAATTTACGAAAATATCTTATCTTTCTATCTAATTGAATTATGCTACAATTAGTTACCCGTGTTTTTTGCAAGTAAACAAGGAAAGAATCTATGTTCTTCTCGATATCCGCAACTTTTATGTTCTTCCTCTGAATAAAACGCATTAGTCGATTCAAAATACAAACATTGGTAGCACCCGATTTCGTCGTTGTTGTCGTCTTCTTTTCCATATTCTTAATCTTCTTCTTTATCTTCTTCCCAGATAAATTGTTGGGGTTATCATTTTCAGAATTTGTGAAACTTTTTGTAGACGACGTCAATGACAAAACCGGCTGCTACCAATGTTTGTATTCAGAGTCGACTGATGCGTTTTATTCAGAGGAAGAACATAGAAGTTGCTGATATCGAGAACACATAGGTTCTTTCCTTGTTTACCTTCAAAAAACACGGGAAACTAATTGTATCATAATTCAATTGGACAGAAAGATAAGATATTTTCGTAAATTACACAAAAATATTACCAATAACACCAAAACGATTCCCAACACTTCCGATGCACTTGAAATTTACAAATTGGCAATTGATATATGGGTGAAAGAAAAATCTTTAGATATATTTATCCTAAACCAACTGTTACTTACTCTCAAAACCATGGATGAGACATCCCGAGAACTTAATATTAAGCGTGCTGAGCTGCGTCGCATCATTAAATTAGTATGTCCGCACAATGATTCCCTAGATGATTAAATCTATTGTTTAAGTTTATATTTCGATTATTTCTTTTTCTGTTGTATCGAGTAAGTTGCTATTAAATATGTGTTATGAGCCACGTTTGGAATTTAATTTCATTATTAACATAGTTATTTAATTTATATTACTAAGTTAAGTTATTGAATTTAATTTAGCTAATAGTTGTTATTCGAGTTTATGTAAGGAATCTTCCAAAGCTCTTCCTTATGATTAAGATACCTTCTTGGCCATAAACAAAAACAACTAAAACCGTGAGTAAGACTAATAAATAGAACTAAATAATAACTAACTCCTACAATTGTAGCATACAAAAACCACTACTTCAATAACTTAACTTAGTAACATAAATTAAATAATTAGGTCAATAATGAAATTAGATTCCAAACGTGGCTCATAGCACATATGTAATAACAACTTTCACGATACAACTGAAAAAGTAACAAACCAAATATAAACTTAAACAGTAGATTTAATCAGCTAGGGAATCATTGTGCGGAATTTACTAATTTAATGATGCGACGCAGCTCAGCACGTTTAATATTAAGTTCTCGGGATGTCTCATCCATGGTTTTGAGATTAAGTAACAGTTGGTTTAGGAAATATTTATCCAAAAATTTTTCTTTTCCTAATATATCATTTGCCAATTTGTAAATTTCAAGTGTATCAGAAGTGTTGGGAAGCGTTTTGGTGTTATTGGTAATATCTTTGTGTAATTTACGAAAATATCTTATCTTTCTATCTAATTGAATTATGCTACAATTAGTTACCCGTGTTTTTTGCAAGTAAACAAGGAAAGAACCTATGTTCTTCTCGATATCCGCAACTTTTATGTTCTTCCTCTGAATAAAACGCATTAGTCGATTCAGAATACAAACATTGGTAGCACCCGATTTCGTCGTTGTCGTCGTCTTCTTTTCCATATTCTTAATCTTCTTCTTTATCTTCTTCCCAGATAAATTGTTGGGGTTATCATTTTCAGAATTTGTGAAACTTTTTGTAGACGACGTCAATGACAAAACCGGCTGCTACCAATGTTTGTATTCTGAGTCGACTGATGCGTTTTATTCAGAGGAAGAACATAGAAGTTGCTGATATCGAGAACAACATAGGTTCTTTCCTTGTTTACCTTCAAAAAACACAGGAAACTAATTGTATCATAATTCAATTGGACAGAAAGATAAGATACTTTCGTAAATTACACAAAAATATTACCAATAACACCAAAACGCTTCCCAACACTTATGATGCACTTGAAATTTACAAATTGGCAAATGATATATGGGTTGAAGAAAAATCTTTAGATATATTTATCCTAAACCAACTGTTACTTACTCTCAAAACCATGGATGAGACATTCCGAGAACTTAATATTAAGCGTGCTGAGCTGCGTCGCATCATTAAATTAGTATGTCCGCACAATGATTCCCTAGTTGATTAAATCTATTGTTTAAATTTATATTTCGATTATTTCTTTTTCTGGTGTATCGAGTAAGTTGCTATTAAATATTCGTTATGAGCCACGTTTGGAATTTAATTTCATTATTAACATAGTTATTTAATATATATTTCTAAGTTAAGTTATTGAATTTAATTTAGCTAATAGTTGTTATTCGAGTTTATGTAAGGAATCTTCCAAAGCTCTTCCTTATGATTAAGATACCTTCTTGGCCATAAACAAAAACAACTAAAACCGTGAATAAGACTAATAAATAGAACTAAATAATAACTAACTCCTACAATTGTAGCATACAAAAAACACTACTTCAATAACTTAACATAGTAACATAAATTAAATAACTAGGTCAATAATGAAATTAGATTCCAAACGTGGCTCATAGCACATATGTAATAACAACTTTCACGATACAACTGAAAAAGTAACAAACCAAATATAAACTTAAACAGTAGATTTAATCAGCTAGGGAATCATTGTGCGGAATTTACTAATTTAATGATGCGACGCAGCTCAGCACGCTTAATATTAAGTTCTCGGGATGTCTCATCCATGGTTTTGAGATTAAGTAACAGTTGGTTTAGGAAATATTTATCCAAAAAACTTTCTTTTCCTCATATATCATTTGCCAATTTGTAAATTTCAAGTGCATCAGAAGTGTTGGGAAGCGTTTTGGTGTTATTGGTAATATCTTTGTGTAATTTACGAAAATATCTTATCTTTCTATCTAATTGAATTATGCTACAATTAGTTACCCGTGTTTTTTGCAAGTAAACAAGGAAAGAATCTATGTTCTTCTCGATATCCGCAACTTTTATGTTCTTCCTCTGAATAAAACGCATTAGTCGATTCAAAATACAAACATTGGTAGCACCCGATTTCGTCGTTGTTGTCGTCTTCTTTTCCATATTCTTAATCTTCTTCTTTATCTTCTTCCCAGATAAATTGTTGGGGTTATCATTTTCAGAATTTGTGAAACTTTTTGTAGACGACGTCAATGACAAAACCGGCTGCTACCAATGTTTGTATTCAGAGTCGACTGATGCGTTTTATTCAGAGGAAGAACATAGAAGTTGCTGATATCGAGAACACATAGGTTCTTTCCTTGTTTACCTTCAAAAAACACGGGAAACTAATTGTATCATAATTCAATTGGACAGAAAGATAAGATATTTTCGTAAATTACACAAAAATATTACCAATAACACCAAAACGATTCCCAACACTTCCGATGCACTTGAAATTTACAAATTGCCAAATGATATATGGGTGAAAGAAAAATCTTTAGATATATTTATCCTAAACCAACTGTTACTTACTCTCAAAACCATGGATGAGACATCCCGAGAACTTAATATTAAGCGTGCTGAGCTGCGTCGCATCATTAAATTAGTATGTCCGCACAATGATTCCCTAGATGATTAAATCTATTGTTTAAGTTTATATTTCGATTATTTCTTTTTCTGTTGTATCGAGTAAGTTGCTATTAAATATGTGTTATGAGCCACGTTTGGAATTTAATTTCATTATTAACATAGTTATTTAATTTATATTACTAAGTTAAGTTATTGAATTTAATTTAGCTAATAGTTGTTATTCGAGTTTATGTAAGGAATCTTCCAAAGCTCTTCCTTATGATTAAGATACCTTCTTGGCCATAAACAAAAACAACTAAAACCGTGAGTAAGACTAATAAATAGAACTAAATAATAACTAACTCCTACAATTGTAGCATACAAAAACCACTACTTCAATAACTTAACTTAGTAACATAAATTAAATAATTAGGTCAATAATGAAATTAGATTCCAAACGTGGCTCATAGCACATATGTAATAACAACTTTCACGATACAACTGAAAAAGTAACAAACCAAATATAAACTTAAACAGTAGATTTAATCAGCTAGGGAATCATTGTGCGGAATTTACTAATTTAATGATGCGACGCAGCTCAGCACGTTTAATATTAAGTTATCGGGATGTCTCATCCATGGTTTTGAGATTAAGTAACAGTTGGTTTAGGAAATATTTATCCAAAAATTTTTCTTTTCCTAATATATCATTTGCCAATTTGTAAATTTCAAGTGTATCAGAAGTGTTGGGAAGCGTTTTGGTGTTATTGGTAATATCTTTGTGTAATTTACGAAAATATCTTATCTTTCTATCTAATTGAATTATGCTACAATTAGTTACCCGTGTTTTTTGCAAGTAAACAAGGAAAGAACCTATGTTCTTCTCGATATCCGCAACTTTTATGTTCTTCCTCTGAATAAAACGCATTAGTCGATTCAGAATACAAACATTGGTAGCACCCGATTTCGTCGTTGTCGTCGTCTTCTTTTCCATATTCTTAATCTTCTTCTTTATCTTCTTCCCAGATAAATTGTTGGGGTTATCATTTTCAGAATTTGTGAAACTTTTTGTAGACGACGTCAATGACAAAACTGGCTGCTACCAATGTTTGTATTCTGAGTCGACTGATGCGTTTTATTCAGAGGAAGAACATAGAAGTTGCTGATATCGAGAACAACATAGGTTCTTTCCTTGTTTACCTTCAAAAAACACAGGAAACTAATTGTATCATAATTCAATTGGACAGAAAGATAAGATATTTTCGTAAATTACACAAAAATATTACCAATAACACCAAAACGCTTCCCAACACTTCTGATGCACTTGAAATTTACAAATTGCCAAATGATATATGGGTGAAAGAAAAATCTTTAGATATATTTATCCTAAACCAACTGTTACTTACTCTCAAAACCATGGATGAGACATCCCGAGAACTTAATATTAAGCGTGCTGAGCTGCGTCGCATCATTAAATTAGTATGTCCGCACAATGATTCCCTAGTTGATTAAATCTATTGTTTAAGTTTATATTTCGATTATTTCTTTTTCTGTTGTATCGAGTAAGTTGCTATTAAATATGTGTTATGAGCCACGTTTGGAATTTAATTTCATTATTAACATAGTTATTTAATTTATATTACTAAGTTAAGTTATTGAATTTAATTTAGCTAATAGTTGTTATTCGAGTTTATGTAAGGAATCTTCCAAAGCTCTTCCTTATGATTAAGATACCTTCTTGGCCATAAACAAAAACAACTAAAACCGTGAATAAGACTAATAAATAGAACTAAATAATAACTAACTCCTACAATTGTAGCATACAAAAACCACTACTTCAATAACTTAACTTAGTAACATAAATTAAATAATTAGGTCAATAATGAAATTAGATTCCAAACGTGGCTCATAGCACATATGTAATAACAACTTTCACGATACAACTGAAAAAGTAACAAACCAAATATAAACTTAAACAGTAGATTTAATCAGCTAGGGAATCATTGTGCGGAATTTACTAATTTAATGATGCGACGCAGCTCAGCACGTTTAATATTAAGTTCTCGGGATGTCTCATCCATGGTTTTGAGATTAAGTAACAGTTGGTTTAGGAAATATTTATCCAAAAATTTTTCTTTTCCTAATATATCATTTGCCAATTTGTAAATTTCAAGTGTATCAGAAGTGTTGGGAAGCGTTTTGGTGTTATTGGTAATATCTTTGTGTAATTTACGAAAATATCTTATCTTTCTATCTAATTGAATTATGCTACAATTAGTTACCCGTGTTTTTTGCAAGTAAACAAGGAAAGAACCTATGTTCTTCTCGATATCCGCAACTTTTATGTTCTTCCTCTGAATAAAACGCATTAGTCGATTCAGAATACAAACATTGGTAGCACCCGATTTCGTCGTTGTCGTCGTCTTCTTTTCCATATTCTTAATCTTCTTCTTTATCTTCTTCCCAGATAAATTGTTGGGGTTATCATTTTCAGAATTTGTGAAACTTTTTGTAGACGACGTCAATGACAAAACCGGCTGCTACCAATGTTTGTATTCTGAGTCGACTGATGCGTTTTATTCAGAGGAAGAACATAGAAGTTGCTGATATCGAGAACAACATAGGTTCTTTCCTTGTTTACCTTCAAAAAACACAGGAAACTAATTGTATCATAATTCAATTGGCCAGAAAGATAAGATATTTTCGTAAATTACACAAAAATATTACCAATAACACCAAAACGCTTCCCAACACTTCTGATGCACTTGAAATTTACAAATTGGCAAATGATATATGGGTGAAAGAAAAATCTTTAGATATATTTATCCTAAACCAACTGTTACTTACTCTCAAAACCATGGATGAGACATGCCGAGAACTTAATATTAAGCGTGCTGAGCTGCGTCGCATCATTAAATTAGTATGTCCGCACAATGATTCCCTAGTTGATTAAATCTATTGTTTAAGTTTATATTTCGATTATTTCTTTTTCTATTGTATCGAGTAAGTTGCTATTAAATATGTGTTATGAGCCACATTTGGAATTTAATTTCATTATTAACATAGTTATTTAATTTATATTACTAAGTTAAGTTATTGAATTTAATTTAGCTAATAGTTGTTATTCGAGTTTATGTAAGGAATCTTCCAAAGCTCTTCCTTATGATTAAGATACCTTCTTGGCCATAAACAAAAACAACTAAAACCGTGAATAAGACTAATAAATAGAACTAAATAATAACTAACTCCTACAATTGTAGCATACAAAAACCACTACTTCAATAACTTAACTTAGTAACATAAATTAAATAACTAGGTCAATAATGAAATTAGATTCCAAACGTGGCTCATAATACATATGTAATAACAACTTTCACGATACAACTGAAAAAGTAACAAACCAAATATAAACTTAAACAGTAGATTTAATCAGCTAGAATCATTGTGCGGAATTTAGAATCACGATACAACTGAAATTAGAATCATTGTGCGGAATTTACTAATTTAATGATGCGACGCAGCTCATCACGCTTAATATTAAGTTCTCGGGATGTCTCATCCATGCTTTTGAGATTAAGTAACAGTTGGTTTAGGAAATATTTATCCAAAAATTTTTCTTTTCCTAATATATCATTTGCCAATTTGTAAATTTCAAGTGCACCAGAAGTGTTGGGAAGCGTTTTGGTGTTATTGGTAATATCTTTGTGTAATTTACGAAAATATCTTATCTTTCTATCTAATTGAATTATGCTACAATTAGTTACCCGTGTTTTTTGCAAGTAAACAAGGAAAGAACCTATGTTCTTCTCGATATCCGCAACTTTTATGATCTTCCTCTGAATAAAACGCATCAGTCGACTCAAAATACAAATATTGGTAGCAGTCGGTTTCGTCATTGTCATCGTCTTCTTTTCCATATTCTTAATCTTCTTCTTTATCTTCTTCCTAGATAAATTGATGAGGTTATCATCTTCAGAATTTGTGAAAATTTTCGTAGACGACGTCAATTACAAAACCGACTGCTACCAATGTTTGTATTCTGAGTCGACTGATGCGTTTTATTCAGAGGAACAACATAGAAGTTGCTGATATCGAGAACAACATAGGTTCTTTCCTTGTTTACCTTCAAAAAACACGGGAAACTAATTGTATCATAGTTCAAATAGACAGAAAGATAAGATATTTTCGTAAATTACACAAAGATATTACCAATAACACCAAAACGCTTTCCAACACTTCTGATGCACTTGAAATTTACAAATTCGCAAATGATATATGGGTGAAAGAAAAATCTTTGGATAAATTTATCCTAAACCAACTGTTACTTACTCTCAAAAACATGGATGAGACATCCCGAGAACTTAATATTAAGCGTGCTGAGTTGCGTCGCATCATTAAATTAGTATGTCTGCACAATGATTCCCTAGTTGATTAAATCTACTGTTTAAGTTTATATTTCGATTATTTCTTTTTCCGTTGTATCGAGTAAGTTGCTATTAAATATGTGTTATGAGCCACATTTGGAATTTAATTTCATTATTAACATAGTTATTTCATTTATGTTACTAAGTTAAGTTATTGAATTTAATTTAGCTAATAGTTGTTATTCGAGTTTATGTAAGGAATCTTCCAAAGCTCTTCCTTATGATTAAGATACCTTCTTCGCCATAAACAAAAACAACTAAAACCGTGAATAAGACTAATAAATAGAACTAAATAATAACTAACTCCTACAATTGTAGCATACAAAAACCACTACTTCAATAACTTAACTTAGTAACATAAATTAAATAACTAGGTCAATAATGAAATTAGATTCCAAACGTGGCTCATAGCACATATGTAATAACAACTTTCACGATACAACTGAAAAAGTAAGAAACGAAATATAAACTTAAACAGTAGATTTAATCAGCTAGGGAATCATTGTGCGGAATTTACTAATTTAATGATGCGACGCAGCTCAGCACAATGATTCCCTAGTTGATTAAATCTATTGTTTAAGTTTATATTTCGATTATTTCTTTTTCTATTGTATCGAGTAAGTTGCTATTAAATATGTGTTATGAGCCACATTTGGAATTTAATTTCATTATTAACATAGTTATTTAATTTATATTACTAAGTTAAGTTATTGAAGTAGTGGTTTTTGTATGCTACAATTGTAGGAGTTAGTTATTATTTATTGAAGCAGCTCAGCACGCTTAATATTAAGTTTTCGGGATGTCTCATCCATGGTTTTGAGATTGAGTAACAGTTGGTTTAGGAAAAATTTATCCAAAAATTTTTCTTTTCCCCATATATTATTTGCCAATTTGTAAATTTCAAGTGCATCAGAAGTGTTGGGAAGTGTTTTGGTGTTATTGGTAATATCTTTGTATAATTTACGAAAATATCTTATCTTTCTATCTAATTGAATTATGCTACAATTAGTTACCCGTGTTTTTTGCAAGTAAACAAGGAAATAACCTATGTTCTTCTCGATATCCGCAACTTTTATGTTCTTCCTCTGAATAAAACACATTAGTCGATTCAGAATACAAACATTGGTAGCACCCGATTTCGTCGTTGTCGTCGTCTTCTTTTCCACATTCTTACTCTTCTTCTTTATCTTCTTCCCAAATAAATTGTTGGGATTATCATCTTCATAATTTGTGAAACTTTTTGTAGACGACGTCAATGACAAAACCGGCTGCTACCAATGTTTGTATTCTGAGTCGACTGATGCGTTTTATTCAGAGGAAGAACATAGGAGTTGCTGATATCGAGAAGAACATAGGTTCTTTCCTTGTTTACCTTCAAAAAACACGGGAAACTAATTGCATCATAATTCAATTAGACAGAAAGATAAGATATTTTCGTAAATTACACAAAAATATTACCAATAACACCAAAACGCTTCCCAACACTTCTGATGCACTTGAAATTTACATATTGGCAAATGATATATGGGTGAAAGAAAAATCTTTAGATATATTTATCCTAAACCAATTGTTACTTACTCTCAAAACCATGGATGAGACATCCCGAGAACTTAATATTAAGCGTGCTGAGTTGCGTCGCATCATTAAATTAGTATGTCCGCACAATGATTCCCTAGTTGATTAAATCTATTGTTTAAGTTTATGTTTTGATTATTTCTTTTTCTGTTGTATCGAGTAAGTTGCTATTAAATATGTGTTATGAGCCACGTTTGGAATTTAATTTCATTATTAACATAGTTATTTAATTTATATTACTAAGTTAAGTTATTGAATTTAATTTAGCTAATAGTTGTTATTCGAGTTTATGTAAGGAATCTTCCAAAGCTCTTCCTTATGATTAAGATACCTTCTTGGCCATAAACAAAAACAACTAAAACCGTGAATAAGACTAATAAATAGAACTAAATAATAAATAACTCCTACAATTGTAGCATACAAAAACCACTACTTCAATAACTTAACTTAGTAACATAAATTAAATAACTAGGTCAATAATGAAATTAGATTCCAAACGTGGCTCATAGCACATATGTAATAACAACTTTCACGATACAACTGAAAAAGTAACAAACCAAATATAAACTTAAACAGTAGATTTAATCAGTTAGGGAATCATTGTGCGGAATTTACTAATTTAATGATGCGACGCAGCTCAGCACGCTTAATATTAAGTTTTCGGGATGTCTCATCCATGGTTTTGAGATTAAGTAACAGTTGGTTTAGGAAAAATTTATCCAAAATTTTTTCTTTTCCCCATATATCATTTGCCAATTTGTAAATTTCAAGTGCATCAGAAGTGTTGGGAAGTGTTTTGGTGTTATTGGTAATATCTTTGTGTAATTTACGAAAATATCTTATCTTTCTATCTAATTGAATTATGAAAGTGCAGGTTTTCTGGAATCAATGTTAGACGGTGCAATGTTAGACGATGTTGGGTTAACATTGGATAACATTGAAAGCCGAGAGCTTTTGTGAAAACTGTTCTTTAGTTGCCAAAATTAAGTTTTTCATTTATTCACCTATTAATCAAGTTCCACGGTTTTAGTTGTTTATGTTTATGTCCAGGAAAGTATCTTAAACATAAGGAAGAGCTTTGGAAGATTCCTTACTTGAAGTTTCCATAATTCAAGCTAAGTTGAATAGTCAACTCACACGGTTTCAAAAGAAGGAAACAATATTGGATTCTCTGCAACTGTGATTCTTTCCAAGATTCTGCGAATTGAAGAAGTTGTGTTGCCTTGTTAAATCAGTAACAATGGAAACACGTTCTCAGGAAAGATTTGAAGTTCACAAAGAAGGCAATATTCAACAAGGAAACAACAAGAGTTACCAAAACTGTGAACAACACATCTTGGCGTTCAAGACTCAATAAATCTATAAAGATGTGAAGTTCATCAAGATGAAGACAAGACAATCGTGCCAATAATCCAAGGGATTAATTATTCTTTGTATTGTCTTCATTTTGTTTTGCGAAGTTTTTGTATCAACTGCTTAAGTCTAGTCCATAGAAGTTAAGTAGTTCTTACTTGTCTGCTTCGTTGAGTCCGATAAACAAAGAGCGTGAGTGAATTGTTGTGAGGAACGTTTTTGATAAAACCTTTATGGTTATTTCGCCTAAGGCTCGGAAGTTTTTAATTATATTGAAAACTTCTTAAAATTATATCTTCTTGTGTTCTTACTTCCGCTGCACATTATTATTATCAAGAAGATCAAAATAGAGTTAAGGCAATTCCAGCTTAACTCTCAAAAAGTGTTGTGTCAATCCACGGTCCTACAATTTCAATTGGCGTCAGAGCCAAACACCGACTACACTGGTGGTTTGGAGGTGATACAACACCATGGACAGTGTCAATCCTAATACCAACAGGATCCCAGTTTTGGATGGCTCCAATTATGCATATTGGAAGATCAGGATGAGGTCTCACATCAAAGCTATTGATATTCGAGCCTGGCAATCCGTGATCAATGGATACTCTCTTCCAACATTACCAAGAGATGGTGAAGGTGATCTAGTTCCAAAACCAGAAGCAGACTGGACAGCAGCAGAGGTAAGTCTCTATAACTCTAATGAAAAAGCTCTTAATGCTATCTTTAGTTGGGTTAATCATCACATGTTCAAGTTAATCCAGAACTGTACAAAAGCCAAACATGCTTGGGATATACTTGAATTACATTGTGAAGGAGATTCTGCTGTTAAAGATTCTAAATACAGACAACTGCTTTTGCAATTTGAAAAACTTGAGATGGGAGAAGATGAGAGTGTTGACAGTTATTTTGAGAAAATTCTTGATATTGCTAACCAATGTGAAAATCTAGGTTTTGCTATGACTAATCAAGAAATGGTTTACAAAGCTATGAGAACACTGTCATCTAAATGTGCTCTCAAGAAAATTGCAATGAGTGAATCTAGAAACCTTGCTAATCTACAATTTCAAGTCTTGATGAATACTCTTAGAGAATTTGAGATGGAGCTTGCCTCACAACCTAGCAAACATAGGGTTGTTGCTTTAAGAGGTTCAAATCTTGACAATGAAAGTGATGATGATTTTGAAATAATTTCTTCAAACTATGGGAAAATTACTAAGAAGTTCAATAAGTTGAATCTTAAAGGAAAAGGTAAAGAGAAGAACCTTAGTAATAGTTCCACAGGTTATAAGAAATTACCTCCTAAGTTTGTGAAGTACATGGCATCAAAACCTACTCCTTTAGAAGCTGATAAGTTAAAAGATGTTCAATGTTTTGAATGTAAAGGATATGGTCACATGGCTAATGAATGTGCTAACACTCTTAGAAAAAGAGGAAATTCTCATTGGGTTTGTGTAGATGATTTCAATGAAGATGACTTTAGTTCTGGAGAAGCTGAAGAACAATGAGAAGAGGTTCAAACTGCTGCGCTACTCACTCAGATTGACTGGACACCAGAGGACTCCCTGAACTGCTTCGGATCTCAATGTTACCCCAACATTCAGGATCCAACATCAGAACATGAGACATTCCTTGCAGATTGGGATGAAATTGATAATGATTCTGAACCTTATCTTGTGTCCTACTTTGATGAAGCTAACTTTGATTGTTTTCATGGTACAGTGGATCTAGATGAAGAATACTTCTTTGAAGGTGAAATGTCCCAGGAGGAAATCATAGAAGACCTGAAGTCTATCTACCACAAACTGCTGCTTGAGAATCACAAACTCATCAAGAGCAACAAAAGCTTGAAGGAAGAGATTGAATGCATGAAGGAGATGCTGAAGCTGTATGAGAAAGACCTTGACAAAACTGAGGCTGAGCTGAAAGAGGTAAAGGTAAATTTAGATAAAGCTGAACAAACCATTAACAAATGGAACTCCTCTACATCTATACTGGATGAAGTGCTGAGTATGGGAAATCAAGGTAAAAATGGTTTGGGCTATGTTGAGAAATCTTCCTCTGAAGATGTTAATTCTGTCTACTTGAATGCTGGTTTCATCAAGGATAGCAATAACTTGAGTTGTGAAATCTCTTCCCACACTGTGAAAAGGCCTACTTTTATCTGTCAATATTGTTTTCAACCTGGTCACATTAAGCCTTATTGTAAAAAATATAAAATTTTGATTGAGAAGAAAACAATAATTAATAGTTGTACCAATGTTAGGAAAACCTCTGATCTGAATGTTATCCCAACATTAGGTAACAAATCTGAAGGACATAAAAGTAGAACCTGGACTGAGAAGATAAAAACTCCTAAGGTTAAAATTGTTTGCAATGTTGTCTTTTCTGCTGTTTACTCTAACCTTGCAGGTAAGTGGTATTTTGACAATGGATGCTCAAGGCACATGACTGGAAACATTGACAACCTGAAAAATGTAATCCCTTTGACTGTTGGAACAGTTACCTATGGAGGAGGCACCAAAGGGAAAATCATTGGAAAAGGAGTACTGGATGTTGAAGGATTTCCACCACTCAAGGATGTGTTGTTGGTTGAAGGATTGAAAGCAAATTTAATTAGCATAAGTCAACTTTGTGATGACAATCTGCTAGTTACTTTTGATAAAAGTTCATGTGAAGTGTTTAATAGTGACAATGTCTGTGTCATGACAGGTACAAGATCAAAGGATAACTGCTATCTTGCTCAAGATGAAGCAGAATACTACCATGCCAGGGTAGATGAATCTGTCATGTGGCACAAGAAGTTAGGACATGTGCACTATAGGAATCTGGAAAAACTACAGAAGTTAGAGGTTGTAAGAAGACTGCCTAAGTTGACTAGCCCAGGTAAAATTATTTGTGAAGACTGCCTGAAAGGTAAACAAACAAAAGCTGTTCATCCACCACTTCAGGTACAAAGTACTAACCCTAGAACTAATAAGTGCTTTGAATTGCTACATATGGATCTCATGGGTCCTATTGAGGTTAGTAGCCTGAATGGTAAGAAGTATGCTTTTGTTATTGTTGATGATTTTTCAAGATATACATGGATTAAATTTTTGAAAGAAAAATCAGAGGCATTCAACACATTCAAAACTTTGCATGCTAGTATTAAAAATCTTTATGGCACTTCTGTAGGAAGAATTAGGTCTGACCATGGAAAAGAGTTTGAGAATGCTAGCTTTGCTAATTTCTGTGAATCTAAAGGCATTTTCCATGAGTTCTCTGCACCTAAAACACCTCAGCAAAATGGTATTGCTGAGAGGAAGAATAGAACACTTCAAGAGATGGCTAGAGTTATGTTGAATTCTAAAAACCTATCTAAGAAACTCTGGGCTGAAGCTTTGAATACTGCATGTCATATTAGTAATAGAGTTTATCTTAGACCTGGTACTACTATGACACCTTATGAAATCTTGAAGGGTTCAAAACCAACAGTAGCACACTTTCATGAATTTGGTATTAACTGCTATTTGCTAAAAGATAGAGACTATTTGAGCAAATTTGATTCCAAAAGTGAAAAGTGTATATTTGTTGGATATTCTCCTAATAGTGCTGCTTTCAGGGTCTACAATCCAAGATTGCATACTATTCAAGAATCAGTGAATGTCATATTTGATGATTTAACTGTTTCTGCAGGTACTGAAGAAGTCATTGGTTCAGATGTTACTCCAACATTGGACTCAACATTGAACACAGACGCTGGAGATGTTGAACTGGAAACTGGAACTAATGTTGACTTAACACCAGAAACCCCCAATGTTAGGCCAACATCTGTGCTGTCAGATTCTGAAGATGAAGTGATTCCTGTATCCAGAAGAGATCCCCCTCTTAGAATACAAAGAGATCATCCAGCCTCTCAAGTAATTGGTCAAATTACTGAAAGAGTAAGAACACGCAACAAAGAAAGGGTAAATTACAAGGATATGGCTAAGTTGTGTGTTTGTATGTCTTCTTCATGTACTATTGAAAATGCTTCTTGTTTTGTGTCCTCCATTGAACCTAAGATTGTAACTGAAGCTCTTAATGATAGTTACTGGATTAATGCCATGCAAGAGGAACTCTTACAATTCACCAAAAACAGAGTTTGGAATCTAGTACCTAGGCCATCACATGTGAATGTAATAGGTACAAAATGGATTTTCAAAAATAAAACTGATGAGAATGGTGTAATTATGAGGAACAAAGCTAGGTTGGTTGCACAAGGTTATACTCAGGTAGAAGGTATAGATTTTGATGAGACTTTTGCTCCAGTAGCTAGGATAGAATCAATTAGATTACTTCTTGCTATTGCTTGCTGTCTTAGAATTAAACTCTACCAAATGGATGTTAAAGGTGCCTTTCTGAATGGTTTAATTGACAAAGAGGTTTATGTAGAACAACCTAAAGGCTTTACTGACCCTAAACATCCTGACCATGTGTACAAACTTGAAAAGGCTTTGTATGGTTTAAAACAGGCCCCTAGAGCTTGGTATGAGAGGCTAACTGATTTTCTGTTAGGCCTAAGTTTCAATAGAGGAGATGGAGATAGAACACTATTTGTCCTTAGAAAAAGTTCTGATATATGCATTGCTCAAATATATGTGGATGATATTGTATTTGGCTCTACTAACAAGTCTACTTTAGACAAATTTGTTGAGTCTATGACAAGAACATTTGAGATGAGCATGATTGGTGAACTTAACTACTTTCTGGGACTGCAAGTCAAGCAGCTGGAGAATGGTATCTTCCTGAACTAGGAGAAGTATGCAAGGAATCTGGTGAAGAGATTTGAGCTACAAGAATCAAAGCCTTGCAAAACTCCTATGTCCTCTTCAGTGAAGATAACAAAAGATGGCACTGGTAGCAATGTTGACCCAACATTGTACAGATCCATGATTGGTAGTTTGCTATATCTCTCTGCCTCTAGACCTGACATCATGTTTTCAGTATGTGTTTGTGCTAGGTACCAAGCTGATCCAAAGCAATCTCATTTGATTGCTGTGAAGAGGATCCTTAGATATATCTCTAGAACTTCACCATTAGGCATCTGGTACTCTTATGACACTAACACTAACTTGGTTGGTTTCAGTGACTCTGACTGGGCAGGTGATATGGATGATAGGAAATCCACAAGTGGGGGTTGTTTTTATTTGGGGAATAATTTGGTCTCCTGGTATAGCAAGAAGCAGAACTGTGTTTCATTATCAACTGCTGAATCAGAATATGTAGCAGCTGGCAGCTGCGTTACCCAACTTGTGTGGCTCAAACACATGCTTTCAGATTATGGGCTAGATAGTGATACACTTCTCATGTTCTGTGACAATCTAAGTGCCATAAGTATCTCTAGGAATCCTGTCCAACATTCTAGAACTAAGCATATAGACATAAGGCATCATTTCCTAAGAGATATGGTAGAGGACAAAATAATCAACATTGAACATATTGAGACAACAAATCAGCTAGCTGATATGTTTACTAAACCTTTAGATAGTGAGAGATTCTTCAGCCTGAGGAAATCTCTTGGCATGTGTGATATGTGAAAATGTTGAGAAAACCAGTGTTGTCATAACACCACTGACTAGCACTGGTATATTGGTTGTGGTGTAGTAGGTATTCTGTTGTCATTCCTTTGTTGTGTTGCATTCCTTGTGAGTCTCATTTTTTCACTGTTTTGTCATATTTGGTTTGTGTGGTTGAACTCTTTGATTAACAACTCTCTCTAGTTATCAGTTTCACATCTTTGGTTTTGAAAAAGTTAATAAAACTCTTCTGTTTGTCTGAGGTTGTGATTACCTAACATATGGAGAAGCTGGGATACACAAAGTTCACTACTTTGTTGTCTATTCAGTTGTGTCTTATTCATATGGAAGGTGTACAGGACATGTGGAGAAGCTGGGGTGCATGATGTTGACAGCTTCACTGTTACTCAGTTGTGCTTATTTACATGTTTCTGTTTGTTTGGCCAAGGAACACATGAGGGTGATCTTTTCTACTAAGGTGTTTGAGGTTTCGATTTCTTACATTTAGTAGCACTGATCACTTGGTGATTCTCTTGAATGCAGGTTGGTAAACAAGTATGCATAAGAAATTGGGGTGTTGGGGTGCATGATAAATGAATTGCCAACATTCAAGGCCTTTGTACTTGCCTAACTTGCTGATGTTAATGTTGTTACTGGGGTGTGTGGAGTTCAGGCTGCCCTCATTCAGTTGCGACATTAACTTTGTGTTTAGCAACCTTCAGTTTTTGTTCAGATGAGTTATGAAAATAATAAAGATTTTAAAGAGATGTGACTGTGCTGGTTTGAGGAGTTTTTCATTTGTGTTTACCATCTACCTATTTGACATTACTTTGTTGCATTCATATAGAACTGCATTGTTTTCTTTCTTGTTTGTGAGTTGTGTAGGTTTAGGCTTAGGGGGAGCATAATTCATGTGTTGAGGCATACAATTTGGGTGACATACTGCAGGTGACACACTGATCTGTGACTTTCTATGCTGTGGAAGTGAATTGTTCCTTGAATTCATAACTGCTTATCTCTGTGTGTTTCTTGTTATCTATGTTACTTACTCATGATTTTAATCTGAACAATATGTCTGAGGTACTCACTTGCTATATTGGTTAAGTTTCAGATGTTATTTGGATGTATCTCAAGCTCTCACATGAATTTGCCTTGGTGAAGCCTGTACCTCCACCTTCGGTTTTGAATGTTATTGAATGTTATCCCAACATTGTGCACAGACTGAGGTCAACATTGAAAACAGGAACTTATAAGTTTTCAGTTTTTTTTTTCTGAAAACCGCTCTGGTTAACTGTTATTTTAACATCAACACGTGTGCGCGGGAAAACATAGTGGGAAAGTTTTATTTGTTTCAAATTTGGTAACTGCCCATTAACATTCTCTCTCTCTCTTATTCACGGTTATCATCGAAATCAAAACCCTATTTTCCTTAATTAAACTTGCAAGTTCCTTATTTGTGCCTATTTTGCAAAATTTACTCTCAAAATTCTCTTGATCTTCTCTGCGATTACTCTCAAAATCTCTGTACTAACAATGGCAAGCAAGTCCCCCATGCAAACTCTTGCAGATGTTGCCCTAGGAAGCGAACCCACTGCTGCACGCACTCGCTCACACACTAGAAGTGCTGCTGCAAAAACAGTTGAGGCCCCTGTTGCTGACAAGAGGAAGGCGATTCCCTATGTGCGACGAGGAAAGAAGACCAAACAGGGAGAATCGACCTCCAATGTTGAGACAACAGTGGAACCAACCACTCCCATCACCAATGAGCCTGAAACTGAGGTAAACGCTGCTGAACCCACTCCTGAATTTGATGCTGATATACCTGTTGAGGGGGAGGGCAGTGGTTTTGTTGAAAAATCTGTAGAGGTGTCTGCGGATGAGTCTGTTGACAAGATGGTGAGGAAGTGGATTAGGGCTCAAAATAAAAAGAGAAAGGGCAATGGTGAGAAATTGAAAAATATGTCTGAGTCTGATAAGGCTAGGGCTGAGGCCAGGAAAAGACAGTCTGAGAGATCAGCTAAGAAGAGGGCTGTTGAGGAGGAGAAGAAAGCTGAGGAAGAGAAGAAGGTTGCTGCTGCTGCTGAGAGAAAGAGGAAGGGAAAGCAAGTGATGGAAGAGGAAGTAGAGGTGTTGGATGTTGAGGATGAGGAAGAAGAAGAGAAGAAGGAAGAGGAGACTGAGGAGGAGCAGGATGTTGCTGCTAATGTTGGGGCAACATCAGGAACAGAGGAGTACACTGATGGGCTATATGTGGTCTACCCTGAGGAGGAAGAGGACTACTATTCTCCCTACTATCTCTCTCAAGAGTTGGAGAAGAAGTGGGATTCCTTCAAAAGAAGGGAGATTCACACTGAAAGTGCTATAGAGATGGCCAGTTTCAAAGAGAACAAAGTGATGGACTTGCTGGAAGCAAGAGAGCTGCAACAATCAGTGATGGAGCTGAGTGACTATGCTCCTCAGATTGTCATGGAGTTCTACCTCAATCTCTCCAAGTGGATTAGGGACTACAGATCTCCAAAGTTTGGAAAGGCTTGGGTGAGGGGGAAAGTCTTCAACATTGACCCCTACACCATCAACAAGGTATGTGGCTTCCCTACTACTGATGAATCTGAGGACCCCTATTATGATGATGTAATTGAGGACTTGACTGGAGGGTTGGTCAAAATCTGGAGAGATGCTCTGCCAACCACAAAACTCACCTCCCTGAGTGCTGTCTTGCACAAGATAGCTTGCTTCAACTGGCTCCCGAGCAAGAATGTGACTGTACTTACCAAGGAATCAGCAATCTTGGTGTACAAAATCAAAAATGGGCTAGCTGTAAATATGGGGGAGAGGATTTTGAAGTCTATGTCTGAAGTTGCTGGAAGGAAGAATGGGATGCTACCCTATCCCTCACTCATCTGCAAAATCCTTGGCAGTCAAGGATTTAAGACAAGTGTCACTGTGGGCTGGAGGAAGAATGATTCAGAATTAACTATTCTCCCAAGCTACTTGTCTGGATCAAGGGTGAGAGACCTTCCATGGAATCCACAAGGAGTGGTGAGACCAAGAACTGAGCAGAAAAGGGCTAAGGAGTTTGCTGGAACTTCAGTGCCAATGTCCAAAGAAGAGGATTGCCTGGTTATCACTTCTGCTTTTGTGGATCATATGCTGAATTGGTATAGGGGGCAGATTGCTGACACTCAGAGGGAGATCGAAGAGAGGAAGGAACACCTCAAAGAACTGGAGGACATTGTGAAAAATTTGGAGGACCTCCCGTCTTCACAAAAAGGGGGAGAGTAGTTCCAATTTTAATTTTTGACTTCTTGTTTTTGTTTTGTTTCCTATGAACTGCTAATATCTTTGAACTGCTGGTACATTAATCTCTATTTTGGTTTTATCTGATCAAGGGGCTTGTTCTTGATATCTAGCTATGGCCTGTAACTCTAAGTACTACTGATGAACTGCTCTAATTGTTCTTAACTGCTATTCCTTGTGAAGGAATTTTTTGAACTGTTCTTATTGTTAACCTTTATGCAGGAAACTTACTGGTTTCAATGTTGAGGCAACATTGATGAATGTTGAGGTCTGAACATATGTACATATGTGGTTGTTGTGATGACCTTTATTCATGTCTTTGTTAAATTAACTTTGATTATGATATCTTGTATTAAGGGGGAGCAGTTTGGTAGTTTAATTTGTTTCTTGTTGATTATAACTTTCTGGATATAAGACTTGATTGGAACAGGTATTGGTTTTGTGAAGAAAGGCAAAAAGGGGGAGATTAAAAGTGCAGGTTTTCTGGAATCAATGTTAGACGGTGCAATGTTAGACGATGTTGGGTTAACATTGGATAACATTGAAAGCCGAGAGCTTTTGTGAAAACTGTTCTTTAGTTGCCAAAATTAAGTTTTGCCTTTATTCACCTATTAATCAAGTTCCACGGTTTTAGTTGTTTATGTTTATGTCCAGGAAAGTATCTTAAACATAAGGAAGAGCTTTGGAAGATTCCTTACTTGAAGTTTCCATAATTCAAGCTAAGTTGAATAGTCAACTCACACGGTTTCAAAAGAAGGAAACAATATTGGATTCTCTGCAACTGTGATTCTTTCCAAGATTCTGCGAATTGAAGAAGTTGTGTTGCCTTGATAAATCAGTAACAATGGAAACACGTTCTCAGGAAAGATTTGAAGTTCACAAAGAAGGCAATATTCAACAAGGAAACAACAAGAGTTACCAAAACTGTGAACAACACATCTTGGCGTTCAAGACTCAAGAAATCTATAAAGATGTGAAGTTCATCAAGATGAAGACAAGACAATCGTGCCAATAATCCAAGGGATTAATTATTCTTTGTATTGTCTTCATTTTGTTTTGCGAAGTTTTTGTATCAACTGCTTAAGTCTAGTCCATAGAAGTTAAGTAGTTCTTACTTGTCTGCTTCGTTGAGTCCGATCAACAAAGAGCGTGAGTGAATTGTTGTGAGGAACGTTTTTGATAAAACCTTTATGGTTATTTCGCCTAAGGCTCGGAAGTTTTTAATTATATTGAAAACTTCTTAAAATTATATCTTCTTGTGTTCTTACTTCCGTTGCACATTATTATTATCAAGAAGATCAAAATAGAGTTAAGGCAATTCCAGCTTAACTCTCAAAAAGTGTTGTGTCAATCCACGGTCCTACAATTTCAAATTATGCTACAATTAGTTACCCGTGTTTTTTGCAAGTAAACAAGGAAAGAACCTATGTTCTTCTCGATATCCGCAACTTTTATTTTCTTCCTCTGAATAAAACGCATTAGTCGATTCAGAATACAAACATTGGTAGCACCCGATTTCGTCGTTGTCGTCGTCTTCTTTTCCATATTCTTAATCTTCTTCTTTATCTTCTTCCCAGATAAATTGTTGGGGTTATCATCTTCATAATTTGTGAAACTTTTTGAAGACGACGTCAATGACAAAACCGGCTGCTACCAATGTTTGTATTCTGAGTCGACTGATGCGTTTTATTCAGAGGAAGAACATAGAAGTTGCTGATATCGAGAAGAACATAGGTTCTTTCCTTGTTTACCTTCAAAAAACACGGGAAACTAATTGCATCATAATTCAATTAGACAGAAAGACAAGATATTTTCGTAAATTACACAAAAATATTACCAATAACACCAAAACGCTTCCCAACACTTCTGATGCACTTGAAATTTACAAATTGGCAAATGATATATGGGTGAAAGAAAAATCTTTAGATATATTTATCCTAAACCAACTGTTACTTACTCTCAAAAACATGGATGAGACATCCCGAGAACTTAATATTAAGCGTGCTGAGCTGCGTCGCATCATTAAATTAGTATGTCCGCACAATGATTCCCTAGTTGATTAAATCTATTGTTTAAGTTTATGTTTTGATTATTTCTTTTTCTGTTGTATCGAGTAAGTTGCTATTAAATATGTGTTATGAGCCACGTTTGGAATTTAATTTCATTATTAACATAGTTATTTAATTTATATTACTAAGTTAAGTTATTGAATTTAATTTAGCTAATAGTTGTTATTCGAGTTTATGTAAGGAATCTTCCAAATCTCTTCCTTATGATTAAGATACCTTCTTGGCCATAAACAAAAACAACTAAAACCGTGAATAAGACTAATAAATAGAACTAAATAATAAATAACTCCTACAAATGTAGCATACAAAAACCACTACTTCAATAACTTAACTTAGTAAACTAAATTAAATAACTAGGTCAATAATGAAATTAGATTCCAAACGTGGCTCATAGCACATATGTAATAACAACTTTCACGATACAACTGAAAAAGTAACAAACCAAATATAAACTTAAACAGTAGATTTAATCAGTTAGGGAATCATTGTGCGGAATTTACTAATTTAATGATGCGACGCAGCTCAGCACACTTAATATTAAGTTCTCGGGATGTCTCATCCATGGTTTTGAGATTAAGTAACAGTTGGTTTAGGAAATATTTATCCAAAATTTTTTCTTTTCCTCATATATCATTTGCCAATTTGTAAATTTCAAGTGCATCAGAAGTGTTGGGAAGCGTTTTTGTGTTATTGGTAATATCTTTGTGTAATTTACGAAAATATCTTATCTTTCTATCTAATTGAATTATGCTACAATTAGTTACCCGTGTTTTTTGCAAGTAAACAAGGAAAGAACCTATGTTCTTCTCGATATCAGCAACTTTTATGTTCTTCCTCTGAATAAAACGCATCAGTCGACTCAAAATACAAATATTGGTAGCAGTCGGTTTCGTCATTGTCATCGTCTTCTTTTCCATATTCTTAATCTTCTTCTTTATCTTCTTCCTAGATAAATTGATGGGGTTATCATCTTCAGAATTTGTGAAACTTTTCGTAGACGACGTCAATGACAAAACCGGCTGCTACCAATGTTTGTATTCTGAGTCGACTGATGCGTTTTATTCAGAGGAACAACATAGAAGTTGCGGATATCGAGAATAACATAGGTTCTTTCCTTGTTTACCTTCAAAAAACACGGGAAACTGATTGTATCATAGTTCAAATAGACAGAAAAATAAGATATTTTCGTAAATTACACAAAAATATTACCAATAACACCAAAACGCTTCCCAACACTTCTGATGCACTTGAAATTTACAAATTGGAAAATGATATATGGGTGAAAGAAAAATCTTTGGATAAATTTATCATAAACCAACTGTTACTTACTCTCAAAACCATGGATGAGACATCCCGAGAACTTAATATTAAGTGTGCTGAGCTGCGTCGCATCATTAAATTAGTATGTCCGCACAATGATTCCCTAGTTGATTAAATCTATTGTTTAAGTTTATATTTCAATTATTTCTTTTTCCGTTGTATCGAGTAAGTTGCTATTAAATATGTGTTATGAGCCACGTTTGGATTTTAATTTCATTATTAACATAGTTATTGAAGTTATGTTACTAAGTTTAATTATTGAATTTAATTTAGCTAATAGTTGTTATTCGAGTTTATGTAAGGAATCTTCCAAAGCTCTTCCTCATGATTAAGATACCTTCTTGAACATAAACAAAAACAACTAAAACCGTGAATAAGACTAATAAATAGAACTAACTAATATCTAACTTCTACAATTGTGGCATACAAAAGTCACTACTTCAATAACTTAACTTAGTAACATAAATTAAATAACTATGTCAATAATGAAATTAGATTCCAAACGTGGCTCATAGCACATATGTAATAACTACTTTCACGATACAACTGAAAAAGTAACAAACCAAATATAAACTTAAGCAGTAGATTTAATCAGTTAGGGAATCATTGTGCGGAATTTACTAATTTAATGATGCGACGCAGCTCAGCACACTTAATATTAAGTTCTCGGGATGTCTCATCCATGGTTTTGAGATTAAGTAACAGTTGGTTTAGGAAATATTTATCCAAAATTTTTTCTTTTCCTCATATATCATTTGCCAATTTGTAAATTTCAAGTGCATCAGAAGTGTTGGGAAGCGTTTTGGTGTTATTGGTAATATCTTTGTGTAATTTACGAAAATATCTTATCTTTCTATCTAATTGAATTATGCTACAATTAGTTACCCGTGTTTTTTGCAAGTAAACAAGGAAAGAACCTATGTTCTTCTCGATATCAGCAACTTTTATGTTCTTCCTCTGAATAAAACGCATCAGTCGACTCAAAATACAAATATTGGTAGGAGTCGGTTTCGTCATTGTCATCGTCTTCTTTTCCATATTCTTAATCTTCTTCTTTATCTTCTTCCTAGATAAATTGATGGGATTATCATCTTCAGAATTTGTGAAACTTTTCGTAGACGACGTCAATGACAAAACCGGCTGCTACCAATGTTTGTATTCTGAGTCGACTGATGCGTTTTATTCAGTGGAACATCATAGAAGTTGCGGATATCGAGAATAACATAGGTTCTTTCCTTGTTTACCTTTAAAAAACACGGGAAACTGATTGTATCATAGTTCAAATAGACAGAAAAATAAGATATTTTCGTAAATTACACAAAGATATTACCAATAACACCAAAACGCTTCCCAACACTTCTGATGCACTTGAAATTTACAAATTGGAAAATGATATATGGGTGAAAGAAAAATCTTTGGATAAATTTATCCTAAACCAACTGTTACTTACTCTCAAAACCATGGATGAGACATCCCGAGAACTTAATATTAAGTGTGCTGAGCTGCGTCGCGTCATTAAATTAGTATGTCCGCATAATGATTCCCTAGTTGATTAAATCTATTGTTTAAGTTTATATTTCAATTATTTCTTTTTCCATTGTATCGAGTAAGTTGCTATTAAATATGTGTTATGAGCCACGTTTGGATTTTAATTTCATTATTAACATAGTTATTTAAGTTATGTTACTAAGTTAAGTTATTGAATTTAATTTAGCTAATAGTTGTTATTCGAGTTTATGTAAGGAATCTTCCAAAGCTCTTCCTCATGATTAAGATACCTTCTAGGCCATAAACAAAAACAACTAAAACCGTGAATAAGACTAATAAATAGAACTAACTAATAACTAACTCCTACAATTGTGGCATACAAAAGTCACTACTTCAATAACTTAACTTAGTAACATAAATTAAATAACTATGTCAATAATAAGATTAGATTCCAAACGTGGCTCATAGCACATATGTAATAACAACTTACACGATACAACGGAAAAAGTAACAAACGAAATATAAACTTAAACAATAGATTTAATCAGCTAGGGAATCATTGTGCGGAATTTACTAATTTAATGATGCGACGCATCTCAGCACGCTTAATATTAAGTTCTCGGGATGTCTCGTCCATTGTTTTGAGATTAAGTAACAGTTGGTTTAGGAAAAATTATTCAAAAATTTTTCTTTTCCCCATATATCATTTGCCAATTTGTAAATTTCAAGTGCATCAGAAGTGTTGGGAAGCGTTTTGGTGTTATTGGTAATATCTTTGTGTAATTTACGAAAATATCTTATCTTTCTGTCTAATTGAATTACGCTACAATTAGTTTCCCGTGTTTTTTGCAAGTAAACAAGGAAATAACCTATGTTCTTCTCGATATCAGCAACTTCTATGTTCTTCCTCTGAATAAAACGCATCAGTCGACTCAAAATACAAATATTGGTAGCAGTCGATTTCGTCGTTGTAGTCGTCTTCTTTTCCATATTCGTAATCTTCTTCTTTTTCTTCTTCCCAGATAAATTGCTGGGGTTATCATCTTCAGAATTTGTGAAACTTTTCGTAGACGACGTCGATGACAAAACTGGCTGCTACCAATGTTTGTATTCTGAGTCGACTGATGCGTTTTATTCAGAGGAAGAACATAGAAGTTGCTGATATCGAGAAGAACATAGGTTCTTTCCTTGTTTACCTTCAAAAAACACGGGAAACTAATTGTATCATAATTCAATTAGACAGAAAGATAAGATATTTTCGTAAATTACACAAAGATATTACCAATAACACCAAAACGCTTCCCAACACTTCTGATGCACTTGAAATTTACAAATTGGCAATGATATATGGGTGAAAGAAAAATCTTTGGATAAATTTTTCCTAAACCAACTATTATTTAATCTCAAAACCATGGATGAGACATCCCGAGAACTTAATATTAAGCGAGCTGAGCTGTGTCGCATCATTAAATTAGTAAAGTTCGCACAATGATTCCCTAGTTGATTAAATCTATTGTTTAAGTTTATATTTCGATTGTTACTTTTTCCGTGGTATCGTGTAAGTTGCTATTACATATGTGTTATGAGCCACGTCTGAAATTTAATTTCATTATTAACATAGTTATTTAATTTATTATACTTATCTTCTGTTACTAAGTTAAGTTATTGAAGTAGTGGCTTGTGTATGCCACAATTGTAGGAGTTAGTTATTATTTAGTTCTATTTATTAGACTTATTTAGCTAATAGTTGTTATTCGAGTTTATGTAAGGAATCTTCCAAAGCTCTTCCTTATGATTAAGATACCTTCTTGGCCATAAACAAAAACAACTAAAACCGTGAATAAGTCTAATAAATAGAACTAAATAATAACTAACTCCTACAATTGTGGCATACAAAAGTCACTACTTCAATAACTTAACTTAGTAACATAAATTAAATAACTATGTTAATAATGAAATTAGATTTCAAACGTGGCTCATAGCACATATGTAATAACATTTACCCGATAATACGGAAAAATTAACAAACGAAATATAAACTTTAACAATAGATTTAATCACCTAGGGAATCATTGTGCGAAATTTACTAATTTAATGATGCAACGCAGCTCAGCACGCTTAATATTAAGTTCTCGGGATGTCTTTTCCATGGTTTTGAGATTAAGTAACAGTTGGTTTAGGAAAAATTTATCCAAAAATTTTTCTGTTCCCCATATATCATTTGCTAATTTGTAAATTTCAAGTGCATCAAGATTGTTGGGAAGCGTTTTGATGTTATTGGTTATACCTTTGTGTAATTTACGAAAATATCTTTTCTTTCTGTCTAATTGAATTACGCTACAATTAGTTTCCCATGTTTTTTGCAAGTAAACAAGGAAAGAACCTATGTTCTTCTCGATATCAGCAACTTCTATGTTCTTCCTCTGAATAAAACGCATTAGTCGACTCAGAATACAAACATTGGTAGCAACCGGTTTCGTCGTTGTAGTAGTCTTCTTTTCCATATTCTTAATCTTCCTCTTTTTCTTCTTCCCAGATAAATTGCTGGGGTTATCATCTTCAGAATTTGTGAAACTTTTCGTAGACTACGTCAATGACAAAACCGGCTGCTACCGATGTTTGTATTATGAGTCGACTGATGCTTTTTATTCAGAGGAAGAACATAGAAGTTGCTGATATCGAGAAGAACATAGGTTCTTTCCTTGTTTACCTTCAAAAAACACGGGAAACTAATTGTATCATAATTCAATTAGACAGAAAGATAAGATATTTTCGTAAATTACACAAAGATATTACCAATAACACCAAAACGCTTCACAACACTTCTGATGCACTTGAAATTTACAAATTGGCAATGATATATGGGTGAAAGAAAAATCTTTGGATAAATATTTCCTAAACCAACTGTTATTTAATCTCAAAACCATGGATGAGACATCCCGAGAACTTAATATTAAGCGAGCTGAGCTGCGTCGCATTATTAAATTAGTAAAGTTCGCACAATGATTCCCTAGTTGATTAAATCTATTGTTTAAGTTTATATTTCGATTGTTACTTTTTCCGTTGTATCGTGTAAGTTGCTATTACATATGTGTTATGAGCCACGTTTGAAATTTAATTTCATTATTAACATAGTTATTTAATTTATGTTACTTATCTTCTGTTACTAAGTTAAGTTATTGAAGTAGTGGCTTGTGTATGCCACAATTGTAGGAGTTAGTTATTATTTAGTTCTATTTATTAGACTTATTTAGCTAATAGTTGTTATTCGAGTTTATGTAAGGAATCTTCCAAAGCGCTTCCTTATGATTACGATACCTTCTTGGCCATACACAAAAACAACTAAAACCGTGAATAAGTCTAATAAATAGAACTAAATAATAACTAACTCCTACAATTGTGGCATACAAAAGTCACTACTTCAATAACTTAACTTAGTAACCTAAATTAAATAACTATGTTAATAATGAAATTAGATTTGAAACGTGGCTCATAGCACATATGTAATAACATTTACACGATAATACGGAAAAATTAACAAATGAAATATAAACTTAAACAATAGATTTAATCACCTAGGGAATCATTGTGTGGAATTTACTAATTTAATGATGCGACGCAGCTCAGCACGCTTAATATTAAGTTCTCGGGATTTCTCATCCATGGTTTTGAGATTAAGTAACAGTTGGTTTAGGAAAAATTTATCCAAAAATTTTTCTGTTCCCCATATATTATTTGCTAATTTGTTAATTTCAAGTGCATCAAGATTGTTGGGAAGCGTTTTGGCGTTATTGGTTATATCTTTTTGTAATTTACGAAAATATCTTATCTTTCTGTCTAATTGAATTACGCTACAATTAGTTTCCCGTGTTTTTTGCAAGTAAACAAGGAAAGAACCTATGTT
Source organism: Linaria vulgaris (assembly GCA_948329865.1). NCBI lineage: Eukaryota > Viridiplantae > Streptophyta > Magnoliopsida > Lamiales > Plantaginaceae > Linaria > Linaria vulgaris. Next base: position 1,584,875 of record OX415253.1, on the reverse strand, counting down.
CTTCTCGATATCAGCAACTTCACTGTTCTTCCTCTGAATAAAACGCATTAGTCGACTCAGAATACAAACATTGGTAGCAGTCGGTTTCGTCGTTGTAGTAGTCTTCTTTTCCATATTCTTAATCTTCCTCTTTTTCTTCTTCCCAAATAAATTGCTGGGGTTATCATCTTCAGAATTTGTGAAACTTTTCGTAGACGATGTCAATGACAAAACCGGCTGCTACCGATGTTTGTATTATGAGTCGACTGATGCTTTTTATTCAGAGGAAGAACATAGAAGTTGCTGATATCGAGAAAACATAGGTTCTTTCCTTGTTTACCTTCAAAAAACACGGGAAACTAATTGTATCATAATTCAATTAGACAGAAAGATAAGATATTTTCGTAAATTACACAAAGATAGTACCAATAACACCAAAACGCTTCCCAACACTTCTGATGCACTTGAAATTTACAAATTGGCAATGATATATGGGTGAAAGAAAAATCTTTGGATAAATTTTTCCTAAACCAACTGTTATTTAATCTCAAAACCATGGATGAGACATCCCGAGAACTTAATATTAAGCGAGCTGAGCTGCGTCGCATCATTAAATTAGTAAAGTTCGCACAATGATTCCCTAGTTGATTAAATCTATTGTTTAAGTTTATATTTCGATTGTTACTTTTTCCGTTGTATCGTGTAAGTTGCTATTACATATGTGTTATAAGCCACGTTTGAAATTTAATTTCATTATAAACATAGTTATTTAATTTATGTTACTTTTCTTCTGTTACTAAGTTAAGTTATTGAAGTAGTGGCTTGTGTATGCCACAATTGTAGGAGTTAGTTATTATTTAGTTCTATTTATTATACTTATTTAGCTAATAGTTGTTATTCGAGTTTATGTAAGGAATCTTTCAAAGCTCTTCCTTATGATTAAGATACCTTCTTGGCCATAAACAAAAACAACTAAAACCGTGAATAAGTCTAATAAATAGAACTAAATAATAACTAACTCCTACAATTGTGGCATACAAAAGTCACTACTTCAATAACTTAACTTAGTAACATAAATTAAATAACTATGTTAATAATGAAATTAGATTTCAAACGTGGCTCATAGCACATATGTAATAACAACTTACACGATAATACGGAAAAATTAACAAACGAAATATAAACTTAAACAATAGATTTAATCACCTATGGAATCATTGTGCGGAATTAACTAATTTAATGATGCGACGCAGCTCAGCACGCTTAATATTAAGTTCTCGGGATGTCTCATCCATGGTTTTGAGATTAAGTAACAGTTGGTTTAGGAAAAATTTATCCAAAATTTTTTCTTTTCCCCATATATCATTTGCTAATTTGTAAATTTCAAGTGCATCAAGATTGTTGGGAAGCGTTTTCGTGTTATTGGTTATATCTTTGTGTAATTTACGAAAATACCTTATCTTTCTGTCTAATTGAATTACGCTACAATTAGTTTCCCGTGTTTTTTGCAAGTAAACAAGGAAAGAACCTATGTTCTTCTCAATATCAGCAACTTCTATGTTCTTCATCTGAATAAAACGCATTAGTCGACTCAGAATACAAACATTGGTAGCAGCCGGTTTCGTCGTTGTAGTAGTCTTCTTTTCCATATTCTTAATCTTCCTCTTTTTCTTCTTCCCAGATAAATTGCTGGGGTTATCATCTTCAGAATTTGTGAAACTTTTCGTAGACGACGTCAATGACAAAACCCGCTGCTACCAATGTTTGTATTCTGAGTCGACTGATGCTTTTTATTCAGAGGAAAACATAGAAGTTGCTGATATCGAGAAGAACATAGGTTCTTTCCTTGTTTACCTTCAAAAAACACGGGAAACTAATTGTATCATAATTCAATTAGACAGAAAGATAAGATATTTTCGTAAATTACACAAAGATATTACCAATAACACCAAAACGCTTCACAACACTTCTGATGCACTTGAAATTTACAAATTGGCAATGATATATGGGTGAAAGAAAAATCTTTGGATAAATATTTCCTAAACCAACTGTTATTTAATCTCAAAACCATGGATGAGACATCCCGAAAACTTAATATTAAGCGAGCTGAGCTGCGTCGCATTATTAAATTAGTAAAGTTCGCACAATGATTCCCTAGTTGATTAAATCTATTGTTTAAGTTTATATTTCGATTGTTACTTTTTCCGTTGTATCGTGTAAGTTGCTATTACATATGTGTTATGAGCCACGTTTGAAATTTAATTTCATTATTAACATAGTTATTTAATTTATGTTACTTATCTTCTGTTACTAAGTTAAGTTATTGAAGTAGTGGCTTGTGTATGCCACAATTGTAGGAGTTAGTTATTATTTAGTTCTATTTATTAGACTTATTTAGCTAATAGTTGTTATTCGAGTTTATGTAAGGAATCTTCCAAAGCGCTTCCTTATGATTACGATACCTTCTTGGCCATACACAAAAACAACTAAAACCGTGAATAAGTCTAATAAATAGAACTAAATAATAACTAACTCCTACAATTGTGGCATACAAAAGTCACTACTTCAATAACTTAACTTAGTAACCTAAATTAAATAACTATGTTAATAATGAAATTAGATTTGAAACGTGGCTCATAGCACATATGTAATAACATTTACACGATAATACGGAAAAATTAACAAATGAAATATAAACTTAAACAATAGATTTAATCACCTAGGGAATCATTGTGTGGAATTTACTAATTTAATGATGCGACGCAGCTCAGCACGCTTAATATTAAGTTCTCGGGATTTCTCATCCATGGTTTTGAGATTAAGTAACAGTTGGTTTAGGAAAAATTTATCCAAAAATTTTTCTGTTCCCCATATATTATTTGCTAATTTGTTAATTTCAAGTGCATCAAGATTGTTGGGAAGCGTTTTGGCGTTATTGGTTATATCTTTTTGTAATTTACGAAAATATCTTATCTTTCTGTCTAATTGAATTACGCTACAATTAGTTTCCCGTGTTTTTTGCAAGTAAACAAGGAAAGAACCTATGTTCTTCTCGATATCAGCAACTTCACTGTTCTTCCTCTGAATAAAACGCATTAGTCGACTCAGAATACAAACATTGGTAGCAGTCGGTTTCGTCGTTGTAGTAGTCTTCTTTTCCATATTCTTAATCTTCCTCTTTTTCTTCTTCCCAAATAAATTGCTGGGGTTATCATCTTCAGAATTTGTGAAACTTTTCGTAGACGATGTCAATGACAAAACCGGCTGCTACCGATGTTTGTATTATGAGTCGACTGATGCTTTTTATTCAGAGGAAGAACATAGAAGTTGCTGATATCGAGAAAACATAGGTTCTTTCCTTGTTTACCTTCAAAAAACACGGGAAACTAATTGTATCATAATTCAATTAGACAGAAAGATAAGATATTTTCGTAAATTACACAAAGATAGTACCAATAACACCAAAACGCTTCCCAACACTTCTGATGCACTTGAAATTTACAAATTGGCAATGATATATGGGTGAAAGAAAAATCTTTGGATAAATTTTTCCTAAACCAACTGTTATTTAATCTCAAAACCATGGATGAGACATCCCGAGAACTTAATATTAAGCGAGCTGAGCTGCGTCGCATCATTAAATTAGTAAAGTTCGCACAATGATTCCCTAGTTGATTAAATCTATTGTTTAAGTTTATATTTCGATTGTTACTTTTTCCGTTGTATCGTGTAAGTTGCTATTTCATATGTGTTATAAGCCACGTTTGAAATTTAATTTCATTATAAACATAGTTATTTAATTTATGTTACTTTTCTTCTGTTACTAAGTTAAGTTATTGAAGTAGTGGCTTGTGTATGCCACAATTGTAGGAGTTAGTTATTATTTAGTTCTATTTATTATACTTATTTAGCTAATAGTTGTTATTCGAGTTTATGTAAGGAATCTTTCAAAGCTCTTCCTTATGATTAAGATACCTTCTTGGCCATAAACAAAAACAACTAAAACCGTGAATAAGTCTAATAAATAGAACTAAATAATAACTAACTCCTACAATTGTGGCATACAAAAGTCACTACTTCAATAACTTAACTTAGTAACATAAATTAAATAACTATGTTAATAATGAAATTAGATTTCAAACGTGGCTCATAGCACATATGTAATAACAACTTACACGATAATACGGAAAAATTAACAAACGAAATATAAACTTAAACAATAGATTTAATCACCTATGGAATCATTGTGCGGAATTAACTAATTTAATGATGCGACGCAGCTCAGCACGCTTAATATTAAGTTCTCGGGATGTCTCATCCATGGTTTTGAGATTAAGTAACAGTTGGTTTAGGAAAAATTTATCCAAAATTTTTTCTTTTCCCCATATATCATTTGCTAATTTGTAAATTTCAAGTGCATCAAGATTGTTGGGAAGCGTTTTCGTGTTATTGGTTATATCTTTGTGTAATTTACGAAAATACCTTATCTTTCTGTCTAATTGAATTACGCTACAATTAGTTTCCCGTGTTTTTTGCAAGTAAACAAGGAAAGAACCTATGTTCTTCTCAATATCAGCAACTTCTATGTTCTTCATCTGAATAAAACGCATTAGTCGACTCAGAATACAAACATTGGTAGCAGCCGGTTTCGTCGTTGTAGTAGTCTTCTTTTCCATATTCTTAATCTTCCTCTTTTTCTTCCTCCCAGATAAATTGCTGGGGTTATCATCTTCAGAATTTGTGAAACTTTTCGTAGACGACGTCAATGACAAAACCCGCTGCTACCAATGTTTGTATTCTGAGTCGACTGATGTTTTTTATTCAGAGGAAAACATAGAAGTTGCTGATATCGAGAAGAACATAGGTTCTTTCCTTGTTTACCTTCAAAAAACACGGGAAACTAATTGTATCATAATTCAATTAGACAGAAAGATAAGATATTTTCGTAAATTACACAAAGATATTACCAATAACACCAAAACGCTTCCCAACACTTCTGATGCACTTGAAAATTACAAATTGGCAAATAATATATGGGGAAAAGAAAAATCTTTGGATAAATTTTTCCTAAACTTACTGTTACTTAATCTCAAAACCGTGGATGAGACATCCCGAGAACTTAATATTATGTGTGCTGAGCTGCGTCGCATCATTAAATTAGTAAATTCCGCACAATGATTCCCTAGCTGATTAAATCTATTGTTTAAGTTTATATTTCGATTGTTACTTTTTGCGTTGTATCGTGTAAGTTGCTATTACATATGTGTTATGAGCCACGTTTGAAATTTAATTTCATTATTAACATAGTTATTTAATTTATATTACGTATCTTCTGTTACTATGTTAAGTTAGTGAAGTAGTGGCTTTTGTATGCCACAATTGTAGGAGTTAGTTATTATTTAGTTCTATTTATTAGACTTATTTAGCTAATAGTTGTTATTCGAGTTTATGTAAGGAATCTTCCAAACCTATTCCTTACGATTAAGATACCTTCTTGGACATAAACAAAAACAACTAAAATCGTGAATAATAACTAACTCCCACAATAAATAGAACAAAATAATAACTAACTCCTACAATTGTGGCGTACAAAAGCCACTACTTCAATAACTTAACTTAGTAACTTAAATTAAATAACTATGTTAATAATGAAATTAGATTTCAAACGTGCCTCATAGCACATATGTAATAACAAGTTACACGATACAAAGGAAAAAGTAACAAACGAAATATAAATTAAACAATAGATTTAATCAGCTAGGGAATCATTGTGCGGAATTTACTAATTTAATGATGCAACGCAGCTCGGCACGTTTAATATTAAGTTCTAGGGATGTCTCATCCATGGTTTTGAGATTAAGTAACAGTTGGTTTAGGAAATATTTATCCAAAAAGTTTTCTTTTCCCCATATATCATTTGCTAATTTGAAAATTTCAAGTGCATCAGAAGTGTTGGGAAGCGTTTTCATGTTATTGGTTATATCTTTGTGTAATTTACGAAAATATCTTATCTTTCTATCTAATTGAATTACGCTACAATTAGTTTCCCGTGTTTTTTGCAAGTAAACAAGGAAAGAACCTATGTTCTTCTCGATGTCAGCAACTTCTATGTTCTTCCTCTGAATAAAACGCATTAGTCGACGCTGAATACAAACATTGGTAGCAGCCGGTTTCTTCGTTGTCGTTATCTTCTTTTCCATATTCTTAATCTTCTTCCTAGATAAATTCCTGGGGTTATCATCTTCAGATTTTGTGAAACATTTCGTAGACGACGTCAATGACAAAACCGGCTACTACCAATGTTTGTATTCTCAGTCGACTGATGCGTTTTATTCAGAGAAACAACATAGAAGTTGCTGATATCGAGAAAAACATAGGTTCTTTCCTTGTTTACCTTCAAAAAACACGAGAAACTAATTGTATCATAAATCAATTAGACAGAAAGATAAGATATTTTCGTAAATTACCCAAAGATATTACCAATAACACCAAAACGCTTCCCAACACTTCTGATGCACTTGAAATTTACAAATTGGCAATGATATATGGGTGAAAGAAAAATCTTTGGATAAATTTTTCCTAAACCAACTGTTACTTAATCTCAAAACCATGGATGAGACATCCCGAGAACTTAATATTAAGCGAACTGAGCTGCGTCGCATCATTAAATTAGTAAAGTTCGCACAATGATTCCCTAGTTGATTAAATCTATTGTTTAAGTTTATATTTCGATTGTTACTTTTTTCATTGTATCGTGTAAGTTGCTATTACATATGTGTTATGAGCCACGTTTGAAATTTAATTTCATTATTAACATAGTTATTTAATTTATGTTACTTATCTTCTGTTACTAAGTTAAGTTATTGAAGTAGTGGCTTGTGTATGCGACAATTGTAGGAGTTAGTTATTATTTAGTTCTATTTATTAGACTTATTTAGCTAATAGTTGTTATTGGAGTTTATGCAAGGAATCTTCCAAAGCTCTTCCTTATGATTAAGATACCTTCTTGGCCATAAACAAAAACAACTAAAACCGTGAATAAGTCTAATAAATAGAACTAAATAATAACTAACTCCTACAATTGTGGCATACAAAAGTCACTACTTCAATAACTTAACTTAGAAACATAAATTAAATAACTATGTTAATAATGAAATTAGATTTCAAACGTGGCTCATAGCACATATGTAATAACAACTTACACGATAATACAGAAAAATTAACAAACGAAATATAAACTAAAACAATAGATTTAATCACCTAGGGAATCATTGTGCGGAATTTACTAATTTAATGATGCGACGCAGCTCAGCACGCTTAATATTAAGTTTTGGGATGTCTCATCCATGATTTTGAGATTAAGTAACAGTTGGTTTAGGAAAAATTTATCCAAAAATGTTTCTTTTCCCCATATATCATTTGCTAATTTGTAAATTTCAAGTGCATCAAGATTGTTGGGAAGCGTTTTCGTGTTATTGGTTATATCTTTGTGTAATTTACGAAAATATCTTATTTTTCTGTCTAATTGAATTACGCTACAATTAGTTTCCCGTGTTTTTTGCAAGTAAACAAGGAAAGAACCTATGTTCTTCTCGATATCAGCAACTTCTATGTTCTTTCTCTGAATAAAACGCATTAGTCGACGCAGAATACAAACATTGGTAGCAGCCGGTTTCGTCGTTGTAGTAGTCTTCTTTTCCATATTCTTAATCGTCCTCTTTTTCTTCTTCCCAGATAAATTGCTGGGGTTATCATCTTCAGAATTTTTGAAACTTTTCGTAGACGACGACAATGACAAAACCGGCTGCTACCAATGTTTGTATTCTGAGTCGACTGATGCTTTTTATTCAGAGGAAAATATAGAAGTTGCTGATATCGAGAAGAACATAGGTTCTTTCCTTGTTTACCTTCAAAAAACACGGGAAACTAATTGTATCATAATTCAATTAGACAGAAAGATAAGATATTTTCGTAAATTACACAAAGATATTACCAATAACGCCAAAACGCTTTCCAACACTTCTGATGCACTTGAAATTTACAAATTGGCAATGATATATGGGTGAAAGAAAAATCTTTGGATAAATTTTTCCTAAACCAACTGTTACTTAATCTCAAAACCATGGATGAGACAACCCGAGAACTTAATATTAAGCGTGCTGAGCTGCGTCGCATCATTAAATTAGTAAATTCCGCACAATGATTCCCCAGCTGATTAAATCTATTGTTTAAGTTTATATTTCGATTGTTACTTTTTGCGTTGTATCGTGTAAGTTGCTATTACATATGTGTTATGAGCCACGTTTGAAAATTAATTTCATTATTAACATAGTTATTTAATTTATATTACGTATCTACTGTTACTAAGTTAAGTTTGTGAAGTAGTGGCTTTTGTATGCCACAATTGTAGGAGTTAGTTATTATTTAGTTCTATTTATTAGACTTATTTAGCTAATAGTTGTTATTCGAGTTTATGTAAGGAATCCTCCAAACCTCTTCCTTACGATTAAGATACCTACTTGGCCATAAACAAAAACAACTAAAATCGTGAATAATAACTAACTCCCACAATAAATAGAACAAAATAATAACTAACTCCTACAATTGTGGCGTACAAAAGCCACTACTTCAATAACTTAACTTAGTAACTTAAATTAAATAACTATGTTAATAATGAAATTAGATTTCAAACGTGCCTCATAGCACATATGTAATAATAACTTACACGATACAACTGAAAAAGTAACAAACGAAATATAAACTTAAACAATAGATTTAATCAGCTATGGAATCATTGTTCGGAATTTACTAATTTAATGATGCAACGCAGCTCAGCACGTTTAATATTAAGTTCTAGGGATGTCTCATCCATGGTTTTGAGATTAAGTAACAGTTGGTTTAGGAAAAATTTATCCAAAAAGTTTTCTTTTCCCCATATATCATTTGCTAATTTGTAAATTTCAAGTGCATCAGAAGTGTTGGGAAGCGTTTTCGTGTTATTGGTTATATCTTTGTGAAATTTACGAAAATATCTTATCTTTCTATCAAATTGAATTACGCTACAATTAGTTTCCCGTGTTTTTTGCAAGTAAACAAGGAAATAACCTATGTTCTTCTCGATATCAGCAACTTCTATGTTCTTCCTCTGAATAAAACGCATTAGTCGACGCATAATACAAACATTGGTAGCAGCCGGTTTCTTCGTTGTCGTCGTCTTCTTTTCCATATTCTTAATCTTCTTCTTTATCTTCTTCCCAGATAAATTCCTGGGGTTATCATCTTCAGAATTTGTGAAACTTTTCGTAGACGACGTCAATGACAAAACCGGCTACTACCAATGTTTGTATTCTGAGTCGACTGATGCATTTTATTCAGAGAAACAACATAGAAGTTGCTGATATCGAGAAGAACATAGGTTCTTTCCTTGTTTACCTTCAAAAAACACGGGAAACTAATTGTATCATAATTCAAATAGACAGAAAAATAAGATATTTTCGTAAATTACACAAAAATATTACCAATAACACCAAAACGCTTCCAACACTTCTAATGCACTTGAAATTTACAAATTGGCAAATGATATATGGGTGAAAGAAAAAACTTTGGATAATTTTTTTCTAAACCAACTGTTACTTAATCTCAAAACCATGGATGAGACATCCCGAGAACTTAATATTAAGCGAGCTTAGCTGCGTCGCATAATTAAATTAGTAAAGTTCGCACAATGATTCCCTAGTTGATTAAATCTATTGTTTAAGTTTATATTTTGATTGTTACTTTTTTCGTTGTATCGTGTAAGTTGCTATTACATATGTGTTATGAGCCACGTTTGAAATTTAATTTCATTATTAACATAGTTATTTAATTTATATTACGTATCTTCTGTTACTAAGTTAAGTTAGTGAAGTAGTTGCTTTTGTATGCCACAATTGTAGGAGTTAGTTATTATTTAGTTCTATTTATTAGACTTATTTAGCTAATAGTTGTTATTCGAGTTTATGTAAGGAATCCTCCAAACCTCTTCCTTACGATTAAGATACCTACTTGGCCATAAACAAAAACAACTAAAATCGTGAATAATAACTAACTCCCACAATAAATAGAACAAAATAATAACTAACTCCTACAATTGTGGCGTACAAAAGCCACTACTTCAATAACTTAACTTAGTAACTTAAATTAAATAACTATGTTAATAATGAAATTAGATTTCAAACGTGTCTCATAGCACATATGTAATAATAACTTACACGATACAACGGAAAAAGTAACAAACGAAATATAAACTTAAACAATAGATTTAATCAGCTATGGAATCATTGTTCGGAATTTACTAATTTAATGATGCAACGCAGCTCAGCACGTTTAATATTAAGTTCTAGGGATGTCTCATCCATGGTTTTGAGATTAAGTAACAGTTGGTTTAGGAAAAATTTATCCAAAAAGTTTTCTTTTCCCCATATATCATTTGCTAATTTGTAAATTTCAAGTGCATCAGAAGTGTTGGGAAGCGTTTTCGTGTTATTGGTTATATCTTTGTGAAATTTACGAAAATATCTTATCTTTCTATCTAATTGAATTACGCTACAATTAGTTTCCCGTGTTTTTTGCAAGTAAACAAGGAAATAACCTATGTTCTTCTCGATATCAGCAACTTCTATGTTCTTCCTCTGAATAAAACGCATTAGTTGACTCATAATACAAACATTGGTAGCAGCCGGTTTCTTCGTTGTCGTCGTCTTCTTTTCCATATTCTTAATCTTCTTCTTTATCTTCTTCCCAGATAAATTCCTGGGGTTATCATCTTCAGAATTTGTGAAACTTTTCGTAGACGACGTCAATGACAAAACCGGCTACTACCAATGTTTGTATTCTGAGTCGACTGATGCATTTTATTCAGAGAAACAACATAGAAGTTGCTGATATCGAGAAGAACATAGGTTCTTTCCTTGTTTACCTTCAAAAAACACGGGAAACTAATTGTATCATAATTCAAATAGACAGAAAAATAAGATATTTTCGTAAATTACACAAAAATATTACCAATAACACCAAAACGCTTCCAACACTTCTAATGCACTTGAAATTTACAAATTGGCAAATGATATATGGGTGAAAGAAAAAAATTTGGATAATTTTTTTCTAAACCAACTGTTACTTAATCTCAAAACCATGGATGAGACATCCCGAGAACTTAATATTAAGCGAGCTTAGCTGCGTCGCATAATTAAATTAGTAAAGTTCGCACAATGATTCCCTAGTTGATTAAATCTATTGTTTAAGTTTATATTTCGATTGTTACTTTTTTCGTTGTATCGTGTAAGTTGCTATTACATATGTGTTATGAGCCACGTTTGAAATTTAATTTCATTATTAACATAGTTATTTAATTTATATTACGTATCTTCTGTTACTAAGTTAAGTTAGTGAAGTAGTTGCTTTTGTATGCCACAATTGTAGGAGTTAGTTATTATTTAGTTCTATTTATTAGACTTATTTAGCTAATAGTTGTTATTCGAGTTTATGTAAGGAATCCTCCAAACCTCTTCCTTACGATTAAGATACCTACTTGGCCATAAACAAAAACAACTAAAATCGTGAATAATAACTAACTCCCACAATAAATAGAACAAAATAATAACTAACTCCTACAATTGTGGCGTACAAAAGCCACTACTTCAATAACTTAACTTAGTAACTTAAATTAAATAACTATGTTAATAATGAAATTAGATTTCAAACGTGCCTCATAGCACATATGTAATAATAACTTACACGATACAACGGAAAAAGTAACAAACGAAATATAAACTTAAACAATAGATTAAATCAGCTATGGAATCATTGTTCGGAATTTACTAATTTAATGATGCAACGCAGCTCAGCACGTTTAATATTAAGTTCTAGGAATGTCTCATCCATGGTTTTGAGATTAAGTAACAGTTGGTTTAGGAAAAATTTATCCAAAAAGTTTTCTTTTCCCCATATATCATTTGCTAATTTGTAAATTTCAAGTGCATCAGAAGTGTTGGGAAGCGTTTTCGTGTTATTGGTTATATCTTTGTGAAATTTACGAAAATATCTTATCTTTCTATCTAATTGAATTACGCTACAATTAGTTTCCCGTGTTTTTTGCAAGTAAACAAGGAAATAACCTATGTTCTTCTCGATATCAGCAACTTCTATGTTCTTCCTCTGAATAAAACGCATTAGTCGACGCAGAATACAAACATTGGTAGCAGCCGGTTTCTTCGTTGTCGTCGTCTTCTTTTCCATATTCTTAATCTTCTTCTTTATCTTCTTCCCAGATAAATTCCTGGGGTTATCATCTTCAGAATTTGTGAAACTTTTCGTAGACGACATCAATGACAAAACCGGCTACTACCAATGTTTGTATTCTAAGTCGACTGATGCATTTTATTCAGAGAAACAACATAGAAGTTGCTGATATCGAGAAGAACATAGGTTCTTTCCTTGTTTACCTTCAAAAAACACGGGAAACTAATTGTATCATAATTCAAATAGACAGAAAAATAAGATATTTTCGTAAATTACACAAAAATATTACCAATAACACCAAAACGCTTCCAACACTTCTGATGCACTTGAAATTTACAAATTGGCAAATGATATATGGGTGAAAGAAAAAACTTTGGATAATTTTTTTCTAAACCAACTGTTACTTAATCTCAAAACCATGGATGAGACATCCCGAGAACTTAATATTAAGCGTGCTGAGCTGCGTCGCATCATTAAATTAGTAAATTCCGCACAATGATTCCCCAGCTGATTAAATCTATTGTTCAAGTTTATATTTCGATTGTTACTTTTTGCGTTGTATCATTTAAGTTGCTATTACATATGTGTTATGAGCCACGTTTGAAAATTAATTTCATTATTAACATAGTTATTTAATTTATATTACGTATCTTCTGTTACTAAGTTAAGTTTGTGAAGTAGTGGCTTTTGTATGCCACAATTGTAGGAGTTAGTTATTATTTAGTTCTATTTATTAGACTTATTTAGCTAATAGTTGTTATTCGAGTTTATGTAAGGAATCCTCCAAACCTCTTCCTTACGATTAAGATACCTACTTGGCCATAAACAAAAACAACTAAAATCGTGATTAATAACTAACTCCCACAATAAATAGAACAAAATAATAACTAACTCCTACAATTGTGGCGTACAAAAGCCACTACTTCAATAACTTAACTTAGTAACTTAAATTAAATAACTATGTTAATAATGAAATTAGATTTCAAACGTGCCTCATAGCACATATGTAATAATAACTTACACGATACAACGGAAAAAGTAACAAACGAAATATAAACTTAAACAATAGATTTAATCAGCTATGGAATCATTGTGCGGAATTTACTAATTTAATGATGCAACGCAGCTCAGCACGTTTAATATTAAATTCTAGGCATGTCTCATCCATGGTTTTGAGATTAAGTAACAGTTGGTTTAGGAAAAATTTATCCAAAAAGTTTTCTTTTCCCCATATATCATTTGCTAATTTGTAAATTTCAAGTGCATCAGAAGTGTTGGGAAGCGTTTTCGTGTTATTGGTTATATCTTTGTGAAATTTACGAAAATATCTTATCTTTCTATCTAATTGAATTACGCTACAATTAGTTTCCCGTGTTTTTTGCAAGTAAACAAGGAAATAACCTATGTTCTTCTCGATATCAGCAACTTCTATGTTCTTCCTCTGAATAAAACGCATTAGTCGACGCAGAATACAAACATTGGTAGCAGCCGGTTTCTTCGTTGTCGTCGTCTTCTTTTCCATATTCTTAATCTTCTTCTTTATCTTCTTCCCAGATAAATTCCTGGGGTTATCATCTTCAGAATTTGTGAAACTTTTCGTAGACGACGTCAATGACAAAACCGGCTACTACCAATGTTTGTATTCTGAGTCGACTGATGCATTTTATTCAGAGAAACAACATAGAAGTTGCTGATATCGAGAAGAACATAGGTTCTTTCCTTGTTTACCTTCAAAAAACACAGGAAACTAATTGTATCATAATTCAAATAGACAGAAAAATAAGATATTTTCGTAAATTACACAAAAATATTACCAATAACACCAAAACGCTTCCAACACTTCTAATGCACTTGAAATTTACAAATTGGCAAATGATATATGGGTGAAAGAAAAAACTTTGGATAATTTTTTTCTAAACCAACTGTTACTTAATCTCAAAACCATGGATGAGACATCCCGAGAACTTAATATTAAGCGTGCTGAGCTGCGTCGCATCATTAAATTAGTAAAGTTCGCACAATGATTCCCTAGTTGATTAAATCTATTGTTTAAGTTTATATTTCGATTGTTACTTTTTGCGTTGTATCGTGTAAGTTGCTATTACATATGTGTTATGAGCCACGTTTGAAATTTAATTTCATTATTAACATAGTTATTTAATTTATATTACGTATCTTCTGTTACTAAGTTAAGTTAGTGAAGTAGTTGCTTTTGTATGCCACAATTGTAGGAGTTAGTTATTATTTAGTTCTATTTATTAGACTTATTTAGCTAATAGTTGTTATTCGAGTTTATGTAAGGAATCCTCCAAACCTCTTCCTTACGATTAAGATACCTACTTGGCCATAAACAAAAACAACTAAAATCGTGATTAATAACTAACTCCCACAATAAATAGAACAAAATAATAACTAACTCCTACAATTGTGGCGTACAAAAGCCACTACTTCAATAACTTAACTTAGTAACTTAAATTAAATAACTATGTTAATAATGAAATTAGATTTCAAACGTGCCTCATAGCACATATGTAATAATAACTTACACGATACAACGGAAAAAGTAACAAACGAAATATAAACTTAAACAATAGATTTAATCAGCTATGGAATCATTGTGCGGAATTTACTAATTTAATGATGCAACGCAGCTCAGCACGTTTAATATTAAATTCTAGGCATGTCTCATCCATGGTTTTGAGATTAAGTAACAGTTGGTTTAGGAAAAATTTATCCAAAAAGTTTTCTTTTCCCCATATATCATTTGCTAATTTGTAAATTTCAAGTGCATCAGAAGTGTTGGGAAGCGTTTTCGTGTTATTGGTTATATCTTTGTGAAATTTACGAAAATATCTTATCTTTCTATCTAATTGAATTACGCTACAATTAGTTTCCCGTGTTTTTTGCAAGTAAACAAGGAAATAACCTATGTTCTTCTCGATATCAGCAACTTCTATGTTCTTCCTCTGAATAAAACGCATTAGTCGACGCAGAATACAAACATTGGTAGCAGCCGGTTTCTTCGTTGTCGTCGTCTTCTTTTCCATATTCTTAATCTTCTTCTTTATCTTCTTCCCAGATAAATTCCTGGGGTTATCATCTTCAGAATTTGTGAAACTTTTCGTAGACGACGTCAATGACAAAACCGGCTACTACCAATGTTTGTATTCTGAGTCGACTGATGCATTTTATTCAGAGAAACAACATAGAAGTTGCTGATATCGAGAAGAACATAGGTTCTTTCCTTGTTTACCTTCAAAAAACACGGGAAACTAATTGTATCATAATTCAAATAGACAGAAAAATAAGATATTTTCGTAAATTACACAAAAATATTACCAATAACACCAAAACGCTTCCAACACTTCTAATGCACTTGAAATTTACAAATTGGCAAATGATATATGGGTGAAAGAAAAAACTTTGGATAATTTTTTTCTAAACCAACTGTTACTTAATCTCAAAACCATGGATGAGACATCCCGAGAACTTAATATTAAGCGTGCTGAGCTGCGTCGCATCATTAAATTAGTAAAGTTCGCACAATGATTCCCTAGTTGATTAAATCTATTGTTTAAGTTTATATTTCGATTGTTACTTTTTGCGTTGTATCGTGTAAGTTGCTATTACATATGTGTTATGAGCCACGTTTGAAATTTAATTTCATTATTAACATAGTTATTTAATTTATATTACGTATCTTCTGTTACTAAGTTAAGTTAGTGAAGTAGTTGCTTTTGTATGCCACAATTGTAGGAGTTAGTTATTATTTAGTTCTATTTATTAGACTTATTTAGCTAATAGTTGTTATTCGAGTTTATGTAAGGAATCCTCCAAACCTCTTCCTTACGATTAAGATACCTACTTGGCCATAAACAAAAACAACTAAAATCGTGAATAATAACTAACTCCCACAATAAATAGAACAAAATAATAACTAACTCCTACAATTGTGGCGTACAAAAGCCACTACTTCAATAACTTAACTTAGTAACTTAAATTAAATAACTATGTTAATAATGAAATTAGATTTCAAACGTGCCTCATAGCACATATGTAATAACAACTTACACGATACAACGGAAAAAGTAACAAACGAAATATAAACTTAAACAATAGATTTAATCAGCTATGGAATCATTGTGCGGAATTTACTAATTTAATGATGCAACGCAGCTCAGCACGTTTAATATTAAATTCTAGGCATGTCTCATCCATGGTTTTGAGATTAAGTAACAGTTGGTTTAGGAAAAATTTATCCAAAAAGTTTTCTTTTCCCCATATATTATTTGCTAATTTGTAAATTTCAAGTGCATCAGAAGTGTTGGGAAGCGTTTTCGTGTTATTGGTTATATCTTTGTGAAATTTACGAAAATATCTTATCTTTCTATCTAATTGAATTACGCTACAATTAGTTTCCCGTGTTTTTTGCAAGTAAACAAGGAAATAACCTATGTTCTTCTCGATATCAGCAACTTCTATGTTCTTCCTCTGAATAAAACGCATTAGTCGACGCAGAATACAAACATTGGTAGCAGCCGGTTTCTTCGTTGTCGTCGTCTTCTTTTCCATATTCTTAATCTTCTTCTTTATCTTCTTCCCAGATAAATTCCTGGGGTTATCATCTTCAGAATTTGTGAAACTTTTCGTAGACGACGTCAATGACAAAACCGGCTACTACCAATGTTTGTATTCTGAGTCGACTGATGCATTTTATTCAGAGAAACAACATAGAAGTTGCTGATATCGAGAAGAACATAGGTTCTTTCCTTGTTTACCTTCAAAAAACACGGGAAACTAATTGTATCATAATTCAAATAGACAGAAAAATAAGATATTTTCGTAAATTACACAAAAATATTACCAATAACACCAAAACGCTTCCAACACTTCTAATGCACTTGAAATTTACAAATTGGCAAATGATATATGGGTGAAAGAAAAAACTTTGGATAATTTTTTTCTAAACCAACTGTTACTTAATCTCAAAACCATGGATGAGACATCCCGAGAACTTAATATTAAGCGTGCTGAGCTGCGTCGCATCATTAAATTAGTAAAGTTCGCACAATGATTCCCTAGTTGATTAAATCTATTGTTTAAGTTTATATTTCGATTGTTACTTTTTGCGTTGTATCGTGTAAGTTGCTATTACATATGTGTTATGAGCCACGTTTGAAATTTAATTTCATTATTAACATAGTTATTTAATTTATATTACGTATCTTCTGTTACTAAGTTAAGTTAGTGAAGTAGTTGCTTTTGTATGCCACAATTGTAGGAGTTAGTTATTATTTAGTTCTATTTATTAGACTTATTTAGCTAATAGTTGTTATTCGAGTTTATGTAAGGAATCCTCCAAACCTTTTCCTTACGATTAAGATACCTTCTTGGCCATAAACAAAAACAACTAAAACCGTGAATAATAACTAACTCCCACAATAAATAGAACTAAATAATAACTAACTTCTACAATTGTGGCAAACAAAAGCCGCTACTTCAATAACTTAACTTAGTAACATAAATTAAATAACTATGTTAATAATGAAATTGGATTTCAAATGTGGCTCATAGCACATATGTAATAACAACTTACACGATACAAAGGAAAAAGTAACAAACGAAATATAAACTTAAACAATAGATTTAATCAGCTAGGGAATCATTGTGCGGAATTTACTAATTTAATGATGTGACGCAGCTTAGCACGCTTAATATTAAGTTCTCGGGATGTCTCATCCATGGTTTTGAGATTAAGTAACAGTTGGTTTAGGAAAAATTTATCCAAAACTTTTTCTTTTCCCCATATATCATTTGCTAATTTGTAAATTTCAAGTGCATCAGAAGTGTTGGGAAGCGTTTTCGTGTTATTGGTTATATCTTTGTGTAATTTACGAAAATATCTTATCTTTCTATCAAATTGAATTACGCTACAATTAGTTTCCCGTGTTTTTTGCAAGTAAACAAGGAAAGAACCTATGTTCTTCTCGATATCAGCAACTTCTATGTTTTTCTTCTGAATAAAATGCTTTAGTCGACTCAGAATACAAATATTGGTAGCTGCCTGTTTCATCGTTGTCGTCTTCTTCTTTTCCATATTCTTAATCGTCTTCTTTATCTTCTTCCCAGATAAATTCCTGGGGTTATCATCTTCAGATTTTGTGAAACTTTTCGTAGACGACGTCAATGACAAAACCGGCTGCTACCAATGTTTGTATTCTGAGTCGACTGATGCGTTTTATTCAGAGAAACAACATAGAAGTTGCTGATATCGAGAAGAACATAGGATCTTTCCTTGTTTACCTTCCAAAAACATGGGAAACTAATTGTATCATAATTCAAATAGACAGAAAGATAAGATATTTTCGTAAATTACACAAAGATATTACCAATAACACCAAAACGCTTCCCAACACTTCTGATGCACTTGAAATTTACAAATTGGCAAATGATATATGGGGAAAAGAAAAATCTTTGAATAAATTTTTCCTAAACTTACTGTTACTTAATCTCAAAACCATGGATGAGACATCCCGAGAACTTAATATTAAGCGTGCGGAGCTGCGTCGCATCATTAAATTAGTAAATTCCGCACAATGATTCCCCAGCTGATAAAATCTATTGTTTAAGTTTATATTTCGATTGTTACTTTTTGCGTTGTATCGTGTAAGTTGCTATTACATATGTGTTATGAGCCACGTTTGAAAATTAATTTCATTATTAACATAGTTATTTAATTTATATTACGTATCTTCTGTTACTAAGTTAAGTTTGTGAAGTAGTGGCTTTTGTATGCCACAATTGTAGGAGTTAGTTATTATTTAGTTCTATTTATTAGACTTATTTAGCTAATAGTTGTTATTCGAGTTTATGTAAGGAATCCTCCAAACCTCTTCCTTACGATTAAGATACCTACTTGGCCATAAACAAAAACAACTAAAATCGTGAATAATAACTAACTCCCACAATAAATAGAACAAAATAATAACTAACTCCTACAATTGTGGCGTACAAAAGCCACTACTTCAATAACTTAACTTAGTAACTTAAATTAAATAACTATGTTAATAATGAAATTAGATTTCAAACGTGCCTCATAGCACATATGTAATAATAAGTTACACGATACAACGGAAAAAGTAACAAACGAAATATAAACTTAAACAATAGATTTAATCAGCTATGGAATCATTGTGCGGAATTTACTAATTTAATGATGCAACGCAGCTCAGCACGTTTAATATTAAGTTCTAGGGATGTCTCATCCATGGTTTTGAGATTAAGTAACAGTTGGTTTAGGAAAAATTTATCCAAAAAGTTTTCTTTTCCCCATATATCATTTGCTAATTTGTAAATTTCAAGTGCATCAGAAGTGTTGGGAAGCGTTTTCGTGTTATTGGTTATATCTTTGTGAAATTTACGAAAATATCTTATCTTTCTATCTAATTGAATTACGCTACAATTAGTTTCCCGTGTTTTTTGCAAGTAAACAAGGAAATAACCTATGTTCTTCTCGATATCAGCAACTTCTATGTTCTTCCTCTGAATAAAACGCATTAGTCGACGCAGAATACAAACATTGGTAGCAGCCGGTTTCTTCGTTGTCGTCGTCTTCTTTTCCATATTCTTAATCTTCTTCTTTATCTTCTTCCCAGATAAATTCCTGGGGTTATCATCTTCAGAATTTGTGAAACTTTTCGTAGACGACGTCAATGACAAAACCGGCTACTACCAATGTTTGTATTCTGAGTCGACTGATGCATTTTATTCAGAGAAACAACATAGAAGTTGCTGATAGCGAGAAGAACATAGGTTCTTTCCTTGTTTACCTTCAAAAAACACAGGAAACTAATTGTATCATAATTCAAATAGACAGAAAAATAAGATATTTTCGTAAATTACACAAAAATATTACCAATAACACCAAAACGCTTCCAACACTTCTAATGCACTTGAAATTTACAAATTGGCAAATGATATATGGGTGAAAGAAAAAACTTTGGATAATTTTTTTCTAAACCAACTGTTACTTAATCTCAAAACCATGGATGAGACATCCCGAGAACTTAATATTAAGCGTGCTGAGCTGCGTCGCATCATTAAATTAGTAAAGTTCGCACAATGATTCCCTAGTTGATTAAATCTATTGTTTAAGTTTATATTTCGATTGTTACTTTTTGCGTTGTATCGTGTAAGTTGCTATTACATATGTGTTATGAGCCACGTTTGAAATTTAATTTCATTATTAACATAGTTATTTAATTTATATTACGTATCTTCTGTTACTAAGTTAAGTTAGTGAAGTAGTTGCTTTTGTATGCCACAATTGTAGGAGTTAGTTATTATTTAGTTCTATTTATTAGACTTATTTAGCTAATAGTTGTTATTCGAGTTTATGTAAGGAATCCTCCAAACCTCTTCCTTACGATTAAGATACCTACTTGGCCATAAACAAAAACAACTAAAATCGTGATTAATAACTAACTCCCACAATAAATAGAACAAAATAATAACTAACTCCTACAATTGTGGCGTACAAAAGCCACTACTTCAATAACTTAACTTAGTAACTTAAATTAAATAACTATGTTAATAATGAAATTAGATTTCAAACGTGCCTCATAGCACATATGTAATAATAACTTACACGATACAACGGAAAAAGTAACAAACGAAATATAAACTTAAACAATAGATTTAATCAGCTATGGAATCATTGTGCGGAATTTACTAATTTAATGATGCAACGCAGCTCAGCACGTTTAATATTAAATTCTAGGCATGTCTCATCCATGGTTTTGAGATTAAGTAACAGTTGGTTTAGGAAAAATTTATCCAAAAAGTTTTCTTTTCCCCATATATCATTTGCTAATTTGTAAATTTCAAGTGCATCAGAAGTGTTGGGAAGCGTTTTCGTGTTATTGGTTATATCTTTGTGAAATTTACGAAAATATCTTATCTTTCTATCTAATTGAATTACGCTACAATTAGTTTCCCGTGTTTTTTGCAAGTAAACAAGGAAATAACCTATGTTCTTCTCGATATCAGCAACTTCTATGTTCTTCCTCTGAATAAAACGCATTAGTCGACGCAGAATACAAACATTGGTAGCAGCCGGTTTCTTCGTTGTCGTCGTCTTCTTTTCCATATTCTTAATCTTCTTCTTTATCTTCTTCCCAGATAAATTCCTGGGGTTATCATCTTCAGAATTTGTGAAACTTTTCGTAGACGACGTCAATGACAAAACCGGCTACTACCAATGTTTGTATTCTGAGTCGACTGATGCATTTTATTCAGAGAAACAACATAGAAGTTGCTGATATCGAGAAGAACATAGGTTCTTTCCTTGTTTACCTTCAAAAAACACGGGAAACTAATTGTATCATAATTCAAATAGACAGAAAAATAAGATATTTTCGTAAATTACACAAAAATATTACCAATAACACCAAAACGCTTCCAACACTTCTAATGCACTTGAAATTTACAAATTGGCAAATGATATATGGGTGAAAGAAAAAACTTTGGATAATTTTTTTCTAAACCAACTGTTACTTAATCTCAAAACCATGGATGAGACATCCCGAGAACTTAATATTAAGCGTGCTGAGCTGCGTCGCATCATTAAATTAGTAAAGTTCGCACAATGATTCCCTAGTTGATTAAATCTATTGTTTAAGTTTATATTTCGATTGTTACTTTTTGCGTTGTATCGTGTAAGTTGCTATTACATATGTGTTATGAGCCACGTTTGAAATTTAATTTCATTATTAACATAGTTATTTAATTTATATTACGTATCTTCTGTTACTAAGTTAAGTTAGTGAAGTAGTTGCTTTTGTATGCCACAATTGTAGAAGTTAGTTATTATTTAGTTCTATTTATTAGACTTATTTAGCTAATAGTTGTTATTCGAGTTTATGTAAGGAATCCTCCAAACCTCTTCCTTACGATTAAGATACCTACTTGGCCATAAACAAAAACAACTAAAATCGTGAATAATAACTAACTCCCACAATAAATAGAACAAAATAATAACTAACTCCTACAATTGTGGCGTACAAAAGCCACTACTTCAATAACTTAACTTAGTAACTTAAATTAAATAACTATGTTAATAATGAAATTAGATTTCAAACGTGCCTCATAGCACATATGTAATAACAACTTACACGATACAACGGAAAAAGTAACAAACGAAATATAAACTTAAACAATAGATTTAATCAGCTATGGAATCATTGTGCGGAATTTACTAATTTAATGATGCAACGCAGCTCAGCACGTTTAATATTAAATTCTAGGCATGTCTCATCCATGGTTTTGAGATTAAGTAACAGTTGGTTTAGGAAAAATTTATCCAAAAAGTTTTCTTTTCCCCATATATTATTTGCTAATTTGTAAATTTCAAGTGCATCAGAAGTGTTGGGAAGCGTTTTCGTGTTATTGGTTATATCTTTGTGAAATTTACGAAAATATCTTATCTTTCTATCTAATTGAATTACGCTACAATTAGTTTCCCGTGTTTTTTGCAAGTAAACAAGGAAATAACCTATGTTCTTCTCGATATCAGCAACTTCTATGTTCTTCCTCTGAATAAAACGCATTAGTCGACGCAGAATACAAACATTGGTAGCAGCCGGTTTCTTCGTTGTCGTCGTCTTCTTTTCCATATTCTTAATCTTCTTCTTTATCTTCTTCCCAGATAAATTCCTGGGGTTATCATCTTCAGAATTTGTGAAACTTTTCGTAGACGACGTCAATGACAAAACCGGCTACTACCAATGTTTGTATTCTGAGTCGACTGATGCATTTTATTCAGAGAAACAACATAGAAGTTGCTGATATCGAGAAGAACATAGGTTCTTTCCTTGTTTACCTTCAAAAAACACGGGAAACTAATTGTATCATAATTCAAATAGACAGAAAAATAAGATATTTTCGTAAATTACACAAAAATATTACCAATAACACCAAAACGCTTCCAACACTTCTAATGCACTTGAAATTTACAAATTGGCAAATGATATATGGGTGAAAGAAAAAACTTTGGATAATTTTTTTCTAAACCAACTGTTACTTAATCTCAAAACCATGGATGAGACATCCCGAGAACTTAATATTAAGCGTGCTGAGCTGCGTCGCATCATTAAATTAGTAAAGTTCGCACAATGATTCCCTAGTTGATTAAATCTATTGTTTAAGTTTATATTTCGATTGTTACTTTTTGCGTTGTATCGTGTAAGTTGCTATTACATATGTGTTATGAGCCACGTTTGAAATTTAATTTCATTATTAACATAGTTATTTAATTTATATTACGTATCTTCTGTTACTAAGTTAAGTTAGTGAAGTAGTTGCTTTTGTATGCCACAATTGTAGGAGTTAGTTATTATTTAGTTCTATTTATTAGACTTATTTAGCTAATAGTTGTTATTCGAGTTTATGTAAGGAATCCTCCAAACCTTTTCCTTACGATTAAGATACCTTCTTGGCCATAAACAAAAACAACTAAAACCGTGAATAATAACTAACTCCCACAATAAATAGAACTAAATAATAACTAACTTCTACAATTGTGGCAAACAAAAGCCGCTACTTCAATAACTTAACTTAGTAACATAAATTAAATAACTATGTTAATAATGAAATTGGATTTCAAATGTGGCTCATAGCACATATGTAATAACAACTTACACGATACAAAGGAAAAAGTAACAAACGAAATATAAACTTAAACAATAGATTTAATCAGCTAGGGAATCATTGTGCGGAATTTACTAATTTAATGATGTGACGCAGCTTAGCACGCTTAATATTAAGTTCTCGGGATGTCTCATCCATGGTTTTGAGATTAAGTAACAGTTGGTTTAGGAAAAATTTATCCAAAACTTTTTCTTTTCCCCATATATCATTTGCTAATTTGTAAATTTCAAGTGCATCAGAAGTGTTGGGAAGCGTTTTCGTGTTATTGGTTATATCTTTGTGTAATTTACGAAAATATCTTATCTTTCTATCAAATTGAATTACGCTACAATTAGTTTCCCGTGTTTTTTGCAAGTAAACAAGGAAAGAACCTATGTTCTTCTCGATATCAGCAACTTCTATGTTTTTCTTCTGAATAAAATGCTTTAGTCGACTCAGAATACAAATATTGGTAGCTGCCTGTTTCATCGTTGTCGTCTTCTTCTTTTCCATATTCTTAATCGTCTTCTTTATCTTCTTCCCAGATAAATTCCTGGGGTTATCATCTTCAGATTTTGTGAAACTTTTCGTAGACGACGTCAATGACAAAACCGGCTGCTACCAATGTTTGTATTCTGAGTCGACTGATGCGTTTTATTCAGAGAAACAACATAGAAGTTGCTGATATCGAGAAGAACATAGGATCTTTCCTTGTTTACCTTCCAAAAACATGGGAAACTAATTGTATCATAATTCAAATAGACAGAAAGATAAGATATTTTCGTAAATTACACAAAGATATTACCAATAACACCAAAACGCTTCCCAACACTTCTGATGCACTTGAAATTTACAAATTGGCAAATGATATATGGGGAAAAGAAAAATCTTTGAATAAATTTTTCCTAAACTTACTGTTACTTAATCTCAAAACCATGGATGAGACATCCCGAGAACTTAATATTAAGCGTGCGGAGCTGCGTCGCATCATTAAATTAGTAAATTCCGCACAATGATTCCCCAGCTGATAAAATCTATTGTTTAAGTTTATATTTCGATTGTTACTTTTTGCGTTGTATCGTGTAAGTTGCTATTACATATGTGTTATGAGCCACGTTTGAAAATTAATTTCATTATTAACATAGTTATTTAATTTATATTACGTATCTTCTGTTACTAAGTTAAGTTTGTGAAGTAGTGGCTTTTGTATGCCACAATTGTAGGAGTTAGTTATTATTTAGTTCTATTTATTAGACTTATTTAGCTAATAGTTGTTATTCGAGTTTATGTAAGGAATCCTCCAAACCTCTTCCTTACGATTAAGATACCTACTTGGCCATAAACAAAAACAACTAAAATCGTGAATAATAACTAACTCCCACAATAAATAGAACAAAATAATAACTAACTCCTACAATTGTGGCGTACAAAAGCCACTA
The DNA here is from genome assembly GCA_948329865.1 of Linaria vulgaris. Taxonomy (NCBI): domain Eukaryota; kingdom Viridiplantae; phylum Streptophyta; class Magnoliopsida; order Lamiales; family Plantaginaceae; genus Linaria; species Linaria vulgaris. Next base: position 1,559,493 of record OX415253.1, on the reverse strand, counting down.
CTTCAATAACTTAACTTAGTAACTTAAATTAAATAACTATGTTAATAATGAAATTAGATTTCAAACGTGCCTCATAGCACATATGTAATAATAAGTTACACGATACAACGGAAAAAGTAACAAACGAAATATAAACTTAAACAATAGATTTAATCAGCTATGGAATCATTGTGCGGAATTTACTAATTTAATGATGCAACGCAGCTCAGCACGTTTAATATTAAGTTCTAGGGATGTCTCATCCATGGTTTTGAGATTAAGTAACAGTTGGTTTAGGAAAAATTTATCCAAAAAGTTTTCTTTTCCCCATATATCATTTGCTAATTTGTAAATTTCAAGTGCATCAATAGTGTTGGGAAGCGTTTTCGTGTTATTGGTCATATCTTTGTGAAATTTACGAAAATATCTTATCTTTCTATCTAATTGAATTACGCTACAATTAGTTTCCCGTGTTTTTTGCAAGTAAACAAGGAAATAACCTATGTTCTTCTCGATATCAGCAACTTCTATGTTCTTCCTCTGAATAAAACGCATTAGTCGACGCAGAATACAAACATTGGTAGCAGCCGGTTTCTTCGTTGTCGTCGTCTTCTTTTCCATATTCTTAATCTTCTTCTTTATCTTCTTCCCAGATAAATTCCTGAGGTTATCATCTTTAGAATTTGTGAAACTTTTCGTAGACGACGTCAATGACAAAACCGGCTACTACCAATGTTTGTATTCTGAGTCGACTGATGCATTTTATTCAGAGAAACAACATAGAAGTTGCTGATATCGAGAAGAACATAGGTTCTTTCCTTGTATACTTTCAAAAAACACGGGAAACTAATTGTATCATAATTCAAATAGACAGAAAAATAAGATATTTTCGTAAATTACACAAAAATATTACCAATAACACCAAAACGCTTCCAACACTTCTGATGCACTTGAAATTTACAAATTGGCAAATGATATATGGGTGAAAGAAAAAACTTTGGATAATTTTTTTCTAAACCAACTGTTACTTAATCTCAAAACCATGGATGAGACATCCCGTGAAGTTAATATTAAGCGTGCTGAGCTGCGTCGCATCATTAAATTAGTAAAGTCCGCACAATGATTCCCTAGTTGATTAAATCTATTGTTTAAGTTTATATTTCGATTGTTACTTTTTCCGTTGTATCGTGTAAGTTGCTATTACATATGTGTTATGAGCCACGTTTGGAATTTAATTTCATTATTAACATAGTTATTTAATTTATATTACTTATCTTTTGTTACTAAGTTAAGTTACTGAAGTAGTGGCTTGTGTATGCCACAATTGTGGGAGTTAGTTATTATTTAGTTCTATTTATTAGACTTATTAAGCTAATAGTTATTATTCGAGTTTATGTAAGAAATTTTCCAAAGCTTTTCCTTACGATTAAGATACCTTTCTTGGCCATAAACAAAAACAACTAAAACCGTGAATAATAACTAACTCCCACAATAAATAGAACTAAATAATAACTAACTTCTACAATTGTGGCAAACAAAAGCCGCTACTTCAATAACTTAACTTAGTAACATAAATTAAATAACTATGTTAATAATGAAATTGGATTTCAAATGTGGCTCATAGCACATATGTAATAACAACTTACACGATACAACGGAAAAAGTAACAAACGAAATATAAACTTAAACAATAGATTTAATCAGCTAGGGAATCATTGTGCGGAATTTACTAATTTAATGATGTGACGCAGCTTAGCACGCTTAATATTAAGTTCTCGGGATGTCTCATCCATGGTTTTGAGATTAAGTAACAGTTGGTTTAGGAAAAATTTATCCAAAACTTTTTCTTTTCCCCATATATCATTTGCTAATTTGTAAATTTCAAGTGCATCAGAAGTGTTGGGAAGCGTTTTCGTGTTATTGGTTATATCTTTGTGTAATTTACGAAAATATCTTATCTTTCTATCAAATTGAATTACGCTACAATTAGTGTCCCGTGTTTTTTGCAAGTAAACAAGGAAAGAACCTATGTTCTTCTCGATATCAGCAACTTCTATGTTTTTCTTCTGAATAAAATGCTTTAGTCGACTCAGAATACAAATATTGGTAGCTGCCTGTTTCATCGTTGTCGTCTTCTTCTTTTCCATATTCTTAATCGTCTTCTTTATCTTCTTCCCAGATAAATTGTTGGGGTTATCATCTTCAGAATTTGTGAAACTTTTCGTAGACGACGTCAATGACAAAACCGGCTGCTACCAATGTTTGTATTCTGAGTCGACTGATGCGTTTTATTCCGAGAAACAACATAGAAGTTGCTGATATCGAGAAGAACATAGGATCTTTCCTTGTTTACCTTCCAAAAACATGGGAAACTAATTGTATCATAATTCAAATAGACAGAAAAATAAGATATTTTTATAAATTACACAAAAATATTACCAATAACACCAAAACGCTTCCCAACACTTCTGATGCACTTGAAATTTACAAATTGGCAAATGATATATGGGTGAAAGAAAAATCTTTGTATAATTTTTTTCTAAACCAACTGTTACTTAATCTCAAAACCATGGATGAGACATCCCGAGAAGTTAATATTAAGCGTGCTGAGCTGCGTCGCATCATTAAATTAGTAAAGTCCGCACAATGATTCCCCAGCTGATAAAATCTATTGTTTAAGTTTATATTTCGATTGTTACTTTTTGCGTTGTATCGTGTAAGTTGCTATTACATATGTGTTATGAGCCACGTTTCAAAATTAATTTCATTATTAACATAGTTATTTAATTTATATTACGTATCTTCTGTTACTAAGTTAAGTTTGTGAAGTAGTGGCTTTTGTATGCCACAATTGTAGGAGTTAGTTATTATTTAGTTCTATTTATTAGACTTATTTAGCTAATAGTTGTTATTCGAGTTTATGTAAGGAATCCTCCAAACCTCTTCCTTACGATTAAGATACCTACTTGGCCATAAACAAAAACAACTAAAATCGTGAATAATAACTAACTCCCACAATAAATAGAACAAAATAATAACTAACTCCTACAATTGTGGCGTACAAAAGCCACTACTTCAATAACTTAACTTAGTAACTTAAATTAAATAACTATGTTAATAATGAAATTAGATTTCAAACGAGCCTCATAGCACATATGTAATAATAAGTTACACGATACAACGGAAAAAGTAACAAACGAAATATAAACTTAAACAATAGATTTAATCAGCTATGGAATCATTGTGCGGAATTTACTAATTTAATGATGCAACGCAGCTCAGCACGTTTAATATTAAGTTCTAGGGATGTCTCATCCATGGTTTTGAGATTAAGTAACAGTTGGTTTAGGAAAAATTTATCCAAAAAGTTTTCTTTTCCCCATATATCATTTGCTAATTTGTAAATTTCAAGTGCATCAATAGTGTTGTGAAGCGTTTTCGTGTTATTGGTCATATCTTTGTGAAATTTACGAAAATATCTTATCTTTCTATCTAATTGAATTACGCTACAATTAGTTTCCCGTGTTTTTTGCAAGTAAACAAGGAAATAACCTATGTTCTTCTCGATATCAGCAACTTCTATGTTCTTCCTCTGAATAAAACGCATTAGTCGACGCAGAATACAAACATTGGTAGCAGACGGTTTCTTCGTTGTCGTCGTCTTCTTTTCCATATTCTTAATCTTCTTCTTTATCTTCTTCCCAGATAAATTCCTGGGGTTATCATCTTCAGAATTTGTGAAACTTTTCGTAGACGACGTCAATGACAAAACTGGCTACTACCAATGTTTGTATTCTGAGTCGACTGATGCATTTTATTCAGAGAAACAACATAGAAGTTGCTGATATCGAGAAGAACATAGGTTCTTTCCTTGTTTACCTTCAAAAACCACGGGAAACTAATTGTATCATAATTCAAATAGACAGAAAAATAAGATATTTTCGTAAATTACACAAAAATATTACCAATAACACCAAAACGCTTCCAACACTTCTGATGCACTTGAAATTTACAAATTGGCAAATGATATATGGGTGAAAGAAAAATCTTTGGATAATTTTTTCCTAAACCAACTATTACTTAATCTCAAAACCATGGATGAGACATGCCGAGAACTTAATATTAAGCGGGCTGAGCTGCGTCGCATCATTAAATTAGTAAAGTCCGCACAATGATTCCCTAGTTGATTAAATCTATTGTTTAAGTTTATATTTCAGTTGTTACTTTTTGCGTTGTATCGTGTAAGTTGCTATTACATATGTGTTATGAGCCACGTTTGAAATTTAATTTCATTATTAACATAGTTATTTAATTTATATTACGTATCTTCTGTTACTAAGTTAAGTTAGTGAAGTAGCGGCTTTTGTATGCCACAATTGTAGGAGTTCGTTATTATTTAGTTCTATTTATTAGACTTAGGACAGACGGCTAGAGCTCGTGGGAGACCGAAAAAGACGTGGATGGAGGTCATACGGAACGACATGAAGCTAAAAGATCTAAATGAAGATATGCTCGTCAACCGAAACCAATGAAGGCAGAAGATTCATGTTCACGACTCGACGTGATTCATTCATGGTTCATATAGCCTACCCCAATTTAATTGGGATTACAAGCTTGGTTGTTGTTGTTGTTGTAGTTGTTATTCGAGTTTATGTAAGGAATCTTCCAAACCTCTTCCTTACGATTAAGATACCTTCTTGGCCATAAACAAAAACAACTAAAATCGTGAATAATAACTAACTCCCACAATAAATAAAACAAAATAATAACTAACTCCTACAATTGTGGCGTACAAAAGCCACTACTTCAATAACTTAACTTAGTAACTTAAATTAAATAACTATGTTAATAATGAAATTAGATTTCAAACGTGCCTCATAGCACATATGTAATAACAACTTACACGATACAACGGAAAAAGTAACAAACGAAATATAAACTTAAACAATAGATTTAATCAGCTAGGGAATCATTGTGCGGAATTTACTAATTTAATGATGTAACGCAGCTCAGCACGTTTAATATTAAGTTCTAGGGATGTCTCATCCATGGTTTTGAGATTAAGTAACAGTTGGTTTAGGAAAAAATTATCCAAAAAGTTTTCTTTTCCCCATATATCAGTTGCTAATTTGTAAATTTCAAGTGCATCAGAAGTGTTGGGAAGCGTTTTCGTGTTATTGGTTATATCTTTGTGTAATTTACGAAAATATCTTATCTTTCTATCTAATTGAATTACGCTACAATTAGTTTCCCGTGTTTTTTGCAAGTAAACAAGGAAAGAACCTATGTTCTTCTCGATATCAGCAACCTTTATGTTCTTCCTCTGAATAAAACGCATTAGTCGACGTAGAATACAAACATTGGTAGCAGCCGGTTTCTTCGTTGTCGTCGTCTTCTTTTCCATATTCTTAATCTTCTTCTTTATCTTCTTCCCAGATAAATTCCTGGGGTTATCATCTTTAGATTTTGTGAAACTTTTCGTAGACGACGTCAATGACAAAACCGGCTACTACCAATGTTTGTATTCTGAGTCGACTGATGCGTTTTATTCAGAATAACAACATAGAAGTTCCTGATATCGAGAAAAACATAGGTTGTTTCCTTGTTTACCTTCAAAAAACACGGGAAACTAATTGTATCATAATTCAAATAGACAGAAAAATAAGATATTTTCGTAAATTACACAAAAATATTACCAATAACACTAAAACGCTTCCCAACACTTCTGATGCACTTGAAATTTTCAAATTGGCAAATGTTATATGGGTGAAAAAAAATCTTTGGATAAATTTTTTCTAAACCAACTGTTACTTAATCTCAAAACAATGTATGAGACATCCCGAGAACTTAATATTAAGCGTGCTGAGCTGCGTCGCATCATTAAATTAGTAAGTCCGCACAATGATTCCCTAGTTGATTAAATCTATTGTTTAAGTTTATATTTCGATTGTTACTTTTTCCGTTGTATCGTGTAAGTTGCTATTACATATGTGTTATGAGCTACGTTTGGAATTTAATTTCATTATTAACATAGTCATTTAATTTATATTACTTATCTTTTGTTACTAAGTTAAGTCAGTGAGGTAGTGGCTTGTGTATGCCACAATTGTAGGAGTTAGTTATTATTTAGTTCTATTTATTAGACTTATTAAGCTAATAGTTATTATTCGAGTTTATGTAAGGAATTTTCCAAAGCTTTTCCTTACGATTAAGATACCTTCTTGGCCATAAACAAAAACAACTAAAACCGTGAATAATAACTAACTCCCACAATAAATAGAACTAAATAATAACTAACTCCTACAATTGTGGCATACAAAAGCCACTACTTCAATAACTTAACTTAGTAACCTAAATTAAATAACTATGTTAATAATGAAATTAGATTTCAAATGTGGCTCATAGCACATATGTAATAACAACTTACACGATACAACGAAAAAAGTAACAAACGAAATATAAACTTAAACAATAGATTTAATCAGCTAGGGAATCGTTGTGCGGAATTTACTAATTTAATGATGTGACGCAGCTAAGCACGCTTAATATTAAGTTCTCGGGATGTCTCATTCATGCTTTTGAGATTAAGTAACAGTTGTTTAGGAAAAATTTATCCAAAAATTTTTCTTTTCCCCATATATAATTTGCTAATTTGTAAATTTCAAGTGCATCAGAAGTGTTGAGAAGCGTTTTCGTGTTATTGGTTATATCTTTGTGTAATTTACGAAAATATCTTATCTTTCTATCTAATTGAATTACGCTACAATTAGTTTCCCGTGTTTTTTGCAAGTATACAAGGAAAGAACCTATGTTCTTCTCGATATCAGCAACTTCTATGTTTTTCTTCTGAATAAAACGCTTTAGTCGACTCAGAATACAAACATTGGTAGCAGCCGGTTTTATCGTTGTCGTCGTCTTCTTTTCCATATTCTTAATCTTCTTCTTTATCTTCTTCCCAGATAAATTGTTGGGGATATCATCTTCAGAATTTGTGAAACTTTTCGTAGACGACGTCAATGACAAAACCGGCTGGTACCAATGTTTGTATTTTGAGTCGACTAATGCGTTTTATTCAGAGAAAAACATAGAAGTTGCTGATATCGAGAAGAACATAGGTTCTTTCCTTGTTTACCTTCAAAAAAAATGGGAAACTAATTGTATCATAATTCAAATAGACAGAAAAATAAGATATTTTCGTAAATTACACAAAAATATTACCAATAACACCAAAACGCTTCCCAACACTTCTGATGCACTTGAAATTTACAAATTGGCAAATGATATATGGGTGAAAGAAAAATCTTTGGATAAATTTTTTCTAAACCAACTGTTACTTAATCTCAAAACCATGGATGAGACATCCCGAGAACTTAATATTAAGCGTGCTGAGCTGCGTCGCATCATTAAATTAGTAAAGTCCGCACCATTATTCCCTAGTTGATTAAATCTATTGTTTAAGTTTATATTTCGATTGTTACTTTTTCCGTTGTATCGTGTAAGTTGCTATTACATATGTGTTATGAGCCACGTTTGGAATTTAATTTCATTATTAACATAGTCATTTAATTTATATTACTTATCTTTTGTTACTAAGTTAAGTCAGTGAAGTAGTGGCTTGTGTATGCCACAATTGTAGGAGTTAGTTATTATTTAGTTCTATTTATTAGACTTATTAAGCTAATAGTTATTATTCGAGTTTATGTAAGGAATTTTCCAAAGCTTTTCCTTACGATTAAGATACCTTCTTGGCCATAAACAAAAACAACTAAACCCGTGAATAATAACTAACTCCCACAATAAATAGAACTAAATAATAACTAACTCCTACAATTGTGGCATACAAAAGCCACTATTTCAATAACTTAACTTAGTAACCTAAATTAAATAACTATGTTAATAATGAAATTAGATTTCAAATGTGGCTCATAGCACATATGTAATAACAACTTACACGATACAACGGAAAAAGTAACAAATGAAATATAAACTTAAACAATAGATTTAATCAGCTAGGGAATCATTGTGCGGAATTTACTAATTTCATGATGTGACGCAGCTAAGCACGCTTAATATCAAGTTCTCGGGATGTCTCATCCATGGTTTTGAAATTAAGTAACAGTTGTTTAGGAAAAATTTATCCAAAATTTTTTCTTTTCCCCATATATCATTTGTTAATTTGTAAATTTCAAGTGCATCAGAAGTGTTGGGAAGCGTTTTCGTGTTATTGGTTATATCTTTGTGTAATTTACGAAAATATCTTATCTTTCTATCTAATTGAATTACGCTACAATTAGTTTCCCGTGTTTTTTGCAAGTATACAAGGAAAGAACCTATGTTCTTCTCGATATCAGCAACTTCTATGTTTTTCTTCTGAATAAAACGCTTTAGTCGACTCAGAATACAAACATTGGTAGCAGCCGGTTTTATCGTTGTCGTCGTCTTCTTTTCCATATTCTTAATCGTCTTCTTTATCTTCTTCCCAGATAAATTGTTGGGGTTATCATCTTCAGAATTTGTGAAACTTTTCGTAGACGACGTCAATGACAAAACCGGCTGCTACCAATGTTTGTATTCTGAGTCGACTGATGCGTTTTATTCAGAGGAACAACATAGAAGTTGCTGATATCGAGAAGAACATAGGATCTTTCCTTGTTTACCTTCAAAAAAAATGGGAAACTAATTGTATCATAATTCAAATAGACAGAAAAATAAGATATTTTCGTAAATTACACAAAAATATTACCAATAACACCAAAACGCTTCCCAACACTTCTGATGCACTTGAAATTTACAAATTGGCAAATGATATATGGGTGAAAGAAAAATCTTTGGATAAATTTTTTCTAAACCAACTGTTACTTAATCTCAAAACCATGGATGAGACATCCCGAGAACTTAATATTAAGCGTGCTGAGCTGCGTCGCATCATTAAATTAGTAAAGTCCGCACCATTATTCCCTAGTTGATTAAATCTATTGTTTAAGTTTATATTTCGATTGTTACTTTTTCCGTTGTATCGTGTAAGTTGCTATTACATATGTGTTATGAGCCACGTTTGGAATTTAATTTCATTATTAACATAGTCATTTTATTTATATTACTTATCTTTTGTTACTAAGTTAAGTCAGTGAAGTAGTGGCTTGTGTATGCCACAATTGTAGGAGTTAGTTATTATTTAGTTCTATTTATTAGACTTATTAAGCTAATAGTTATTATTCGAGTTTATGTAAGGAATTTTCCAAAGCTTTTCCTTACGATTAAGATACCTTCTTGGCCATAAACAAAAACAACTAAAACCGTGAATAATAACTAACTCCCACAATAAATAGAACTAAATAATAACTAACTCCTACAATTGTGGCATACAAAAGCCACTATTTCAATAACTTAACTTAGTAACCTAAATTAAATAACTATGTTAATAATGAAATTAGATTTCAAATGTGGCTCATAGCACATATGTAATAACAACTTACACGATACAACGGAAAAAGTAACAAACGAAATATAAACTTAAACAATAGATTTAATCAGCTAGGGAATCATTGTGCGGAATTTACTAATTTAATGATGTGACGCAGCTAAGCACGCTTAATATCAAGTTCTCGGGATGTCTCATCCATGGTTTTGAAATTAAGTAACAGTTGTTTAGGAAAAATTTATCCAAAATTTTTTCTTTTCCCCATATATCATTTGCTAATTTGTAAATTTCAAGTGCATCAGAAGTGTTGGGAAGCGTTTTCGTGTTATTGGTTATATCTTTGTGTAATTTACGAAAATATCTTATCTTTCTATCTAATTGAATTACGCTACAATTAGTTTCCCGTGTTTTTTGCAAGTATACAAGGAAAGAACCTATGTTCTTCTCGATATCAGCAACTTCTATGTTTTTCTTCTGAATAAAACGCTTTAGTCGACTCAGAATACAAACATTGGTAGCAGCCGGTTTTATCGTTGTCGTCGTCTTCTTTTCCATATTCTTAATCGTCTTCTTTATCTTCTTCCCAGATAAATTGTTGGGGTTATCATCTTCAGAATTTGTGAAACTTTTCGTAGACGACGTCAATGACAAAACCGGCTGCTACCAATGTTTGTATTCTGAGTCGACTGATGCGTTTTATTCAGAGGAACAACATAGAAGATGCTGATATCGAGAAGAACATAGGATCTTTCCTTGTTTACCTTCAAAAAAAATGGGAAACTAATTGTATCATAATTCAAATAGACAGAAAAATAAGATATTTTCGTAAATTACACAAAAATATTACCAATAACACCAAAACGCTTCCCAACACTTCTGATGCACTTGAAATTTACAAATTGGCAAATGATATATGGGTGAAAGAAAAATCTTTGGATAAATGTTTTCTAAACCAACTGTTACTTAATCTCAAAACCATGGATGAGACATCCCGAGAACTTAATATTAAGCGTGCTGAGCTGCGTCGCATCATTAAATTAGTAAAGTCCGCACCATTATTCCCTAGTTGATTAAATCTATTGTTTAAGTTTATATTTCGATTGTTACTTTTTCCGTTGTATCGTGTAAGTTGCTATTACATATGTGTTATGAGCCACGTTTGGAATTTAATTTCATTATTTACATAGTCATTTAATTTATATTACTTATCTTTTGTTACTAAGTTAAGTCAGTGAAGTAGTGGCTTGTGTATGCCACAATTGTAGGAGTTAGTTATTATTTAGTTCTATTTATTAGACTTATTAAGCTAATAGTTATTATTCGAGTTTATGTAAGGAATTTTCCAAAGCTTTTCCTTACGATTAAGATACCTTCTTGGCCATAAACAAAAACAACTAAAACCGTGAATAATAACTCACTCCCACAATAAATAGAACTAAATCATAACTAACTCCTACAATTGTGGCATACAAAAGCCACTACTTCAATAACTTAACTTAGTAACATAAATTAAATAACTATGTTAATAATGAAATTAGATTTCAAACGTGGCCCATAGCACATATGTAATAACAACTTACACGATACAACGGAAAAAGTAACAAACGAAATATAAACTTAAACAATAGATTTAATCAGCTAGGGAATCATTGTGCGGAATTTACTAATTTAATGATGTGACGCAGCTAAGCACGCTTAATATCAAGTTCTCGGGATGTCTCATCCATGGTTTTGAAATTAAGTAACAGTTGTTTAGGAAAAATTTATCCAAAATTTTTTCTTTTCCCCATATATCATTTGCTAATTTGTAAATTTCAAGTGCATCAGAAGTGTTGGGAAGCGTTTTCGTGTTATTGGTTATATCTTTGTGTAATTTACGAAAATATCTTATCTTTCTATCTAATTGAATTACGCTACAATTAGTTTCCCGTGTTTTTTGCAAGTATACAAGGAAAGAACCTATGTTCTTCTCGATATCAGCAACTTCTATGTTTTTCTTCTGAATAAAACGCTTTAGTCGACTCAGAATACAAACATTGGTAGCAGCCGGTTTTATCGTTGTCGTCGTCTTCTTTTCCATATTCTTAATCGTCTTCTTTATCTTCTTCCCAGATAAATTGTTGGGGTTATCATCTTCAGAATTTGTGAAACTTTTCGTAGACGACGTCAATGACAAAACCGGCTGCTACCAATGTTTGTATTCTGAGTCGACTGATGCGTTTTATTCAGAGGAACAACATAGAAGATGCTGATATCGAGAAGAACATAGGATCTTTCCTTGTTTACCTTCAAAAAAAATGGGAAACTAATTGTATCATAATTCAAATAGACAGAAAAATAAGATATTTTCGTAAATTACACAAAAATATTACCAATAACACCAAAACGCTTCCCAACACTTCTGATGCACTTGAAATTTACAAATTGGCAAATGATATATGGGTGAAAGAAAAATCTTTGGATAAATGTTTTCTAAACCAACTGTTACTTAATCTCAAAACCATGGATGAGACATCCCGAGAACTTAATATTAAGCGTGCTGAGCTGCGTCGCATCATTAAATTAGTAAAGTCCGCACCATTATTCCCTAGTTGATTAAATCTATTGTTTAAGTTTATATTTCGATTGTTACTTTTTCCGTTGTATCGTGTAAGTTGCTATTACATATGTGTTATGAGCCACGTTTGGAATTTAATTTCATTATTTACATAGTCATTTAATTTATATTACTTATCTTTTGTTACTAAGTTAAGTCAGTGAAGTAGTGGCTTGTGTATGCCACAATTGTAGGAGTTAGTTATTATTTAGTTCTATTTATTAGACTTATTAAGCTAATAGTTATTATTCGAGTTTATGTAAGGAATTTTCCAAAGCTTTTCCTTACGATTAAGATACCTTCTTGGCCATAAACAAAAACAACTAAAACCGTGAATAATAACTCACTCCCACAATAAATAGAACTAAATCATAACTAACTCCTACAATTGTGGCATACAAAAGCCACTACTTCAATAACTTAACTTAGTAACATAAATTAAATAACTATGTTAATAATGAAATTAGATTTCAAACGTGGCCCATAGCACATATGTAATAACAACTTACACGATACAACGGAAAAAGTAACAAACGAAATATAAACTTAAACAATAGATTTAATCAGCTATGGAATCATTGTGCGGAATTTACTAATTTAATGATGTGACGTAGCTAAGCACGCTTAATATTAAGTTCTCGGGATGTCTCATCCATGGTTTTGAGATTAAGTAAGAGTTGGTTTAGGAAACATTTATCCAAAAATTATTCTTTTCCCCATATATCATTTGCTAATTTGTAAATTTCAAGTGCATCAGAAGTGTTGGGAAGCGTTTTCGTGTTATTGGTTATATCTTTGTGTAATTTACGAAAATATCTTATCTTTCTATCTAATTGAATTACGCTACAATTAGTTTCCCGTGTTTTTTGCAAGTATACAAGGAAAGAACCTATGTTCTTCTCGATATCAGCAACTTCTATGTTCTTCCTCTGAATAAAACGCATTAGTCGACGTAGAATACAAACATTGGTAGCAGCCGGTTTCTTCGTTGTCGTCGCCTTCTTTTCCATATTCTTAATCTTCTTCTTTATCTTCTTCCCAGATAAATTCCTGGGGTTATCATCTTCAGATTTTGTGAAACTTTTCGTAGACGACGTCAATGACAAAACCGGCTGCTACCAATGTTTGTATTCTGAGTCGACTAATGCGTTTTATTCAGAGAAAAACATAGAAGTTGCTGATATCGAGAAGAACATAGGTTCTTTCCTTGTTTACCTTCAAAAAAATTGGGAAACTAATTGTATCATAATTCAAATAGACAGAAAAATAAGATATTTTCGTAAATTACACAAAAATATTACCAATAACACCAAAACACTTCCCAACACTTCTGATGCACTTGAAATTTACAAATTGGCAAATGATATATGGGTGAAAGAAAAATCTTTGGATAAATTTTTTCTAAACCAACTGTTACTTAATCTCAAAACCATGGATGAGACATCCCGAGAACTTAATATTAAGCGTGCTGAGCTGCGTCGCATCATTAAATTAGTAAAGTCCGCACCATTATTCCCTAGTTGATTAAATCTATTATTTAAGTTTATATTTCGATTGTTACTTTTTCCGTTGTATCGTGTAAGTTGCTATTACATATGTGTTATGAGCCACGTTTGGAAATTAATTTCATTATTAACATAGTTATTTAATTTATATTACTTATCTTTTGTTACTAAGTTAAGTCAGTGAAGTAGTGGCTTGTGTATGCCACAATTGTAGGAGTTACTTATTATTTAGTTCTATTTATTAGACTTATTAAGCTAATAGTTATTATTCGAGTTTATGTAAGGAATTTTCCAAAGCTTTTCCTTACGATTAAGATACCTTCTTGGCCATAAACAAAAACAACTAAAACCGTGAATAATAACTCACTCCCACAATAAATAGAACTAAATCATAACTAACTCCTACAATTGTGGCATACAAAAGCCACTACTTCAATAACTTAACTTAGTAACATAAATTAAATAACTATGTTAATAATGAAAGTAGATTTCAAACGTGGCCCATAGCACATATGTAATAACAACTTACACGATACAACGGAAAAAGTAACAAACGAAATATAAACTTAAACAATAGATTTAATCAGCTATGGAATCATTGTGCGGAATTTACTAATTTAATGATGTGACGTAGTTAAGCACGCTTAATATTAAGTTCTCGGGATGTCTCATCCTTGGTTTTGAGATTAAGTAACAGTTGGTTTAGGAAACATTTATCCAAAAAATTTTCTTTTCCCCATATATCATTTGCTAATTTGTAAATTTCAAGTGCATCAGAAGTGTTGGGAAGCGTTTTCGTGTTATTGGTTATATCTTTGTGTAATTTACGAAAATATCTTATCTTTCTATCTAATTGAATTACGCTACAATTAGTTTCCAGTGTTTTTTGCAAGTATACAAGGAAAGAACCTATGTTCTTCTCGATATCAGCAACTTCTATGTTCTTCCTCTGAATAAAACGCATTAGTCGACGTAGAATACAAACATTGGTAGCAGCCGGTTTCTTCGTTGTCGTCGCCTTCTTTTCCATATTCTTAATCTTCTTCTTTATCTTCTTCCCAGATAAATTCCTGGGGTTATCATCTTCAGATTTTGTGAAACTTTTCGTAGACGACGTCAATGACAAAACCGGCTGCTACCAATGTTTGTATTCTGAGTCGACTAATGCGTTTTATTCAGAGAAAAACATAGAAGTTGCTGATATCGAGAAGAACATAGGTTCTTTCCTTGTTTACCTTCAAAAAAAATGGGAAACTAATTGTATCATAATTCAAATAGACAGAAAAATAAGATATTTTCGTAAATTACACAAAAATATTACCAATAACACCAAAACGCTTCCCAACACTTCTGATGCACTTGAAATTTACAAATTGGCAAATGATATATGGGTGAAAGAAAAATCTTTGGATAAATTTTTTCTAAACCAACTGTTACTTAATCTCAAAACAATGGATGAGACATCCCGAGAACTTAATATTAAGCGTGCTGAGCTGCGTCGCATCATTAAATTAGTAAAGTCCGCACCATTATTCCCTAGTTGATTAAATCTATTGTTTAAATTTATATTTCGATTGTTACTTTTTCCGTTGTATCGTGTAAGTTGCTATTACATATGTGTTATGAGCCACGTTTGGAATTTAATTTCATTATTAACATAGTTATTTAATTTATATTACTTATCTTTTGTTACTAAGTTAAGTCAGTGAAGTAGTGGCTTGTGTATGCCACAATTGTAGGAGTTACTTATTATTTAGTTCTATTTATTAGACTTATTAAGCTAATAGTTATTATTCGAGTTTATGTAAGGAATTTTCCAAAGCTTTTCCTTACGATTAAGATACCTTCTTGGCCATAAACAAAAACAACTAAAACCGTGAATAATAACTAACTCCCACAATAAATAGAACTAAATAATAACTAACTCCTACAATTGTGGCATACAAAAGCCACTATTTCAATAAATTAACTTAGTAACCTAAATTAAATAACTATGTTAATAATGAAATTAGATTTCAAATTTGGCTCATAGCACATATGTAATAACAACTTACACGATACAACGGAAAAAGTAACAAACGAAATATAAACTTAAACAATAGATTTAATCAGCTAGGGAATCATTGTGCGGAATTTACTAATTTAATGATGTGACGCAGCTAAGCACGCTTAATATCAAGTTCTCGGGATGTCTCATCCATGGTTTTGAAATTAAGTAACAGTTGTTTAGGAAAAATTTATCCAAAATTTTTTCTTTTCCCCATATATCATTTGCTAATTTGTAAATTTCAAGTGCATCAGAAGTGTTGGGAAGCGTTTTCGTGTTATTGGTTATATCTTTGTGTAATTTACGAAAATATCTTATCTTTCTATCTAATTGAATTACGCTACAATTAGTTTCCCGTGTTTTTTGCAAGTATACAAGGAAAGAACCTATGTTCTTCTCGATATCAGCAACTTCTATGTTTTTCTTCTGAATAAAACGCTTTAGTCGACTCAGAATACAAACATTGGTAGCAGCCGGTTTATCGTTGTCGTCGTCTTCTTTTCCATATTCTTAATCGTCTTCTTTATCTTCTTCCCAGATAAATTGTTGGGGTTATCATCTTCAGAATTTGTGAAACTTTTCGTAGACGACGTCAATGACAAAACCGGCTGCTACCAATGTTTGTATTCTGAGTCGACTAATGCGTTTTATTCAGAGAAAAACATAGAAGTTGCTGATATCGAGAAGAACATAGGTTCTTTCCTTGTTTACCTTCAAAAAAAATGGGAAACTAATTGTATCATAATTCAAATAGACAGAAAAATAAGATATTTTCGTAAATTACACAAAAATATTACCAATAACACCAAAACGCTTCCCAACACTTCTGATGCACTTGAAATTTACAAATTGGCAAATGATATATGGGTGAAAGAAAAATCTTTGGATAAATTTTTTCTAAACCAACTGTTACTTAATCTCAAAACCATGGATGAGACATCCCGAGAACTTAATATTAAGCGTGCTGAGCTGCGTCGCATCATTAAATTAGTAAAGTCCGCACCATTATTCCCTAGTTGATTAAATCTATTGTTTAAATTTATATTTCGATTGTTACTTTTTCCGTTGTATCGTGTAAGTTGCTATTACATATGTGTTATGAGCCACGTTTGGAATTTAATTTCATTATTAACATAGTCATTTAATTTATATTACTTATCTTTTGTTACTAAGTTAAGTCAGTGAAGTAGTGGCTTGTGTATGCCACAATTGTAGGAGTTAGTTATTATTTAGTTCTATTTATTAGACTTATTAAGCTAATAGTTATTATTCGAGTTTATGTAAGGAATTTTCCAAAGCTTTTCCTTACGATTAAGATACCTTCTTGGCCATAAACAAAAACAACTAAAACCGTGAATAATAACTAACTCCCACAATAAATAGAACTAAATAATAACTAACTCCTACAATTGTGGCATACAAAAGCCACTATTTCAATAACTTAACTTAGTAACCTAAATTAAATAACTATGTTAATAATGAAATTAGATTTCAAATTTGGCTCATAGCACATATGTAATAACAACTTACACGATACAACGGAAAAAGTAACAAACGAAATATAAACTTAAACAATAGATTTAATCAGCTAGGGAATCATTGTGCGGAATTTACTAATTTAATGATGTGACGCAGCTAAGCACGCTTAATATCAAGTTCTCGGGATGTCTCATCCATGGTTTTGAAATTAAGTAACAGTTGTTTAGGAAAAATTTATCCAAAATTTTTTCTTTTCCCCATATATCATTTGCTAATTTGTAAATTTCAAGTGCATCAGAAGTGTTGGGAAGCGTTTTCGTGTTATTGGTTATATCTTTGTGTAATTTACGAAAATATCTTATCTTTCTATCTAATTGAATTACGCTACAATTAGTTTCCCGTGTTTTTTGCAGGTATACAAGGAAAGAACCTATGTTCTTCTCGATATCAGCAACTTCTATGTTTTTCTTCTGAATAAAACGCTTTAGTCGACTCAGAATACAAACATTGGTAGCAGCCGGTTTTATCGTTGTCGTCGTCTTCTTTTCCATATTCTTAATCGTCTTCTTTATCTTCTTCCCAGATAAATTGTTGGGGTTATCATCTTCAGAATTTGTGAAACTTTTCGTAGACGACGTCAATGACAAAACCGGCTGCTACCAATGTTTGTATTCTGAGTCGACTAATGCGTTTTATTCAGAGAAAAACATAGAAGTTGCTGATATCGAGAAGAACATAGGTTCTTTCCTTGTTTACCTTCAAAAAAAATGGGAAACTAATTGTATCATAATTCAAATAGACAGAAAAATAAGATATTTTCGTAAATTACACAAAAATATTACCAATAACACCAAAACGCTTCCCAACACTTCTGATGCACTTGAAATTTACAAATTGGCAAATGATATATGGGTGAAAGAAAAATCTTTGGATAAATTTTTTCTAAACCAACTGTTACTTAATCTCAAAACAATGGATGAGACATCCCGAGAACTTAATATTAAGCGTGCTGAGCTGCGTCGCATCATTAAATTAGTAAAGTCCGCACCATTATTCCCTAGTTGATTAAATCTATTGTTTAAATTTATATTTCGATTGTTACTTTTTCCGTTGTATCGTGTAAGTTGCTATTACATATGTGTTATGAGCCACGTTTGGAATTTAATTTCATTATTAACATAGTTATTTAATTTATATTACTTATCTTTTGTTACTAAGTTAAGTCAGTGAAGTAGTGGCTTGTGTATGCCACAATTGTAGGAGTTACTTATTATTTAGTTCTATTTATTAGACTTATTAAGCTAATAGTTATTATTCGAGTTTATGTAAGGAATTTTCCAAAGCTTTTCCTTACGATTAAGATACCTTCTTGGCCATAAACAAAAACAACTAAAACCGTGAATAATAACTAACTCCCACAATAAATAGAACTAAATAATAACTAACTCCTACAATTGTGGCATACAAAAGCCACTATTTCAATAAATTAACTTAGTAACCTAAATTAAATAACTATGTTAATAATGAAATTAGATTTCAAATTTGGCTCATAGCACATATGTAATAACAACTTACACGATACAACGGAAAAAGTAACAAACGAAATATAAACTTAAACAATAGATTTAATCAGCTAGGGAATCATTGTGCGGAATTTACTAATTTAATGATGTGACGCAGCTAAGCACGCTTAATATCAAGTTCTCGGGATGTCTCATCCATGGTTTTGAAATTAAGTAACAGTTGTTTAGGAAAAATTTATCCAAAATTTTTTCTTTTCCCCATATATCATTTGCTAATTTGTAAATTTCAAGTGCATCAGAAGTGTTGGGAAGCGTTTTCGTGTTATTGGTTATATCTTTGTGTAATTTACGAAAATATCTTATCTTTCTATCTAATTGAATTACGCTACAATTAGTTTCCCGTGTTTTTTGCAAGTATACAAGGAAAGAACCTATGTTCTTCTCGATATCAGCAACTTCTATGTTTTTCTTCTGAATAAAACGCTTTAGTCGACTCAGAATACAAACATTGGTAGCAGCCGGTTTATCGTTGTCGTCGTCTTCTTTTCCATATTCTTAATCGTCTTCTTTATCTTCTTCCCAGATAAATTGTTGGGGTTATCATCTTCAGAATTTGTGAAACTTTTCGTAGACGACGTCAATGACAAAACCGGCTGCTACCAATGTTTGTATTCTGAGTCGACTAATGCGTTTTATTCAGAGAAAAACATAGAAGTTGCTGATATCGAGAAGAACATAGGTTCTTTCCTTGTTTACCTTCAAAAAAAATGGGAAACTAATTGTATCATAATTCAAATAGACAGAAAAATAAGATATTTTCGTAAATTACACAAAAATATTACCAATAACACCAAAACGCTTCCCAACACTTCTGATGCACTTGAAATTTACAAATTGGCAAATGATATATGGGTGAAAGAAAAATCTTTGGATAAATTTTTTCTAAACCAACTGTTACTTAATCTCAAAACCATGGATGAGACATCCCGAGAACTTAATATTAAGCGTGCTGAGCTGCGTCGCATCATTAAATTAGTAAAGTCCGCACCATTATTCCCTAGTTGATTAAATCTATTGTTTAAATTTATATTTCGATTGTTACTTTTTCCGTTGTATCGTGTAAGTTGCTATTACATATGTGTTATGAGCCACGTTTGGAATTTAATTTCATTATTAACATAGTCATTTAATTTATATTACTTATCTTTTGTTACTAAGTTAAGTCAGTGAAGTAGTGGCTTGTGTATGCCACAATTGTAGGAGTTAGTTATTATTTAGTTCTATTTATTAGACTTATTAAGCTAATAGTTATTATTCGAGTTTATGTAAGGAATTTTCCAAAGCTTTTCCTTACGATTAAGATACCTTCTTGGCCATAAACAAAAACAACTAAAACCGTGAATAATAACTAACTCCCACAATAAATAGAACTAAATAATAACTAACTCCTACAATTGTGGCATACAAAAGCCACTATTTCAATAACTTAACTTAGTAACCTAAATTAAATAACTATGTTAATAATGAAATTAGATTTCAAATTTGGCTCATAGCACATATGTAATAACAACTTACACGATACAACGGAAAAAGTAACAAACGAAATATAAACTTAAACAATAGATTTAATCAGCTAGGGAATCATTGTGCGGAATTTACTAATTTAATGATGTGACGCAGCTAAGCACGCTTAATATCAAGTTCTCGGGATGTCTCATCCATGGTTTTGAAATTAAGTAACAGTTGTTTAGGAAAAATTTATCCAAAATTTTTTCTTTTCCCCATATATCATTTGCTAATTTGTAAATTTCAAGTGCATCAGAAGTGTTGGGAAGCGTTTTCGTGTTATTGGTTATATCTTTGTGTAATTTACGAAAATATCTTATCTTTCTATCTAATTGAATTACGCTACAATTAGTTTCCCGTGTTTTTTGCAGGTATACAAGGAAAGAACCTATGTTCTTCTCGATATCAGCAACTTCTATGTTTTTCTTCTGAATAAAACGCTTTAGTCGACTCAGAATACAAACATTGGTAGCAGCCGGTTTTATCGTTGTCGTCGTCTTCTTTTCCATATTCTTAATCGTCTTCTTTATCTTCTTCCCAGATAAATTGTTGGGGTTATCATCTTCAGAATTTGTGAAACTTTTCGTAGACGACGTCAATGACAAAACCGGCTGCTACCAATGTTTGTATTCTGAGTCGACTAATGCGTTTTATTCAGAGAAAAACATAGAAGTTGCTGATATCGAGAAGAACATAGGTTCTTTCCTTGTTTACCTTCAAAAAAAATGGGAAACTAATTGTATCATAATTCAAATAGACAGAAAAATAAGATATTTTCGTAAATTACACAAAAATATTACCAATAACACCAAAACGCTTCCCAACACTTCTGATGCACTTGAAATTTACAAATTGGCAAATGATATATGGGTGAAAGAAAAATCTTTGGATAAATTTTTTCTAAACCAACTGTTACTTAATCTCAAAACAATGGATGAGACATCCCGAGAACTTAATATTAAGCGTGCTGAGCTGCGTCGCATCATTAAATTAGTAAAGTCCGCACCATTATTCCCTAGTTGATTAAATCTATTGTTTAAATTTATATTTCGATTGTTACTTTTTCCGTTGTATCGTGTAAGTTGCTATTACATATGTGTTATGAGCCACGTTTGGAATTTAATTTCATTATTAACATAGTTATTTAATTTATATTACTTATCTTTTGTTACTAAGTTAAGTCAGTGAAGTAGTGGCTTGTGTATGCCACAATTGTAGGAGTTACTTATTATTTAGTTCTATTTATTAGACTTATTAAGCTAATAGTTATTATTCGAGTTTATGTAAGGAATTTTCCAAAGCTTTTCCTTACGATTAAGATACCTTCTTGGCCATAAACAAAAACAACTAAAACCGTGAATAATAACTAACTCCCACAATAAATAGAACTAAATAATAACTAACTCCTACAATTGTGGCATACAAAAGCCACTATTTCAATAAATTAACTTAGTAACCTAAATTAAATAACTATGTTAATAATGAAATTAGATTTCAAATTTGGCTCATAGCACATATGTAATAACAACTTACACGATACAACGGAAAAAGTAACAAACGAAATATAAACTTAAACAATAGATTTAATCAGCTAGGGAATCATTGTGCGGAATTTACTAATTTAATGATGTGACGCAGCTAAGCACGCTTAATATCAAGTTCTCGGGATGTCTCATCCATGGTTTTGAAATTAAGTAACAGTTGTTTAGGAAAAATTTATCCAAAATTTTTTCTTTTCCCCATATATCATTTGCTAATTTGTAAATTTCAAGTGCATCAGAAGTGTTGGGAAGCGTTTTCGTGTTATTGGTTATATCTTTGTGTAATTTACGAAAATATCTTATCTTTCTATCTAATTGAATTACGCTACAATTAGTTTCCCGTGTTTTTTGCAAGTATACAAGGAAAGAACCTATGTTCTTCTCGATATCAGCAACTTCTATGTTTTTCTTCTGAATAAAACGCTTTAGTCGACTCAGAATACAAACATTGGTAGCAGCCGGTTTTATCGTTGTCGTCGTCTTCTTTTCCATATTCTTAATCGTCTTCTTTATCTTCTTCCCAGATAAATTGTTGGGGTTATCATCTTCAGAATTTGTGAAACTTTTCGTAGACGACGTCAATGACAAAACCGGCTGCTACCAATGTTTGTATTCTGAGTCGACTAATGCGTTTTATTCAGAGAAAAACATAGAAGTTGCTGATATCGAGAAGAACATAGGTTCTTTCCTTGTTTACCTTCAAAAAAAATGGGAAACTAATTGTATCATAATTCAAATAGACAGAAAAATAAGATATTTTCGTAAATTACACAAAAATATTACCAATAACACCAAAACGCTTCCCAACACTTCTGATGCACTTGAAATTTACAAATTGGCAAATGATATATGGGTGAAAGAAAAATCTTTGGATAAATTTTTTCTAAACCAACTGTTACTTAATCTCAAAACCATGGATGAGACATCCCGAGAACTTAATATTAAGCGTGCTGAGCTGCGTCGCATCATTAAATTAGTAAAGTCCGCACCATTATTCCCTAGTTGATTAAATCTATTGTTTAAATTTATATTTCGATTGTTACTTTTTCCGTTGTATCGTGTAAGTTGCTATTACATATGTGTTATGAGCCACGTTTGGAATTTAATTTCATTATTAACATAGTCATTTAATTTATATTACTTATCTTTTGTTACTAAGTTAAGTCAGTGAAGTAGTGGCTTGTGTATGCCACAATTGTAGGAGTTAGTTATTATTTAGTTCTATTTATTAGACTTATTAAGCTAATAGTTATTATTCGAGTTTATGTAAGGAATTTTCCAAAGCTTTTCCTTACGATTAAGATACCTTCTTGGCCATAAACAAAAACAACTAAAACCGTGAATAATAACTAACTCCCACAATAAATAGAACTAAATAATAACTAACTCCTACAATTGTGGCATACAAAAGCCACTATTTCAATAAATTAACTTAGTAACCTAAATTAAATAACTATGTTAATAATGAAATTAGATTTCAAATTTGGCTCATAGCACATATGTAATAACAACTTACACGATACAACGGAAAAAGTAACAAACGAAATATAAACTTAAACAATAGATTTAATCAGCTAGGGAATCATTGTGCGGAATTTACTAATTTAATGATGTGACGCAGCTAAGCACGCTTAATATCAAGTTCTCGGGATGTCTCATCCATGGTTTTGAAATTAAGTAACAGTTGTTTAGGAAAAATTTATCCAAAATTTTTTCTTTTCCCCATATATCATTTGCTAATTTGTAAATTTCAAGTGCATCAGAAGTGTTGGGAAGCGTTTTCGTGTTATTGGTTATATCTTTGTGTAATTTACGAAAATATCTTATCTTTCTATCTAATTGAATTACGCTACAATTAGTTTCCCGTGTTTTTTGCAAGTATACAAGGAAAGAACCTATGTTCTTCTCGATATCAGCAACTTCTATGTTTTTCTTCTGAATAAAACGCTTTAGTCGACTCAGAATACAAACATTGGTAGCAGCCGGTTTATCGTTGTCGTCGTCTTCTTTTCCATATTCTTAATCGTCTTCTTTATCTTCTTCCCAGATAAATTGTTGGGGTTATCATCTTCAGAATTTGTGAAACTTTTCGTAGACGACGTCAATGACAAAACCGGCTGCTACCAATGTTTGTATTCTGAGTCGACTAATGCGTTTTATTCAGAGAAAAACATAGAAGTTGCTGATATCGAGAAGAACATAGGTTCTTTCCTTGTTTACCTTCAAAAAAAATGGGAAACTAATTGTATCATAATTCAAATAGACAGAAAAATAAGATATTTTCGTAAATTACACAAAAATATTACCAATAACACCAAAACGCTTCCCAACACTTCTGATGCACTTGAAATTTACAAATTGGCAAATGATATATGGGTGAAAGAAAAATCTTTGGATAAATTTTTTCTAAACCAACTGTTACTTAATCTCAAAACCATGGATGAGACATCCCGAGAACTTAATATTAAGCGTGCTGAGCTGCGTCGCATCATTAAATTAGTAAAGTCCGCACCATTATTCCCTAGTTGATTAAATCTATTGTTTAAATTTATATTTCGATTGTTACTTTTTCCGTTGTATCGTGTAAGTTGCTATTACATATGTGTTATGAGCCACGTTTGGAATTTAATTTCATTATTAACATAGTCATTTAATTTATATTACTTATCTTTTGTTACTAAGTTAAGTCAGTGAAGTAGTGGCTTGTGTATGCCACAATTGTAGGAGTTAGTTATTATTTAGTTCTATTTATTAGACTTATTAAGCTAATAGTTATTATTCGAGTTTATGTAAGGAATTTTCCAAAGCTTTTCCTTACGATTAAGATACCTTCTTGGCCATAAACAAAAACAACTAAAACCGTGAATAATAACTAACTCCCACAATAAATAGAACTAAATAATAACTAACTCCTACAATTGTGGCATACAAAAGCCACTATTTCAATAACTTAACTTAGTAACCTAAATTAAATAACTATGTTAATAATGAAATTAGATTTCAAATTTGGCTCATAGCACATATGTAATAACAACTTACACGATACAACGGAAAAAGTAACAAACGAAATATAAACTTAAACAATAGATTTAATCAGCTAGGGAATCATTGTGCGGAATTTACTAATTTAATGATGTGACGCAGCTAAGCACGCTTAATATCAAGTTCTCGGGATGTCTCATCCATGGTTTTGAAATTAAGTAACAGTTGTTTAGGAAAAATTTATCCAAAATTTTTTCTTTTCCCCATATATCATTTGCTAATTTGTAAATTTCAAGTGCATCAGAAGTGTTGGGAAGCGTTTTCGTGTTATTGGTTATATCTTTGTGTAATTTACGAAAATATCTTATCTTTCTATCTAATTGAATTACGCTACAATTAGTTTCCCGTGTTTTTTGCAGGTATACAAGGAAAGAACCTATGTTCTTCTCGATATCAGCAACTTCTATGTTTTTCTTCTGAATAAAACGCTTTAGTCGACTCAGAATACAAACATTGGTAGCAGCCGGTTTTATCGTTGTCGTCGTCTTCTTTTCCATATTCTTAATCGTCTTCTTTATCTTCTTCCCAGATAAATTGTTGGGGTTATCATCTTCAGAATTTGTGAAACTTTTCGTAGACGACGTCAATGACAAAACCGGCTGCTACCAATGTTTGTATTCTGAGTCGACTAATGCGTTTTATTCAGAGAAAAACATAGAAGTTGCTGATATCGAGAAGAACATAGGTTCTTTCCTTGTTTACCTTCAAAAAAAATGGGAAACTAATTGTATCATAATTCAAATAGACAGAAAAATAAGATATTTTCGTAAATTACACAAAAATATTACCAATAACACCAAAACGCTTCCCAACACTTCTGATGCACTTGAAATTTACAAATTGGCAAATGATATATGGGTGAAAGAAAAATCTTTGGATAAATTTTTTCTAAACCAACTGTTACTTAATCTCAAAACAATGGATGAGACATCCCGAGAACTTAATATTAAGCGTGCTGAGCTGCGTCGCATCATTAAATTAGTAAAGTCCGCACCATTATTCCCTAGTTGATTAAATCTATTGTTTAAATTTATATTTCGATTGTTACTTTTTCCGTTGTATCGTGTAAGTTGCTATTACATATGTGTTATGAGCCACGTTTGGAATTTAATTTCATTATTAACATAGTTATTTAATTTATATTACTTATCTTTTGTTACTAAGTTAAGTCAGTGAAGTAGTGGCTTGTGTATGCCACAATTGTAGGAGTTACTTATTATTTAGTTCTATTTATTAGACTTATTAAGCTAATAGTTATTATTCGAGTTTATGTAAGGAATTTTCCAAAGCTTTTCCTTACGATTAAGATACCTTCTTGGCCATAAACAAAAACAACTAAAACCGTGAATAATAACTAACTCCCACAATAAATAGAACTAAATAATAACTAACTCCTACAATTGTGGCATACAAAAGCCACTATTTCAATAAATTAACTTAGTAACCTAAATTAAATAACTATGTTAATAATGAAATTAGATTTCAAATTTGGCTCATAGCACATATGTAATAACAACTTACACGATACAACGGAAAAAGTAACAAACGAAATATAAACTTAAACAATAGATTTAATCAGCTAGGGAATCATTGTGCGGAATTTACTAATTTAATGATGTGACGCAGCTAAGCACGCTTAATATCAAGTTCTCGGGATGTCTCATCCATGGTTTTGAAATTAAGTAACAGTTGTTTAGGAAAAATTTATCCAAAATTTTTTCTTTTCCCCATATATCATTTGCTAATTTGTAAATTTCAAGTGCATCAGAAGTGTTGGGAAGCGTTTTCGTGTTATTGGTTATATCTTTGTGTAATTTACGAAAATATCTTATCTTTCTATCTAATTGAATTACGCTACAATTAGTTTCCCGTGTTTTTTGCAGGTATACAAGGAAAGAACCTATGTTCTTCTCGATATCAGCAACTTCTATGTTTTTCTTCTGAATAAAACGCTTTAGTCGACTCAGAATACAAACATTGGTAGCAGCCGGTTTTATCGTTGTCGTCGTCTTCTTTTCCATATTCTTAATCGTCTTCTTTATCTTCTTCCCAGATAAATTGTTGGGGTTATCATCTTCAGAATTTGTGAAACTTTTCGTAGACGACGTCAATGACAAAACCGGCTGCTACCAATGTTTGTATTCTGAGTCGACTAATGCGTTTTATTCAGAGAAAAACATAGAAGTTGCTGATATCGAGAAGAACATAGGTTCTTTCCTTGTTTACCTTCAAAAAAAATGGGAAACTAATTGTATCATAATTCAAATAGACAGAAAAATAAGATATTTTCGTAAATTACACAAAAATATTACCAATAACACCAAAACGCTTCCCAACACTTCTGATGCACTTGAAATTTACAAATTGGCAAATGATATATGGGTGAAAGAAAAATATTTGGATAAATTTTTTCTAAACCAACTGTTACTTAATCTCAAAACCATGGATGAGACATCCCGAGAACTTAATATTAAGCGTGCTGAGCTGCGTCGCATCATTAAATTAGTAAAGTCCGCACCATTATTCCCTAGTTGATTAAATCTATTATTTAAGTTTATATTTCGATTGTTACTTTTTCCGTTGTATCGTGTAAGTTGCTATTACATATGTGTTATGAGCCACGTTTGGAATTTAATTTCATTATTAACATAGTTATTTAATTTATATTACTTATCTTTTGTTACTAAGTTAAGTCAGTGAAGTAGTGGCTTGTGTATGCCACAATTGTAGGAGTTACTTATTATTTAGTTCTATTTATTAGACTTATTAAGCTAATAGTTATTATTCGAGTTTATGTAAGGAATTTTCCAAAGCTTTTCCTTACGATTAAGATACCTTCTTGGCCATAAACAAAAATAACTAAAACCGTGAATAATAACTGACTCCCACAATAAATAGAACTAAATCATAACTAACTCCTACAATTGTGGCATACAAAAGCCACTACTTCAATAACTTAACTTAGTAACATAAATTAAATAACTATGTTAATAATGAAATTAGATTTCAAACGTGGCCCATAGCACATATGTAATAACAACTTACACGATACAACGGAAAAAGTAACAAACGAAATATAAACTTAAACAATAGATTTAATCAGCTATGGAATCATTGTGCGGAATTTACTAATTTAATGATGTGACGTAGCTAAGCACGCTTAATATTAAGTTCTCGGGATGTCTCATCCATGGTTTTGAGATTAAGTAACAGTTGGTTTAGGAAACATTTATCCAAAAATTTTCTTTTCCCCATATATCATTTGCTAATTTGTAAATTTCAAGTGCATCAGAAGTGTTGGGAAGCGTTTTCGTGTTATTGGTTATATCTTTGTGTAATTTACGAAAATATCTTATCTTTCTATCTAATTGAATTACGCTACAATTAGTTTCCCGTGTTTTTTGCAAGTATACAAGGAAAGAACCTATGTTCTTCTCGATATCAGCAACTTCTATGTTCTTCCTCTGAATAAAACGCATTAGTCGACGTACAATACAAACATTGGTAGCAGCCGGTTTCTTCGTTGTCATCGCCTTCTTTTCCATATTCTTAATCTTCTTCTTTATCTTCTTCCCAGATAAATTCCTGGGGTTATCATCTTCAGATTTTGTGAAACTTTTCGTAGACGACGTCAATGACAAAACCGGCTGCTACCAATGTTTGTATTCTGAGTCGACTAATGCGTTTTATTCAGAGAAAAACATAGAAGTTGCTGATATCGAGAAGAACATAGGTTCTTTCCTTGTTTACCTTCAAAAAAAATGGGAAACTAATTGTATCATAATTCAAATAAACAGAAAAATAAGATATTTTCGTAAATTACACAAAAATATTACCAATAACACCAAAACGCTTCCCAACACTTCTGATGCACTTGAAATTTACAAATTGGCAAATGATATATGGGTGAAAGAAAAATCTTTGGATAAATTTTTTCTAAACCAACTGTTACTTAATCTCAAAACCATGGATGAGACATCCCGAGAACTTAATATTAAGCGTGCTGAGCTGCGTCGCATCATTAAATTAGTAAAGTCTGCACCATTATTCCCTAGTTGATTAAATCTATTGTTTAAGTTTATATTTCGATTGTTACTTTTTCCGTTGTATCGTGTAAGTTGCTATTACATATGTGTTATGAGCCACGTTTGGAATTTAATTTCATTATTAACATAGTTATTTAATTTATATTACTTATCTTTTGTTACTAAGTTAAGTCAGTGAAGTAGTGGCTTGTGTATGCCATAATTGTAGGAGTTACTTATTATTTAGTTCTATTTATTAGACTTATTAAGCTAATAGTTATTATTCGAGTTTATGTAAGGAATTTTCCAAAGCTTTTCCTTACGATTAAGATACCTTCTTGGCCATAAACAAAAGCAACTAAAACTGTGAATAATAACTCACTCCCACAATAAATAGAACTAAATCATAACTAACTCCTACAATTGTGGCATACAAAAGCCACTACTTCAATAACTTAACTTAGTAACATAAATTAAATAACTATGTTAATAATGAAATTAGATTTCAAACGTGGCCCATAGCACATATGTAATAACAACTTACACGATACAACGGAAAAAGTAACAAACGAAATATAAACTTAAACAATAGATTTAATCAGCTATGGAATCATTGTGCGGAATTTACTAATTTAATGATGTGACGTAGCTAAGCACGCTTAATATTAAGTTATCGGGATGTCTCATCCATGGTTTTGAGATTAAGTAACAGTTGGTTTAGGAAACATTTATCCAAAAATTTTTCTTTTCCCCATATATCATTTGCTAATTTGTAAATTTCAAGTGCATCAGAAGTGTTGGGAAGCGTTTTCGTGTTATTGGTTATATCTTTGTGTAATTTAAGAAAATATCTTATCTTTCTATCTAATTGAATTACGCTACAATTAGTTTCCCGTGTTTTTTGCAAGTATACAAGGAAAGAACCTATGTTCTTCTCGATATCAGCAACTTCTATGTTCTTCCTCTGAATAAAACGCATTAGTCGACGTAGAATACAAACATTGGTAGCAGCCGGTTTCTTCGTTGTCGTCGCCTTCTTTTCCATATTCTTAATCTTCTTCTTTATCTTCTTCCCAGATAAATTCCTGGGGTTATCATCTTCAGATTTTGTGAAACTTTTCGTAGACGACTTCAATGACAAAACCGGCTGCTACCAATGTTTGTATTCTGAGTCGACCAATGCGTTTTATTCAGAGAAAAACATAGAAGTTGCTGATATTGAGAAGAACATAGGTTCTTTCCTTGTTTACCTTCAAAAAAAATGGGAAACTAATTGTATCATAATTCAAATAGACAGAAAAATAAGATATTTTCGTAAATTACACAAAAATATTACCAATAACACTAAAACGCTTCCCAACACTTCTGATGCACTTGAAATTTACAAATTGGCAAATGATATATGGGTGAAAGAAAAATCTTTGGATAATTTTTTTCTAAACCAACTGTTACTTAATCTCAAAACCATGGATGAGACATCCCGAGAACTTAATATTAAGCGTGCTGAGCTGCGTCGCATCATTAAATTAGTAAAGTCCGCACCATTATTCCCTAGTTGATTAAATCTATTGTTTAAGTTTATATTTCGATTGTTACTTTTTCCGTTGTATCGTGTAAGTTGCTATTACATATGTGTTATGAGCCACGTTTGGAATTTAATTTCATTATTAACATAGTTATTTAATTTATATTACTTATCTTTTGTTACTAAGTTAAGTCAGTGAAGTAGTGGCTTGTGTATGCCACAATTGTAGGAGTTAGTTATTATTTAGTTCTATTTATTAGACTTATTAAGCTAATAGTTATTATTCGAGTTTATGTAAGGAATTTTCCAAAGCTTTTCCTTACGATTAAGATACCTTCTTGGCCATAAACAAAAACAACTAAAACTGTGAATAATAACTCACTCCCACAATAAATAGAACTAAATCATAACTAACTCCTACAATTGTGGCATACAAAAGCCACTACTTCAATAACTTAACTTAGTAACATAAATTAAATAACTATGTTAATAATGAAATTAGATTTCAAACGTGGCCCATAGCACATATGTAATAACAACTTACACGATACAACGGAAAAAGTAACAAACGAAATATAAACTTAAACAATAGATTTAATCAGCTAGGGAATCATTGTGCGGAATTTACTAATTTAATGATATGACGTAGCTAAGCACGCTTAATATTAAGTTCTCGGGATGTCTCATCCATGGTTTTGAGATTAAGTAACAGTTGGTTTAGAAAAAATTTATCCAAAAATTTTTCTTTTCCCCATATATCATTTGCTAATTTGTAAATTTCAAGTGCATCAGAAGTGTTGGGAAGCGTTTTCGTGTTATTGGTTATATCTTTGTGTAATTTACGAAAATATCTTATCTTTCTATCTAATTGAATTACGCTACAATTAGTTTCCCGTGTTTTTTGCAAGTAAACAAGGAAGGAACCTATGTTCTTCTCGATATTAGCAACTTCTATGTTTTTCTTCTGAATAAAACGCTTTAGTCGACTCAGAATACAAACATTGGTAGCAGCCGGTTTCATCGTTGTCGTCGTCTTCTTTTCCATATTCTTAATCGTCTTCTTTATCTTCTTCCCAGATAAATTGTTGGGGTTATCATCTTCAGAATTTGTGAAACTTTTTGTAGACGACGTCAATGACAAAACCGGCTGCTACCAATGTTTGTATTCTGAGTCGACTGATGCGTTTTATTTAGAGGAACAACATAGAAGTTGCTGATATCGAGAAGAACATAGGTTCTTTCCTTGTTTACCTTCAAAAAAAATGGGAAACTAATTGTATCATAATTCAAATAGACAGAAAAATAAGATATTTTCGTAAATTACACAAAAATATTACCAATAACACCAAAACGCTTCCCAACACTTCTGATGCACTTGAAATTTACAAATTGGCAAATGATACATGGGTGAAAGAAAAATCTTTGGATAATTTTTTTCTAAACCAACTGTTACTTAATCTCAAAACCATGGATGAGACATCCCGAGATCTTAATATTAAGCGTGCTGAGCTGCGTCGCATCATTAAATTAGTAAAGTCCGCACCATTATTCCCTAGTTGATTAAATCTATTGTTTAAGTTTATATTTCGATTGTTACTTTTTCCGTTGTATCGTGTAAGTTGCTATTACATATGTGTTATGAGCCACGTTTGGAATTTAATTTCATTATTAACATAGTTATTTAATTTATATTACTTATCTTTTGTTACTAAGTTAAGTCAGTGAAATAGTGGCTTGTGTATGCCACAATTGTAGGAGTTACTTATTATTTAGTTCTATTTATTAGACTTATTAAGCTAATAGTTATTATTCGAGTTTATGTAAGGAATTTTCCAAAGCTTTTCCTTACGATTAAGATACCTTCTTGGCCATAAACAAAAACAACTAAAACCGTGAATAATAACTCACTCCCACAATAAATAGAACTAAATCATAACTAACTCCTACAATTGATGCATACAAAAGCCACTACTTCAATAACTTAACTTAGTAACATAAATTAAATAACTATGTTAATAATGAAATTAGATTTCAAATGTGGCCCATAGCACATATGTAATAACAACTTACACGATACAACGGAAAAAATAACAAGCGAAATATAAACTTAAACAATAGATTTAATCAGCTAGGGAATCATTGTGCGGAATTTACTAATTTAATGATGTGACGTAGCTAAGCACGCTTAATATTAAGTTCTCGGGATGTCTCATCCATGGTTTTGAGATTAAGTAACAGTTGGTTTAGAAAGAATTTATCCAAAATTTTTTCTTTTCCCCATATATCATTTGCTAATTTGTAAATTTCAAGTGCATCAGAAGTGTTGGGAAGCGTTTTCGTGTTATTGGTTATATCTTTGTGTAATTTACGAAAATATCTTATCTTTCTATCTAATTGAATTACGCTACAATTAGTTTCCCGTGTTTTTTGCAAGTAAACAAGGAAGGAACCTATGTTCTTCTCGATATCAGCAACTTCTATGTTTTTCTTCTGAATAAAACGCTTTAGTCGACTCAGAATACAAACATTGGTAGCAGCCGGTTTCATCGTTGTCGTCGTCTTCTTTTCCATATTCTTAATCGTCTTCTTTATCTTCTTCCCAGATAAATTGTTGGGGTTATCATCTTCAGAATTTGTGAAACTTTTTGTAGACGACGTCAATGACAAAACCGGCTGCTACCAATGTTTGTATTCTGAGTCGACTGATGCGTTTTATTTAGAGGAACAACATAGAAGTTGCTGATATCGAGAAGAACATAGGTTCTTTCCTTGTTTACCTTCAAAAAAAATGGGAAACTAATTGTATCATAATTCAAATAGACAGAAAAATAAGATATTTTCGTAAATTACACAAAAATATTACCAATAACACCAAAACGCTTCCCAACACTTCGGATGCACTTGAAATTTACAAATTGGCAAATGATACATGGGTGAAAGAAAAATCTTTGGATAATTTTTTTCTAAACCAACTGTTACTTAATCTCAAAAGCATGGATGAGACATCCCGAGATCTTAATATTAAGCGTGCTGAGCTGCGTCGCATCATTAAATTAGTAAAGTCCGCACCATTATTCCCTAGTTGATGAAATCTATTGTTTAAGTTTATATTTCGATTGTTACTTTTTCCGTTGTATCGTGTAAGTTGCTATTACATATGTGTTATGAGCCACGTTTGGAATTTAATTTCATTATTAACATAGTTATTTAATTTATATTACTTATCTTTTGTTACTAAGTTAAGTCAGTGAAATAGTGGCTTGTGTATGCCACAATTGTAGGAGTTACTTATTATTTAGTTCTATTTATTAGACTTATTAAGCTAATAGTTATTATTCGAGTTTATGTAAGGAATTTTCCAAAGCTTTTCCTTACGATTAAGATACCTTCTTGGCCATAAACAAAAACAACTAAAACCGTGAATAATAACTCACTCCCACAATAAATAGAACTAAATCATAACTAACTCCTACAATTGTTGCATACAAAAGCCACTACTTCAATAACTTAACTTAGTAACATAAATTAAATAACTATGTTAATAATGAAATTAGATTTCAAACGTGGCCCATAGCACATATGTAATAACAACTTACACGATACAACGGAAAAAATAACAAGCGAAATATAAACTTAAACAATAGATTTAATCAGCTAGGGAATCATTGTGCGGAATTTACTAATTTAATGATGTGACGTAGCTAAGCACGCTTAATATTAAGTTCTCGGGATGTCTCATCCATGGTTTTGAGATTAAGTAACAGTTGGTTTAGAAAAAATTTATCCAAAAATTTTTCTTTTCCCCATATATCATTTGCTAATTTGTAAATTTCAAGTGCATCAGAAGTGTTGGGAAGCGTTTTCGTGTTATTGGTTATATCTTTGTGTAATTTACGAAAATATCTTATCTTTCTATCTAATTGAATTACGCTACAATTAGTTTCCCGTGTTTTTTGCAAGTAAACAAGGAAGGAACCTATGTTCTTCTCGATATCAGCAACTTCTATGTTTTTCTTCTGAATAAAACACTTTAGTCGACTCAGAATACAAACATTGGTAGCAGCCGGTTTCATCGTTGTCGTCGTCTTCTTTTCCATATTCTTAATCGTCTTCTTTATCTTATTCCCAGATAAATTGTTGGGGTTATCATCTTCAGAATTTGTGAAACTTTTTGTAGACGACGTCAATGACAAAACCGGCTGCTACCAATGTTTGTATTCTGAGTCGACTGATGCGTTTTATTTAGAGGAACAACATAGAAGTTGCTGATATCGAGAAGAACATAGGTTCTTTCCTTGTTTACCTTCAAAAAAAATGGGAAACTAATTGTATCATAATTCAAATAGACAGAAAAATAAGATATTTTCGTAAATTACACAAAAATATTACCAATAACACCAAAACGCTTCCCAACACTTCTGATGCACTTGAAATTTACAAATTGGCAAATGATACATGGGTGAAAGAAAAATCTTTGGATAATTTTTTTCTAAACCAACTGTTACTTAATCTCAAAACCATGGATGAGACATCCCGAGATCTTAATATTAAGCGTGCTGAGCTGCGTCGCATCATTAAATTAGTAAAGTCCGCACCATTATTCCCTAGTTGATTAAATCTATTGTTTAAGTTTATATTTCGATTGTTACTTTTTCCGTTGTATCGTGTAAGTTGCTATTACATATGTGTTATGAGCCACGTTTGGAATTTAATTTCATTATTAACATAGTTATTTAATTTATATTACTTATCTTTTGTTACTAAGTTAAGTCAGTGAAGTAGTGGCTTGTGTATGCCACAATTGTAGGAGTTACTTATTATTTAGTTCTATTTATTAGACTTATTAAGCTAATAGTTATTATTCGAGTTTATGTAAGGAATTTTCCAAAGCTTTTCCTTACGATTAAGATACCTTCTTGGCCATAAACAAAAACAACTAAAACCGTGAATAATAACTCACTCCCACAATAAATAGAACTAAATCATAACTAACTCCTACAATTGTGGCATACAAAAGCCACTACTTCAATAACTTAACTTAGTAACATAAATTAAATAACTATGTTAATAATGAAATTAGATTTCAAACGTGGCCCATAGCACATATGTAATAACAACTTACACGATACAACGGAAAAAGTAACAAACGAAATATAAACTTAAACAATAGATTTAATCAGCTAGGGAATCATTGTGCGGAATTTACTAATTTAATGATGTGACGTAGCTAAGCACGCTTAATATTAAGTTCTCGGGATGTCTCATCCATGGTTTTGAGATTAAGTAACAGTTGGTTTAGAAAAAATTTATCCAAAAATTTTTCTTTTCCCCATATATCATTTGCTAATTTGTAAATATCAAGTGCATCAGAAGTGTTGGGAAGCGTTTTCGTGTTATTGGTTATATCTTTGTGTAATTTACGAAAATATCTTATCTTTCTATCTAATTGAATTACGCTACAATTAGTTTCCCGTGTTTTTTGCAAGTAAACAAGGAAGGAACCTATGTTCTTCTCGATATCAGCAACTTCTATGTTTTTCTTCTGAATAAAACGCTTTAGTCGACTCAGAATACAAACATTGGTAGCAGCCGGTTTCATCGTTGTCGTCGTCTTCTTTTCCATATTCTTAATCGTCTTCTTTATCTTCTTCCCAGATAAATTGTTGGGGTTATCATCTTCAGAATTTGTGAAACTTTTTGTAGACGACGTCAATGACAAAACCGGCTGCTACCAATGTTTGTATTCTGAGTCGACTGATGCGTTTTATTTAGAGGAACAACATAGAAGTTGCTGATATCGAGAAGAACATAGGTTCTTTCCTTGTTTACCTTCAAAAAAAATGGGAAACTAATTGTATCATAATTCAAATAGACAGAAAAATAAGATATTTTCGTAAATTACACAAAAATATTACCAATAACACCAAAACGCTTCCCAACACTTCTGATGCACTTGAAATTTACAAATTGGCAAATGATACATGGGTGAAAGAAAAATCTTTGGATAATTTTTTTCTAAACCAACTGTTACTTAATCTCAAAACCATGGATGAGACATCCCGAGATCTTAATATTAAGCGTGCTGAGCTGCGTCGCATCATTAAATTAGTAAAGTCCGCACCATTATTCCCTAGTTGATTAAATCTATTGTTTAAGTTTATATTTCGATTGTTACTTTTTCCGTTGTATCGTGTAAGTTGCTATTACATATGTGTTATGAGCCACGTTTGGAATTTAATTTCATTATTAACATAGTTATTTAATTTATATTACTTATCTTTTGTTACTAAGTTAAGTCAGTGAAGTAGTGGCTTGTGTATGCCACAATTGTAGGAGTTACTTATTATTTAGTTCTATTTATTAGACTTATTAAGCTAATAGTTATTATTCGAGTTTATGTAAGGAATTTTCCAAAGCTTTTCCTTACGATTAAGATACCTTCTTGGCCATAAACAAAAACAACTAAAACCGTGAATAATAACTCACTCCCACAATAAATAGAACTAAATCATAACTAACTCCTACAATTGTGGCATACAAAAGCCACTACTTCAATAACTTAACTTAGTAACATAAATTAAATAACTATGTTAATAATGAAATTAGATTTCAAACGTGGCCCATAGCACATATGTAATAACAACTTACACGATACAACGGAAAAA
This sequence comes from Linaria vulgaris, assembly GCA_948329865.1. NCBI lineage: Eukaryota > Viridiplantae > Streptophyta > Magnoliopsida > Lamiales > Plantaginaceae > Linaria > Linaria vulgaris. The sequence goes on along the minus strand of OX415253.1, from coordinate 1,522,579 downwards.
GTAACAAACGAAATATAAACTTAAACAATAGATTTAATCAGCTAGGGAATCATTGTGCGGAATTTACTAATTTAATGATGTGACGTAGCTAAGCACGCTTAATATTAAGTTCTCGGGATGTCTCATCCATGGTTTTGAGATTAAGTAACAGTTGGTTTAGAAAAAATTTATCCAAAAATTTTTCTTTTCCCCATATATCATTTGCTAATTTGTAAATTTCAAGTGCATCAGAAGTGTTGGGAAGCGTTTTCGTGTTATTGGTTATATCTTTGTGTAATTTACGAAAATATCTTATCTTTCTATCTAATTGAATTACGCTACAATTAGTTTCCCGTGTTTTTTGCAAGTAAACAAGGAAGGAACCTATGTTCTTCTCGATATCAACAACTTCTATGTTTTTCTTCTGAATAAAACGCTTTAGTCGACTCAGAATACAAACATTGGTAGCAGCCGGTTTCATCGTTGTCGTCGTCTTCTTTTCCATATTCTTAATCGTCTTCTTTATCTTCTTCCCAGATAAATTGTTGGGGTTATCATCTTCAGAATTTGTGAAACTTTTTGTAGACGACGTCAATGACAAAACCGGCTGCTACCAATGTTTGTATTCGGAGTCGACTGATGCGTTTTATTCAGAGGAACAACATAGAAGTTGCTGATATCGAGAAGAACATAGGTTCTTTCCTTGTTTACCTTCAAAAAAAATGGGAAACTAATTGTATCATAATTCAAATAGACAGAAAAATAAGATATTTTCGTAAATTACACAAAAATATTACCAATAACACCAAAACACTTCCCAACACTTCTGATGCACTTGAAATTTACAAATTGGCAAATGATATATGGGTGAAAGAAAAATCTTTGGATAATTTTTTTCTAAACCAACTGTTAATCTCAAAACCATGGATGAGACATCCCGAGAACTTAATATTAAGCGTGCTGAGCTGCGTCGCATCATTAAATTAGTAAAGTCCGCACCATTATTCCCTAGTTGATTAAATCTATTGTTTAAGTTTATATTTCGATTGTTACTTTTTCCGTTGTATCGTGTAAGTTGCTATTGCATATGTGTTATGAGCCACGTTTGGAATTTAATTTCATTATTAACATAGTCATTTAATTTATATTACTTATCTTTTGTTACTAAGTTAAGTCAGTGAAGTAGTGGCTTGTGTATGCCACAATTGTAGGAGTTAGTTATTATTTAGTTCTATTTATTAGACTTATTAAGCTAATAGTTATTATTCGAGTTTATGTAAGGAATTTTCCAAAGCTTTTCCTTACGATTAAGATACCTTCTTGGCCATAAACAAAAACAACTAAAACCGTGAATAATAACTAACTCCCACAATAAATAGAACTAAATAATAACTAACTCCTACAATTGTGGCATACAAAAGCCACTATTTCAATAACTTAACTTAGTAACCTAAATTAAATAACTATGTTAATAATGAAATTAGATTTCAAATGTGGCTCATAGCACATATGTAATAACAAGTTACACGATACAACGGAAAGAGTAACAAACGAAATATAAACTTAAACAATAGATTTAATCAGCTAGGGAATCATTGTGCGGAATTTACTAATTTAATGATGTGACGCAGCTAAGCACGCTTAATATCAAGTTCTCGGGATGTCTCATCCATGGTTTTGAAATTAAGTAACAGTTGTTTAGGAAAAATTTATCCAAAATTTTTTCTTTTCCCCATATATCATTTGCTAATTTGTAAATTTCAAGTGCATCAGAAGTGTTGGGAAGCGTTTTCGTGTTATTGGTTATATCTTTGTGTAATTTACGAAAATATCTTATCTTTCTATCTAATTGAATTACGCTACAATTAGTTTCCCGTGTTTTTTGCAAGTATACAAGGAAAGAACCTATGTTCTTCTCGATATCAGCAACTTCTATGTTTTTCTTCTGAATAAAATGCTTTAGGCGACTCAGAATACAAACATTGGTAGCAGCCGGTTTTATCGTTGTCGTCGTCTTCTTTTCCATATTCTTAATCGTCTTCTTTATCTTCTTCCTAGATAAATTATTGGGGTTATCATCTTCAGAATTTGTGAAACTTTTCGTAGACGACGTCAATGACAAAACCGGCTGCTACCAATGTTTGTATTCTGAGTCGACTGATGCGTTTTATTCAGAGGAACAACATAGAAGTTGTTGATATCGAGAAGAACATATGTTCTTTCCTTGTTTACCTTAAAAAACAATGGGAAACTAATTGTATCATAATTCAAATAGACAGAAAAATAAGATATTTTCGTAAATTACACAAAAAATTACCAATAACACCAAAACGCTTCCCAACACTTCTGATGCACTTGAAATTTACAAATTGGCAAATGATATATGGGTGAAAGAAAAATCTTTGGATAATTTTTTTCTAAACCAACTGTTACTTAATCTCAAAACCATGGATGAGACATCCCGAGAACTTAATATTAAGCGTGCTGAGCTGCGTCGCATCATTAAATTAGTAAAGTCCGCACCATTATTCCCTAGTTGATTAAATCTATTGTTTAAGTTTATATTTCGATTGTTACTTTTTCCGTTGTATCGTGTAAGTTGCTATTACATATGTGTTATGAGCCACGTTTGGAATTTAATTTCATTATTAACATAGTTATTTAATTTATATTACTTATCTTTTGTTACTAAGTTAAGTCAGTGAAGTAGTGGCTTGTGTATGCCACAATTGTAGGAGTTACTTATTATTTAGTTCTATTTATTAGACTTATTAAGCTAATAGTTATTATTCGAGTTTATGTAAGGAATTTTCCAAAGCTTTTCCTTACGATTAAGATACCTTCTTGGCCATAAACAAAAACAACTAAAACCGTGAATAATAACTCACTCCCACAATAAATAGAACTAAATCATAACTAACTCCTACAATTGTGGCATACAAAAGCCACTACTTCAATAACTTAACTTAGTAACATAAATTAAATAACTATGTTAATAATGAAATTAGATTTCAAACGTGGCCCATAGCACATATGTAATAACAACTTACACGATACAACGGAAAAAGTAACAAACGAAATATAAACTTAAACAATAGATTTAATCAGCTAGGGAATCATTGTGCGGAATTTACTAATTTAATGATGTGACGTAGCTAAGCACGCTTAATATTATGTTCTCGGGATGTCTCATCCATGGTTTTGAGATTAAGTAACAGTTGGTTTAGAAAAAATTTATCCAAAAATTTTTCTTTTCCCCATATATCATTTGCTAATTTGTAAATTTCAAGTGCATCAGAAGTGTTGGGAAGCGTTTTCGTGTTATTGGTTATATCTTTGTGTAATTTACGAAAATATCTTATCTTTCTATCTAATTGAATTACGCTACAATTAGTTTCCCGTGTTTTTTGCAAGTAAACAAGGAAGGAACCTATGTTCTTCTCGATATCAGCAACTTCTATGTTTTTCTTCTGAATAAAACGCTTTAGTCGACTCAGAATACAAACATTGGTAGCAGCCGGTTTCATCGTTGTCGTCGTCTTCTTTTCCATATTCTTAATCGTCTTCTTTATCTTCTTCCCAGATAAATTGTTGGGGTTATCATCTTCAGAATTTGTGAAACTTTTTGTAGACGACGTCAATGACAAAACCGGCTGCTACCAATGTTTGTATTCTGAGTCGACTGATGCGTTTTATTTAGAGGAACAACATAGAAGTTGCTGATATCGAGAAGAACATAGGTTCTTTCCTTGTTTACCTTCAAAAAAAATGGGAAACTAATTGTATCATAATTCAAATAGACAGAAAAATAAGATATTTTCGTAAATTACACAAAAATATTACCAATAACACCAAAACGCTTCCCAACACTTCTGATGCACTTGAAATTTACAAATTGGCAAATGATATATGGGTGAAAGAATAATCTTTGGATAAATTTTTTCTAAACCAACTGTTAATCTCAAAACCATGGATGAGACATCCCGAGAACTTAATATTAAGCGTGCTGAGCTGCGTCGCATCATTAAATTAGTAAAGTCCGCACCATTATTCCCTAGTTGATTAAATCTATTGTTTAAGTTTATATTTCGATTGTTACTTTTTCCGTTGTATCGTGTAAGTTGCTATTACATATGTGTTATGAGCCACGTTTGGAATTTAATTTCATTATTAACATAGTCATTTAATTTATATTACTTATCTTTTGTTACTAAGTTAAGTCAGTGAAGTAGTGGCTAGTGTATGCCACAATTGTAGGAGTTAGTTATTATTTAGTTCTATTTATTAGACTTATTAAGCTAATAGTTATTATTCGAGTTTATGTAAGGAATTTTCCAAAGCTTTTCCTTACGATTAAGATACCTTCTTGGCCATAAACAAAAACAACTAAAACCGTGAATAATAACTAACTCCCACAATAAATAGAACTAAATAATAACTAACTCCTACAATTGTGGCATACAAAAGCCACTATTTCAATAACTTAACTTAGTAACCTAAATTAAATAACTATGTTAATAATGAAATTAGATTTCAAATGTGGCTCATAGCACATATGTAATAACAACTTACACGATACAACGGAAAAAGTAACAAACGAAATATAAACTTAAACAATAGATTTAATCAGCTAGGGAATTATTGTGCGGAATTTACTAATATAATGATGTGACGCAGCTAAGCACGCTTAATATCAAGTTCTCGGGATGTCTCATCCATGGTTTTGAAATTAAGTAACAGTTGTTTAGGAAAAATTTATCCAAATTTTTTTCTTTTCCCCATATATCATTTGCTAATTTGTAAATTTCAAGTGCATCAGAAGTGTTGGGAAGCGTTTTCGTGTTATTGGTTATATCTTTGTGTAATTTACGAAAATATCTTATCTTTCTATCTAATTGAATTACGCTACAATTAGTTTCCCGTGTTTTTTGCAAGTATACAAGGAAAGAACCTATGTTCTTCTCGATATCAGCAACTTCTATGTTTTTCTTCTGAATAAAATGCTTTAGTCGACTCAGAATACAAACATTGGTAGCAGCCTGTTTTTATCGTTGTCGTCGTCTTCTTTTCCATATTCTTAATCGTCTTCTTTATCTTCTTCCCAGATAAATTATTGGGGTTATCATCTTCAGAATTTGTGAAACTTTTCGTAGACAACGTCAATGACAAAACCGGCTGCTACCAATGTTTGTATTCTGAGTCGACTAATGCGTTTTATTCAGAGAAAAACATAGAAGTTGCTGATATCGAGAAGAACATAGGTTCTTTCCTTGTTTACCTTCAAAAAAAATGGGAAACTAATTGTATCATAATTCAAATAGACAGAAAAATAAGATATTTTTGTAAATTACACAAAAATATTACCAATAACACCAAAACGCTTCCCAACACTTATGATGCACTTGAAATTTACAAATTGGCAAATGATATATGGGTGAAAGAAAAATCTTTGGATAAATTTTTTCTAAACCAACTGTTACTTAATCTCAAAACCATGGATGAGACATCCCGAGAACTTAATATTATGCGTGCTGAGCTGCGTCGCATCATTAAATTAGTAAAGTCCGCACCATTATTCCCTAGTTGATTAAATCTATTATTTAAGTTTATATTTCGATTGTTACTTTTTCCGTTGTATCGTGTAAGTTGCTATTACATATGTGTTATGAGCCACGTTTGGAATTTAATTTCATTATTAACATAGTTATTTAATTTATATTACTTATCTTTTGTTACTAAGTTAAGTCAGTGAAGTAGTGGCTTGTGTATGCCACAATTGTAGGAGTTACTTATTATTTAGTTCTATTTATTCGAGTTTATGTAAGGAATTTTCCAAAGCTTTTCCTTACGATTAAGATACCTTCTTGGCCATAAACAAAAACAACTAAAACCGTGAATAATAACTCACTCCCACAATAAATAGAACTAAATCATAACTAACTCCTACAATTGTGGCATACAAAAGCCACTACTTCAATAACTTAACTTAGTAACATAAATTAAATAACTATGTTAATAATGAAATTAGATTTCAAACGTGGCCCATAGCACATATGTAATAACAACTTACACGATACAACGGAAAAAGTAACAAACGAAATATAAACTTAAACAATAGATTTAATCAGCTAGGGAATCATTGTGCGGAATTTACTAATTTAATGATGTGACGTAGCTAAGCACGCTTAATATTAAGTTATCGGGATGTCTCATCCATGGTTTTGAGATTAAGTAACAGTTGGTTTAGGAAAAATTTATCCAAAATTTTTTCTTTTCCCCATATATCATTTGCTAATTTGTAAATTTCAAGTGCATCAGAAGTGTTGGGAAGCGTTTTCGTGTTATTGGTTATATCTTTGTGTAATTTACGAAAATATCTTATCTTTCTATCTAATTGAATTACGCTACAATTAGTTTTCCGTGTTTTTTGCAAGTATACAAGGAAAGAACCTATGTTCTTCTCGATATCAGCAACTTCTATGTTCTTCCTCTGAATAAAACGCATTAGTCGACGTAGAATACAAACATTGGTAGCAGCCGGTTTCTTCGTTGTCGTCCTCTTCTTTTCCATATTCTTGATCTTCTTCTTTATCTTCTTCCCAGATAAATTCCTGGGGTTATCATCTTCAGATTTTGTGAAACTTTTCGTAGACGACGTCAATGACAAAACCGGCTGCTACCAATGTTTGTATTCTGAGTCGACTAATGCGTTTTATTCAGAGAAAAACATAGAAGTTGCTGATATCGAGAAGAACATAGGTTCTTTCCTTGTTTACCTTCAAAAAAAATGGGAAACTAATTGTATCATAATTCAAATAGACAGAAAAATAAGATATTTTCGTAAATTACACAAAAATATTACCAATAACACCAAAACGCTTCCCAACACTTCTGATGCACTTGAAATTTACAAATTGGCAAGTGATATATGGGTGAAAGAAAAATCTTTGAATAATTTTTTTCTAAACCAACTGTTACTTAATCTCAAAACCATGGATGAGACATCCCGAGAACTTAATATTAAGCGTGCTGAGCTGCGTCGCATCATTAAATTAGTAAAGTCCGCACCATTATTCCCTAGTTGATTAAATCTATTATTTAAGTTTATATTTCAATTGTTACTTTTTCCGTTGTATCGTGTAAGTTGCAATTACATATGTGTTATTAGCCACGTTTGGAATTTAATTTCATTATTAACATAGTTATTTAATTTATATTACTTATCTTTTGTTACTAAGTTAAGTCAGTGAAGTAGTGGCTTGTGTATGCCACAATTGTAGGAGTTACTTATTATTTAGTTCTATTTATTAGACTTATTAAGCTAATAGTTATTATTCGAGTTTATGTAAGGAATTTTCCAAAGCTTTTCCTTACGATTAAGATACCTTCTTGGCCATAAACAAAAACAACTAAAACCGTGAATAATAACTCACTCCCACAATAAATAGAACTAAATCATAACTAACTCCTACAATTGTGGCATACAAAAGCCACTACTTCAATAACTTAACTTAGTAACATAAATTAAATAACTATGTTAATAATGAAATTAGAATTCAAACGTGGCCCATAGCACATATGTAATAACAACTTACACGATACAACGGAAAAAGTAACAAACGAAATATAAACTTAAACAATAGATTTAATCAGCTAGGGAATCATTGTGCGGAATTTACTAATTTAATGATGTGACGTAGCTAAGCACGCTTAATATTAAGTTATCGGGATGTCTCATCCATGGTTTTGAGATTAAGTAACAGTTGGTTTAGGAAAAATTTATCCAAAATTTTTTCTTTTCCCCATATATCATTTCCTAATTTGTAAATTTCAAGTGCATCAGAAGTGTTGGGAAGCGTTTTCGTGTTATTGGTTATATCTTTGTGTAATTTACGAAAATATCTTATCTTTCTATCTAATTGAATTACGCTACAATTAGTTTTCCGTGTTTTTTGCAAGTATACAAGGAAAGAACCTATGTTCTTCTCGATATCAGCAACTTCTATGTTCTTCCTCTGAACAAAACGCATTAGTCGACGTAAAATACAAACATTGGTAGCAGCCGGTTTCTTCGTTGTCGTCGTCTTCTTTTCCATATTCTTGATCTTCTTCTTTATCTTCTTCCCAGATAAATTCCTGGGGTTATCATCTTCAGATTTTGTGAAACTTTTCGTAGACGACGTCAATGACAAAACCGGCTGCTACCAATGTTTGTATTCTGAGTCGACTAATGCGTTTTATTCAGAGAAAAACATAGAAGTTGCTGATATCGAAAAGAACATAGGTTCTTTCCTTGTTTACCTTCAAAAAAAATGGGAAACTAATTGTATCATAATTCAAATAGACAGAAAAATAAGATATTTTCGTAAATTACACAAAAATATTACCAATAACACCAAAACGCTTCCCAACACTTCTGCTGCACTTGAAATTTACAAATTGGCAAATGATATATGGGTGAAAGAAAAATCTTTGAATAATTTTTTTCTAAACCAACTGTTACTTAATCTCAAAACCATGGATGAGACATCCCGAGAACTTAATATTAAGCGTGCTGAGCTGCGTCGCATCATTAAATTAGTAAAGTCCGCACCATTATTCCCTAGTTGATTAAATCTATTGTTTAAGTTTATATTTCGATTGTTACTTTTTCCGTTGTATCGTGTAAGTTGCTATTACATATGTGTTATGAGCCACGTTTGGAATTTAATTTCATTATTAACATAGTTATTTAATTTATATTACTTATCTTTTGTTACTAAGTTAAGTCAGTGAAGTAGTGGCTTGTGTATGCCACAATTGTAGGAGTTACTTATTATTTAGTTCTATTTATTCGAGTTTATGTAAGGAATTTTCCAAAGCTTTTCCTTACGATTAAGATACCTTCTTGGCCATAAACAAAAACAACTAAAACCGTGAATAATAACTCACTCCCACAATAAATAGAACTAAATCATAACTAACTCCTACAATTGTGGCATACAAAAGCCACTACTTCAATAACTTAACTTAGTAACATAAATTAAATAACTATGTTAATAATGAAATTAGATTTCAAACGTGGCCCATAGCACATATGTAATAACAACTTACACGATACAACGGAAAAAGTAACAAACGAAATATAAACTTAAACAATAGATTTAATCAGCTAGGGAATCATTGTGCGGAATTTACTAATTTAATGATGTGACGTAGCTAAGCACGCTTAATATTAAGTTATCGGGATGTCTCATCCATGGTTTTGAGATTAAGTAACAGTTGGTTTAGGAAAAATTTATCCAAAATTTTTTCTTTTCCCCATATATCATTTGCTAATTTGTAAATTTCAAGTGCATCAGAAGTGTTGGGAAGCGTTTTCGTGTTATTGGTTATATCTTTGTGTAATTTACGAAAATATCTTATCTTTCTATCTAATTGAATTACGCTACAATTAGTTTTCCGTGTTTTTTGCAAGTATACAAGGAAAGAACCTATGTTCTTCTCGATATCAGCAACTTCTATGTTCTTCCTCTGAATAAAACGCATTAGTCGACGTAGAATACAAACATTGGTAGCAGCCGGTTTCTTCGTTGTCGTCCTCTTCTTTTCCATATTCTTGATCTTCTTCTTTATCTTCTTCCCAGATAAATTCCTGGGGTTATCATCTTCAGATTTTGTGAAACTTTTCGTAGACGACGTCAATGACAAAACCGGCTGCTACCAATGTTTGTATTCTGAGTCGACTAATGCGTTTTATTCAGAGAAAAACATAGAAGTTGCTGATATCGAGAAGAACATAGGTTCTTTCCTTGTTTACCTTCAAAAAAAATGGGAAACTAATTGTATCATAATTCAAATAGACAGAAAAATAAGATATTTTCGTAAATTACACAAAAATATTACCAATAACACCAAAACGCTTCCCAACACTTCTGATGCACTTGAAATTTACAAATTGGCAAGTGATATATGGGTGAAAGAAAAATCTTTGAATAATTTTTTTCTAAACCAACTGTTACTTAATCTCAAAACCATGGATGAGACATCCCGAGAACTTAATATTAAGCGTGCTGAGCTGCGTCGCATCATTAAATTAGTAAAGTCCGCACCATTATTCCCTAGTTGATTAAATCTATTATTTAAGTTTATATTTCAATTGTTACTTTTTCCGTTGTATCGTGTAAGTTGCAATTACATATGTGTTATTAGCCACGTTTGGAATTTAATTTCATTATTAACATAGTTATTTAATTTATATTACTTATCTTTTGTTACTAAGTTAAGTCAGTGAAGTAGTGGCTTGTGTATGCCACAATTGTAGGAGTTACTTATTATTTAGTTCTATTTATTAGACTTATTAAGCTAATAGTTATTATTCGAGTTTATGTAAGGAATTTTCCAAAGCTTTTCCTTACGATTAAGATACCTTCTTGGCCATAAACAAAAACAACTAAAACCGTGAATAATAACTCACTCCCACAATAAATAGAACTAAATCATAACTAACTCCTACAATTGTGGCATACAAAAGCCACTACTTCAATAACTTAACTTAGTAACATAAATTAAATAACTATGTTAATAATGAAATTAGAATTCAAACGTGGCCCATAGCACATATGTAATAACAACTTACACGATACAACGGAAAAAGTAACAAACGAAATATAAACTTAAACAATAGATTTAATCAGCTAGGGAATCATTGTGCGGAATTTACTAATTTAATGATGTGACGTAGCTAAGCACGCTTAATATTAAGTTATCGGGATGTCTCATCCATGGTTTTGAGATTAAGTAACAGTTGGTTTAGGAAAAATTTATCCAAAATTTTTTCTTTTCCCCATATATCATTTGCTAATTTGTAAATTTCAAGTGCATCAGAAGTGTTGGGAAGCGTTTTCGTGTTATTGGTTATATCTTTGTGTAATTTACGAAAATATCTTATCTTTCTATCTAATTGAATTACGCTACAATTAGTTTTCCGTGTTTTTTGCAAGTATACAAGGAAAGAACCTATGTTCTTCTCGATATCAGCAACTTCTATGTTCTTCCTCTGAATAAAACGCATTAGTCGACGTAGAATACAAACATTGGTAGCAGCCGGTTTCTTCGTTGTCGTCCTCTTCTTTTCCATATTCTTGATCTTCTTCTTTATCTTCTTCCCAGATAAATTCCTGGGGTTATCATCTTCAGATTTTGTGAAACTTTTCGTAGACGACGTCAATGACAAAACCGGCTGCTACCAATGTTTGTATTCTGAGTCGACTAATGCGTTTTATTCAGAGAAAAACATAGAAGTTGCTGATATCGAGAAGAACATAGGTTCTTTCCTTGTTTACCTTCAAAAAAAATGGGAAACTAATTGTATCATAATTCAAATAGACAGAAAAATAAGATATTTTCGTAAATTACACAAAAATATTACCAATAACACCAAAACGCTTCCCAACACTTCTGATGCACTTGAAATTTACAAATTGGCAAGTGATATATGGGTGAAAGAAAAATCTTTGAATAATTTTTTTCTAAACCAACTGTTACTTAATCTCAAAACCATGGATGAGACATCCCGAGAACTTAATATTAAGCGTGCTGAGCTGCGTCGCATCATTAAATTAGTAAAGTCCGCACCATTATTCCCTAGTTGATTAAATCTATTATTTAAGTTTATATTTCAATTGTTACTTTTTCCGTTGTATCGTGTAAGTTGCAATTACATATGTGTTATTAGCCACGTTTGGAATTTAATTTCATTATTAACATAGTTATTTAATTTATATTACTTATCTTTTGTTACTAAGTTAAGTCAGTGAAGTAGTGGCTTGTGTATGCCACAATTGTAGGAGTTACTTATTATTTAGTTCTATTTATTAGACTTATTAAGCTAATAGTTATTATTCGAGTTTATGTAAGAAATTTTCCAAAGCTTTTCCTTACGATTAAGATACCTTCTTGGCCATAAACAAAAACAACTAAAACCGTGAATAATAACTCACTCCCACAATAAATAGAACTAAATCATAACTAACTCCTACAATTGTGGCATACAAAAGCCACTACTTCAATAACTTAACTTAGTAACATAAATTAAATAACTATGTTAATAATGAAATTAGAATTCAAACGTGGCCCATAGCACATATGTAATAACAACTTACACGATACAACGGAAAAAGTAACAAACGAAATATAAACTTAAACAATAGATTTAATCAGCTAGGGAATCATTGTGCGGAATTTACTAATTTAATGATGTGACGTAGCTAAGCACGCTTAATATTAAGTTCTCGGGATGTCTCATCCATGGTTTTGAGATTAAGTAACAATTGGTTTAGGAAAAATTTATCCAAAAATTTTTCTTTTCCCCATATATCATTTGCTAATTTGTAAATTTCAAGTGCATCAGAAGTGTTGGGAAACGTTTTCGTGTTATTGGTTATATCTTTGTGTAATTTACGAAAATATCTTATCTTTCTATCTAATTGAATTACGCTACAATTAGTTTTCCGTGTTTTTTGCAAGTATACAAGGAAAGAACCTATGTTCTTCTCGATATCAGCAACTTCTATGTTCTTCCTCTGAACAAAACGCATTAGTCGACGTAAAATACAAACATTGGTAGCAGCCGGTTTCTTCGTTGTCGTCGTCTTCTTTTCCATATTCTTGATCTTCTTCTTTATCTTCTTCCCAGATAAATTCCTGGGGTTATCATCTTCAGATTTTGTGAAACTTTTCGTAGACGACGTCAATGACAAAACCGGCTGCTACCAATGTTTGTATTCTGAGTCGACTAATGCGTTTTATTCAGAGAAAAACATAGAAGTTGCTGATATCGAGAAGAACATAGGTTCTTTCCTTGTTTACCTTCAAAAAAAATGGGAAACTAATTGTATCATAATTCAAATAGACAGAAAAATAAGATATTTTCGTAAATTACACAAAAATATTACCAATAACACCAAAACGCTTCCCAACACTTCTGATGCACTTGAAATTTACAAATTGGCAAGTGATATATGGGTGAAAGAAAAATCTTTGAATAATTTTTTTCTAAACCAACTGTTACTTAATCTCAAAACCATGGATGAGACATCCCGAGAACTTAATATTAAGCGTGCTGAGCTGCGTCGCATCATTAAATTAGTAAAGTCCGCACCATTATTCCCTAGTTGATTAAATCTATTATTTAAGTTTATATTTCAATTGTTACTTTTTCCGTTGTATCGTGTAAGTTGCAATTACATATGTGTTATTAGCCACGTTTGGAATTTAATTTCATTATTAACATAGTTATTTAATTTATATTACTTATCTTTTGTTACTAAGTTAAGTCAGTGAAGTAGTGGCTTGTGTATGCCACAATTGTAGGAGTTACTTATTATTTAGTTCTATTTATTAGACTTATTAAGCTAATAGTTATTATTCGAGTTTATGTAAGGAATTTTCCAAAGCTTTTCCTTACGATTAAGATACCTTCTTGGCCATAAACAAAAACAACTAAAACCGTGAATAATAACTCACTCCCACAATAAATAGAACTAAATCATAACTAACTCCTACAATTGTGGCATACAAAAGCCACTACTTCAATAACTTAACTTAGTAACATAAATTAAATAACTATGTTAATAATGAAATTAGAATTCAAACGTGGCCCATAGCACATATGTAATAACAACTTACACGATACAACGGAAAAAGTAACAAACGAAATATAAACTTAAACAATAGATTTAATCAGCTAGGGAATCATTGTGCGGAATTTACTAATTTAATGATGTGACGTAGCTAAGCACGCTTAATATTAAGTTCTCGGGATGTCTCATCCATGGTTTTGAGATTAAGTAACAATTGGTTTAGGAAAAATTTATCCAAAAATTTTTCTTTTCCCCATATATCATTTGCTAATTTGTAAATTTCAAGTGCATCAGAAGTGTTGGGAAACGTTTTCGTGTTATTGGTTATATCTTTGTGTAATTTACGAAAATATCTTATCTTTCTATCTAATTGAATTACGCTACAATTAGTTTTCCGTGTTTTTTGCAAGTATACAAGGAAAGAACCTATGTTCTTCTCGATATCAGCAACTTCTATGTTCTTCCTCTGAACAAAACGCATTAGTCGACGTAAAATACAAACATTGGTAGCAGCCGGTTTCTTCGTTGTCGTCGTCTTCTTTTCCATATTCTTGATCTTCTTCTTTATCTTCTTCCCAGATAAATTCCTGGGGTTATCATCTTCAGATTTTGTGAAACTTTTCGTAGACGACGTCAATGACAAAACCGGCTGCTACCAATGTTTGTATTCTGAGTCGACTAATGCGTTTTATTCAGAGAAAAACATAGAAGTTGCTGATATCGAAAAGAACATAGGTTCTTTCCTTGTTTACCTTCAAAAAAAATGGGAAACTAATTGTATCATAATTCAAATAGACAGAAAAATAAGATATTTTCGTAAATTACACAAAAATATTACCAATAACACCAAAACGCTTCCCAACACTTCTGCTGCACTTGAAATTTACAAATTGGCAAATGATATATGGGTGAAAGAAAAATCTTTGAATAATTTTTTTCTAAACCAACTGTTACTTAATCTCAAAACCATGGATGAGACATCCCGAGAACTTAATATTAAGCGTGCTGAGCTGCGTCGCATCATTAAATTAGTAAAGTCCGCACCATTATTCCCTAGTTGATTAAATCTATTGTTTAAGTTTATATTTCGATTGTTACTTTTTCCGTTGTATCGTGTAAGTTGCTATTACATATGTGTTATGAGCCACGTTTGGAATTTAATTTCATTATTAACATAGTTATTTAATTTATATTACTTATCTTTTGTTGCTAAGTTAAGTCAGTGAAGTAGTGGCTTCTGTATGCCATAATTGTAGGAGTTACTTATTATTTAGTTCTATTTATTAGACTTATTAAGCTAATAGTTATTATTCGAGTTTATGTAAGGAATTTTCCAAAGCTTTTCCTTACGATTAAGATACCTTCTTGGCCATAAACAAAAACAACTAAAACCGTGAATAATAACTCACTCCCACAATAAATAGAACTAAATCATAACTAACTCCTACAATTATGGCATACAAAAGCCACTACTTCAATAACTTAACTTAGTAACATAAATTAAATAACTATGTTAATAATGAAATTAGATTTCAAACGTGGCCCATAGCACATATGTAATAACAACTTACACGATACAACGGAAAAAGTAACAAACGAAATATAAACTTAAACAATAGATTTAATCAGCTAGGGAATCATTGTGCGGAATTTACTAATTTAATGATGTGACGTAGCTAAGCACGCTTAATATTAAGTTCTCGGGATGTCTCATCCATGGTTTTGAGATTAAGTAACAGTTGGTTTAGGAAAAATTTATCCAAAAATTTTTCTTTTCCCCATATATCATTTGCTAATTTGTAAATTTCAAGTGCATCAGAAGTGTTGGGAAGCGTTTTCGTGTTATTGGTTATATCTTTGTGTAATTTACGAAAATATCTTATCTTTCTATCTAATTGAATTACGCTACAATTAGTTTTCCGTGTTTTTTGCAAGTATACAAGGAAAGAACCTATGTTCTTCTCGATATCAGCAACTTCTATGTTCTTCCTCTGAATAAAACGCATTAGTCGACGTAAAATACAAACATTGGTAGCAGCCGGTTTCTTCGTTGTCGTCGTCTTCTTTTCCATATTCTTGATCTTCTTCTTTATCTTCTTCCCAGATAAATTCCTGGGGTTATCATCTTCAGATTTTGTGAAACTTTTCGTAGACGACGTCAATGACAAAACCGGCTGCTACCAATGTTTGTATTCTGAGTCGACTAATGCGTTTTATTCAGAGAAAAACATAGAAGTTGCTGATATCGAAAAGAACATAGGTTCTTTCCTTGTTTACCTTCAAAAAAAATGGGAAACTAATTGTATCATAATTCAAATAGACAGAAAAATAAGATATTTTCGTAAATTACACAAAAATATTACCAATAACACCAAAACGCTTCCCAACACTTCTGCTGCACTTGAAATTTACAAATTGGCAAATGATATATGGGTGAAAGAAAAATCTTTGAATAATTTTTTTCTAAACCAACTGATACTTAATCTCAAAACCATGGATGAGACATCTCGAGAACTTAATATTAAGCGTGCTGAGCTGCGTCGCATCATTAAATTAGTAAAGTCCGCACCATTATTCCCTAGTTGATTAAATCTATTGTTTAAGTTTATATTTCGATTGTTACTTTTTCCGTTGTATCGTGTAAGTTGCTATTACATATGTGTTATGAGCCACGTTTGGAATTTAATTTCATTATTAACATAGTTATTTAATTTATATTACTTATCTTTTGTTGCTAAGTTAAGTCAGTGAAGTAGTGGCTTCTGTATGCCATAATTGTAGGAGTTACTTATTATTTAGTTCTATTTATTAGACTTATTAAGCTAATAGTTATTATTCGAGTTTATGTAAGGAATTTTCCAAAGCTTTTCCTTACGATTAAGATACCTTCTTGGCCATAAACAAAAACAACTAAAACCGTGAATAATAACTCACTCCCACAATAAATAGAACTAAATCATAACTAACTCCTACAATTGTGGCATACAAAAGCCACTACTTCAATAACTTAACTTAGTAACATAAATTAAATAACTATGTTAATAATGAAATTAGATTTCAAACGTGGCCCATAGCACATATGTAATAACAACTTACACGATACAACGGAAAAAGTAACAAACGAAATATAAACTTAAACATTAGATTTAATCAGCTAGGGAATCATTGTGCGGAATTTACTAATTTAATGATGTGACGTAGCTAAGCACGCTTAATATTAAGTTCTCGGGATGTCTCATCCATGGTTTTGAGATTAAGTAACAGTTGGTTTAGGAAAAATTTATCCAAAAATTTTTCTTTTCCCCATATATCATTTGCTAATTTGTAAATTTCAAGTGCATCAGAAGTGTTGGGAAGCGTTTTCGTGTTATTGGTTATATCTTTGTGTAATTTACGAAAATATCTTATCTTTCTATCTAATTGAATTACGCTACAATTAGTTTTCCGTGTTTTTTGCAAGTATACAAGGAAAGAACCTATGTTCTTCTCGATATCAGCAACTTCTATGTTCTTCCTCTGAATAAAACGCATTAGTCGACGTAGAATACAAACATTGGTAGCAGCCGGTTTCTTCGTTGTCGTCGTCTTCTTTTCCATATTCTTGATCTTCTTCTTTATCTTCTTCCCAGATAAATTCCTGGGGTTATCATCTTCAGATTTTGTGAAACTTTTCGTAGACGACGTCAATGACAAAACCGGCTGCTACCAATGTTTGTATTCTGAGTCGACTAATGCGTTTTATTCAGAGAAAAACATAGAAGTTGCTGATATCGAAAAGAACATAGGTTCTTTCATTGTTTACCTTCAAAAAAAATGGGAAACTAATTGTATCATAATTCAAATAGACAGAAAAATAAGATATTTTCGTAAATTACACAAAAATATTACCAATAACACCAAAACGCTTCCCAACACTTCTGATGCACTTGAAATTTACAAATTGGCAAATGATATATGGGTGAAAGAAAAATCTTTGAATAATTTTTTTCTAAACCAACTGTTACTTAATCTCAAAACCATGGATGAGACATCCCGAGAACTTAATATTAAGCGTGCTGAGCTGCGTCGCATCATTAAATTAGTAAAGTCCGCACCATTATTCCCTAGTTGATTAAATCTATTGTTTAAGTTTATATTTCGATTGTTACTTTTTCCGTTGTATCGTGTAAGTTGCTATTACATATGTGTTATGAGCCACGTTTGGAATTTAATTTCATTATTAACATAGTTATTTAATTTATATTACTTATCTTTTGTTGCTAAGTTAAGTCAGTGAAGTAGTGGCTTGTGTATGCCATAATTGTAGGAGTTACTTATTATTTAGTTCTATTTATTAGACTTATTAAGCTAATAGTTATTATTCGAGTTTATGTAAGGAATTTTCCAAAGCTTTTCCTTACGATTAAGATACCTTCTTGGCCATAAACAAAAACAACTAAAACCGTGAATAATAACTCACTCCCACAATAAATAGAACTAAATCATAACTAACTCCTACAATTGTGGCATACAAAAGCCACTACTTCAATAACTTAACTTAGTAACATAAATTAAATAACTATGTTAATAATGAAATTAGATTTCAAACGTGGCCCATAGCATATATGTAATAACAACTTACACGATACAACGGAAAAAGTAACAAACGAAATATAAACTTAAACAATAGATTTAATCAACTAGGGAATCATTGTGCGGAATTTACTAATTTAATGATGTGACGCAGCTAAGCACGCTTAATAATAATTTATCGGGATGTCTCATCCATGGTTTTGAGATTAAGTAACAGTTGGTTTAGAAAAAATTTATCCAAAAATTTTTCTTTTCCCCATATATCATTTGCTAATTTGTAAATTTCAAGTGCATCAGAAGTGTTGGGAAGCGTTTTCGTGTTATTGGTTATATCTTTGTGTAATTTACGAAAATATCTTATCTTTCTATCTAATTGAATTACGCTACAATTAGTTTCCCGTGTTTTTTGCAAGTAAACAAGGAAATAACCTATGTTCTTCTCGATATCAGCAACTTCTATGTTTTTCTTCTGAATAAAACGCTTTAGTCGACTCAGAATACAAACATTGGTAGCAGTCGGTTTCATCGTCGTCGTCGTCTTCTTTTCCATATTCTTAATCGTCTTCTTTATCTTCTTCCCAGATAAATTCCTGGGGTTATCATCTTCAGATTTTGTGAAACTTTTCGTAGACGACGTCAATGACAAACCCGGCTGCTACCAATGTTTGTATTCTGAGTCGACTAATGCGTTTTATTCAGAGAAAAACATAGAAGTTGCTGATATCGAAAAGAACATAGGTTCTTTCCTTGTTTACCTTCAAAATAATGGGAAACTAATTGTATCATAATTCAAATAGACAGAAAAATAAGATATTTTCGTAAATTACACAAAAATATTACCAATAACACCAAAACGCTTCCCAACACTTCTGATGCACTTGAAATTTACAAATTGGCAAATGATATATGGGTGAAAGAAAAATCTTTGAATAATTTTTTTCTAAACCAACTGTTACTTAATCTCAAAACCATGGATGAGACATCCCGAGAACTTAATATTAAGCGTGCTGAGCTGCGTCGCATCATTAAATTAGTAAAGTCCGCACCATTATTCCCTAGTTGATTAAATCTATTGTTTAAGTTTATATTTCGATTGTTACTTTTTCCGTTGTATCGTGTAAGTTGCTATTACATATGTGTTATGAGCCACGTTTGGAATTTAATTTCATTATTAACATAGTTATTTAATTTATATTACTCATCTTTTGTTGCTAAGTTAAGTCAGTGAAGTAGTGGCTTCTGTATGCCATAATTGTAGGAGTTACTTATTATTTAGTTCTATTTATTAGACTTATTAAGCTAATAGTTATTATTCGAGTTTATGTAAGGAATTTTCCAAAGCTTTTCCTTACGATTAAGATACCTTCTTGGCCATAAACAAAAACAACTAAAACCGTGAATAATAACTCACTCCCACAATAAATAGAACTAAATCATAACTAACTCCTACAATTGTGGCATACAAAAGCCACTACTTCAATAACTTAACTTAGTAACATAAATTAAATAACTATGTTAATAATGAAATTAGATTTCAAACGTGGCCCATAGCATATATGTAATAACAACTTACACGATACAACGGAAAAAGTAACAAACGAAATATAAACTTAAACAATAGATTTAATCAACTAGGGAATCATTGTGCGGAATTTACTAATTTAATGATGTGACGCAGCTAAGCACGCTTAATAATAATTTCTCGGGATGTCTCATCCATGGTTTTGAGATTAAGTAACAGTTGGTTTAGAAAAAATTTATCCAAAAATTTTTCTTTTCCCCATATATCATTTGCTAATTTGTAAATTTCAAGTGCATCAGAAGTGTTGGGAAGCGTTTTCGTGTTATTGGTTATATCTTTGTGTAATTTACGAAAATATCTTATCTTTCTATCTAATTGAATTACGCTACAATTAGTTTCCCGTGTTTTTTGCAAGTAAACAAGGAAATAACCTATGTTCTTCTCGATATCACCAACTTCTATGTTTTTCTTCTGAATAAAACGCTTTAGTCGACTCAGAATACAAACATTGGTAGCAGCCGGTTTCATCGTCGTCGTCGTCTTCTTTTCCATATTCTTAATCGTCTTCTTTATCTTCTTCCCAGATAAATTGTTGGGGTTATCATCTTCAGAATTTGTGAAACTTTTCGTAGACGACGTCAATGACAAAACCGGCTGCTACCAATGTTTGAATTCTGAGTCGACTGATGCGTTTTATTCAGAGGAACAACATAGAAGTTGCTGATATCGAGAAGAACATAGGTTCTTTCCTTGTTTACCTTCAAAAAAAATGGGAAACTAATTGTATCATAATTCAAATAGACAGAAAAATAAGATATTTTCGTAAATTACACAAAAATATTACCAATAACACCAAAACGCTTCCCAACAATTCTGATGCACTTGAAATTTACAAATTGGCAAATGATATATGGTGAAAGAAAAATCTTTGGATAATTTTTTCCTAAACCAACTGTTACTTAATCTCAAAACCATGGATGAGACATCCCGATAACTTAATATTAAGCGTGCTGAGCTGCGTCGCATCAATAAATTAGTAAAGTCCGCACAATGATTCCCTAGTTGATTAAATCTATTGTTTAAGTTTATATTTCGATTGTTACTTTTTCCGTTGTATCGTGTAAGTTGCTATTACATATGTGTTATGAGCCACGTTTGGAATTTAATTTCATTATTAACATAGTTATTTAATTTATATTACTTATCTTTTGTTACTAAGTTAAGTCAGTGAAGTAGTGGCTTGTGTATGCCACAATTGTAGGAGTTAGTTATTATTTAGTTCTATTTATTAGACTTATTAAGCTAATAGTTATTATTCGAGTTTATGTAAGGAATTTTCTAAAGCTTTTCCTTACGATTAAGATACCTTTTGGCCATAAACAAAAACAACTAAAATCGTGAATAATAACTAACTCCCACAATAAATAGAACTAAATAATAACTAACTCCTACAATTGTGGCATACAAAAGCCACTACTTCAATAACTTAACTTAGTAACATAAATTAAATAACTATGTTTATAATGAAATTAGATTTCAAACGTGGCCCATAGCACATATGTAATAACAACTTACACGATACAACGGAAAAAGTAACAAACGAAATATAAACTTAAACAATAGATTTAATCAGCTAGGGAATCATTGTGCGGAATTTACAAATTTAATGATGTGACGTAGCTAAGCACGCTTAATATTAAGTTCTCGGGATGTCTCATCCATGGTTTTGAGATTAAGTAACAGTTGGTTTAGAAAAAATTTATCCAAAAATTTTTCTTTTCCCCATATATCATTTGCTAATTTGTAAATTTCAAGTGCATCAGAAGTGTTGGGAAGCGTTTTCGTGTTATTGGTTATATCTTTGTGTAATTTACGAAAATATCTTATCTTTCTATCTAATTGAATTACGCTACAATTAGTTTCCCGTGTTTTTTGCAAGTAAACAAGGAAATAACCTATGTTCTTCTCGATATCAGCAACTTCTAGGTTTTTCTTCTGAATAAAACGCTTTAGTCGACTCAGAATACAAACATTGGTAGCAGCCGGTTTCATCGTCGTCGTCGTCTTCTTTTCCATATTCTTAATCGTCTTCTTTATCTTCTTCCCAGATAAATTCCTGGGGTTATCATCTTCAGATTTTGTGAAACTTTTCGTAGACGACGTCAATGACAAAACCGGCTGCTACCAATGTTTGTATTCTGAGTCGACTAATGCGTTTTATTCAGAGAAAAACATAGAAGTTGCTGATATCGAAAAGAACATAGGTTCTTTCCTTGTTTACCTTCAAAATAATGGGAAACTAATTGTATCATAATTCAAATAGACAGAAAAATAAGATATTTTCGTAAATTACACAAAAATATTACCAATAACACCAAAACGCTTCCCAACACTTCTGATGCACTTGAAATTTACAAATTGGCAAATGATATATGGGTGAAAGAAAAATCTTTGCATAATTTTTTTCTAAACCAACTGTTACTTAATCTCAAAACCATGGATGAGACATCCCGAGAACTTAATATTAAGCGTGCTGAGCTGCGTCGCATCATTAAATTAGTAAAGTCCGCACCATTATTCCCTAGTTGATTAAATCTATTGTTTAAGTTTATATTTCGATTGTTACTTTTTCCGTTGTATCGTGTAAGTTGCTATTACATATGTGTTATGAGCCACGTTTGGAATTTAATTTCATTATTAACATAGTTATTTAATTTATATTACTCATCTTTTGTTGCTAAGTTAAGTCAGTGAAGTAGTGGCTTCTGTATGCCATAATTGTAGGAGTTACTTATTATTTAGTTCTATTTATTAGACTTATTAAGCTAATAGTTATTATTCGAGTTTATGTAAGGAATTTTCCAAAGCTTTTCCTTACGATTAAGATACCTTCTTGGCCATAAACAAAAACAACTAAAACCGTGAATAATAACTCACTCCCACAATAAATAGAACTAAATCATAACTAACTCCTACAATTGTGGCATACAAAAGCCACTACTTCAATAACTTAACTTAGTAACATAAATTAAATAACTATGTTAATAATGAAATTAGATTTCAAACGTGGCCCATAGCATATATGTAATAACAACTTACACGATACAACGGAAAAAGTAACAAACGAAATATAAACTTAAACAATAGATTTAATCAACTAGGGAATCATTGTGCGGAATTTACTAATTTAATGATGTGACGCAGCTAAGCACGCTTAATAATAATTTCTCGGGATGTCTCATCCATGGTTTTGAGATTAAGTAACAGTTGGTTTAGAAAAAATTTATCCAAAAATTTTTCTTTTCCCCATATATCATTTGCTAATTTGTAAATTTCAAGTGCATCAGAAGTGTTGGGAAGCGTTTTCGTGTTATTGGTTATATCTTTGTGTAATTTACGAAAATATCTTATCTTTCTATCTAATTGAATTACGCTACAATTAGTTTCCCGTGTTTTTTGCAAGTAAACAAGGAAATAACCTATGTTCTTCTCGATATCAGCAACTTCTATGTTTTTCTTCTGAATAAAACGCTTTAGTCGACTCAGAATACAAACATTGGTAGCAGCCGGTTTCATCGTCGTCGTCGTCTTCTTTTCCATATTCTTAATCGTCTTCTTTATCTTCTTCCCAGATAAATTGTTGGGGTTATCATCTTCAGAATTTGTGAAACTTTTCGTAGACGACGTCAATGACAAAACCGGCTGCTACCAATGTTTGAATTCTGAGTCGACTGATGCGTTTTATTCAGAGGAACAACATAGAAGTTGCTGATATCGAGAAGAACATAGGTTCTTTCCTTGTTTACCTTCAAAAAAAATGGGAAACTAATTGTATCATAATTCAAATAGACAGAAAAATAAGATATTTTCGTAAATTACACAAAAATATTACCAATAACACCAAAACGCTTCCCAACAATTCTGATGCACTTGAAATTTACAAATTGGCAAATGATATATGGTGAAAGAAAAATCTTTGGATAATTTTTTCCTAAACCAACTGTTACTTAATCTCAAAACCATGGATGAGACATCCCGATAACTTAATATTAAGCGTGCTGAGCTGCGTCGCATCAATAAATTAGTAAAGTCCGCACAATGATTCCCTAGTTGATTAAATCTATTGTTTAAGTTTATATTTCGATTGTTACTTTTTCCGTTGTATCGTGTAAGTTGCTATTACATATGTGTTATGAGCCACGTTTGGAATTTAATTTCATTATTAACATAGTTATTTAATTTATATTACTTATCTTTTGTTACTAAGTTAAGTCAGTGAAGTAGTGGCTTGTGTATGCCACAATTGTAGGAGTTAGTTATTATTTAGTTCTATTTATTAGACTTATTAAGCTAATAGTTATTATTCGAGTTTATGTAAGGAATTTTCTAAAGCTTTTCCTTACGATTAAGATACCTTTTGGCCATAAACAAAAACAACTAAAATCGTGAATAATAACTAACTCCCACAATAAATAGAACTAAATAATAACTAACTCCTACAATTGTGGCATACAAAAGCCACTACTTCAATAACTTAACTTAGTAACATAAATTAAATAACTATGTTTATAATGAAATTAGATTTCAAACGTGGCCCATAGCACATATGTAATAACAACTTACACGATACAACGGAAAAAGTAACAAACGAAATATAAACTTAAACAATAGATTTAATCAGCTAGGGAATCATTGTGCGGAATTTACTAATTTAATGAAGTGACGTAGCTAAGCACGCTTAATATTAAGTTCTCGGGATGTCTCATCCATGGTTTTGAGATTAAGTAACAGTTGGTTTAGAAAAAATTTATCCAAAAATTTTTCTTTTCCCCATATATCATTTGCTAATTTGTAAATTTCAAGTGCATCAGAAGTGTTGGGAAGCGTTTTCGTGTTATTGGTTATATCTTTGTGTAATTTACGAAAATATCTTATCTTTCTATCTAATTGAATTACGCTACAATTAGTTTCCCGTGTTTTTTGCAAGTAAACAAGGAAATAACCTATGTTCTTCTCGATATCAGCAACTTCTATGTTTTTCTTCTGAATAAAACGCTTTAGTCGACTCAGAATACAAACATTGGTAGCAGCCGGTTTCATCGTCGTCGTCGTCTTCTTTTCCATATTCTTAATCGTCTTCTTTATCTTCTTCCCAGATAAATTCCTGGGGTTATCATCTTCAGATTTTGTGAAACTTTTCGTAGACGACGTCAATGACAAAACCGGCTGCTACCAATGTTTGTATTCTGAGTCGACTAATGCGTTTTATTCAGAGAAAAACATAGAAGTTGCTGATATCGAAAAGAACATAGGTTCTTTCCTTGTTTACCTTCAAAATAATGGGAAACTAATTGTATCATAATTCAAATAGACAGAAAAATAAGATATTTTCGTAAATTACACAAAAATATTACCAATAACACCAAAACGCTTCCCAACACTTCTGATGCACTTGAAATTTACAAATTGGCAAATGATATATGGGTGAAAGAAAAATCTTTGAATAATTTTTTTCTAAACCAACTGTTACTTAATCTCAAAACCATGGATGAGACATCCCGAGAACTTAATATTAAGCGTGCTGAGCTGCGTCGCATCATTAAATTAGTAAAGTCCGCACCATTATTCCCTAGTTGATTAAATCTATTGTTTAAGTTTATATTTCGATTGTTACTTTTTCCGTTGTATCGTGTAAGTTGCTATTACATATGTGTTATGAGCCACGTTTGGAATTTAATTTCATTATTAACATAGTTATTTAATTTATATTACTCATCTTTTGTTGCTAAGTTAAATCAGTGAAGTAGTGGCTTCTGTATGCCATAATTGTAGGAGTTACTTATTATTTAGTTCTATTTATTAGACTTATTAAGCTAATAGTTATTATTCGAGTTTATGTAAGGAATTTTCCAAAGCTTTTCCTTACGATTAAGATACCTTCTTGGCCATAAACAAAAACAACTAAAACCGTGAATAATAACTCACTCCCACAATAAATAGAACTAAATCATAACTAACTCCTACAATTGTGGCATACAAAAGCCACTACTTCAATAACTTAACTTAGTAACATAAATTAAATAACTATGTTAATAATGAAATTAGATTTCAAACGTGGCCCATAGCATATATGTAATAACAACTTACACGATACAACGGAAAAAGTAACAAACGAAATATAAACTTAAACAATAGATTTAATCAACTAGGGAATCATTGTGCGGAATTTACTAATTTAATGATGTGACGCAGCTAAGCACGCTTAATAATAATTTCTCGGGATGTCTCATCCATGGTTTTGAGATTAAGTAACAGTTGGTTTAGAAAAAATTTATCCAAAAATTTTTCTTTTCCCCATATATCATTTGCTAATTTGTAAATTTCAAGTGCATCAGAAGTGTTGGGAAGCGTTTTCGTGTTATTGGTTATATCTTTGTGTAATTTACGAAAATATCTTATCTTTCTATCTAATTGAATTACGCTACAATTAGTTTCCCGTGTTTTTTGCAAGTAAACAAGGAAATAACCTATGTTCTTCTCGATATCAGCAACTTCTATGTTTTTCTTCTGAATAAAACGCTTTAGTCGACTCAGAATACAAACATTGGTAGCAGCCGGTTTCATCGTCGTCGTCGTCTTCTTTTCCATATTCTTAATCGTCTTCTTTATCTTCTTCCCAGATAAATTGTTGGGGTTATCATCTTCAGAATTTGTGAAACTTTTCGTAGACGACGTCAATGACAAAACCGGCTGCTACCAATGTTTGAATTCTGAGTCGACTGATGCGTTTTATTCAGAGGAACAACATAGAAGTTGCTGATATCGAGAAGAACATAGGTTCTTTCCTTGTTTACCTTCAAAAAAAATGGGAAACTAATTGTATCATAATTCAAATAGACAGAAAAATAAGATATTTTCGTAAATTACACAAAAATATTACCAATAACACCAAAACGCTTCCCAACACTTCTGATGCACTTGAAATTTACAAATTGGCAAATGATATATGGTGAAAGAAAAATCTTTGGATAATTTTTTCCTAAACCAACTGTTACTTAATCTCAAAACCATGGATGAGACATCCCGATAACTTAATATTAAGCGTGCTGAGCTGCGTCGCATCAATAAATTAGTAAAGTCCGCACAATGATTCCCTAGTTGATTAAATCTATTGTTTAAGTTTATATTTCGATTGTTACTTTTTCCGTTGTATCGTGTAAGTTGCTATTACATATGTGTTATGAGCCACGTTTGGAATTTAATTTCATTATTAACATAGTTATTTAATTTATATTACTTATCTTTTGTTACTAAGTTAAGTCAGTGAAGTAGTGGCTTGTGTATGCCACAATTGTAGGAGTTAGTTATTATTTAGTTCTATTTATTAGACTTATTAAGCTAATAGTTATTATTCGAGTTTATGTAAGGAATTTTCCAAAGCTTTTCCTTACGATTAAGATACCTTCTTGGCCATAAACAAAAACAACTAAAATCGTGAATAATAACTAACTCCCACAATAAATAGAACTAAATAATAACTAACTCCTACAATTGTGGCATACAAAAGCCACTACTTCAATAACTTAACTTAGTAACATAAATTAAATAACTATGTTTATAATGAAATTAGATTTCAAACGTGGCCCATAGCACATATGTAATAACAACTTACACGATACAACGGAAAAAGTAACAAACGAAATATAAACTTAAACAATAGATTTAATCAGCTAGGGAATCATTGTGCGGAATTTACTAATTTAATGATGTGACGTAGCTAAGCACGCTTAATATTAAGTTCTCGGGATGTCTCATCCATGGTTTTGAGATTAAGTAACAGTTGGTTTAGAAAAAATTTATCCAAAAATTTTTCTTTTCCCCATATATCATTTGCTAATTTGTAAATTTCAAGTGCATCAGAAGTGTTGGGAAGCGTTTTCGTGTTATTGGTTATATCTTTGTGTAATTTACGAAAATATCTTATCTTTCTATCTAATTGAATTACGCTACAATTAGTTTCCCGTGTTTTTTGCAAGTAAACAAGGAAAGAACCTATGTTCTTCTCGATATCAGCAACTTCTATGTTTTTCTTCTGAATAAAACGCTTTAGTCGACTCAGAATACAAACATTGGTAGCAGCCGGTTTCATCGTTGTCGTCGTCTTCTTTTCCATATTCTTAATCGTCTTCTTTATCTTCTTCCCAGATAAATTGTTGGGGTTATCATATTCAGAATTTGTGAAACTTTTCGTAGACGACGTCAATGACAAAACCGGCTGCTACCAATGTTTGTATTCGGAGTCGAGTGATGCGTTTTATTCAGAAGAACAAGATAGAAGTTGCTGATATCGAGAAGAACATAGGTTCTTTCTTTGTTTACCTTCAAAAAAAATGGGAAACTAATTGTATCATAATTCAAATAGACAGAAAAATAAGATATTTTCGTATATTACACAAAAATATTACCAATAACACCAAAACGCTTCCCAACACTTCTGATGCACTTGAAATTTACAAATTGGCAAATGATATATGGTGAAAGAAAAATCTTTGGATAATTTTTTCCTAAACCAACTGTTACTTAATCTCAAAACCATGGATGAGACATCCTGAGAACTTAATATTAAGCGTGCTGAGCTGCGTCGCATCAATAAATTAGTAAAGTCCGCACAATGATTCCCTAGTTGATTAAATCTATTGTTTAAGTTTATATTTCGATTGTTACTTTTTCCGTTGTATCGTGTAAGTTGCTATTACATATGTGTTATCAGCCACGTTTGGAATTTAATTTCATTATTAACATAGTTATTTAATTTATATTACTTATCTTTTGTTACTAAGTTAAGTCAGTGAAGTAGTGGCTTGTGTATGCCACAATTGTAGGAGTTAGTTATTATTTAGTTCTATTTATTAGACTTATTAAGCTAATAGTTATTATTCGAGTTTATGTAAGGAATTTTCCAAAGCTTTTCCTTACGATTAAGATACCTTCTTGGCCATAAACAAAAACAACTAAAATCGTGAATAATAACTAACTCCCACAATAAATAGAACTAAATAATAACTAACTCCTACAATTGTGGCATACAAAAGCCACTACTTCAATAACTTAACTTAGTAACATAAATTAAATAACTATGTTAATAATGAAATTAGATTTCAAACTTGGCCCATAGCACATATGTAATAACAACTTACACGATACAACGGAAAAAGTAACAAACGAAATATAAACTTAAACAATAGATTTAATCAGCTAGGGAATCATTGTGCGGAATTTACTAATTTAATGATGTGACGTAGCTAAGCACGCTTAATATTAAGTTCTCGGGATGTCTCATCCATGGTTTTGAGATTAAGTAACAGTTGGTTTAGAAAAAATTTATCCAAAAATTTTTCTTTTCCCCATATATCATTTGCTAATTTGTAAATTTCAAGTGCATCAGAAGTGTTGGGAAGCGTTTTCGTGTTATTGGTTATATCTTTGTGTAATTTACGAAAATATCTTATCTTTCTATCTAATTGAATTACGCTACAATTAGTTTCCCGTGTTTTTTGCAAGTAAACAAGGAAAGAACCTATGTTCTTCTCGATATCAGCAACTTCTATGTTTTTCTTCTGAATAAAACGCTTTAGTCGACTCAGAATACAAACATTGGTAGCAGCCGGTTTCATCGTTGTCGTCGTCTTCTTTTCCATATTCTTAATCGTCTTCTTTATCTTCTTCCCAGATAAATTGTTGGGGTTATCATCTTCAGAATTTGTGAAACTTTTCGTAGACGACGTCAATGACAAAACCGGCTGCTACCAATGTTTGTATTCGGAGTCGAGTGATGCGTTTTATTCAGAAGAACAAGATAGAAGTTGCTGATATCGAGAAGAACATAGGTTCTTTCTTTGTTTACCTTCAAAAAAAATGGGAAACTAATTGTATCATAATTCAAATAGACAGAAAAATAAGTTATTTTCGTATATTACACAAAAATATTACCAATAACACCAAAACGCTTCCCAACACTTCTGATGCACTTGAAATTTACAAATTGGCAAATGATATATGGTGAAAGAAAAATCTTTGGATTATTTTTTCCTAAACCAACTGTTACTTAATCTCAAAACCATGGATGAGACATCCCGATAACTTAATATTAAGCGTGCTGAGCTGCGTCGCATCAATAAATTAGTAAAGTCCGCACAATGATTCCCTAGTTGATTAAATCTATTGTTTAAGTTTATATTTCGATTGTTACTTTTTCCGTTGTATCGTGTAAGTTGCTATTACATATGTGTTATCAGCCACGTTTGGAATTTAATTTCATTATTAACATAGTTATTTAATTTATATTACTTATCTTTTGTTACTAAGTTAAGTCAGTGAAGTAGTGGCTTGTGTATGCCACAATTGTAGGAGTTAGTTATTATTTAGTTCTATTTATTAGACTTATTAAGCTAATAGTTATTATTCGAGTTTATGTAAGGAATTTTCCAAAGCTTTTCCTTACGATTAAGATACCTTCTTGGCCATAAACAAAAACAACTAAAATCGTGAATAATAACTAACTCCCACAATAAATAGAACTAAATAATAACTAACTCCTACAATTGTGGCATACAAAAGCCACTACTTCAATAACTTAACTTAGTAACATAAATTAAATAACTATGTTAATAATGAAATTAGATTTCAAACTTGGCCCATAGCACATATGTAATAACAACTTACACGATACAACGGAAAAAGTAACAAACGAAATATAAACTTAAACAATAGATTTAATCAGCTAGGGAATCATTGTGCGGAATTTACTAATTTAATGATGTGACGTAGCTAAGCACGCTTAATATTAAGTTCTCGGGATGTCTCATCCATGGTTTTGAGATTAAGTAACAGTTGGTTTAGAAAAAATTTATCCAAAAATTTTTCTTTTCCCCATATATCATTTGCTAATTTGTAAATTTCAAGTGCATCAGAAGTGTTGGGAAGCGTTTTCGTGTTATTGGTTATATCTTTGTGTAATTTACGAAAATATCTTATCTTTCTATCTAATTGAATTACGCTACAATTAGTTTCCCGTGTTTTTTGCAAGTAAACAAGGAAAGAACCTATGTTCTTCTCGATATCAGCAACTTCTATGTTTTTCTTCTGAATAAAACGCTTTAGTCGACTCAGAATACAAACATTGGTAGCAGCCGGTTTCATCGTTGTCGTCGTCTTCTTTTCCATATTCTTAATCGTCTTCTTTATCTTCTTCCCAGATAAATTGTTGGGGTTATCATCTTCAGAATTTGTGAAACTTTTCGTAGACGACGTCAATGACAAAACCGGCTGCTACCAATGTTTGTATTCTGAATCGAGTGATGCGTTTTATTCAGAAGAACAAGATAGAAGTTGCTGATATCGAGAAGAACATAGGTTCTTTCCTTGTTTACCTTCAAAAAAAATGGGAAACTAATTGTATCATAATTCAAATAGACAGAAAAATAAGATATTTTCGTATATTACACAAAAATATTACCAATAACACCAAAACGCTTCCCAACACTTCTGATGCACTTGAAATTTACAAATTGGCAAATGATATATGGTGAAAGAAAAATCTTTGGATAATTTTTTCCTAAACCAACTGTTACTTAATCTCAAAACCATGGATGAGACATCCCGATAACTTAATATTAAGCGTGCTGAGCTGCGTCGCATCAATAAATTAGTAAAGTCCGCACAATGATTCCCTAGTTGATTAAATCTATTGTTTAAGTTTATATTTCAATTGTTACTTTTTCCGTTGTATCGTGTAAGTTGCTATTACATATGTGTTATCAGCCACGTTTGGAATTTAATTTCATTATTAACATAGTTATTTAATTTATATTACTTATCTTTTGTTACTAAGTTAAGTCAGTGAAGTAGTGGCTTGTGTATGCCACAATTGTAGGAGTTAGTTATTATTTAGTTCTATTTATTAGACTTATTAAGCTAATAGTTATTATTCGAGTTTATGTAAGGAATTTTCCAAAGCTTTTCCTTACGATTAAGATACCTTCTTGGCCATAAACAAAAACAACTAAAATCGTGAATAATAACTAACTCCCACAATAAATAGAACTAAATAATAACTAACTCCTACAATTGTGGCATACAAAAGCCACTACTTCAATAACTTAACTTAGTAACATAAATTAAATAACTATGTTAATAATGAAATTAGATTTCAAACTTGGCCCATAGCACATATGTAATAACAACTTACACGATACAACGGAAAAAGTAACAAACGAAATATAAACTTAAACAATAGATTTAATCAGCTAGGGAATCATTGTGCGGAATTTACTAATTTAATGATGTGACGTAGCTAAGCACGCTTAATATTAAGTTCTCGGGATGTCTCATCCATGGTTTTGAGATTAAGTAACAGTTGGTTTAGAAAAAATTTATCCAAAAATTTTTCTTTTCCCCATATATCATTTGCTAATTTGTAAATTTCAAGTGCATCAGAAGTGTTGGGAAGCGTTTTCGTGTTATTGGTTATATCTTTGTGTAATTTACGAAAATATCTTATCTTTCTATCTAATTGAATTACGCTACAATTAGTTTCCCGTGTTTTTTGCAAGTAAACAAGGAAAGAACCTATGTTCTTCTCGATATCAGCAACTTCTATGTTTTTCTTCTGAATAAAACGCTTTAGTCGACTCAGAATACAAACATTGGTAGCAGCCGGTTTCATCGTTGTCGTCGTCTTCTTTTCCATATTCTTAATCGTCTTCTTTATCTTCTTCCCAGATAAATTGTTGGGGTTATCATCTTCAGAATTTGTGAAACTTTTCGTAGACGACGTCAATGACAAAACCGGCTGCTACCAATGTTTGTATTCTGAGTCGACTGATGCGTTTTATTCAGAGGAACAACATAAAAGTTGCTGATATCGAGAAGAACATAGGTTCTTTCCTTGTTTACCTTCAAAAAAAATGGGAAACTAATTGTATCATAATTCAAATAGACAGAAAAATAAGATATTTTCGTAAATTACACAAAAATATTACCAATAACACCAAAACGCTTCCCAACACTTCTGATGCACTTGAAATTTACAAATTGGCAAATGATATATGGGTGAAAGAAAAATATTTGGATAATTTTTTCCTAAACCAACTGTTACTTAATCTCAAAACCATGGATGAGACATCCCGAGAACTTAATATTAAGCGTGCTGAGCTGCGTCGCATCAATAAATTAGTAAAGTCCGCACAATGATTCCCTAGTTGATTAAATCTATTGTTTAAATTTATATTTCGATTGTTACTTTTTCCGTTGTATCGTGTAAGTTGCTATTACATATGTGTTAT
This sequence comes from Linaria vulgaris, assembly GCA_948329865.1. Taxonomy (NCBI): domain Eukaryota; kingdom Viridiplantae; phylum Streptophyta; class Magnoliopsida; order Lamiales; family Plantaginaceae; genus Linaria; species Linaria vulgaris. Next base: position 1,489,541 of record OX415253.1, on the reverse strand, counting down.
GAGCCACGTTTGGAATTTAATTTCATTATTAACATAGTTATTTAATTTATATTACTTATCTTTTGTTACTAAGTTAAGTCAGTGAAGTAGTGGCTTGTGTATGCCACAATTGTAGGAGTTAGTTATTATTTAGTTCTATTTATTAGACTTATTAAGCTAATAGTTATTATTCGAGTTTATGTAAGGAATTTTCCAAAGCTTTTCCTTACGATTAAGATACCTTCTTGGCCATAAACAAAAACAACTAAAATCGTGAATAATAACTAACTCCCACAATAAATAGAACTAAATAATAACTAACTCCTACAATTGTGGCATACAAAAGCCACTACTTCAATAACTTAACTTAGTAACATAAATTAAATAACTATGTTAATAATGAAATTAGATTTCAAACGTGGCCCATAGCACATATGTAATAACAACTTACACGATACAACGGAAAAAGTAACAAACGAAATATAAACTTAAACAATAGATTTAATCAGCTAGGGAATCATTGTGCGGAATTTACTAATTTAATGATGTGACGTAGCTAAGCACGCTTAATATTAAGTTCTCGGGATGTCTGATCCATGGTTTTGAGATTAAGTAACAGTTGGTTTACGAAAAATTTATCCAAAAATTTTTCTTTTCCCCATATATCATTTGCTAATTTGTAAATTTCAAATGCATCAGAAGTGTTGGGAAGCGTTTTCGTGTTATTGGTTATATCTTTGGTAATTTACGAAAATATCTTATCTTTCTATCTAATTGAATTACGCTACAATTAGTTTCCCGTGTTTTTTGTAAGTAAACAAGGAAAGAACCTATGTTCTTCTCGATATCAGCAACTTCTATGTTTTTCTTCTGAATAAAACGCTTTAGTCGACTCAGAATACAAACATTGGTAGCAGCCGGTTTCATCGTTGTCGTCGTCTTCTTTTCCATATTCTTAATCGTCTTCTTTATCTTCTTCCCAGATAAATTGTTGGGGTTATCATCTTCAGAATTTGTGAAACTTTTCGTAGACGACGTCAATGACAAAACCGGCTGCTACCAATGTTTGTATTCTGAGTCGACTGATGCATTTTATTCAGAGGAACAACATAGAAGTTGCTGATATCGAGAAGAACATAGGTTCTTTCCTTGTTTACCTTCAGAAAAAATGGAAAACTAATTGTATCATAATTGAAATAGACAGAAAAATAAGATATTTTTGTAAATTACACAAACATATTACCAATAACACCAAAACGCTTCGCAACACTTCAGGTGCACTTGAAATTTACAAATGGGCAAATGATATATGGGTGAAAGAAAAATCTTTGGATAATTTTTTCCTAAACCAACTATTACTTAATCTCAAAACCATGGATGAGACATGCCGAGAACTTAATATTAAGCGGGCTGAGCTGCGTCGCATCATTAAATTAGTAAAGTCCGCACAATGATTCCCTAGTTGATTAAATCTATTGTTTAAGTTTATATTTCGATTGTTACTTTTTCCGGTGTATCGTGTAAGTTGCTATTACATATGTGTTATGAGCCACGTTTGGAATTTAATTTCATTATTAACATAGTTATTTAATTTATATTACTTATCTTTTGTTACTAAGTTAAGTCAGTGAAGTAGTGGCTTGTGTATGCCACAATTGTAGGAGTTAGTTATTATTTAGTTCTATTTATTAGACTATTTAAGCTAATAGTTATTATTCGAGTTTATGTAAGGAATTTTCCAAAGCTTTTCCTTACGATTAAGATACCTTCTTGGCCATAAACAAAAACAACTAAACCGTGAATAATAACTAACTCCCACAATAAATAGAACTAAATCATAACTAACTCCTACAATTGTGGCATACAAAAGCCACTACTTCAATAACTTAACTTAGTAACATAAATTAAATAACTATGTTAATAATGAAATTAGATTTCAAACGTGGCCCATAGCACATATGTAATAACAACTTACACGATACAACGGAAAAAGTAACAAACGAAATATAAACTTAAACAATAGATTTAATTAGCTAGGGAATCATTGTGCGGAATTTACTAATTTAATGATGTGACGTAGCTAAGCACGCTTAATATTAAGTTCTCGGGATGTCTCATCCATGGTTTTGAGATTAAGTAACAGTTGGTTTAGAAAAAATTTATCCAAAAATTTTTCTTTTCCCCATATATCATTTGCTAATTTGTAAATTTCAAATGCATCAGAAGTGTTGGGAAGCGTTTTCGTGTTATTGGTTATATCTTTGTGTAATTTACGAAAATATCTTATCTTTCTATCTAATTGAATTACGCTACAATTAGTTTCCCGTGTTTTTTGCAAGTAAACAAGGAAAGAACCTATGTTCTTCTCGATATCAGCAACTTCTATGTTTTTCTTCTGAATAAAACGCTTTAGTCGACTCAGACTACAAACATTGGTAGCAGCCGGTTTCATCGTTGTCGTCGTCTTCTTTTCCATATTCTTAATCGTCTTCTTTATCTTCTTCCCAGATAAATTGTTGGGGTTATCATCTTCAGAATTTGTGAAACTTTTCGTAGACGACGTCAATGACAAAAACGACTGCTACCAATGTTTGTATTCTGAGTCGAGTGATGCGTTTTATTCAGAAGAACAAGATAGAAGTTGCTGATATCGAGAAGAACATAGGTTCTTTCCTTGTTTACCTTCAGAAAAAATGGAAAACTAATTGTATCATAATTGAAATAGACAGAAAAATAAGATATTTTCGTAAATTACACAAACATATTACCAATAACACCAAAACGCTTCGCAACACTTCAGGTGCACTTGAAATTTACAAATGGGCAAATGATATATGGGTGAAAGAAAAATCTTTGGATAATTTTTTCCTAAACCAACTATTACTTAATCTCAAAACCATGGATGAGACATGCCGAGAACTTAATATTAAGCGGGCTGAGCTGCGTCGCATCATTAAATTAGTAAAGTCCGCACAATGATTCCCTAGTTGATTAAATCTATTGTTTAAGTTTATATTTCGATTGTTACTTTTTCCGGTGTATCGTGTAAGTTGCTATTACATATGTGTTATGAGCCACGTTTGGAATTTAATTTCATTATTAACATAGTTATTTAATTTATATTACTTATCTTTTGTTACTAAGTTAAGTCAGTGAAGTAGTGGCTTGTGTATGCCACAATTGTAGGAGTTAGTTATTATTTAAATCTATTTATTAGACTATTTAAGCTAATAGTTATTATTCGAGTTTATGTAAGGAATTTTCCAAAGCTTTTCCTTACGATTAAGATACCTTCTTGGCCATAAACAAAAACAACTAAACCGTGAATAATAACTAACTCCCACAATAAATAGAACTAAATCATAACTAACTCCTACAATTGTGGCATACAAAAGCCACTACTTCAATAACTTAACTTAGTAACATAAATTAAATAACTATGTTAATAATGAAATTAGATTTCAAACGTGGCCCATAGCACATATGTAATAACAACTTACACGATACAACGGAAAAAGTAACAAACGAAATATAAACTTAAACAATAGATTTAATTAGCTAGGGAATCATTGTGCGGAATTTACTAATTTAATGATGTGACGTAGCTAAGCACGCTTAATATTAAGTTCTCGGGATGTCTCATCCATGGTTTTGAGATTAAGTAACAGTTGGTTTAGAAAAAATTTATCCAAAAATTTTTCTTTTCCCCATATATCATTTGCTAATTTGTAAATTTCAAATGCATCAGAAGTGTTGGGAAGCGTTTTCGTGTTATTGGTTATATCTTTGTGTAATTTACGAAAATATCTTATCTTTCTATCTAATTGAATTACGCTACAATAAGTTTCCCGTGTTTTTTGCAAGTAAACAAGGAAAGAACCTATGTTCTTCTCGATATCAGCAACTTCTATGTTTTTCTTCTGAATAAAACGCTTTAGTCGACTCAGACTACAAACATTGGTAGCAGCCGGTTTCATCGTTGTCGTCGTCTTCTTTTCCATATTCTTAATCGTCTTCTTTATCTTCTTCCCAGATAAATTGTTGGGGTTATCATCTTCAGAATTTGTGAAACTTTTCGTAGACGACGTCAATGACAAAAACGACTGCTACCAATGTTTGTATTCTGAGTCGAGTGATGCGTTTTATTCAGAAGAACAAGATAGAAGTTGCTGATATCGAGAAGAACATAGGTTCTTTCCTTGTTTACCTTCAAAAAAAATGGGAAACTAATTGTATCATAATTGAAATAGACAGAAAAATAAGATATTTTCGTAAATTACACAAACATATTACCAATAACACCAAAACGCTTCGCAACACTTCTGATGCACTTGAAATTTACAAATGGGCAAATGATATATGGGTGAAAGAAAAATCTTTGGATAATTTTTTCCTAAACCAACTATTACTTAATCTCAAAACCATGGATGAGACATGCCGAGAACTTAATATTAAGCGTGCTGAGCTGCGTCGCATCATTAAATTAGTAAAGTCCGCATTATGATTCCCTAGTTGATTAAATCTATTGTTTAAGTTTATATTTCGATTGTTACTTTTTCCGGTGTATCGTGTAAGTTGCTATTACATATGTGTTATGAGCCACGTTTGGAATTTAATTTCATTATTAACATAGTTATTTAATTTATATTACTTATCTTTTGTTACTAAGTTAAGTCAGTGAAGTAGTGGCTTGTGTATGCCACAATTGTAGGAGTTAGTTATTATTTAGTTCTATTTATTAGACTATTTAAGCTAATAGTTATTATTCGAGTTTATGTAAGGAATTTTCCAAAGCTTTTCCTTACGATTAAGATACCTTCTTGGCCATAAACAAAAACAACTAAACCGTGAATAATAACTAACTCCCACAATAAATAGAACTAAATCATAACTAACTCCTACAATTGTGGCATACAAAAGCCACTACTTCAATAACTTAACTTAGTAACATAAATTAAATAACTATGTTAATAATGAAATTAGATTTCAAACGTGGCCCATAGCACATATGTAATAACAACTTACACGATACAACGGAAAAAGTAACAAACGAAATATAAACTTAAACAATAGATTTAATTAGCTAGGGAATCATTGTGCGGAATTTACTAATTTAATGATGTGACGTAGCTAAGCACGCTTAATATTAAGTTCTCGGGATGTCTCATCCATGGTTTTGAGATTAAGTAACAGTTGGTTTAGAAAAAATTTATCCAAAAATTTTTCTTTTCCCCATATATCATTTGCTAATTTGTAAATTTCAAATGCATCAGAAGTGTTGGGAAGCGTTTTCGTGTTATTGGTTATATCTTTGTGTAATTTACGAAAATATCTTATCTTTCTATCTAATTGAATTACGCTACAATAAGTTTCCCGTGTTTTTTGCAAGTAAACAAGGAAAGAACCTATGTTCTTCTCGATATCAGCAACTTCTATGTTTTTCTTCTGAATAAAACGCTTTAGTCGACTCAGACTACAAACATTGGTAGCAGCCGGTTTCATCGTTGTCGTCGTCTTCTTTTCCATATTCTTAATCGTCTTCTTTATCTTCTTCCCAGATAAATTGTTGGGGTTATCATCTTCAGAATTTGTGAAACTTTTCGTAGACGACGTCAATGACAAAAACGACTGCTACCAATGTTTGTATTCTGAGTCGAGTGATGCGTTTTATTCAGAAGAACAAGATAGAAGTTGCTGATATCGAGAAGAACATAGGTTCTTTCCTTGTTTACCTTCAAAAAAAATGGGAAACTAATTGTATCATAATTGAAATAGACAGAAAAATAAGATATTTTCGTAAATTACACAAACATATTACCAATAACACCAAAACGCTTCGCAACACTTCTGATGCACTTGAAATTTACAAATGGGCAAATGATATATGGGTGAAAGAAAAATCTTTGGATAATTTTTTCCTAAACCAACTATTACTTAATCTCAAAACCATGGATGAGACATGCCGAGAACTTAATATTAAGCGTGCTGAGCTGCGTCGCATCATTAAATTAGTAAAGTCCGCATTATGATTCCCTAGTTGATTAAATCTATTGTTTAAGTTTATATTTCGATTGTTACTTTTTCCGGTGTATCGTGTAAGTTGCTATTACATATGTGTTATGAGCCACGTTTGGAATTTAATTTCATTATTAACATAGTTATTTAATTTATATTACTTATCTTTTGTTACTAAGTTAAGTCAGTGAAGTAGTGGCTTGTGTATGCCACAATTGTAGGAGTTAGTTATTATTTAGTTCTATTTATTAGACTATTTAAGCTAATAGTTATTATTCGAGTTTATGTAAGGAATTTTCCAAAGCTTTTCCTTACGATTAAGATACCTTCTTGGCCATAAACAAAAACAACTAAACCGTGAATAATAACTAACTCCCACAATAAATAGAACTAAATCATAACTAACTCCTACAATTGTGGCATACAAAAGCCACTACTTCAATAACTTAACTTAGTAACATAAATTAAATAACTATGTTAATAATGAAATTAGATTTCAAACGTGGCCCATAGCACATATGTAATAACAACTTACACGATACAACGGAAAAAGTAACAAACGAAATATAAACTTAAACAATAGATTTAATTAGCTAGGGAATCATTGTGCGGAATTTACTAATTTAATGATGTGACGTAGCTAAGCACGCTTAATATTAAGTTCTCGGGATGTCTCATCCATGGTTTTGAGATTAAGTAACAGTTGGTTTAGGAAAAATTTATCCAAATTTTTTTCTTTTCCCCATATATCATTTGCTAATTTGTAAATTTCAAATGCATCAGAAGTGTTGGGAAGCGTTTTCGTGTTATTGGTTATATCTTTGTGTAATTTACGAAAATATCTTATCTTTCTATCTAATTGAATTACGCTACAATTAGTTTCCCGTGTTTTTTGCAAGTAAACAAGGAAAGAACCTATGTTCTTCTCGATATCAGCAACTTCTATGTTTTTCTTCTGAATAAAACGCTTTAGTCGACTCAGACTACAAACATTGGTAGCAGCCGGTTTCATCGTTGTCGTCGTCTTCTTTTCCATATTCTTAATCGTCTTCTTTATCTTCTTCCCAGATAAATTGTTGGGGTTATCATCTTCAGAATTTGTGAAACTTTTCGTAGACGACGTAAATGACAAAACCGGCTGCTACCAATGTTTGTATTCTGAGTCGACTGATGCGTTTTATTCAGAGGAACAACATAGAAGTTGCTGATATCGAGAAGAACATAGGTTCTTTCCTTGTTTACCTTCAAAAAAAATGGGAAACTAATTGTATCATAATTGAAATAGACAGAAAAATAAGATATTTTCGTAAATTACACAAACATATTACCAATAACACCAAAACGCTTCGCAACACTTCTGATGCACTTGAAATTTACAAATGGGCAAATGATATATGGGTGAAAGAAAAATCTTTGGATAATTTTTTCCTAAACCAACTATTACTTAATCTCAAAACCATGGATGAGACATGCCGAGAACTTAATATTAAGCGTGCTGAGCTGCGTCGCATCATTAAATTAGTAAAGTCCGCATTATGATTCCCTAGTTGATTAAATCTATTGTTTAAGTTTATATTTCGATTGTTACTTTTTCCGGTGTATCGTGTAAGTTGCTATTACATATGTGTTATGAGCCACGTTTGGAATTTAATTTCATTATTAACATAGTTATTTAATTTATATTACTTATCTTTTGTTACTAAGTTAAGTCAGTGAAGTAGTGGCTTGTGTATGCCACAATTGTAGGAGTTAGTTATTATTTAGTTCTATTTATTAGACTATTTAAGCTAATAGTTATTATTCGAGTTTATGTAAGGAATTTTCCAAAGCTTTTCCTTACGATTAAGATACCTTCTTGGCCATAAACAAAAACAACTAAACCGTGAATAATAACTAACTCCCACAATAAATAGAACTAAATCATAACTAACTCCTACAATTGTGGCATACAAAAGCCACTACTTCAATAACTTAACTTAGTAACATAAATTAAATAACTATGTTAATAATGAAATTAGATTTCAAACGTGGCCCATAGCACATATGTAATAACAACTTACACGATACAACGGAAAAAGTAACAAACGAAATATAAACTTAAACAATAGATTTAATTAGCTAGGGAATCATTGTGCGGAATTTACTAATTTAATGATGTGACGTAGCTAAGCACGCTTAATATTAAGTTCTCGGGATGTCTCATCCATGGTTTTGAGATTAAGTAACAGTTGGTTTAGGAAAAATTTATCCAAATTTTTTTCTTTTCCCCATATATCATTTGCTAATTTGTAAATTTCAAATGCATCAGAAGTGTTGGGAAGCGTTTTCGTGTTATTGGTTATATCTTTGTGTAATTTACGAAAATATCTTATCTTTCTATCTAATTGAATTACGCTACAATTAGTTTCCCGTGTTTTTTGCAAGTAAACAAGGAAATAACCTATGTTCTTCTCGATATCAGCAACTTCTATGTTTTTCTTCTGAATAAAACGCTTTAGTCGACTCAGACTACAAACATTGGTAGCAGCCGGTTTCATCGTTGTCGTCGTCTTCTTTTCCATATTCTTAATCGTCTTCTTTATCTTCTTCCCAGATAAATTGTTGGGGTTATCATCTTCAGAATTTGTGAAACTTTTCGTAGACGACGTCAATGACAAAACCGGCTGCTACCAATGTTTGTATTCTGAGTCGACTGATGCGTTTTATTCAGAGGAACAACATAGAAGTTGCTGATATCGAGAAGAACATAGGTTCTTTCCTTGTTTACCTTCAGAAAAAATGGAAAACTAATTGTATCATAATTGAAATAGACAGAAAAATAAGATATTTTCGTAAATTACACAAACATATTACCAATAACACCAAAACGCTTCGCAACACTTCTGATGCACTTGAAATTTACAAATGGGCAAATGATATATGGGTGAAAGAAAAATCTTTGGATAATTTTTTCCTAAACCAACTATTACTTAATCTCAAAACCATGGATGAGACATGCCGAGAACTTAATATTAAGCGGGCTGAGCTGCGTCGCATCATTAAATTAGTAAAGTCCGCACAATGATTCCCTAGTTGATTAAATCTATTGTTTAAGTTTATATTTCGATTGTTACTTTTTCCGGTGTATCGTGTAAGTTGCTATTACATATGTGTTATGAGCCACGTTTGGAATTTAATTTCATTATTAACATAGTTATTTAATTTATATTACTTATCTTTTGTTACTAAGTTAAGTCAGTGAAGTAGTGGCTTGTGTATGCCACAATTGTAGGAGTTAGTTATTATTTAGTTCTATTTATTAGACTATTTAAGCTAATAGTTATTATTCGAGTTTATGTAAGGAATTTTCCAAAGCTTTTCCTTACGATTAAGATACCTTCTTGGCCATAAACAAAAACAACTAAACCGTGAATAATAACTAACTCCCACAATAAATAGAACTAAATCATAACTAACTCCTACAATTGTGGCATACAAAAGCCACTACTTCAATAACTTAACTTAGTAACATAAATTAAATAACTATGTTAATAATGAAATTAGATTTCAAACGTGGCCCATAGCACATATGTAATAACAACTTACACGATACAACGGAAAAAGTAACAAACGAAATATAAACTTAAACAATAGATTTAATTAGCTAGGGAATCATTGTGCGGAATTTACTAATTTAATGATGTGACGTAGCTAAGCACGCTTAATATTAAGTTCTCGGGATGTCTCATCCATGGTTTTGAGATTAAGTAACAGTTGGTTTAGGAAAAATTTATCCAAATTTTTTTCTTTTCCCCATATATCATTTGCTAATTTGTAAATTTCAAATGCATCAGAAGTGTTGGGAAGCGTTTTCGTGTTATTGGTTATATCTTTGTGTAATTTACGAAAATATCTTATCTTTCTATCTAATTGAATTACGCTACAATTAGTTTCCCGTGTTATTTGCAAGTAAACAAGGAAAGAACCTATGTTCTTCTCGATATCAGCAACTTCTATGTTTTTCTTCTGAATAAAACGCTTTAGTCGACTCAGAATACAAACATTGGTAGCAGCCGGTTTCATCGTTGTCGTCGTCTTCTTTTCCATATTCTTAATCGTCTTCTTTATCTTCTTCCCAGATAAATTGTTGGGGTTATCATCTTCAGAATTTGTGAAACTTTTCGTAGACGACGTCAATGACAAAACCGGCTGCTACCAATGTTTGTATTCTGAGTCGACTGATGCGTTTTATTCAGAGGAACAACATAGAAGTTGCTGATATCGAGAAGAACATAGGTTCTTTCCTTGTTTACCTTCAGAAAAAATGGAAAACTAATTGTATCATAATTGAAATAGACAGAAAAATAAGATATTTTCGTAAATTACACAAACATATTACCAATAACACCAAAACGCTTCGCAACACTTCTGATGCACTTGAAATTTACAAATGGGCAAATGATATATGGGTGAAAGAAAAATCTTTGGATAATTTTTTCCTAAACCAACTATTACTTAATCTCAAAACCATGGATGAGACATTCCGAGAACTTAATATTAAGCGGGCTGAGCTGCGTCGCATCATTAAATTAGTAAAGTCCGCACAATGATTCCCTAGTTGATTAAATCTATTGTTTAAGTTTATATTTCGATTGTTACTTTTTCCGGTGTATCGTGTAAGTTGCTATTACATATGTGTTATGAGCCACGTTTGGAATTTAATTTCATTATTAACATAGTTATTTAATTTATATTACTTATCTTTTGTTACTAAGTTAAGTCAGTGAAGTAGTGGCTTGTGTATGCCACAATTGTAGGAGTTAGTTATTATTTAGTTCTATTTATTAGACTATTTAAGCTAATAGTTATTATTCGAGTTTATGTAAGGAATTTTCCAAAGCTTTTCCTTACGATTAAGATACCTTCTTGGCCATAAACAAAAACAACTAAACCGTGAATAATAACTAACTCCCACAATAAATAGAACTAAATCATAACTAACTCCTACAATTGTGGCATACAAAAGCCACTACTTCAATAACTTAACTTAGTAACATAAATTAAATAACTATGTTAATAATGAAATTAGATTTCAAACGTGGCCCATAGCACATATGTAATAACAACTTACACGATACAACGGAAAAAGTAACAAACGAAATATAAACTTAAACAATAGATTTAATTAGCTAGGGAATCATTGTGCGGAATTTACTAATTTAATGATGTGACGTAGCTAAGCACGCTTAATATTAAGTTCTCGGGATGTCTCATCCATGGTTTTGAGATTAAGTAACAGTTGGTTTAGGAAAAATTTATCCAAATTTTTTTCTTTTCCCCATATATCATTTGCTAATTTGTAAATTTCAAATGCATCAGAAGTGTTGGGAAGCGTTTTCGTGTTATTGGTTATATCTTTGTGTAATTTACGAAAATATCTTATCTTTCTATCTAATTGAATTACGCTACAATTAGTTTCCCGTGTTTTTTGCAAGTAAACAAGGAAAGAACCTATGTTCTTCTCGATATCAGCAACTTCTATGTTTTTCTTCTGAATAAAACGCTTTAGTCGACTCAGAATACAAACATTGGTAGCAGCCGGTTTCATCGTTGTCGTCGTCTTCTTTTCCATATTCTTAATCGTCTTCTTTATCTTCTTCCCAGATAAATTGTTGGGGTTATCATCTTCAGAATTTGTGAAACTTTTCGTAGACGACGTCAATGACAAAACCGGCTGCTACCAATGTTTGTATTCTGAGTCGACTGATGCGTTTTATTCAGAGGAACAACATAGAAGTTGCTGATATCGAGAAGAACATAGGTTCTTTCCTTGTTTACCTTCAGAAAAAATGGAAAACTAATTGTATCATAATTGAAATAGACAGAAAAATAAGATATTTTCGTAAATTACACAAACATATTACCAATAACACCAAAACGCTTCGCAACACTTCTGATGCACTTGAAATTTACAAATGGGCAAATGATATATGGGTGAAAGAAAAATCTTTGGATAATTTTTTCCTAAACCAACTATTACTTAATCTCAAAACCATGGATGAGACATTCCGAGAACTTAATATTAAGCGGGCTGAGCTGCGTCGCATCATTAAATTAGTAAAGTCCGCACAATGATTCCCTAGTTGATTAAATCTATTGTTTAAGTTTATATTCCGATTGTTACTTTTTCCGGTGTATCGTGTAAGTTGCTATTACATATGTGTTATGAGCCACGTTTGGAATTTAATTTCATTATTAACATAGTTATTTAATTTATATTACTTATCTTTTGTTACTAAGTTAAGTCAGTGAAGTAGTGGCTTGTGTATGCCACAATTGTAGGAGTTAGTTATTATTTAGTTCTATTTATTAGACTATTTAAGCTAATAGTTATTATTCGAGTTTATGTAAGGAATTTTCCAAAGCTTTTCCTTACGATTAAGATACCTTCTTGGCCATAAACAAAAACAACTAAACCGTGAATAATAACTAACTCCCACAATAAATAGAACTAAATCATAACTAACTCCTACAATTGTGGCATACAAAAGCCACTACTTCAATAACTTAACTTAGTAACATAAATTAAATAACTATGTTAATAATGAAATTAGATTTCAAACGTGGCCCATAGCACATATGTAATAACAACTTACACGATACAACGGAAAAAGTAACAAACGAAATATAAACTTAAACAATAGATTTAATTAGCTAGGGAATCATTGTGCGGAATTTACTAATTTAATGATGTGACGTAGCTAAGCACGCTTAATATTAAGTTCTCGGGATGTCTCATCCATGGTTTTGAGATTAAGTAACAGTTGGTTTAGGAAAAATTTATCCAAATTTTTTTCTTTTCCCCATATATCATTTGCTAATTTGTAAATTTCAAATGCATCAGAAGTGTTGGGAAGCGTTTTCGTGTTATTGGTTATATCTTTGTGTAATTTACGAAAATATCTTATCTTTCTATCTAATTGAATTACGCTACAATTAGTTTCCCGTGTTTTTTGCAAGTAAACAAGGAAAGAACCTATGTTCTTCTCGATATCAGCAACTTCTATGTTTTTCTTCTGAATAAAACGCTTTAGTCGACTCAGAATACAAACATTGGTAGCAGCCGGTTTCATCGTTGTCGTCGTCTTCTTTTCCATATTCTTAATCGTCTTCTTTATCTTCTTCCCAGATAAATTGTTGGGGTTATCATCTTCAGAATTTGTGAAACTTTTCGTAGACGACGTCAATGACAAAACCGGCTGCTACCAATGTTTGTATTCTGAGTCGACTGATGCGTTTTATTCAGAGGAACAACATAGAAGTTGCTGATATCGAGAAGAACATAGGTTCTTTCCTTGTTTACCTTCAGAAAAAATGGAAAACTAATTGTATCATAATTGAAATAGACAGAAAAATAAGATATTTTCGTAAATTACACAAACATATTACCAATAACACCAAAACGCTTCGCAACACTTCTGATGCACTTGAAATTTACAAATGGGCAAATGATATATGGGTGAAAGAAAAATCTTTGGATAATTTTTTCCTAAACCAACTATTACTTAATCTCAAAACCATGGATGAGACATTCCGAGAACTTAATATTAAGCGGGCTGAGCTGCGTCGCATCATTAAATTAGTAAAGTCCGCACAATGATTCCCTAGTTGATTAAATCTATTGTTTAAGTTTATATTTCGATTGTTACTTTTTCCGGTGTATCGTGTAAGTTGCTATTACATATGTGTTATGAGCCACGTTTGGAATTTAATTTCATTATTAACATAGTTATTTAATTTATATTACTTATCTTTTGTTACTAAGTTAAGTCAGTGAAGTAGTGGCTTGTGTATGCCACAATTGTAGGAGTTAGTTATTATTTAGTTCTATTTATTAGACTATTTAAGCTAATAGTTATTATTCGAGTTTATGTAAGGAATTTTCCAAAGCTTTTCCTTACGATTAAGATACCTTCTTGGCCATAAACAAAAACAACTAAACCGTGAATAATAACTAACTCCCACAATAAATAGAACTAAATCATAACTAACTCCTACAATTGTGGCATACAAAAGCCACTACTTCAATAACTTAACTTAGTAACATAAATTAAATAACTATGTTAATAATGAAATTAGATTTCAAACGTGGCCCATAGCACATATGTAATAACAACTTACACGATACAACGGAAAAAGTAACAAACGAAATATAAACTTAAACAATAGATTTAATTAGCTAGGGAATCATTGTGCGGAATTTACTAATTTAATGATGTGACGTAGCTAAGCACGCTTAATATTAAGTTCTCGGGATGTCTCATCCATGGTTTTGAGATTAAGTAACAGTTGGTTTAGGAAAAATTTATCCAAATTTTTTTCTTTTCCCCATATATCATTTGCTAATTTGTAAATTTCAAATGCATCAGAAGTGTTGGGAAGCGTTTTCGTGTTATTGGTTATATCTTTGTGTAATTTACGAAAATATCTTATCTTTCTATCTAATTGAATTACGCTACAATTAGTTTCCCGTGTTTTTTGCAAGTAAACAAGGAAAGAACCTATGTTCTTCTCGATATCAGCAACTTCTATGTTTTTCTTCTGAATAAAACGCTTTAGTCGACTCAGAATACAAACATTGGTAGCAGCCGGTTTCATCGTTGTCGTCGTCTTCTTTTCCATATTCTTAATCGTCTTCTTTATCTTCTTCCCAGATAAATTGTTGGGGTTATCATCTTCAGAATTTGTGAAACTTTTCGTAGACGACGTCAATGACAAAACCGGCTGCTACCAATGTTTGTATTCTGAGTCGACTGATGCGTTTTATTCAGAGGAACAACATAGAAGTTGCTGATATCGAGAAGAACATAGGTTCTTTCCTTGTTTACCTTCAGAAAAAATGGAAAACTAATTGTATCATAATTGAAATAGACAGAAAAATAAGATATTTTCGTAAATTACACAAACATATTACCAATAACACCAAAACGCTTCGCAACACTTCTGATGCACTTGAAATTTACAAATGGGCAAATGATATATGGGTGAAAGAAAAATCTTTGGATAATTTTTTCCTAAACCAACTATTACTTAATCTCAAAACCATGGATGAGACATGCCGAGAACTTAATATTAAGCGGGCTGAGCTGCGTCGCATCATTAAATTAGTAAAGTCCGCACAATGATTCCCTAGTTGATTAAATCTATTGTTTAAGTTTATATTTCGATTGTTACTTTTTCCGGTGTATCGTGTAAGTTGCTATTACATATGTGTTATGAGCCACGTTTGGAATTTAATTTCATTATTAACATAGTTATTTAATTTATATTACTTATCTTTTGTTACTAAGTTAAGTCAGTGAAGTAGTGGCTTGTGTATGCCACAATTGTAGGAGTTAGTTATTATTTAGTTCTATTTATTAGACTATTTAAGCTAATAGTTATTATTCGAGTTTATGTAAGGAATTTTCCAAAGCTTTTCCTTACGATTAAGATACCTTCTTGGCCATAAACAAAAACAACTAAACCGTGAATAATAACTAACTCCCACAATAAATAGAACTAAATCATAACTAACTCCTACAATTGTGGCATACAAAAGCCACTACTTCAATAACTTAACTTAGTAACATAAATTAAATAACTATGTTAATAATGAAATTAGATTTCAAACGTGGCCCATAGCACATATGTAATAACAACTTACACGATACAACGGAAAAAGTAACAAACGAAATATAAACTTAAACAATAGATTTAATTAGCTAGGGAATCATTGTGCGGAATTTACTAATTTAATGATGTGACGTAGCTAAGCACGCTTAATATTAAGTTCTCGGGATGTCTCATCCATGGTTTTGAGATTAAGTAACAGTTGGTTTAGGAAAAATTTATCCAAATTTTTTTCTTTTCCCCATATATCATTTGCTAATTTGTAAATTTCAAATGCATCAGAAGTGTTGGGAAGCGTTTTCGTGTTATTGGTTATATCTTTGTGTAATTTACGAAAATATCTTATCTTTCTATCTAATTGAATTACGCTACAATTAGTTTCCCGTGTTTTTTGCAAGTAAACAAGGAAAGAACCTATGTTCTTCTCGATATCAGCAACTTCTATGTTTTTCTTCTGAATAAAACGCTTTAGTCGACTCAGACTACAAACATTGGTAGCAGCCGGTTTCATCGTTGTCGTCGTCTTCTTTTCCATATTCTTAATCGTCTTCTTTATCTTCTTCCCAGATAAATTGTTGGGGTTATCATCTTCAGAATTTGTGAAACTTTTCGTAGACGACGTCAATGACAAAACCGGCTGCTACCAATGTTTGTATTCTGAGTCGACTGATGCGTTTTATTCAGAGGAACAACATAGAAGTTGCTGATATCGAGAAGAACATAGGTTCTTTCCTTGTTTACCTTCAGAAAAAATGGAAAACTAATTGTATCATAATTGAAATAGACAGAAAAATAAGATATTTTCGTAAATTACACAAACATATTACCAATAACACCAAAACGCTTCGCAACACTTCTGATGCACTTGAAATTTACAAATGGGCAAATGATATATGGGTGAAAGAAAAATCTTTGGATAATTTTTTCCTAAACCAACTATTACTTAATCTCAAAACCATGGATGAGACATTCCGAGAACTTAATATTAAGCGGGCTGAGCTGCGTCGCATCATTAAATTAGTAAAGTCCGCACAATGATTCCCTAGTTGATTAAATCTATTGTTTAAGTTTATATTTCGATTGTTACTTTTTCCGGTGTATCGTGTAAGTTGCTATTACATATGTGTTATGAGCCACGTTTGGAATTTAATTTCATTATTAACATAGTTATTTAATTTATATTACTTATCTTTTGTTACTAAGTTAAGTCAGTGAAGTAGTGGCTTGTGTATGCCACAATTGTAGGAGTTAGTTATTATTTAGTTCTATTTATTAGACTATTTAAGCTAATAGTTATTATTCGAGTTTATGTAAGGAATTTTCCAAAGCTTTTCCTTACGATTAAGATACCTTCTTGGCCATAAACAAAAACAACTAAACCGTGAATAATAACTAACTCCCACAATAAATAGAACTAAATCATAACTAACTCCTACAATTGTGGCATACAAAAGCCACTACTTCAATAACTTAACTTAGTAACATAAATTAAATAACTATGTTAATAATGAAATTAGATTTCAAACGTGGCCCATAGCACATATGTAATAACAACTTACACGATACAACGGAAAAAGTAACAAACGAAATATAAACTTAAACAATAGATTTAATTAGCTAGGGAATCATTGTGCGGAATTTACTAATTTAATGATGTGACGTAGCTAAGCACGCTTAATATTAAGTTCTCGGGATGTCTCATCCATGGTTTTGAGATTAAGTAACAGTTGGTTTAGGAAAAATTTATCCAAATTTTTTTCTTTTCCCCATATATCATTTGCTAATTTGTAAATTTCAAATGCATCAGAAGTGTTGGGAAGCGTTTTCGTGTTATTGGTTATATCTTTGTGTAATTTACGAAAATATCTTATCTTTCTATCTAATTGAATTACGCTACAATTAGTTTCCCGTGTTTTTTGCAAGTAAACAAGGAAAGAACCTATGTTCTTCTCGATATCAGCAACTTCTATGTTTTTCTTCTGAATAAAACGCTTTAGTCGACTCAGAATACAAACATTGGTAGCAGCCGGTTTCATCGTTGTCGTCGTCTTCTTTTCCATATTCTTAATCGTCTTCTTTATCTTCTTCCCAGATAAATTGTTGGGGTTATCATCTTCAGAATTTGTGAAACTTTTCGTAGACGACGTCAATGACAAAACCGGCTGCTACCAATGTTTGTATTCTGAGTCGACTGATGCGTTTTATTCAGAGGAACAACATAGAAGTTGCTGATATCGAGAAGAACATAGGTTCTTTCCTTGTTTACCTTCAGAAAAAATGGAAAACTAATTGTATCATAATTGAAATAGACAGAAAAATAAGATATTTTCGTAAATTACACAAACATATTACCAATAACACCAAAACGCTTCGCAACACTTCTGATGCACTTGAAATTTACAAATGGGCAAATGATATATGGGTGAAAGAAAAATCTTTGGATAATTTTTTCCTAAACCAACTATTACTTAATCTCAAAACCATGGATGAGACATGCCGAGAACTTAATATTAAGCGGGCTGAGCTGCGTCGCATCATTAAATTAGTAAAGTCCGCACAATGATTCCCTAGTTGATTAAATCTATTGTTTAAGTTTATATTTCGATTGTTACTTTTTCCGGTGTATCGTGTAAGTTGCTATTACATATGTGTTATGAGCCACGTTTGGAATTTAATTTCATTATTAACATAGTTATTTAATTTATATTACTTATCTTTTGTTACTAAGTTAAGTCAGTGAAGTAGTGGCTTGTGTATGCCACAATTGTAGGAGTTAGTTATTATTTAGTTCTATTTATTAGACTATTTAAGCTAATAGTTATTATTCGAGTTTATGTAAGGAATTTTCCAAAGCTTTTCCTTACGATTAAGATACCTTCTTGGCCATAAACAAAAACAACTAAACCGTGAATAATAACTAACTCCCACAATAAATAGAACTAAATCATAACTAACTCCTACAATTGTGGCATACAAAAGCCACTACTTCAATAACTTAACTTAGTAACATAAATTAAATAACTATGTTAATAATGAAATTAGATTTCAAACGTGGCCCATAGCACATATGTAATAACAACTTACACGATACAACGGAAAAAGTAACAAACGAAATATAAACTTAAACAATAGATTTAATTAGCTAGGGAATCATTGTGCGGAATTTACTAATTTAATGATGTGACGTAGCTAAGCACGCTTAATATTAAGTTCTCGGGATGTCTCATCCATGGTTTTGAGATTAAGTAACAGTTGGTTTAGGAAAAATTTATCCAAATTTTTTTCTTTTCCCCATATATCATTTGCTAATTTGTAAATTTCAAATGCATCAGAAGTGTTGGGAAGCGTTTTCGTGTTATTGGTTATATCTTTGTGTAATTTACGAAAATATCTTATCTTTCTATCTAATTGAATTACGCTACAATTAGTTTCCCGTGTTTTTTGCAAGTAAACAAGGAAAGAACCTATGTTCTTCTCGATATCAGCAACTTCTATGTTTTTCTTCTGAATAAAACGCTTTAGTCGACTCAGACTACAAACATTGGTAGCAGCCGGTTTCATCGTTGTCGTCGTCTTCTTTTCCATATTCTTAATCGTCTTCTTTATCTTCTTCCCAGATAAATTGTTGGGGTTATCATCTTCAGAATTTGTGAAACTTTTCGTAGACGACGTCAATGACAAAACCGGCTGCTACCAATGTTTGTATTCTGAGTCGACTGATGCGTTTTATTCAGAGGAACAACATAGAAGTTGCTGATATCGAGAAGAACATAGGTTCTTTCCTTGTTTACCTTCAGAAAAAATGGAAAACTAATTGTATCATAATTGAAATAGACAGAAAAATAAGATATTTTCGTAAATTACACAAACATATTACCAATAACACCAAAACGCTTCGCAACACTTCTGATGCACTTGAAATTTACAAATGGGCAAATGATATATGGGTGAAAGAAAAATCTTTGGATAATTTTTTCCTAAACCAACTATTACTTAATCTCAAAACCATGGATGAGACATTCCGAGAACTTAATATTAAGCGTGCTGAGCTGCGTCGCATCATTAAATTAGTAAAGTCCGCACAATGATTCCCTAGTTGATTAAATCTATTGTTTAAGTTTATATTTCGATTGTTACTTTTTCCGGTGTATCGTGTAAGTTGCTATTACATATGTGTTATGAGCCACGTTTGGAATTTAATTTCATTATTAACATAGTTATTTAATTTATATTACTTATCTTTTGTTACTAAGTTAAGTCAGTGAAGTAGTGGCTTGTGTATGCCACAATTGTAGGAGTTAGTTATTATTTAGTTCTATTTATTAGACTATTTAAGCTAATAGTTATTATTCGAGTTTATGTAAGGAATTTTCCAAAGCTTTTCCTTACGATTAAGATACCTTCTTGGCCATAAACAAAAACAACTAAACCGTGAATAATAACTAACTCCCACAATAAATAGAACTAAATCATAACTAACTCCTACAATTGTGGCATACAAAAGCCACTACTTCAATAACTTAACTTAGTAACATAAATTAAATAACTATGTTAATAATGAAATTAGATTTCAAACGTGGCCCATAGCACATATGTAATAACAACTTACACGATACAACGGAAAAAGTAACAAACGAAATATAAACTTAAACAATAGATTTAATTAGCTAGGGAATCATTGTGCGGAATTTACTAATTTAATGATGTGACGTAGCTAAGCACGCTTAATATTAAGTTCTCGGGATGTCTCATCCATGGTTTTGAGATTAAGTAACAGTTGGTTTAGGAAAAATTTATCCAAATTTTTTTCTTTTCCCCATATATCATTTGCTAATTTGTAAATTTCAAATGCATCAGAAGTGTTGGGAAGCGTTTTCGTGTTATTGGTTATATCTTTGTGTAATTTACGAAAATATCTTATCTTTCTATCTAATTGAATTACGCTACAATTAGTTTCCCGTGTTTTTTGCAAGTAAACAAGGAAAGAACCTATGTTCTTCTCGATATCAGCAACTTCTATGTTTTTCTTCTGAATAAAACGCTTTAGTCGACTCAGAATACAAACATTGGTAGCAGCCGGTTTCATCGTTGTCGTCGTCTTCTTTTCCATATTCTTAATCGTCTTCTTTATCTTCTTCCCAGATAAATTGTTGGGGTTATCATCTTCAGAATTTGTGAAACTTTTCGTAGACGACGTCAATGACAAAACCGGCTGCTACCAATGTTTGTATTCTGAGTCGACTGATGCGTTTTATTCAGAGGAACAACATAGAAGTTGCTGATATCGAGAAGAACATAGGTTCTTTCCTTGTTTACCTTCAGAAAAAATGGAAAACTAATTGTATCATAATTGAAATAGACAGAAAAATAAGATATTTTCGTAAATTACACAAACATATTACCAATAACACCAAAACGCTTCGCAACACTTCTGATGCACTTGAAATTTACAAATGGGCAAATGATATATGGGTGAAAGAAAAATCTTTGGATAATTTTTTCCTAAACCAACTATTACTTAATCTCAAAACCATGGATGAGACATTCCGAGAACTTAATATTAAGCGGGCTGAGCTGCGTCGCATCATTAAATTAGTAAAGTCCGCACAATGATTCCCTAGTTGATTAAATCTATTGTTTAAGTTTATATTTCGATTGTTACTTTTTCCGGTGTATCGTGTAAGTTGCTATTACATATGTGTTATGAGCCACGTTTGGAATTTAATTTCATTATTAACATAGTTATTTAATTTATATTACTTATCTTTTGTTACTAAGTTAAGTCAGTGAAGTAGTGGCTTGTGTATGCCACAATTGTAGGAGTTAGTTATTATTTAGTTCTATTTATTAGACTATTTAAGCTAATAGTTATTATTCGAGTTTATGTAAGGAATTTTCCAAAGCTTTTCCTTACGATTAAGATACCTTCTTGGCCATAAACAAAAACAACTAAACCGTGAATAATAACTAACTCCCACAATAAATAGAACTAAATCATAACTAACTCCTACAATTGTGGCATACAAAAGCCACTACTTCAATAACTTAACTTAGTAACATAAATTAAATAACTATGTTAATAATGAAATTAGATTTCAAACGTGGCCCATAGCACATATGTAATAACAACTTACACGATACAACGGAAAAAGTAACAAACGAAATATAAACTTAAACAATAGATTTAATTAGCTAGGGAATCATTGTGCGGAATTTACTAATTTAATGATGTGACGTAGCTAAGCACGCTTAATATTAAGTTCTCGGGATGTCTCATCCATGGTTTTGAGATTAAGTAACAGTTGGTTTAGGAAAAATTTATCCAAATTTTTTTCTTTTCCCCATATATCATTTGCTAATTTGTAAATTTCAAATGCATCAGAAGTGTTGGGAAGCGTTTTCGTGTTATTGGTTATATCTTTGTGTAATTTACGAAAATATCTTATCTTTCTATCTAATTGAATTACGCTACAATTAGTTTCCCGTGTTTTTTGCAAGTAAACAAGGAAAGAACCTATGTTCTTCTCGATATCAGCAACTTCTATGTTTTTCTTCTGAATAAAACGCTTTAGTCGACTCAGAATACAAACATTGGTAGCAGCCGGTTTCATCGTTGTCGTCGTCTTCTTTTCCATATTCTTAATCGTCTTCTTTATCTTCTTCCCAGATAAATTGTTGGGGTTATCATCTTCAGAATTTGTGAAACTTTTCGTAGACGACGTCAATGACAAAACCGGCTGCTACCAATGTTTGTATTCTGAGTCGACTGATGCGTTTTATTCAGAGGAACAACATAGAAGTTGCTGATATCGAGAAGAACATAGGTTCTTTCCTTGTTTACCTTCAGAAAAAATGGGAAACTAATTGTATCATAATTGAAATAGACAGAAAAATAAGATATTTTCGTAAATTACACAAACATATTACCAATAACACCAAAACGCTTCGCAACACTTCTGATGCACTTGAAATTTACAAATGGGCAAATGATATATGGGTGAAAGAAAAATCTTTGGATAATTTTTTCCTAAACCAACTATTACTTAATCTCAAAACCATGGATGAGACATGCCGAGAACTTAATATTAAGCGTGCTGAGCTGCGTCGCATCATTAAATTAGTAAAGTCCGCACAATGATTCCCTAGTTGATTAAATCTATTGTTTAAGTTTATATTTCGATTGTTACTTTTTCCGGTGTATCGTGTAAGTTGCTATTACATATGTGTTATGAGCCACGTTTTGAATTTAATTTCATTATTAACATAGTTATTTAATTTATATTACTTATCTTTTGTTACTAAGTTAAGTCAGTGAAGTAGTGGCTTGTGTATGCCACAATTGTAGGAGTTAGTTATTATTTAGTTCTATTTATTAGACTTATTAAGCTAATAGTTATTATTCGAGTTTATGTAAGGAATTTTCCAAAGCTTTTCCTTACGATTAAGATACCTTCTTGGCCATAAACAAAAACAACTAAACCGTGAATAATAACTAACTCCCACAATAAATAGAACTAAATCATAACTAACTCCTACAATTGTGGCATACAAAAGCCACTACTTCAATAACTTAACTTAGTAACATAAATTAAATAACTATGTTAATAATGAAATTAGATTTCAAACGTGGCCCATAGCACATATGTAATAACAACTTACACGATACAACGGAAAAAGTAACAAACGAAATATAAACTTAAACAATAGATTTAATTAGCTAGGGAATCATTGTGCGGAATTTACTAATTTAATGATGTGACGTAGCTAAGCACGCTTAATATTAAGTTCTCGGGATGTCTCATCCATGGTTTTGAGATTAAGTAACAGTTGGTTTAGGAAAAATTTATCCAAATTTTTTTCTTTTCCCCATATATCATTTGCTAATTTGTAAATTTCAAATGCATCAGAAGTGTTGGGAAGCGTTTTCGTGTTATTGGTTATATCTTTGTGTAATTTACGAAAATATCTTATCTTTCTATCTAATTGAATTACGCTACAATTAGTTTCCCGTGTTTTTTGCAAGTAAACAAGGAAAGAACCTATGTTCTTCTCGATATCAGCAACTTCTATGTTTTTCTTCTGAATAAAACGCTTTAGTCGACTCAGAATACAAACATTGGTAGCAGCCGGTTTCATCGTTGTCGTCGTCTTCTTTTCCATATTCTTAATCGTCTTCTTTATCTTCTTCCCAGATAAATTGTTGGGGTTATCATCTTCAGAATTTGTGAAACTTTTCGTAGACGACGTCAATGACAAAACCGGCTGCTACCAATGTTTGTATTCTGAGTCGACTGATGCGTTTTATTCAGAGGAACAACATAGAAGTTGCTGATATCGAGAAGAACATAGGTTCTTTCCTTGTTTACCTTCAGAAAAAATGGAAAACTAATTGTATCATAATTGAAATAGACAGAAAAATAAGATATTTTCGTAAATTACACAAACATATTACCAATAACACCAAAACGCTTCGCAACACTTCTGATGCACTTGAAATTTACAAATGGGCAAATGATATATGGGTGAAAGAAAAATCTTTGGATAATTTTTTCCTAAACCAACTATTACTTAATCTCAAAACCATGGATGAGACATTCCGAGAACTTAATATTAAGCGGGCTGAGCTGCGTCGCATCATTAAATTAGTAAAGTCCGCACAATGATTCCCTAGTTGATTAAATCTATTGTTTAAGTTTATATTTCGATTGTTACTTTTTCCGGTGTATCGTGTAAGTTGCTATTACATATGTGTTATGAGCCACGTTTGGAATTTAATTTCATTATTAACATAGTTATTTAATTTATATTACTTATCTTTTGTTACTAAGTTAAGTCAGTGAAGTAGTGGCTTGTGTATGCCACAATTGTAGGAGTTAGTTATTATTTAGTTCTATTTATTAGACTATTTAAGCTAATAGTTATTATTCGAGTTTATGTAAGGAATTTTCCAAAGCTTTTCCTTACGATTAAGATACCTTCTTGGCCATAAACAAAAACAACTAAACCGTGAATAATAACTAACTCCCACAATAAATAGAACTAAATCATAACTAACTCCTACAATTGTGGCATACAAAAGCCACTACTTCAATAACTTAACTTAGTAACATAAATTAAATAACTATGTTAATAATGAAATTAGATTTCAAACGTGGCCCATAGCACATATGTAATAACAACTTACACGATACAACGGAAAAAGTAACAAACGAAATATAAACTTAAACAATAGATTTAATTAGCTAGGGAATCATTGTGCGGAATTTACTAATTTAATGATGTGACGTAGCTAAGCACGCTTAATATTAAGTTCTCGGGATGTCTCATCCATGGTTTTGAGATTAAGTAACAGTTGGTTTAGGAAAAATTTATCCAAATTTTTTTCTTTTCCCCATATATCATTTGCTAATTTGTAAATTTCAAATGCATCAGAAGTGTTGGGAAGCGTTTTCGTGTTATTGGTTATATCTTTGTGTAATTTACGAAAATATCTTATCTTTCTATCTAATTGAATTACGCTACAATTAGTTTCCCGTGTTTTTTGCAAGTAAACAAGGAAAGAACCTATGTTCTTCTCGATATCAGCAACTTCTATGTTTTTCTTCTGAATAAAACGCTTTAGTCGACTCAGAATACAAACATTGGTAGCAGCCGGTTTCATCGTTGTCGTCGTCTTCTTTTCCATATTCTTAATCGTCTTCTTTATCTTCTTCCCAGATAAATTGTTGGGGTTATCATCTTCAGAATTTGTGAAACTTTTCGTAGACGACGTCAATGACAAAACCGGCTGCTACCAATGTTTGTATTCTGAGTCGACTGATGCGTTTTATTCACAGGAACAACATAGAAGTTGCTGATATCGAGAAGAACATAGGTTCTTTCCTTGTTTACCTTCAGAAAAAATGGGAAACTAATTGTATCATAATTGAAATAGACAGAAAAATAAGATATTTTCGTAAATTACACAAACATATTACCAATAACACCAAAACGCTTCGCAACACTTCTGATGCACTTGAAATTTACAAATGGGCAAATGATATATGGGTGAAAGAAAAATCTTTGGATAATTTTTTCCTAAACCAACTATTACTTAATCTCAAAACCATGGATGAGACATGCCGAGAACTTAATATTAAGCGTGCTGAGCTGCGTCGCATCATTAAATTAGTAAAGTCCGCACAATGATTCCCTAGTTGATTAAATCTATTGTTTAAGTTTATATTTCGATTGTTACTTTTTCCGGTGTATCGTGTAAGTTGCTATTACATATGTGTTATGAGCCACGTTTTGAATTTAATTTCATTATTAACATAGTTATTTAATTTATATTACTTATCTTTTGTTACTAAGTTAAGTCAGTGAAGTAGTGGCTTGTGTATGCCACAATTGTAGGAGTTAGTTATTATTTAGTTCTATTTATTAGACTTATTAAGCTAATAGTTATTATTCGAGTTTATGTAAGGAATTTTCCAAAGCTTTTCCTTACGATTAAGATACCTTCTTGGCCATAAACAAAAACAACTAAACCGTGAATAATAACTAACTCCCACAATAAATAGAACTAAATCATAACTAACTCCTACAATTGTGGCATACAAAAGCCACTACTTCAATAACTTAACTTAGTAACATAAATTAAATAACTATGTTAATAATGAAATTAGATTTCAAACGTGGCCCATAGCACATATGTAATAACAACTTACACGATACAACGGAAAAAGTAACAAACGAAATATAAACTTAAACAATAGATTTAATTAGCTAGGGAATCATTGTGCGGAATTTACTAATTTAATGATGTGACGTAGCTAAGCACGCTTAATATTAAGTTCTCGGGATGTCTCATCCATGGTTTTGAGATTAAGTAACAGTTGGTTTAGGAAAAATTTATCCAAATTTTTTTCTTTTCCCCATATATCATTTGCTAATTTGTAAATTTCAAATGCATCAGAAGTGTTGGGAAGCGTTTTCGTGTTATTGGTTATATCTTTGTGTAATTTACGAAAATATCTTATCTTTCTATCTAATTGAATTACACTACAATTAGTTTCCCGTGTTTTTTGCAAGTAAACAAGGAAAGAACCTATGTTCTTCTCGATATCAGCAACTTCTATGTTTTTCTTCTGAATAAAACGCTTTAGTCGACTCAGAATACAAACATTGGTAGCAGCCGGTTTCATCGTTGTCGTCGTCTTCTTTTCCATATTCTTAATCGTCTTCTTTATCTTCTTCCCAGATAAATTGTTGGGGTTATCATCTTCAGAATTTGTGAAACTTTTCGTAGACGACGTCAATGACAAAACCGGCTGCTACCAATGTTTGTATTCTGAGTCGACTGATGCGTTTTATTCAGAGGAACAACATAGAAGTTGCTGATATCGAGAAGAACATAGGTTCTTTCCTTGTTTACCTTCAAAAAAAAATGGGAAACTAATTGTATCATAATTGAAATAGACAGAAAAATAAGATATTTTCGTAAATTACACAAACATATTACCAATAACACCAAAACGCTTCGCAACACTTCTGATGCACTTGAAATTTACAAATGGGCAAATGATATATGGGTGAAAGAAAAATCTTTGGATAATTTTTTCCTAAACCAACTATTACTTAATCTCAAAACCATGGATGAGACATGCCGAGAACTTAATATTAAGCGTGCTGAGCTGCGTCGCATCATTAAATTAGTAAAGTCCGCACAATGATTCCCTAGTTGATTAAATCTATTGTTTAAGTTTATATTTCGATTGTTACTTTTTCCGGTGTATCGTGTAAGTTGCTATTACATATGTGTTATGAGCCACGTTTTGAATTTAATTTCATTATTAACATAGTTATTTAATTTATATTACTTATCTTTTGTTACTAAGTTAAGTCAGTGAAGTAGTGGCTTGTGTATGCCACAATTGTAGGAGTTAGTTATTATTTAGTTCTATTTATTAGACTTATTAAGCTAATAGTTATTATTCGAGTTTATGTAAGGAATTTTCCAAAGCTTTTCCTTACGATTAAGATACCTTCTTGGCCATAAACAAAAACAACTAAACCGTGAATAATAACTAACTCCCACAATAAATAGAACTAAATCATAACTAACTCCTACAATTGTGGCATACAAAAGCCACTACTTCAATAACTTAACTTAGTAACATAAATTAAATAACTATGTTAATAATGAAATTAGATTTCAAACGTGGCCCATAGCACATATGTAATAACAACTTACACGATACAACGGAAAAAGTAACAAACGAAATATAAACTTAAACAATAGATTTAATTAGCTAGGGAATCATTGTGCGGAATTTACTAATTTAATGATGTGACGTAGCTAAGCACGCTTAATATTAAGTTCTCGGGATGTCTCATCCATGGTTTTGAGATTAAGTAACAGTTGGTTTAGGAAAAATTTATCCAAATTTTTTTCTTTTCCCCATATATCATTTGCTAATTTGTAAATTTCAAATGCATCAGAAGTGTTGGGAAGCGTTTTCGTGTTATTGGTTATATCTTTGTGTAATTTACGAAAATATCTTATCTTTCTATCTAATTGAATTACGCTACAATTAGTTTCCCGTGTTTTTTGCAAGTAAACAAGGAAAGAACCTATGTTCTTCTCGATATCAGCAACTTCTATGTTTTTCTTCTGAATAAAACGCTTTAGTCGACTCAGAATACAAACATTGGTAGCAGCCGGTTTCATCGTTGTCATCGTCTTCTTTTCCATATTCTTAATCGTCTTCTTTATCTTCTTCCCAGATAAATTGTTGGGGTTATCATCTTCAGAATTTGTGAAACTTTTCGTAGACGACGTCAATGACAAAACCGGCTGCTACCAATGTTTGTATTCTGAGTCGACTGATGCGTTTTATTCAGAGGAACAACATAGAAGTTGCTGATATCGAGAAGAACATATGTTCTTTCCTTGTTTACCTTCAAAAAAAAATGGGAAACTAATTGTATCATAATTGAAATAGACAGAAAAATAAGATATTTTCGTAAATTACACAAACATATTACCAATAACACCAAAACGCTTCGCAACACTTCTGATGCACTTGAAATTTACAAATGGGCAAATGATATATGGGTGAAAGAAAAATCTTTGGATAATTTTTTCCTAAACCAACTATTACTTAATCTCAAAACCATGGATGAGACATGCCGAGAACTTAATATTAAGCGTGCTGAGCTGCGTCGCATCATTAAATTAGTAAAGTCCGCACAATGATTCCCTAGTTGATTAAATCTATTGTTTAAGTTTATATTTCGATTGTTACTTTTTCCGGTGTATCGTGTAAGTTGCTATTACATATGTGTTATGAGCCACGTTTGGAATTTAATTTCATTATTAACATAGTTATTTAATTTATATTACTTATCTTTTGTTACTAAGTTAAGTCAGTGAAGTAGTGGCTTGTGTATGCCACAATTGTAGGAGTTAGTTATTATTTAGTTCTATTTATTAGACTTATTAAGCTAATAGTTATTATTCGAGTTTATGTAAGGAATTTTCCAAAGCTTTTCCTTACGATTAAGATACCTTCTTGGCCATAAACAAAAACAACTAAACCGTGAATAATAACTAACTCCCACAATAAATAGAACTAAATCATAACTAACTCCTACAATTGTGGCATACAAAAGCCACTACTTCAATAACTTAACTTAGTAACATAAATTAAATAACTATGTTAATAATGAAATTAGATTTCAAACGTGGCCCATAGCACATATGTAATAACAACTTACACGATACAACGGAAAAAGTAACAAACGAAATATAAACTTAAACAATAGATTTAATTAGCTAGGGAATCATTGTGCGGAATTTACTAATTTAATGATGTGACGTAGCTAAGCACGCTTAATATTAAGTTCTCGGGATGTCTCATCCATGGTTTTGAGATTAAGTAACAGTTGGTTTAGGAAAAATTTATCCAAATTTTTTTCTTTTCCCCATATATCATTTGCTAATTTGTAAATTTCAAATGCATCAGAAGTGTTGGGAAGCGTTTTCGTGTTATTGGTTATATCTTTGTGTAATTTACGAAAATATCTTATCTTTCTATCTAATTGAATTACGCTACAATTAGTTTCCCGTGTTTTTTGCAAGTAAACAAGGAAAGAACCTATGTTCTTCTCGATATCAGCAACTTCTATGTTTTTCTTCTGAATAAAACGCTTTAGTCGACTCAGAATACAAACATTGGTAGCAGCCGGTTTCATCGTTGTCGTCGTCTTCTTTTCCATATTCTTAATCGTCTTCTTTATCTTCTTCCCAGATAAATTGTTGGGGTTATCATCTTCAGAATTTGTGAAACTTTTCGTAGACGACGTCAATGACAAAACCGGCTGCTACCAATGTTTGTATTCTGAGTCGACTGATGCGTTTTATTCAGAGGAACAACATAGAAGTTGCTGATATCGAGAAGAACATATGTTCTTTCCTTGTTTACCTTCAAAAAAAAATGGGAAACTAATTGTATCATAATTGAAATAGACAGAAAAATAAGATATTTTCGTAAATTACACAAACATATTACCAATAACACCAAAACGCTTCGCAACACTTCTGATGCACTTGAAATTTACAAATGGGCAAATGATATATGGGTGAAAGAAAAATCTTTGGATAATTTTTTCCTAAACCAACTATTACTTAATCTCAAAACCATGGATGAGACATGCCGAGAACTTAATATTAAGCGTGCTGAGCTGCGTCGCATCATTAAATTAGTAAAGTCCGCACAATGATTCCCTAGTTGATTAAATCTATTGTTTAAGTTTATATTTCGATTGTTACTTTTTCCGGTGTATCGTGTAAGTTGCTATTACATATGTGTTATGAGCCACGTTTGGAATTTAATTTCATTATTAACATAGTTATTTAATTTATATTACTTATCTTTTGTTACTAAGTTAAGTCAGTGAAGTAGTGGCTTGTGTATGCCACAATTGTAGGAGTTAGTTATTATTTAGTTCTATTTATTAGACTATTTAAGCTAATAGTTATTATTCGAGTTTATGTAAGGAATTTTCCAAAGCTTTTCCTTACGATTAAGATACCTTCTTGGCCATAAACAAAAACAACTAAACCGTGAATAATAACTAACTCCCACAATAAATAGAACTAAATCATAACTAACTCCTACAATTGTGGCATACAAAAGCCACTACTTCAATAACTTAACTTAGTAACATAAATTAAATAACTATGTTAATAATGAAATTAGATTTCAAACGTGGCCCATAGCACATATGTAATAACAACTTACACGATACAACGGAAAAAGTAACAAACGAAATATAAACTTAAACAATAGATTTAATTAGCTAGGGAATCATTGTGCGGAATTTACTAATTTAATGATGTGACGTAGCTAAGCACGCTTAATATTAAGTTCTCGGGATGTCTCATCCATGGTTTTGAGATTAAGTAACAGTTGGTTTAGGAAAAATTTATCCAAATTTTTTTCTTTTCCCCATATATCATTTGCTAATTTGTAAATTTCAAATGCATCAGAAGTGTTGGGAAGCGTTTTCGTGTTATTGGTTATATCTTTGTGTAATTTACGAAAATATCTTATCTTTCTATCTAATTGAATTACGCTACAATTAGTTTCCCGTGTTTTTTGCAAGTAAACAAGGAAAGAACCTATGTTCTTCTCGATATCAGCAACTTCTATGTTTTTCTTCTGAATAAAACGCTTTAGTCGACTCAGAATACAAACATTGGTAGCAGCCGGTTTCATCGTTGTCGTCGTCTTCTTTTCCATATTCTTAATCGTCTTCTTTATCTTCTTCCCAGATAAATTGTTGGGGTTATCATCTTCAGAATTTGTGAAACTTTTCGTAGACGACGTCAATGACAAAACCGGCTGCTACCAATGTTTGTATTCTGAGTCGACTGATGCGTTTTATTCAGAGGAACAACATAGAAGTTGCTGATATCGAGAAGAACATAGGTTCTTTCCTTGTTTACCTTCAAAAAAAAATGGGAAACTAATTGTATCATAATTGAAATAGACAGAAAAATAAGATATTTTCGTAAATTACACAAACATATTACCAATAACACCAAAACGCTTCGCAACACTTCTGATGCACTTGAAATTTACAAATGGGCAAATGATATATGGGTGAAAGAAAAATCTTTGGATAATTTTTTCCTAAACCAACTATTACTTAATCTCAAAACCATGGATGAGACATGCCGAGAACTTAATATTAAGCGTGCTGAGCTGCGTCGCATCATTAAATTAGTAAAGTCCGCACAATGATTCCCTAGTTGATTAAATCTATTGTTTAAGTTTATATTTCGATTGTTACTTTTTCCGGTGTATCGTGTAAGTTGCTATTACATATGTGTTATGAGCCACGTTTGGAATTTAATTTCATTATTAACATAGTTATTTAATTTATATTACTTATCTTTTGTTACTAAGTTAAGTCAGTGAAGTAGTGGCTTGTGTATGCCACAATTGTAGGAGTTAGTTATTATTTAGTTCTATTTATTAGACTTATTAAGCTAATAGTTATTATTCGAGTTTATGTAAGGAATTTTCCAAAGCTTTTCCTTACGATTAAGATACCTTCTTGGCCATAAACAAAAACAACTAAACCGTGAATAATAACTAACTCCCACAATAAATAGAACTAAATCATAACTAACTCCTACAATTGTGGCATACAAAAGCCACTACTTCAATAACTTAACTTAGTAACATAAATTAAATAACTATGTTAATAATGAAATTAGATTTCAAACGTGGCCCATAGCACATATGTAATAACAACTTACACGATACAACGGAAAAAGTAACAAACGAAATATAAACTTAAACAATAGATTTAATTAGCTAGGGAATCATTGTGCGGAATTTACTAATTTAATGATGTGACGTAGCTAAGCACGCTTAATATTAAGTTCTCGGGATGTCTCATCCATGGTTTTGAGATTAAGTAACAGTTGGTTTAGGAAAAATTTATCCAAATTTTTTTCTTTTCCCCATATATCATTTGCTAATTTGTAAATTTCAAATGCATCAGAAGTGTTGGGAAGCGTTTTCGTGTTATTGGTTATATCTTTGTGTAATTTACGAAAATATCTTATCTTTCTATCTAATTGAATTACGCTACAATTAGTTTCCCGTGTTTTTTGCAAGTAAACAAGGAAAGAACCTATGTTCTTCTCGATATCAGCAACTTCTATGTTTTTCTTCTGAATAAAACGCTTTAGTCGACTCAGAATACAAACATTGGTAGCAGCCGGTTTCATCGTTGTCGTCGTCTTCTTTTCCATATTCTTAATCGTCTTCTTTATCTTCTTCCCAGATAAATTGTTGGGGTTATCATCTTCAGAATTTGTGAAACTTTTCGTAGACGACGTCAATGACAAAACCGGCTGCTACCAATGTTTGTATTCTGAGTCGACTGATGCGTTTTATTCAGAGGAACAACATAGAAGTTGCTGATATCGAGAAGAACATATGTTCTTTCCTTGTTTACCTTCAAAAAAAAATGGGAAACTAATTGTATCATAATTGAAATAGACAGAAAAATAAGATATTTTCGTAAATTACACAAACATATTACCAATAACACCAAAACGCTTCGCAACACTTCTGATGCACTTGAAATTTACAAATGGGCAAATGATATATGGGTGAAAGAAAAATCTTTGGATAATTTTTTCCTAAACCAACTATTACTTAATCTCAAAACCATGGATGAGACAGGCCGAGAACTTAATATTAAGCGTGCTGAGCTGCGTCGCATCATTAAATTAGTAAAGTCCGCACAATGATTCCCTAGTTGATTAAATCTATTGTTTAAGTTTATATTTCGATTGTTACTTTTTCCGGTGTATCGTGTAAGTTGCTATTACATATGTGTTATGAGCCACGTTTGGAATTTAATTTCATTATTAACATAGTTATTTAATTTATATTACTTATCTTTTGTTACTAAGTTAAGTCAGTGAAGTAGTGGCTTGTGTATGCCACAATTGTAGGAGTTAGTTATTATTTAGTTCTATTTATTAGACTATTTAAGCTAATAGTTATTATTCGAGTTTATGTAAGGAATTTTCCAAAGCTTTTCCTTACGATTAAGATACCTTCTTGGCCATAAACAAAAACAACTAAACCGTGAATAATAACTAACTCCCACAATAAATAGAACTAAATCATAACTAACTCCTACAATTGTGGCATACAAAAGCCACTACTTCAATAACTTAACTTAGTAACATAAATTAAATAACTATGTTAATAATGAAATTAGATTTCAAACGTGGCCCATAGCACATATGTAATAACAACTTACACGATACAACGGAAAAAGTAACAAACGAAATATAAACTTAAACAATAGATTTAATTAGCTAGGGAATCATTGTGCGGAATTTACTAATTTAATGATGTGACGTAGCTAAGCACGCTTAATATTAAGTTCTCGGGATGTCTCATCCATGGTTTTGAGATTAAGTAACAGTTGGTTTAGGAAAAATTTATCCAAATTTTTTTCTTTTCCCCATATATCATTTGCTAATTTGTAAATTTCAAATGCATCAGAAGTGTTGGGAAGCGTTTTCGTGTTATTGGTTATATCTTTGTGTAATTTACGAAAATATCTTATCTTTCTATCTAATTGAATTACGCTACAATTAGTTTCCCGTGTTTTTTGCAAGTAAACAAGGAAAGAACCTATGTTCTTCTCGATATCAGCAACTTCTATGTTTTTCTTCTGAATAAAACGCTTTAGTCGACTCAGAATACAAACATTGGTAGCAGCCGGTTTCATCGTTGTCGTCGTCTTCTTTTCCATATTCTTAATCGTCTTCTTTATCTTCTTCCCAGATAAATTGTTGGGGTTATCATCTTCAGAATTTGTGAAACTTTTCGTAGACGACGTCAATGACAAAACCGGCTGCTACCAATGTTTGTATTCTGAGTCGACTGATGCGTTTTATTCAGAGGAACAACATAGAAGTTGCTGATATCGAGAAGAACATAGGTTCTTTCCTTGTTTACCTTCAAAAAAAAATGGGAAACTAATTGTATCATAATTGAAATAGACAGAAAAATAAGATATTTTCGTAAATTACACAAACATATTACCAATAACACCAAAACGCTTCGCAACACTTCTGATGCACTTGAAATTTACAAATGGGCAAATGATATATGGGTGAAAGAAAAATCTTTGGATAATTTT
This sequence comes from Linaria vulgaris, assembly GCA_948329865.1. Taxonomy (NCBI): domain Eukaryota; kingdom Viridiplantae; phylum Streptophyta; class Magnoliopsida; order Lamiales; family Plantaginaceae; genus Linaria; species Linaria vulgaris. The sequence goes on along the minus strand of OX415253.1, from coordinate 1,454,666 downwards.
TTCCTAAACCAACTATTACTTAATCTCAAAACCATGGATGAGACATGCCGAGAACTTAATATTAAGCGTGCTGAGCTGCGTCGCATCATTAAATTAGTAAAGTCCGCACAATGATTCCCTAGTTGATTAAATCTATTGTTTAAGTTTATATTTCGATTGTTACTTTTTCCGGTGTATCGTGTAAGTTGCTATTACATATGTGTTATGAGCCACGTTTGGAATTTAATTTCATTATTAACATAGTTATTTAATTTATATTACTTATCTTTTGTTACTAAGTTAAGTCAGTGAAGTAGTGGCTTGTGTATGCCACAATTGTAGGAGTTAGTTATTATTTAGTTCTATTTATTAGACTTATTAAGCTAATAGTTATTATTCGAGTTTATGTAAGGAATTTTCCAAAGCTTTTCCTTACGATTAAGATACCTTCTTGGCCATAAACAAAAACAACTAAACCGTGAATAATAACTAACTCCCACAATAAATAGAACTAAATCATAACTAACTCCTACAATTGTGGCATACAAAAGCCACTACTTCAATAACTTAACTTAGTAACATAAATTAAATAACTATGTTAATAATGAAATTAGATTTCAAACGTGGCCCATAGCACATATGTAATAACAACTTACACGATACAACGGAAAAAGTAACAAACGAAATATAAACTTAAACAATAGATTTAATTAGCTAGGGAATCATTGTGCGGAATTTACTAATTTAATGATGTGACGTAGCTAAGCACGCTTAATATTAAGTTCTCGGGATGTCTCATCCATGGTTTTGAGATTAAGTAACAGTTGGTTTAGGAAAAATTTATCCAAATTTTTTTCTTTTCCCCATATATCATTTGCTAATTTGTAAATTTCAAATGCATCAGAAGTGTTGGGAAGCGTTTTCGTGTTATTGGTTATATCTTTGTGTAATTTACGAAAATATCTTATCTTTCTATCTAATTGAATTACGCTACAATTAGTTTCCCGTGTTTTTTGCAAGTAAACAAGGAAAGAACCTATGTTCTTCTCGATATCAGCAACTTCTATGTTTTTCTTCTGAATAAAACGCTTTAGTCGACTCAGAATACAAACATTGGTAGCAGCCGGTTTCATCGTTGTCGTCGTCTTCTTTTCCATATTCTTAATCGTCTTCTTTATCTTCTTCCCAGATAAATTGTTGGGGTTATCATCTTCAGAATTTGTGAAACTTTTCGTAGACGACGTCAATGACAAAACCGGCTGCTACCAATGTTTGTATTCTGAGTCGACTGATGCGTTTTATTCAGAGGAACAACATAGAAGTTGCTCATATCGAGAAGAACATAGGTTCTTTCCTTGTTTACCTTCAAAAAAAAATGGGAAACTAATTGTATCATAATTGAAATAGACAGAAAAATAAGATATTTTCGTAAATTACACAAACATATTACCAATAACACCAAAACGCTTCGCAACACTTCTGATGCACTTGAAATTTACAAATGGGCAAATGATATATGGGTGAAAGAAAAATCTTTGGATAATTTTTTCCTAAACCAACTATTACTTAATCTCAAAACCATGGATGAGACATGCCGAGAACTTAATATTAAGCGTGCTGAGCTGCGTCGCATCATTAAATTAGTAAAGTCCGCACAATGATTCCCTAGTTGATTAAATCTATTGTTTAAGTTTATATTTCGATTGTTACTTTTTCCGGTGTATCGTGTAAGTTGCTATTACATATGTGTTATGAGCCACGTTTGGAATTTAATTTCATTATTAACATAGTTATTTAATTTATATTACTTATCTTTTGTTACTAAGTTAAGTCAGTGAAGTAGTGGCTTGTGTATGCCACAATTGTAGGAGTTAGTTATTATTTAGTTCTATTTATTAGACTTATTAAGCTAATAGTTATTATTCGAGTTTATGTAAGGAATTTTCCAAAGCTTTTCCTTACGATTAAGATACCTTCTTGGCCATAAACAAAAACAACTAAACCGTGAATAATAACTAACTCCCACAATAAATAGAACTAAATCATAACTAACTCCTACAATTGTGGCATACAAAAGCCACTACTTCAATAACTTAACTTAGTAACATAAATTAAATAACTATGTTAATAATGAAATTAGATTTCAAACGTGGCCCATAGCACATATGTAATAACAACTTACACGATACAACGGAAAAAGTAACAAACGAAATATAAACTTAAACAATAGATTTAATTAGCTAGGGAATCATTGTGCGGAATTTACTAATTTAATGATGTGACGTAGCTAAGCACGCTTAATATTAAGTTCTCGGGATGTCTCATCCATGGTTTTGAGATTAAGTAACAGTTGGTTTAGGAAAAATTTATCCAAATTTTTTTCTTTTCCCCATATATCATTTGCTAATTTGTAAATTTCAAATGCATCAGAAGTGTTGGGAAGCGTTTTCGTGTTATTGGTTATATCTTTGTGTAATTTACGAAAATATCTTATCTTTCTATCTAATTGAATTACGCTACAATTAGTTTCCCGTGTTTTTTGCAAGTAAACAAGGAAAGAACCTATGTTCTTCTCGATATCAGCAACTTCTATGTTTTTCTTCTGAATAAAACGCTTTAGTCGACTCAGAATACAAACATTGGTAGCAGCCGGTTTCATCGTTGTCGTCGTCTTCTTTTCCATATTCTTAATCGTCTTCTTTATCTTCTTCCCAGATAAATTGTTGGGGTTATCATCTTCAGAATTTGTGAAACTTTTCGTAGACGACGTCAATGACAAAACCGGCTGCTACCAATGTTTGTATTCTGAGTCGACTGATGCGTTTTATTCAGAGGAACAACATAGAAGTTGCTGATATCGAGAAGAACATATGTTCTTTCCTTGTTTACCTTCAAAAAAAAATGGGAAACTAATTGTATCATAATTGAAATAGACAGAAAAATAAGATATTTTCGTAAATTACACAAACATATTACCAATAACACCAAAACGCTTCGCAACACTTCTGATGCACTTGAAATTTACAAATGGGCAAATGATATATGGGTGAAAGAAAAATCTTTGGATAATTTTTTCCTAAACCAACTATTACTTAATCTCAAAACCATGGATGAGACATGCCGAGAACTTAATATTAAGCGTGCTGAGCTGCGTCGCATCATTAAATTAGTAAAGTCCGCACAATGATTCCCTAGTTGATTAAATCTATTGTTTAAGTTTATATTTCGATTGTTACTTTTTCCGGTGTATCGTGTAAGTTGCTATTACATATGTGTTATGAGCCACGTTTGGAATTTAATTTCATTATTAACATAGTTATTTAATTTATATTACTTATCTTTTGTTACTAAGTTAAGTCAGTGAAGTAGTGGCTTGTGTATGCCACAATTGTAGGAGTTAGTTATTATTTAGTTCTATTTATTAGACTTATTAAGCTAATAGTTATTATTCGAGTTTATGTAAGGAATTTTCCAAAGCTTTTCCTTACGATTAAGATACCTTCTTGGCCATAAACAAAAACAACTAAACCGTGAATAATAACTAACTCCCACAATAAATAGAACTAAATCATAACTAACTCCTACAATTGTGGCATACAAAAGCCACTACTTCAATAACTTAACTTAGTAACATAAATTAAATAACTATGTTAATAATGAAATTAGATTTCAAACGTGGCCCATAGCACATATGTAATAACAACTTACACGATACAACGGAAAAAGTAACAAACGAAATATAAACTTAAACAATAGATTTAATTAGCTAGGGAATCATTGTGCGGAATTTACTAATTTAATGATGTGACGTAGCTAAGCACGCTTAATATTAAGTTCTCGGGATGTCTCATCCATGGTTTTGAGATTAAGTAACAGTTGGTTTAGGAAAAATTTATCCAAATTTTTTTCTTTTCCCCATATATCATTTGCTAATTTGTAAATTTCAAATGCATCAGAAGTGTTGGGAAGCGTTTTCGTGTTATTGGTTATATCTTTGTGTAATTTACGAAAATATCTTATCTTTCTATCTAATTGAATTACGCTACAATTAGTTTCCCGTGTTTTTTGCAAGTAAACAAGGAAAGAACCTATGTTCTTCTCGATATCAGCAACTTCTATGTTTTTCTTCTGAATAAAACGCTTTAGTCGACTCAGAATACAAACATTGGTAGCAGCCGGTTTCATCGTTGTCGTCGTCTTCTTTTCCATATTCTTAATCGTCTTCTTTATCTTCTTCCCAGATAAATTGTTGGGGTTATCATCTTCAGAATTTGTGAAACTTTTCGTAGACGACGTCAATGACAAAACCGGCTGCTACCAATGTTTGTATTCTGAGTCGACTGATGCGTTTTATTCAGAGGAACAACATAGAAGTTGCTGATATCGAGAAGAACATAGGTTCTTTCCTTGTTTACCTTCAAAAAAAAATGGGAAACTAATTGTATCATAATTGAAATAGACAGAAAAATAAGATATTTTCGTAAATTACACAAACATATTACCAATAACACCAAAACGCTTCGCAACACTTCTGATGCACTTGAAATTTACAAATGGGCAAATGATATATGGGTGAAAGAAAAATCTTTGGATAATTTTTTCCTAAACCAACTATTACTTAATCTCAAAACCATGGATGAGACATGCCGAGAACTTAATATTAAGCGTGCTGAGCTGCGTCGCATCATTAAATTAGTAAAGTCCGCACAATGATTCCCTAGTTGATTAAATCTATTGTTTAAGTTTATATTTCGATTGTTACTTTTTCCGGTGTATCGTGTAAGTTGCTATTACATATGTGTTATGAGCCACGTTTGGAATTTAATTTCATTATTAACATAGTTATTTAATTTATATTACTTATCTTTTGTTACTAAGTTAAGTCAGTGAAGTAGTGGCTTGTGTATGCCACAATTGTAGGAGTTAGTTATTATTTAGTTCTATTTATTAGACTTATTAAGCTAATAGTTATTATTCGAGTTTATGTAAGGAATTTTCCAAAGCTTTTCCTTACGATTAAGATACCTTCTTGGCCATAAACAAAAACAACTAAACCGTGAATAATAACTAACTCCCACAATAAATAGAACTAAATCATAACTAACTCCTACAATTGTGGCATACAAAAGCCACTACTTCAATAACTTAACTTAGTAACATAAATTAAATAACTATGTTAATAATGAAATTAGATTTCAAACGTGGCCCATAGCACATATGTAATAACAACTTACACGATACAACGGAAAAAGTAACAAACGAAATATAAACTTAAACAATAGATTTAATTAGCTAGGGAATCATTGTGCGGAATTTACTAATTTAATGATGTGACGTAGCTAAGCACGCTTAATATTAAGTTCTCGGGATGTCTCATCCATGGTTTTGAGATTAAGTAACAGTTGGTTTAGGAAAAATTTATCCAAATTTTTTTCTTTTCCCCATATATCATTTGCTAATTTGTAAATTTCAAATGCATCAGAAGTGTTGGGAAGCGTTTTCGTGTTATTGGTTATATCTTTGTGTAATTTACGAAAATATCTTATCTTTCTATCTAATTGAATTACGCTACAATTAGTTTCCCGTGTTTTTTGCAAGTAAACAAGGAAAGAACCTATGTTCTTCTCGATATCAGCAACTTCTATGTTTTTCTTCTGAATAAAACGCTTTAGTCGACTCAGACTACAAACATTGGTAGCAGCCGGTTTCATCGTTGTCGTCGTCTTCTTTTCCATATTCTTAATCGTCTTCTTTATCTTCTTCCCAGATAAATTGTTGGGGTTATCATCTTCAGAATTTGTGAAACTTTTCGTAGACGACGTCAATGACAAAACCGGCTGCTACCAATGTTTGTATTCTGAGTCGACTGATGCGTTTTATTCAGAGGAACAACATAGAAGTTGCTGATATCGAGAAGAACATAGGTTCTTTCCTTGTTTACCTTCAAAAAAAAATGGGAAACTAATTGTATCATAATTGAAATAGACAGAAAAATAAGATATTTTCGTAAATTACACAAACATATTACCAATAACACCAAAACGCTTCGCAACACTTCTGATGCACTTGAAATTTACAAATGGGCAAATGATATATGGGTGAAAGAAAAATCTTTGGATAATTTTTTCCTAAACCAACTATTACTTAATCTCAAAACCATGGATGAGACATGCCGAGAACTTAATATTAAGCGTGCTGAGCTGCGTCGCATCATTAAATTAGTAAAGTCCGCACAATGATTCCCTAGTTGATTAAATCTATTGTTTAAGTTTATATTTCGATTGTTACTTTTTCCGGTGTATCGTGTAAGTTGCTATTACATATGTGTTATGAGCCACGTTTGGAATTTAATTTCATTATTAACATAGTTATTTAATTTATATTACTTATCTTTTGTTACTAAGTTAAGTCAGTGAAGTAGTGGCTTGTGTATGCCACAATTGTAGGAGTTAGTTATTATTTAGTTCTATTTATTAGACTTATTAAGCTAATAGTTATTATTCGAGTTTATGTAAGGAATTTTCCAAAGCTTTTCCTTACGATTAAGATACCTTCTTGGCCATAAACAAAAACAACTAAACCGTGAATAATAACTAACTCCCACAATAAATAGAACTAAATCATAACTAACTCCTACAATTGTGGCATACAAAAGCCACTACTTCAATAACTTAACTTAGTAACATAAATTAAATAACTATGTTAATAATGAAATTAGATTTCAAACGTGGCCCATAGCACATATGTAATAACAACTTACACGATACAACGGAAAAAGTAACAAACGAAATATAAACTTAAACAATAGATTTAATTAGCTAGGGAATCATTGTGCGGAATTTACTAATTTAATGATGTGACGTAGCTAAGCACGCTTAATATTAAGTTCTCGGGATGTCTCATCCATGGTTTTGAGATTAAGTAACAGTTGGTTTAGGAAAAATTTATCCAAATTTTTTTCTTTTCCCCATATATCATTTGCTAATTTGTAAATTTCAAATGCATCAGAAGTGTTGGGAAGCGTTTTCGTGTTATTGGTTATATCTTTGTGTAATTTACGAAAATATCTTATCTTTCTATCTAATTGAATTACGCTACAATTAGTTTCCCGTGTTTTTTGCAAGTAAACAAGGAAAGAACCTATGTTCTTCTCGATATCAGCAACTTCTATGTTTTTCTTCTGAATAAAACGCTTTAGTCGACTCAGAATACAAACATTGGTAGCAGCCGGTTTCATCGTTGTCGTCGTCTTCTTTTCCATATTCTTAATCGTCTTCTTTATCTTCTTCCCAGATAAATTGTTGGGGTTATCATCTTCAGAATTTGTGAAACTTTTCGTAGACGACGTCAATGACAAAACCGGCTGCTACCAATGTTTGTATTCTGAGTCGACTGATGCGTTTTATTCAGAGGAACAACATAGAAGTTGCTGATATCGAGAAGAACATAGGTTCTTTCCTTGTTTACCTTCAAAAAAAAATGGGAAACTAATTGTATCATAATTGAAATAGACAGAAAAATAAGATATTTTCGTAAATTACACAAACATATTACCAATAACACCAAAACGCTTCGCAACACTTCTGATGCACTTGAAATTTACAAATGGGCAAATGATATATGGGTGAAAGAAAAATCTTTGGATAATTTTTTCCTAAACCAACTATTACTTAATCTCAAAACCATGGATGAGACATGCCGAGAACTTAATATTAAGCGTGCTGAGCTGCGTCGCATCATTAAATTAGTAAAGTCCGCACAATGATTCCCTAGTTGATTAAATCTATTGTTTAAGTTTATATTTCGATTGTTACTTTTTCCGGTGTATCGTGTAAGTTGCTATTACATATGTGTTATGAGCCACGTTTGGAATTTAATTTCATTATTAACATAGTTATTTAATTTATATTACTTATCTTTTGTTACTAAGTTAAGTCAGTGAAGTAGTGGCTTGTGTATGCCACAATTGTAGGAGTTAGTTATTATTTAGTTCTATTTATTAGACTTATTAAGCTAATAGTTATTATTCGAGTTTATGTAAGGAATTTTCCAAAGCTTTTCCTTACGATTAAGATACCTTCTTGGCCATAAACAAAAACAACTAAACCGTGAATAATAACTAACTCCCACAATAAATAGAACTAAATCATAACTAACTCCTACAATTGTGGCATACAAAAGCCACTACTTCAATAACTTAACTTAGTAACATAAATTAAATAACTATGTTAATAATGAAATTAGATTTCAAACGTGGCCCATAGCACATATGTAATAACAACTTACACGATACAACGGAAAAAGTAACAAACGAAATATAAACTTAAACAATAGATTTAATTAGCTAGGGAATCATTGTGCGGAATTTACTAATTTAATGATGTGACGTAGCTAAGCACGCTTAATATTAAGTTCTCGGGATGTCTCATCCATGGTTTTGAGATTAAGTAACAGTTGGTTTAGGAAAAATTTATCCAAATTTTTTTCTTTTCCCCATATATCATTTGCTAATTTGTAAATTTCAAATGCATCAGAAGTGTTGGGAAGCGTTTTCGTGTTATTGGTTATATCTTTGTGTAATTTACGAAAATATCTTATCTTTCTATCTAATTGAATTACGCTACAATTAGTTTCCCGTGTTTTTTGCAAGTAAACAAGGAAAGAACCTATGTTCTTCTCGATATCAGCAACTTCTATGTTTTTCTTCTGAATAAAACGCTTTAGTCGACTCAGACTACAAACATTGGTAGCAGCCGGTTTCATCGTTGTCGTCGTCTTCTTTTCCATATTCTTAATCGTCTTCTTTATCTTCTTCCCAGATAAATTGTTGGGGTTATCATCTTCAGAATTTGTGAAACTTTTCGTAGACGACGTCAATGACAAAACCGGCTGCTACCAATGTTTGTATTCTGAGTCGACTGATGCGTTTTATTCAGAGGAACAACATAGAAGTTGCTGATATCGAGAAGAACATAGGTTCTTTCCTTGTTTACCTTCAAAAAAAATGGGAAACTAATTGTATCATAATTGAAATAGACAGAAAAATAAGATATTTTCGTAAATTACACAAACATATTACCAATAACACCAAAACGCTTCGCAACACTTCTGATGCACTTGAAATTTACAAATGGGCAAATGATATATGGGTGAAAGAAAAATCTTTGGATAATTTTTTCTTAAACCAACTATTACTTAATCTCAAAACAATGGATGAGACATGCCGAGAACTTAATATTAAGCGTGCTGAGCTGCGTCGCATCATTAAATTAGTAAAGTCCGCACAATGATTCCCTAGTTGATTAAATCTATTGTTTAAGTTTATATTTCGATTGTTACTTTTTCCGGTGTATCGTGTAAGTTGCTATTACATATGTGTTATGAGCCACGTTTGGAATTTAATTTCATTATTAACATAGTTATTTAATTTATATTACTTATCTTTTGTTACTAAGTTAAGTCAGTGAAGTAGTGGCTTGTGTATGCCACAATTGTAGGAGTTAGTTATTATTTAGTTCTATTTATTAGACTATTTAAGCTAATAGTTATTATTCGAGTTTATGTAAGGAATTTTCCAAAGCTTTTCCTTACGATTAAGATACCTTCTTGGCCATAAACAAAAACAACTAAACCGTGAATAATAACTAACTCCCACAATAAATAGAACTAAATCATAACTAACTCCTACAATTGTGGCATACAAAAGCCACTACTTCAATAACTTAACTTAGTAACATAAATTAAATAACTATGTTAATAATGAAATTAGATTTCAAACGTGGCCCATAGCACATATGTAATAACAACTTACACGATACAACGGAAAAAGTAACAAACGAAATATAAACTTAAACAATAGATTTAATTAGCTAGGGAATCATTGTGCGGAATTTACTAATTTAATGATGTGACGTAGCTAAGCACGCTTAATATTAAGTTCTCGGGATGTCTCATCCATGGTTTTGAGATTAAGTAACAGTTGGTTTAGGAAAAATTTATCCAAATTTTTTTCTTTTCCCCATATATCATTTGCTAATTTGTAAATTTCAAATGCATCAGAAGTGTTGGGAAGCGTTTTCGTGTTATTGGTTATATCTTTGTGTAATTTACGAAAATATCTTATCTTTCTATCTAATTGAATTACGCTACAATTAGTTTCCCGTGTTTTTTGCAAGTAAACAAGGAAAGAACCTATGTTCTTCTCGATATCAGCAACTTCTATGTTTTTCTTCTGAATAAAACGCTTTAGTCGACTCAGACTACAAACATTGGTAGCAGCCGGTTTCATCGTTGTCGTCGTCTTCTTTTCCATATTCTTAATCGTCTTCTTTATCTTCTTCCCAGATAAATTGTTGGGGTTATCATCTTCAGAATTTGTGAAACTTTTCGTAGACGACGTCAATGACAAAACCGGCTGCTACCAATGTTTGTATTCTGAGTCGACTGATGCGTTTTATTCAGAGGAACAACATAGAAGTTGCTGATATCGAGAAGAACATAGGTTCTTTCCTTGTTTACCTTCAAAAAAAATGGGAAACTAATTGTATCATAATTGAAATAGACAGAAAAATAAGATATTTTCGTAAATTACACATACATATTACCAATAACACCAAAACGCTTCGCAACACTTCTGATGCACTTGAAATTTACAAATGGGCAAATGATATATGGGTGAAAGAAAAATCTTTGGATAATTTTTTCCTAAACCAACTATTACTTAATCTCAAAACCATGGATGAGACATGCCGAGAACTTAATATTAAGCGTGCTGAGCTGCGTCGCATCATTAAATTAGTAAAGTCCGCACAATGATTCCCTAGTTGATTAAATCTATTGTTTAAGTTTATATTTCGATTGTTACTTTTTCCGGTGTATCGTGTAAGTTGCTATTACATATGTGTTATGAGCCACGTTTGGAATTTAATTTCATTATTAACATAGTTATTTAATTTATATTACTTATCTTTTGTTACTAAGTTAAGTCAGTGAAGTAGTGGCTTGTGTATGCCACAATTGTAGGAGTTAGTTATTATTTAGTTCTATTTATTAGACTATTTAAGCTAATAGTTATTATTCGAGTTTATGTAAGGAATTTTCCAAAGCTTTTCCTTACGATTAAGATACCTTCTTGGCCATAAACAAAAACAACTAAACCGTGAATAATAACTAACTCCCACAATAAATAGAACTAAATCATAACTAACTCCTACAATTGTGGCATACAAAAGCCACTACTTCAATAACTTAACTTAGTAACATAAATTAAATAACTATGTTAATAATGAAATTAGATTTCAAACGTGGCCCATAGCACATATGTAATAACAACTTACACGATACAACGGAAAAAGTAACAAACGAAATATACTCTTAAACAATAGATTTAATTAGCTAGGGAATCATTGTGCGGAATTACTAATTTAATGATGTGACGTAGCTAAGCACGCTTAATATTAAGTTCTCGGGATGTCTCATCCATGGTTTTGAGATTAAGTAACAGTTGGTTTAGGAAAAATTTATCCAAATTTTTTTCTTTTCCCCATATATCATTTGCTAATTTGTAAATTTCAAATGCATCAGAAGTGTTGGGAAGCGTTTTCGTGTTATTGGTTATATCTTTGTGTAATTTACGAAAATATCTTATCTTTCTATCTAATTGAATTACGCTACAATTAGTTTCCCGTGTTTTTTGCAAGTAAACAAGGAAAGAACCTATGTTCTTCTCGATATCAGCAACTTCTATGTTTTTCTTCTGAATAAAACGCTTTAGTCGACTCAGACTACAAACATTGGTAGCAGCCGGTTTCATCGTTGTCGTCGTCTTCTTTTCCATATTCTTAATCGTCTTCTTTATCTTCTTCCCAGATAAATTGTTGGGGTTATCATCTTCAGAATTTGTGAAACTTTTCGTAGACGACGTCAATGACAAAACCGGCTGCTACCAATGTTTGTATTCTGAGTCGACTGATGCGTTTTATTCAGAGGAACAACATAGAAGTTGCTGATATCGAGAAGAACATAGGTTCTTTCCTTGTTTACCTTCAAAAAAAATGGGAAACTAATTGTATCATAATTGAAATAGACAGAAAAATAAGATATTTTCGTAAATTACACAAACATATTACCAATAACACCAAAACGCTTCGCAACACTTCTGATGCACTTGAAATTTACAAATGGGCAAATGATATATGGGTGAAAGAAAAATCTTTGGATAATTTTTTCCTAAACCAACTATTACTTAATCTCAAAACCATGGATGAGACATGCCGAGAACTTAATATTAAGCGTGCTGAGCTGCGTCGCATCATTAAATTAGTAAAGTCCGCACAATGATTCCCTAGTTGATTAAATCTATTGTTTAAGTTTATATTTCGATTGTTACTTTTTCCGGTGTATCGTGTAAGTTGCTATTACATATGTGTTATGAGCCACGTTTGGAATTTAATTTCATTATTAACATAGTTATTTAATTTATATTACTTATCTTTTGTTACTAAGTTAAGTCAGTGAAGTAGTGGCTTGTGTATGCCACAATTGTAGGAGTTAGTTATTATTTAGTTCTATTTATTAGACTTATTAAGCTAATAGTTATTATTCGAGTTTATGTAAGGAATTTTCCAAAGCTTTTCCTTACGATTAAGATACCTTCTTGGCCATAAACAAAAACAACTAAACCGTGAATAATAACTAACTCCCACAATAAATAGAACTAAATCATAACTAACTCCTACAATTGTGGCATACAAAAGCCACTACTTCAATAACTTAACTTAGTAACATAAATTAAATAACTATGTTAATAATGAAATTAGATTTCAAACGTGGCCCATAGCACATATGTAATAACAACTTACACGATACAACGGAAAAAGTAACAAACGAAATATAAACTTAAACAATAGATTTAATTAGCTAGGGAATCATTGTGCGGAATTTACTAATTTAATGATGTGACGTAGCTAAGCACGCTTAATATTAAGTTCTCGGGATGTCTCATCCATGGTTTTGAGATTAAGTAACAGTTGGTTTAGGAAAAATTTATCCAAATTTTTTTCTTTTCCCCATATATCATTTGCTAATTTGTAAATTTCAAATGCATCAGAAGTGTTGGGAAGCGTTTTCGTGTTATTGGTTATATCTTTGTGTAATTTACGAAAATATCTTATCTTTCTATCTAATTGAATTACGCTACAATTAGTTTCCCGTGTTTTTTGCAAGTAAACAAGGAAAGAACCTATGTTCTTCTCGATATCAGCAACTTCTATGTTTTTCTTCTGAATAAAACGCTTTAGTCGACTCAGAATACAAACATTGGTAGCAGCCGGTTTCATCGTTGTCGTCGTCTTCTTTTCCATATTCTTAATCGTCTTCTTTATCTTCTTCCCAGATAAATTGTTGGGGTTATCATCTTCAGAATTTGTGAAACTTTTCGTAGACGACGTCAATGACAAAACCGGCTGCTACCAATGTTTGTATTCTGAGTCGACTGATGCGTTTTATTCAGAGGAACAACATAGAAGTTGTTGATATCGAGAAGAACATAGGTTCTTTCCTTGTTTACCTTCAAAAAAAATGGGAAACTAATTGTATCATAATTGAAATAGACAGAAAAATAAGATATTTTCGTAAATTACACAAACATATTACCAATAACACCAAAACGCTTCGCAACACTTCTGATGCACTTGAAATTTACAAATGGGCAAATGATATATGGGTGAAAGAAAAATCTTTGGATAATTTTTTCCTAAACCAACTATTACTTAATCTCAAAACCATGGATGAGACATGCCGAGAACTTAATATTAAGCGTGCTGAGCTGCGTCGCATCATTAAATTAGTAAAGTCCGCACAATGATTCCCTAGTTGATTAAATCTATTGTTTAAGTTTATATTTCGATTGTTACTTTTTCCGGTGTATCGTGTAAGTTGCTATTACATATGTGTTATGAGCCACGTTTGGAATTTAATTTCATTATTAACATAGTTATTTAATTTATATTACTTATCTTTTGTTACTAAGTTAAGTCAGTGAAGTAGTGGCTTGTGTATGCCACAATTGTAGGAGTTAGTTATTATTTAGTTCTATTTATTAGACTTATTAAGCTAATAGTTATTATTCGAGTTTATGTAAGGAATTTTCCAAAGCTTTTCCTTACGATTAAGATACCTTCTTGGCCATAAACAAAAACAACTAAACCGTGAATAATAACTAACTCCCACAATAAATAGAACTAAATCATAACTAACTCCTACAATTGTGGCATACAAAAGCCACTACTTCAATAACTTAACTTAGTAACATAAATTAAATAACTATGTTAATAATGAAATTAGATTTCAAACGTGGCCCATAGCACATATGTAATAACAACTTACACGATACAACGGAAAAAGTAACAAACGAAATATAAACTTAAACAATAGATTTAATTAGCTAGGGAATCATTGTGCGGAATTTACTAATTTAATGATGTGACGTAGCTAAGCACGCTTAATATTAAGTTCTCGGGATGTCTCATCCATGGTTTTGAGATTAAGTAACAGTTGGTTTAGGAAAAATTTATCCAAATTTTTTTCTTTTCCCCATATATCATTTGCTAATTTGTAAATTTCAAATGCATCAGAAGTGTTGGGAAGCGTTTTCGTGTTATTGGTTATATCTTTGTGTAATTTACGAAAATATCTTATCTTTCTATCTAATTGAATTACGCTACAATTAGTTTCCCGTGTTTTTTGCAAGTAAACAAGGAAAGAACCTATGTTCTTCTCGATATCAGCAACTTCTATGTTTTTCTTCTGAATAAAACGCTTTAGTCGACTCAGAATACAAACATTGGTAGCAGTCGGTTTCATCGTTGTCGTCGTCTTCTTTTCCATATTCTTAATCGTCTTCTTTATCTTCTTCCCAGATAAATTGTTGGGGTTATCATCTTCAGAATTTGTGAAACTTTTCGTAGACGACGTCAATGACAAAACCGGCTGCTACCAATGTTTGTATTCTGAGTCGACTGATGCGTTTTATTCAGAGGAACAACATAGAAGTTGCTGATATCGAGAAGAACATAGGTTCTTTCCTTGTTTACCTTCAAAAAAAATGGGAAACTAATTGTATCATAATTCAAATAGACAGAAAAATAAGATATTTTCGTAAATTACACAAACATATTACCAATAACACCAAAACGCTTCGCAACACTTCTGATGCACTTGAAATTTACAAATGGGCAAATGATATATGGGTGAAAGAAAAATCTTTGGATAATTTTTTCCTAAACCAACTATTACTTAATCTCAAAACCATGGATGAGACATGCCGAGAACTTAATATTAAGCGTGCTGAGCTGCGTCGCATCATTAAATTAGTAAAGTCCGCACAATGATTCCCTAGTTGATTAAATCTATTGTTTAAGTTTATATTTCGATTGTTACTTTTTCCGGTGTATCGTGTAAGTTGCTATTACATATGTGTTATGAGCCACGTTTGGAATTTAATTTCATTATTAACATAGTTATTTAATTTATATTACTTATCTTTTGTTACTAAGTTAAGTCAGTGAAGTAGTGGCTTGTGTATGCCACAATTGTAGGAGTTAGTTATTATTTAGTTCTATTTATTAGACTTATTAAGCTAATAGTTATTATTCGAGTTTATGTAAGGAATTTTCCAAAGCTTTTCCTTACGATTAAGATACCTTCTTGGCCATAAACAAAAACAACTAAACCGTGAATAATAACTAACTCCCACAATAAATAGAACTAAATCATAACTAACTCCTACAATTGTGGCATACAAAAGCCACTACTTCAATAACTTAACTTAGTAACATAAATTAAATAACTATGTTAATAATGAAATTAGATTTCAAACGTGGCCCATAGCACATATGTAATAACAACTTACACGATACAACGGAAAAAGTAACAAACGAAATATAAACTTAAACAATAGATTTAATTAGCTAGGGAATCATTGTGCGGAATTTACTAATTTAATGATGTGACGTAGCTAAGCACGCTTAATATTAAGTTCTCGGGATGTCTCATCCATGGTTTTGAGATTAAGTAACAGTTGGTTTAGGAAAAATTTATCCATATTTTTTTCTTTTCCCCATATATCATTTGCTAATTTGTAAATTTCAAATGCATCAGAAGTGTTGGGAAGCGTTTTCGTGTTATTGGTTATATCTTTGTGTAATTTACGAAAATATCTTATCTTTCTATCTAATTGAATGACGCTACAATTAGTTTCCCGTGTTTTTTGCAAGTAAACAAGGAAAGAACCTATATTCTTCTCGATATCAGCAACTTCTATGTTTTTCTTCTGAATAAAACGCTTTAGTCGACTCAGAATACAAACATTGGTAGCAGCCGGTTTCATCGTTGTCGTCGTCTTCTTTTCCATATTCTTAATCGTCTTCTTTATCTTCTTCCCAGATAAATTGTTGGGGTTATCATCTTCAGAATTTGTGAAACTTTTCGTAGACGACGTCAATGACAAATACGGCTGCTACCAATGTTTGTATTCTGAGTCGACTGATGCGTTTTATTCAGAGGAACAACATAGAAGTTGCTGATATCGAGAAGAACATAGGTTCTTTCCTTGTTTACCTTCAAAAAAAATGGGAAACTAATTGTATCATAATTGAAATAGACAGAAAAATAAGATATTTTCGTAAATTACACAAACATATTACCAATAACACCAAAACGCTTCGCAACACTTCTGATGCACTTGAAATTTATAAATGGGCAAATGATATATGGGTGAAAGAAAAATCTTTGTATAATTTTTTCCTAAACCAACTATTACTTAATCTCAAAACCATGGATGAGACATGCCGAGAACTTAATATTAAGCGTGCTGAGCTGCGTCGCATCATTAAATTAGTAAAGTCCGCACAATGATTCCCTAGTTGATTAAATCTATTGTTTAAGTTTATATTTCGATTGTTACTTTTTCCGGTGTATCGTGTAAGTTGCTATTATATATGTGTTATGAGCCACGTTTGGAATTTAATTTCATTATTAACATAGTTATTTAATTTATATTACTTATCTTTTGTTACTAAGTTAAGTCAGTGAAGTAGTGGCTTGTGTATGCCACAATTGTAGGAGTTAGTTATTATTTAGTTCTATTTATTAGACTTATTAAGCTAATAGTTATTATTCGAGTTTATGTAAGGAATTTTCCAAAGCTTTTCCTTACGATTAAGATACCTTCTTGGCCATAAACAAAAACAACTAAACCGTGAATAATAACTAACTCCCACAATAAATAGAACTAAATCATAACTAACTCCTACAATTGTGGCATACAAAAGCCACTACTTCAATAACTTAACTTAGTAACATAAATTAAATAACTATGTTAATAATGAAATTAGATTTCAAACGTGGCCCATAGCACATATGTAATAACAACTTACACGATACAACGGAAAAAGTAACAAACGAAATATAAACTTAAACAATAGATTTAATTAGCTAGGGAATAATTGTGCGGAATTTACTAATTTAATGATGTGACGTAGCTAAGCACGCTTAATATTAAGTTCTCGGGATGTCTCATCCATGGTTTTGAGATTAAGTAACAGTTGGTTTAGGAAAAATTTATCCAAATTTTTTTCTTTTCCCCATATATCATTTGCTAATTTGTAAATTTCAAATGCATCAGAAGTGTTGGGAAGCGTTTTCGTGTTATTGGTTATATCTTTGTGTAATTTACGAAAATATCTTATCTTTCTATCTATTTGAATTACGCTACAATTAGTTTCCCGTGTTTTTTGCAAGTAAACAAGGAAAGAACCTATGTTCTTTTCGATATCAGCAACTTCTATGTTTTTCTTCTGAATAAAACGCTTTAGTCGACTCAGAATACAAACATTGGTAGCAGCCGGTTTCATCGTTGTTGTCGTCTTCTTTTCCATATTCTTAATCGTCTTCTTTATCTTCTTCCCAGATAAATTGTTGGGGTTATCATCTTCAGAATTTGTGAAACTTTTCGTAGACGACGTCAATGACAAAACCGGCTGCTACCAATGTTTGTATTCTGAGTCGACTGATGCGTTTTATTCAGAGGAACAACATAGAAGTTGCTGATATCGAGAAGAACATAGGTTCTTTCCTTGTTTACCTTCAAAAAAAATGGGAAACTAATTGTATCATAATTGAAATAGACAGAAAAATAAGATATTTTCGTAAATTACACAAACATATTACCAATAACACCAAAACGCTTCGCAACACTTCTGATGCACTTGAAATTTACAAATGGGCAAATGATATATGGGTGAAAGAAAAATCTTTGGATAATTGTTTTCTAAACCAACTATTACTTAATCTCAAAACCATGGATGAGACATGCCGAGAACTTAATATTAAGCGTGCTGAGCTGCGTCGCATCATTAAATTAGTAAAGTCCGCACAATGATTCCCTAGTTGATTAAATCTATTGTTTAAGTTTATATTTCGATTGTTACTTTTTCCGGTGTATCGTGTAAGTTGCTATTACATATGTGTTATGAGCCACGTTTGGAATTTAATTTCATTATTAACATAGTTATTTAATTTATATTACTTATCTTTTGTTACTAAGTTAAGTCAGTGAAGTAGTGGCTTGTGTATGCCACAATTGTAGGGGTTAGTTATTATTTAGTTCTATTTATTAGACTTATTAAGCTAATAGTTATTATTCGAGTTTATGTAAGGAATTTTCCAAAAATTTTCCTTACGATTAAGATACCTTCTTGGCCATAAACAAAAACAACTAAACCGTGAATAATAACTAACTCCCACAATAAATAGAACTAAATCATAACTAACTCCTACAATTGTGGCATACAAAAGCCACTACTTCAATAACTTAACTTAGTAACATAAATTAAATAACTATGTTAATAACGAAATTAGATTTCAAACGTGGCCCATAGCACATATGTAATAACAACTTACACGATACAACGGAAAAAGTAACAAACGAAATATAAACTTAAACAATAGATTTAATTAGCTAGGGAATCATTGTGCGGAATTTACTAATTTAATGATGTGACGTAGCTAAGCACGCTTAATATTAAGTTCTCGGGATGTCTCATCCATGGTTTTGAGATTAAGTAACAGTTGGTTTAGGAAAAATTTATCCAAATTTTTTTCTTTTCCCCATATATCATTTGCTAATTTGTAAATTTCAAGTGCATCAGAAGTGTTGGGAAGCGTTTTCGTGTTATTGGTTATATCTTTGTGTAATTTACGAAAATATCTTATCTTTCTATCTAATTGAATTACGCTACAATTAGTTTCCCGTGTTTTTTGCAAGTAAACAAGGAAAGAACCTATGTTCTTCTCGATATCAACAACTTCTATGTTTTTCTTCTGAATAAAACGCTTTAGTCGACTCAGAATACAAACATTGGTAGCAGCCGGTTTCATCGTTGTCGTCGTCTTCTTTTCCATATTCTTAATCGTCTTCTTTATCTTCTTCCCAGATAAATTGTTGGGGTTATCATCTTCAGAATTTGTGAAACTTTTCGTAGACGACGTCAATGACAAAACCGGCTGCTACCAATGTTTGTATTCTGAGTCGACTGATGCGTTTTATTCAGAGGAACAACATAGAAGTTGCTGATATCGAGAAGAACATAGGTTTTTTCCTTGTTTACCTTCAAAAAAAATGGGAAACTAATTGTATCATAATTGAAATAGACAGAAAAATAAGATATTTTCGTAAATTACACAAACATATTACCAATAACACCAAAACGCTTCGCAACACTTCTTATGCACTTGAAATTTACAAATGGGCAAATGATATATGGGTGAAAGAAAAATCTTTGGATAATTTTTTTCTAAACCAACTATTACTTAATCTCAAAACCATGGATGAGACATGCCGAGAACTTAATATTAAGCGTGCTGAGCTGCGTCGCATCATTAAATTAGTAAAGTCCGCACAATGATTCCCTAGTTGATTAAATCTATTGTTTAAGTTTATATTTCGATTGTTACTTTTTCCGGTGTATCGTGTAAGTTGCTATTACATATGTGTTATGAGCCACGTTTGGAATTTAATTTCATTATTAACATAGTTATTTAATTTATATTACTTATCTTTTGTTACTAAGTTAAGTCAGTGAAGTAGTGGCTTGTGTATGCCACAATTGTAGGAGTTAGTTATTATTTAGTTCTATTTATTAGACTTATTAAGCTAATAGTTATTATTCGAGTTTATGTAAGGAATTTTCCAAAGATTTTCCTTACGATTAAGATACCTTCTTGGCCATAAACAAAAACAACTAAACCGTGAATAATAACTAACTCCCACAATAAATAGAACTAAATCATAACTAACTCCTACAATTGTGGCATACAAAAGCCACTACTTCAATAACTTAACTTAGTAACATAAATTAAATAACTATGTTAATAACGAAATTAGATTTCAAACGTGGCCCATAGCACATATGTAATAACAACTTACACGATACAACGGAAAAAGTAACAAACGAAATATAAACTTAAACAATAGATTTAATTAGCTAGGGAATCATTGTGCGGAATTTACTAATTTAATGATGTGACGTAGCTAAGCACGCTTAATATTAAGTTCTCGGGATGTCTCATCCATGGTTTTGAGATTAAGTAACAGTTGGTTTAGGAAAAATTTATCCAAATTTTTTTCTTTTCCCCATATATCATTTGCTAATTTGTAAATTTCAAGTGCATCAGAAGTGTTGGGAAGCGTTTTCGTGTTATTGGTTATATCTTTGTGTAATTTACGAAAATATCTTATCTTTCTATCTAATTGAATTACGCTACAATTAGTTTCCCGTGTTTTTTGCAAGTAAACAAGGAAAGAACCTATGTTCTTCTCGATATCAGCAACTTCTATGTTTTTCTTCTGAATAAAACGCTTTAGTCGACTCAGAATACAAACATTGGTAGCAGCCGGTTTCATCGTTGTCGTCGTCTTCTTTTCCATATTCTTAATCGTCTTCTTTATCTTCTTCCCAGATAAATTGTTGGGGTTATCATCTTCAGAATTTGTGAAACTTTTCGTAGACGACGTCAATGACAAAACCGGCTGCTACCAATGTTTGTATTCTGAGTCGACTGATGCATTTTATTCAGAGGAACAACATAGAAGTTGCTGATATCGAGAAGAACATAGGTTCTTTCCTTGTTTACCTTCAAAAAAAATGGGAAACTAATTGTATCATAATTCAAATAGACAGAAAAATAAGATATTTTCGTAAATTACACAAACATATTACCAATAACACCAAAACGCTTCGCAACACTTCTGATGCACTTGAAATTTACAAATGGGCAAATGATATATGGGTGAAAGAAAAATCTTTGGATAATTTTTTCCTAAACCAACTATTACTTAATCTCAAAACCATGGATGAGACATGCCGAGAACTTAATATTAAGCGTGCTGAGCTGCGTCGCATCATTAAATTAGTAAAGTCCGCACAATGATTCCCTAGTTGATTAAATCTATTGTTTAAGTTTATATTTCGATTGTTACTTTTTCCGGTGTATCGTGTAAGTTGCTATTACATATGTGTTATGAGCCACGTTTGGAATTTAATTTCATTATTAACATAGTTATTTAATTTATATTACTTATCTTTTGTTACTAAGTTAAGTCAGTGAAGTAGTGACTTGTGTATGCCACAATTGTAGGAGTTAGTTATTATTTAGTTCTATTTATTAGACTTATTAAGCTAATAGTTATTATTCGAGTTTATGTAAGAAATTTTCCAAAGCTTTTCCTTACGATTAAGATACCTTCTTGGCCATAAACAAAAACAACTAAAACCGTGAATAATAACTAACTCCCACGATAAATAGAACTAAATCATAACTAACTCCTACAATTGTGGCATACAAAAGCCACTACTTCAATAACTTAACTTAGTAACATAAATTAAATAACTATGTTAATAATGAAATTAGATTTCAAACGTGGCCCATAGCACATATGTAATAACAACTTACACGATACAACGGAAAAAGTAACAAAGGAAATATAAACTTAAACAATAGATTTAATTAGCTAGGGAATCATTGTGCGGAATTTACTAATTTAATGATGTGACGTAGCTAAGCACGCTTAATATTAAGTTCTCGGGATGTCCCATCCATGGTTTTGAGATTAAGTAACAGTTGGTTTAGGAAAAATTTATCCAAATTTTTTTCTTTTCCCCATATATCATTTGCTAATTTGTAAATTTCAAGTGCATCAGAAGTGTTGGGAAGCGTTTTCGTGTTATTGGTTATATCTTTGTGTAATTTACGAAAATATCTTATCTTTCTATCTAATTGAATTACGCTACAATTAGTTTCCCGTGTTTTTTGCAAGTAAACAAGGAAAGAACCTATGTTCTTCTCGATATCAGCAACTTCTATGTTTTTCTTCAGAATAAAACGCTTTAGTCGACTCAGAATACAAACATTGGTAGCAGCCGGTTTCATCGTTGTCGTCGTCTTCTTTTCCATATTCTTAATCGTCTTCTTTATCTTCTTCCCAGATAAATTGTTGGGGTTATCATCTTCAGAATTTGTGAAACTTTTCGTAGACGACGTCAATGACAAAACCGGCTGCTACCAATGTTTGTATTCTGAGTCGACTGATGCGTTTTATTCAGAGGAACAACATAGAAGTTGCTGATATCGAGAAGAACATAGGTTCTTTCCTTGTTTACCTTCAAAAAAAATGGGAAACTAATTGTATCATAATTCAAATAGACAGAAAAATAAGATATTTTCGTAAATTACACAAACATATTACCAATAACACCAAAACGCTTCCCAACACTTCTGATGCACTTGAAATTTACAAATGGGCAAATGATATATGGGTGAAAGAAAAATCTTTGGATAATTTTTTCCTAAACCAACTATTACTTAATCTCAAAACCATGGATGAGACATGCCGAGAACTTAATATTAAGCGTGCTGAGCTGCGTCGCATCATTAAATTAGTAAAGTCCGCACAATGATTCCCTAGTTGATTAAATCTATTGTTTAAGTTTATATTTCGATTGTTACTTTTTCCGGTGTATCGTGTAAGTTGCTATTACATATGTGTTATGAGCCACGTTTGGAATTTAATTTCATTATTAACATAGTTATTTAATTTATATTACTTATCTTTTGTTACTAAGTTAAGTCAGTGAAGTAGTGACTTGTGTATGCCACAATTGTAGGAGTTAGTTATTATTTAGTTCTATTTATTAGACTTATTAAGCTAATAGTTATTATTCGAGTTTATGTAAGAAATTTTCCAAAGCTTTTCCTTACGATTAAGATACCTTCTTGGCCATAAACAAAAACAACTAAAACCGTGAATAATAACTAACTCCCACGATAAATAGAACTAAATCATAACTAACTCCTACAATTGTGGCATACAAAAGCCACTACTTCAATAACTTAACTTAGTAACATAAATTAAATAACTATGTTAATAATGAAATTAGATTTCAAACGTGGCCCATAGCACATATGTAATAACAACTTACACGATACAACGGAAAAAGTAACAAAGGAAATATAAACTTAAACAATAGATTTAATTAGCTAGGGAATCATTGTGCGGAATTTACTAATTTAATGATGTGACGTAGCTAAGCACGCTTAATATTAAGTTCTCGGGATGTCCCATCCATGGTTTTGAGATTAAGTAACAGTTGGTTTAGGAAAAATTTATCCAAATTTTTTTCTTTTCCCCATATATCATTTGCTAATTTGTAAATTTCAAGTGCATCAGAAGTGTTGGGAAGCGTTTTCGTGTTATTGGTTATATCTTTGTGTAATTTACGAAAATATCTTATCTTTCTTTCTAATTGAATTACGCTACAATTAGTTTCCCGTGTTTTTTGCAAGTAAACAAGGAAAGAACCTATGTTCTTCTCGATATCAGCAACTTCTATGTTTTTCTTCAGAATAAAACGCTTTAGTCGACTCAGAATACAAACATTGGTAGCAGCCGGTTTCATCGTTGTCGTCGTCTTCTTTTCCATATTCTTAATCGTCTTCTTTATCTTCTTCCCATATAAATTGTTGGGGTTATCATCTTCAGAATTTGTGAAACTTTTCGTAGACGACGTCAATGACAAAACCGGCTGCTACCAATGTTTGTATTCTGAGTCGACTGATGCGTTTTATTCAGAGGAACAACATAGAAGTTGCTGATATCGAGAAGAACATAGGTTCTTTCCTTGTTTACCTTCAAAAAAAATGGGAAACTAATTGTATCATAATTCAAATAGACAGAAAAATAAGATATTTTCGTAAATTACACAAACATATTACCAATAACACCAAAACGCTTCCCAACACTTCTGATGCACTTGAAATTTACAAATGGGCAAATGATATATGGGTGAAAGAAAAATCTTTGGATAATTTTTTCCTAAACCAACTATTACTTAATCTCAAAACCATGGATGAGACATGCCGAGAACTTAATATTAAGCGTGCTGAGCTGCGTCGCATCATTAAATTAGTAAAGTCCGCACAATGATTCCCTAGTTGATTAAATCTATTGTTTAAGTTTATATTTCGATTGTTACTTTTTCCGGTGTATCGTGTAAGTTGCTATTACATATGTGTTATGAGCCACGTTTGGAATTTAATTTCATTATTAACATAGTTATTTAATTTATATTACTTATCTTTTGTTACTAAGTTAAGTCAGTGAAGTAGTGACTTGTGTATGCCACAATTGTAGGAGTTAGTTATTATTTAGTTCTATTTATTAGACTTATTAAGCTAATAGTTATTATTCGAGTTTATGTAAGAAATTTTCCAAAGCTTTTCCTTACGATTAAGATACCTTCTTGGCCATAAACAAAAACAACTAAAACCGTGAATAATAACTAACTCCCACGATAAATAGAACTAAATCATAACTAACTCCTACAATTGTGGCATACAAAAGCCACTACTTCAATAACTTAACTTAGTAACATAAATTAAATAACTATGTTAATAATGAAATTAGATTTCAAACGTGGCCCATAGCACATATGTAATAACAACTTACACGATACAACGGAAAAAGTAACAAAGGAAATATAAACTTAAACAATAGATTTAATTAGCTAGGGAATCATTGTGCGGAATTTACTAATTTAATGATGTGACGTAGCTAAGCACGCTTAATATTAAGTTCTCGGGATGTCCCATCCATGGTTTTGAGATTAAGTAACAGTTGGTTTAGGAAAAATTTATCCAAATTTTTTTCTTTTCCCCATATATCATTTGCTAATTTGTAAATTTCAAGTGCATCAGAAGTGTTGGGAAGCGTTTTCGTGTTATTGGTTATATCTTTGTGTAATTTACGAAAATATCTTATCTTTCTATCTAATTGAATTACGCTACAATTAGTTTCCCGTGTTTTTTGCAAGTAAACAAGGAAAGAACCTATGTTCTTCTCGATATCAGCAACTTCTATGTTTTTCTTCAGAATAAAACGCTTTAGTCGACTCAGAATACAAACATTGGTAGCAGCCGGTTTCATCGTTGTCGTCGTCTTCTTTTCCATATTCTTAATCGTCTTCTTTATCTTCTTCCCAGATAAATTGTTGGGGTTATCATCTTCAGAATTTGTGAAACTTTTCGTAGACGACGTCAATGACAAAACCGGCTGCTACCAATGTTTGTATTCTGAGTCGACTGATGCGTTTTATTCAGAGGAACAACATAGAAGTTGCTGATATCGAGAAGAACATAGGTTCTTTCCTTGTTTACCTTCAAAAAAAATGGGAAACTAATTGTATCATAATTCAAATAGACAGAAAAATAAGATATTTTCGTAAATTACACAAACATATTACCAATAACACCAAAACGCTTCCCAACACTTCTGATGCACTTGAAATTTACAAATGGGCAAATGATATATGGGTGAAAGAAAAATCTTTGGATAATTTTTTCCTAAACCAACTATTACTTAATCTCAAAACCATGGATGAGACATGCCGAGAACTTAATATTAAGCGTGCTGAGCTGCGTCGCATCATTAAATTAGTAAAGTCCGCACAATGATTCCCTAGTTGATTAAATCTATTGTTTAAGTTTATATTTCGATTGTTACTTTTTCCGGTGTATCGTGTAAGTTGCTATTACATATGTGTTATGAGCCACGTTTGGAATTTAATTTCATTATTAACATAGTTATTTAATTTATATTACTTATCTTTTGTTACTAAGTTAAGTCAGTGAAGTAGTGACTTGTGTATGCCACAATTGTAGGAGTTAGTTATTATTTAGTTCTATTTATTAGACTTATTAAGCTAATAGTTATTATTCGAGTTTATGTAAGAAATTTTCCAAAGCTTTTCCTTACGATTAAGATACCTTCTTGGCCATAAACAAAAACAACTAAAACCGTGAATAATAACTAACTCCCACGATAAATAGAACTAAATCATAACTAACTCCTACAATTGTGGCATACAAAAGCCACTACTTCAATAACTTAACTTAGTAACATAAATTAAATAACTATGTTAATAATGAAATTAGATTTCAAACGTGGCCCATAGCACATATGTAATAACAACTTACACGATACAACGGAAAAAGTAACAAAGGAAATATAAACTTAAACAATAGATTTAATTAGCTAGGGAATCATTGTGCGGAATTTACTAATTTAATGATGTGACGTAGCTAAGCACGCTTAATATTAAGTTCTCGGGATGTCCCATCCATGGTTTTGAGATTAAGTAACAGTTGGTTTAGGAAAAATTTATCCAAATTTTTTTCTTTTCCCCATATATCATTTGCTAATTTGTAAATTTCAAGTGCATCAGAAGTGTTGGGAAGCATTTTCGTGTTATTGGTTATATCTTTGTGTAATTTACGAAAATATCTTATCTTTCTATCTAATTGAATTACGCTACAATTAGTTTCCCGTGTTTTTTGCAAGTAAACAAGGAAAGAACCTATGTTCTTCTCGATATCAGCAACTTCTATGTTTTTCTTCAGAATAAAACGCTTTAGTCGACTCAGAATACAAACATTGGTAGCAGCCGGTTTCATCGTTGTCGTCGTCTTCTTTTCCATATTCTTAATCGTCTTCTTTATCTTCTTCCCAGATAAATTGTTGGGGTTATCATCTTCAGAATTTGTGAAACTTTTCGTAGACGACGTCAATGACAAAACCGGCTGCTACCAATGTTTGTATTCTGAGTCGACTGATGCGTTTTATTCAGAGGAACAACATAGAAGTTGCTGATATCGAGAAGAACATAGGTTCTTTCCTTGTTTACCTTCAAAAAAAATGGGAAACTAATTGTATCATAATTCAAATAGACAAAAAAATAAGATATTTTCGTAAATTACACAAACATATTACCAATAACACCAAAACGCTTCCCAACACTTCTGATGCACTTGAAATTTACAAATGGGCAAATGATATATGGGTGAAAGAAAAATCTTTGGATAATTTTTTCCTAAACCAACTATTACTTAATCTCAAAACCATGGATGAGACATGCCGAGAACTTAATATTAAGCGTGCTGAGCTGCGTCGCATCATTAAATTAGTAAAGTCCGCACAATGATTCCCTAGTTGATTAAATCTATTGTTTAAGTTTATATTTCGATTGTTACTTTTTCCGGTGTATCGTGTAAGTTGCTATTACATATGTGTTATGAGCCACGTTTGGAATTTAATTTCATTATTAACATAGTTATTTAATTTATATTACTTATCTTTTGTTACTAAGTTAAGTCAGTGAAGTAGTGACTTGTGTATGCCACAATTGTAGGAGTTAGTTATTATTTAGTTCTATTTATTAGACTTATTAAGCTAATAGTTATTATTCGAGTTTATGTAAGAAATTTTCCAAAGCTTTTCCTTACGATTAAGATACCTTCTTGGCCATAAACAAAAACAACTAAAACCGTGAATAATAACTAACTCCCACGATAAATAGAACTAAATCATAACTAACTCCTACAATTGTGGCATACAAAAGCCACTACTTCAATAACTTAACTTAGTAACATAAATTAAATAACTATGTTAATAATGAAATTAGATTTCAAACGTGGCCCATAGCACATATGTAATAACAACTTACACGATACAACGGAAAAAGTAACAAAGGAAATATAAACTTAAACAATAGATTTAATTAGCTAGGGAATCATTGTGCGGAATTTACTAATTTAATGATGTGACGTAGCTAAGCACGCTTAATATTAAGTTCTCGGGATGTCCCATCCATGGTTTTGAGATTAAGTAACAGTTGGTTTAGGAAAAATTTATCCAATTTTTTTTCTTTTCCCCATATATCATTTGCTAATTTGTAAATTTCAAGTGCATCAGAAGTGTTGGGAAGCGTTTTCGTGTTATTGGTTATATCTTTGTGTAATTTACGAAAATATCTTATCTTTCTATCTAATTGAATTACGCTACAATTAGTTTCCCGTGTTTTTTGCAAGTAAACAAGGAAAGAACCTATGTTCTTCTCGATATCAGCAACTTCTATGTTTTTCTTCTGAATAAAACGCTTTAGTCGACTCAGAATACAAACATTGGTAGCAGCCGGTTTCATCGTTGTCGTCGTCTTCTTTTCCATATTCTTAATCGTCTTCTTTATCTTCTTCCCAGATAAATTGTTGGGGTTATCATCTTCAGAATTTGTGAAACTTTTCGTAGACGACGTCAATGACAAAACCGGCTGCTACCAATGTTTGTATTCTGAGTCGACTGATGCGTTTTATTCAGAGGAACAACATAGAAGTTGCTGATATCGAGAAGAACATAGGTTCTTTCCTTGTTTACCTTCAAAAAAAATGGGAAACTAATTGTATCATAATTCAAATAGACAGAAAAATAAGATATTTTCGTAAATTACACAAACATATTACCAATAACACCAAAACGCTTCCCAACACTTCTGATGCACTTGAAATTTACAAATGGGCAAATGATATATGGGTGAAAGAAAAATCTTTGGATAATTTTTTCCTAAACCAACTATTACTTAATCTCAAAACCATGGATGAGACATGCCGAGAACTTAATATTAAGCGTGCTGAGCTGCGTCGCATCATTAAATTAGTAAAGTCCGCACAATGATTCCCTAGTTGATTAAATCTATTGTTTAAGTTTATATTTCGATTGTTACTTTTTCCGGTGTATCGTGTAAGTTGCTATTACATATGTGTTATGAGCCACGTTTGGAATTTAATTTCATTATTAACATAGTTATTTAATTTATATTACTTATCTTTTGTTACTAAGTTAAGTCAGTGAAGTAGTGGCTTGTGTATGCCACAATTGTAGGAGTTAGTTATTATTTAGTTCTATTTATTAGACTTATTAAGCTAATAGTTATTATTCGAGTTTATGTAAGGAATTTTCCAAAGCTTTTCCTTACGATTAAGATACCTTCTTGGCCATAAACAAAAACAACTAAACCGTGAATAATAACTAACTCCCACAATAAATAGAACTAAATCATAACTAACTCCTACAATTGTGGCATACAAAAGCCACTACTTCAATAACTTAACTTAGTAACATAAATTAAATAACTATGTTAATAATGAAATTAGATTTCAAACGTGGCCCATAGCACATATGTAATAACAACTTACACGATACAACGGAAAAAGTAACAAACGAAATATAAACTTAAACAATAGATTTAATTAGCTAGGGAATCATTGTGCGGAATTTACTAATTTAATGATGTGACGTAGCTAAGCACGCTTAATATTAAGTTCTCGGGATGTCCCATCCATGGTTTTGAGATTAAGTAACAGTTGGTTTAGGAAAAATTTATCCAAATTTTTTTCTTTTCCCCATATATCATTTGCTAATTTGTAAATTTCAAGTGCATCAGAAGTGTTGGGAAGCGTTTTCGTGTTATTGGTTATATCTTTGTGTAATTTACGAAAATATCTTATCTTTCTATCTAATTGAATTACGGTACAATTAGTTTCCCGTGTTTTTTGCAAGTAAACAAGGAAAGAACCTATGTTCTTCTCGATATCAGCAACTTCTATGTTTTTCTTCTGAATAAAACGCTTTAGTCGACTCAGAATAAAAACATTGGTAGCAGCCGGTTTCATCGTTGTCGTCGTCTTCTTTTCCATATTCTTAATCGTCTTCTTTATCTTCTTCCCAGATAAATTGTTGGGGTTATCATCTTCAGAATTTGTGAAACTTTTCGTAGACGACGTCAATGACAAAACCGGCTGCTACCAATGTTTGTATTCTGAGTCGACTGATGCGTTTTATTCAGAGGAACAACATAGAAGTTGCTGATATCGAGAAGAACATAGGTTCTTTCCTTGTTTACCTTCAAAAAAAATGGGAAACTAATTGTATCATAATTGAAATAGACAGAAAAATAAGATATTTTCGTAAATTACACAAACATATTACCAATAACACCAAAACGCTTCCCAACACTTCTGATGCACTTGAAATATACAAATGGGCAAATGATATATGAGTGAAAGAAAAATCTTTGGATAATTTTTTCCTAAACCAACTATTACTTAATCTCAAAACCATGGATGAGACATGCCGAGAACTTAATATTAAGCGTGCTGAGCTGCGTCGCATCATTAAATTAGTAAAGTCCGCACAATGATTCCCTAGTTGATTAAATCTATTGTTTAAGTTTATATTTCGATTGTTACTTTTTCCGGTGTATCGTGTAAGTTGCTATTACATATGTGTTATGAGCCACGTTTGGAATTTAATTTCATTATTAACATAGTTATTTAATTTATATTACTTATCTTTTGTTACTAAGTTAAGTCAGTGAAGTAGTGACTTGTGTATGCCACAATTGTAGGAGTTAGTTATTATTTAGTTCTATTTATTAGACTTATTAAGCTAATAGTTATTATTCGAGTTTATGTAAGAAATTTTCCAAAGCTTTTCCTTACGATTAAGATACCTTCTTGGCCATAAACAAAAACAACTAAAACCGTGAATAATAACTAACTCCCACGATAAATAGAACTAAATCATAACTAACTCCTACAATTGTGGCATACAAAAGCCACTACTTCAATAACTTAACTTAGTAACATAAATTAAATAACTATGTTAATAATGAAATTAGATTTCAAACGTGGCCCATAGCACATATGTAATAACAACTTACACGATACAACGGAAAAAGTAACAAAGGAAATATAAACTTAAACAATAGATTTAATTAGCTAGGGAATCATTGTGCGGAATTTACTAATTTAATGATGTGACGTAGCTAAGCACGCTTAATATTAAGTTCTCGGGATGTCCCATCCATGGTTTTGAGATTAAGTAACAGTTGGTTTAGGAAAAATTTATCCAAATTTTTTTCTTTTCCCCATATATCATTTGCTAATTTGTAAATTTCAAGTGCATCAGAAGTGTTGGGAAGCGTTTTCGTGTTATTGGTTATATCTTTGTGTAATTTACGAAAATATCTTATCTTTCTATCTAATTGAATTACGGTACAATTAGTTTCCCGTGTTTTTTGCAAGTAAACAAGGAAAGAACCTATGTTCTTCTCGATATCAGCAACTTCTATGTTTTTCTTCTGAATAAAACGCTTTAGTCGACTCAGAATAAAAACATTGGTAGCAGCCGGTTTCATCGTTGTCGTCGTCTTCTTTTCCATATTCTTAATCGTCTTCTTTATCTTCTTCCCAGATAAATTGTTGGGGTTATCATCTTCAGAATTTGTGAAACTTTTCGTAGACGACGTCAATGACAAAACCGGCTGCTACCAATGTTTGTATTCTGAGTCGACTGATGCGTTTTATTCAGAGGAACAACATAGAAGTTGCTGATATCGAGAAGAACATAGGTTCTTTCCTTGTTTACCTTCAAAAAAAATGGGAAACTAATTGTATCATAATTGAAATAGACAGAAAAATAAGATATTTTCGTAAATTACACAAACATATTACCAATAACACCAAAACGCTTCCCAACACTTCTGATGCACTTGAAATATACAAATGGGCAAATGATATATGGGTGAAAGAAAAATCTTTGGATAATTTTTTCCTAAACCAACTATTACTTAATCTCAAAACCATGGATGAGACATGCCGAGAACTTAATATTAAGCGTGCTGAGCTGCGTCGCATCATTAAATTTGTAAAGTCCGCACAATGATTCCCTAGTTGATTAAATCTATTGTTTAAGTTTATATTTCGATTGTTACTTTTTCCGGTGTATCGTGTAAGTTGCTATTACATATGTGTTATTAGCCACGTTTGGAATTTAATTTCATTATTAACATAGTTATTTAATTTATATTACTTATCTTTTGTTACTAAGTTAAGTCAGTGAAGTAGTGACTTGTGTATGCCACAATTGTAGGAGTTAGTTATTATTTAGTTCTATTTATTAGACTTATTAAGCTAATAGTTATTATTCGATTTATGTAAGAAATTTTCCAAAGCTTTTCCTTACGATTAAGATACCTTCTTGGCCATAAACAAAAACAACTAAAACCGTGAATAATAACTAACTCCCACGATAAATAGAACTAAATCATAACTAACTCCTACAATTGTGGCATACAAAAGCCACTACTTCAATAACTTAACTTAGTAACATAAATTAAATAACTATGTTAATAATGAAATTAGATTTCAAACGTGGCCCATAGCACATATGTAATAACAACTTACACGATACAACGGAAAAAGTAACAAAGGAAATATAAACTTAAACAATAGATTTAATTAGCTAGGGAATCATTGTGCGGAATTTACTAATTTAATGATGTGACGTAGCTAAGCACGCTTAATATTAAGTTCTCGGGATGTCCCATCCATGGTTTTGAGATTAAGTAACAGTTGGTTTAGGAAAAATTTATCCAAATTTTTTTCTTTTCCCCATATATCATTTGCTAATTTGTAAATTTCAAGTGCATCAGAAGTGTTGGGAAGCGTTTTCGTGTTATTGGTTATATCTTTGTGTAATTTACGAAAATATCTTATCTTTCTATCTAATTGAATTACGGTACAATTAGTTTCCCGTGTTTTTTGCAAGTAAACAAGGAAAGAACCTATGTTCTTCTCGATATCAGCAACTTCTATGTTTTTCTTCTGAATAAAACGCTTTAGTCGACTCAGAATAAAAACATTGGTAGCAGCCGGTTTCATCGTTGTCGTCGTCTTCTTTTCCATATTCTTAATCGTCTTCTTTATCTTCTTCCCAGATAAATTGTTGGGGTTATCATCTTCAGAATTTGTGAAACTTTTCGTAGACGACGTCAATGACAAAACCGGCTGCTACCAATGTTTGTATTCTGAGTCGACTGATGCGTTTTATTCAGAGGAACAACATAGAAGTTGCTGATATCGAGAAGAACATAGGTTCTTTCCTTGTTTACCTTCAAAAAAAATGGGAAACTAATTGTATCATAATTGAAATAGACAGAAAAATAAGATATTTTCGTAAATTACACAAACATATTACCAATAACACCAAAACGCTTCCCAACACTTCTGATGCACTTGAAATATACAAATGGGCAAATGATATATGGGTGAAAGAAAAATCTTTGGATAATTTTTTCCTAAACCAACTATTACTTAATCTCAAAACCATGGATGACACATGCCGAGAACTTAATATTAAGCGTGCTGAGCTGCGTCGCATCATTAAATTAGTAAAGTCCGCACAATGATTCCCTAGTTGATTAAATCTATTGTTTAAGTTTATATTTCGATTGTTACTTTTTCCGGTGTATCGTGTAAGTTGCTATTACATATGTGTTATGAGCCACGTTTGGAATTTAATTTCATTATTAACATAGTTATTTAATTTATATTACTTATCTTTTGTTACTAAGTTAAGTCAGTGAAGTAGTGACTTGTGTATGCCACAATTGTAGGAGTTAGTTATTATTTAGTTCTATTTATTAGACTTATTAAGCTAATAGTTATTATTCGATTTATGTAAGAAATTTTCCAAAGCTTTTCCTTACGATTAAGATACCTTCTTGGCCATAAACAAAAACAACTAAAACCGTGAATAATAACTAACTCCCACGATAAATAGAACTAAATCATAACTAACTCCTACAATTGTGGCATACAAAAGCCACTACTTCAATAACTTAACTTAGTAACATAAATTAAATAACTATGTTAATAATGAAATTAGATTTCAAACGTGGCCCATAGCACATATGTAATAACAACTTACACGATACAACGGAAAAAGTAACAAAGGAAATATAAACTTAAACAATAGATTTAATTAGCTAGGGAATCATTGTGCGGAATTTACTAATTTAATGATGTGACGTAGCTAAGCACGCTTAATATTAAGTTCTCGGGATGTCCCATCCATGGTTTTGAGATTAAGTAACAGTTGGTTTAGGAAAAATTTATCCAAATTTTTTTCTTTTCCCCATATATCATTTGCTAATTTGTAAATTTCAAGTGCATCAGAAGTGTTGGGAAGCGTTTTCGTGTTATTGGTTATATCTTTGTGTAATTTACGAAAATATCTTATCTTTCTATCTAATTGAATTACGGTACAATTAGTTTCCCGTGTTTTTTGCAAGTAAACAAGGAAAGAACCTATGTTCTTCTCGATATCAGCAACTTCTATGTTTTTCTTCTGAATAAAACGCTTTAGTCGACTCAGAATAAAAACATTGGTAGCAGCCGGTTTCATCGTTGTCGTCGTCTTCTTTTCCATATTCTTAATCGTCTTCTTTATCTTCTTCCCAGATAAATTGTTGGGGTTATCATCTTCAGAATTTGTGAAACTTTTCGTAGACGACGTCAATGACAAAACCGACTGCTACCAATGTTTGTATTCTGAGTCGACTGATGCGTTTTATTCAGAGGAACAACATAGAAGTTGCTGATATCGAGAAGAACATAGGTTCTTTCCTTGTTTACCTTCAAAAAAAATGGGAAACTAATTGTATCATAATTGAAATAGACAGAAAAATAAGATATTTTCGTAAATTACACAAACATATTACCAATAACACCAAAACGCTTCGCAACACTTCTGATGCACTTGGAATTTACAAATGGGCAAATGATATATGGGTGAAAGAAAAATCTTTGGATAATTTTTTCCTAAACCAACTATTACTTAATCTCAAAACCATGGATGAGACATGCCGAGAACTTAATATTAAGCGTGCTGAGCTGCGTCGCATCACTAAATTAGTAAAGTCCGCACAATGATTCCCTAGTTGATTAAATCTATTGTTTAAGTTTATATTTCGATTGTTACTTTTTCCGGTGTATCGTGTAAGTTGCTATTACATATGTGTTATGAGCCACGTTTGGAATTTAATTTCATTATTAACATAGTTATTTAATTTATATTACTTATCTTTTGTTACTAAGTTAAGTCAGTGAAGTAGTGGCTTGTGTATGCCACAATTGTAGGAGTTAGTTATTATTTAGTTCTATTTATTAGACTTATTAAGCTAATAGTTATTATTCGAGTTTATGTAAGGAATTTTCCAAAGCTTTTCCTTACGATTAAGATACCTTCTTGGCCATAAACAAAAACAACTAAACCGTGAATAATAACTAACTCCCACAATAAATAGAACTAAATCATAACTAACTCCTACAATTGTGGCATACAAAAGCCACTACTTCAATAACTTAACTTAGTAACATAAATTAAATAACTATGTTAATAATGAAATTAGATTTCAAACGTGGCCCATAGCACATATGTAATAACAACTTACACGATACAACGGAAAAAGTAACAAAGGAAATATAAACTTAAACAATAGATTTAATTAGCTAGGGAATCATTGTGCGGAATTTACTAATTTAATGATGTGACGTAGCTAAGCACGCTTAATATTAAGTTCTCGGGATGTCCCATCCATGGTTTTGAGATTAAGTAACAGTTGGTTTAGGAAAAATTTATCCAAATTTTTTTCTTTTCCCCATATATCATTTGCTAATTTGTAAATTTCAAGTGCATCAGAAGTGTTGGGAAGCGTTTTCGTGTTATTGGTTATATCTTTGTGTAATTTACGAAAATATCTTATCTTTCTATCTAATTGAATTACGGTACAATTAGTTTCCCGTGTTTTTTGCAAGTAAACAAGGAAAGAACCTATGTTCTTCTCGATATCAGCAACTTCTATGTTTTTCTTCTGAATAAAACGCTTTAGTCGACTCAGAATAAAAACATTGGTAGCAGCCGGTTTCATCGTTGTCGTCGTCTTCTTTTCCATATTCTTAATCGTCTTCTTTATCTTCTTCCCAGATAAATTGTTGGGGTTATCATCTTCAGAATTTGTGAAACTTTTCGTAGACGACGTCAATGACAAAACCGGCTGCTACCAATGTTTGTATTCTGAGTCGACTGATGCGTTTTATTCAGAGGAACAACATAGAAGTTGCTGATATCGAGAAGAACATAGGTTCTTTCCTTGTTTACCTTCAAAAAAAATGGGAAACTAATTGTATCATAATTCAAATAGACAGAAAAATAAGATATTTTCGTAAATTACACAAACATATTACCAATAACACCAAAACGCTTCCCAACACTTCTGATGCACTTGAAATTTACAAATGGGCAAATGATATATGGGTGAAAGAAAAATCTTTGGATAATTTTTTCCTAAACCAACTATTACTTAATCTCAAAACCATGGATGAGACATGCCGAGAACTTAATATTAAGCGTGCTGAGCTGCGTCGCATCATTAAATTAGTAAAGTCCGCACAATGATTCCCTAGTTGATTAAATCTATTGTTTAAGTTTATATTTCGATTGTTACTTTTTCCGGTGTATCGTGTAAGTTGCTATTACATATGTGTTATGAGCCACGTTTGGAATTTAATTTCATTATTAACATAGTTATTTAATTTATATTACTTATCTTTTGTTACTAAGTTAAGTCAGTGAAGTAGTGACTTGTGTATGCCACAATTGTAGGAATTAGTTATTATTTAGTTCTATTTATTAGACTTATTAAGCTAATAGTTATTATTCGATTTATGTAAGAAATTTTCCAAAGCTTTTCCTTACGATTAAGATACCTTCTTGCCCATAAACAAAAACAACTAAAACCGTGAATAATAACTAACTCCCACGATAAATAGAACTAAATCATAACTAACTTCTATAATTGTGGCATACAAAAGTCACTACTTCAATAACTTAACTTAGTAACATAAATTAAATAACTATGTTAATAATGAAATTAGATTTCAAACGTGGCCCATAGCACATATGTAATAACAACTTACACCATACAACGGAAAAAGTAACAAAGGAAATATAAACTTAAACAATAGATTTAATTAGCTAGGGAATCATTGTGCGGAATTTACTAATTTAATGATGTGACGTAGCTAAGCACGCTTAATATTAAGTTCTCGGGATGTCCCATCCATGGTTTTGAGATTAAGTAACAGTTGGTTTAGGAAAAATTTATCCAAATTTTTTTCTTTTCCCCATATATCATTTGCTAATTTGTAAATTTCAAGTGCATCAGAAGTGTTGGGAAGCGTTTTCGTGTTATTGGTTATATCTTTGTGTAATTTACGAAAATATCTTATCTTTCTATCTAATTGAATTACGGTACAATTAGTTTCCCGTGTTTTTTGCAAGTAAACAAGGAAAGAACCTATGTTCTTCTCGATATCAGCAACTTCTATGTTTTTCTTCTGAATAAAACACTTTAGTCGACTCAGAATAAAAACATTGGTAGCAGCCGGTTTCATCGTTGTCGTCGTCTTCTTTTCCATATTCTTAATCGTCTTCTTTATCTTCTTCCCAGATAAATTGTTGGGGTTATCATCTTCAGAATTTGTGAAACTTTTCGTAGACGACGTCAATGACAAAACCGGCTGCTACCAATGTTTGTATTCTGAGTCGACTGATGCGTTTTATTCAGAGGAACAACATAGAAGTTGCTGATATCGAGAAGAACATAGGTTCTTTCCTTGTTTACCTTCAAAAAAAATGGGAAACTAATTGTATCATAATTCAAATAGACAGAAAAATAAGATATTTTCGTAAATTACACAAACATATTACCAATAACACCAAAACGCTTCGCAACACTTCTGATGCACTTGGAATTTAAAAATGGGCAAATGATATATGGGTGAAAGAAAAATCTTTGGATAATTTTTTCCTAAACCAACTATTACTTAATCTCAAAACCATGGATGAGACATGCCGAGAACTTAATATTAAGCGTGCTGAGCTGCGTCGCATCACTAAATTAGTAAAGTCCGCACAATGATTCCCTAGTTGATTAAATCTATTGTTTAAGTTTATATTTCGATTGTTACTTTTTCCGGTGTATCGTGTAAGTTGCTATTACATATGTGTTATGAGCCACGTTTGGAATTTAATTTCATTATTAACATAGTTATTTAATTTATATTACTTATCTTTTGTTACTAAGTTAAGTCAGTGAAGTAGTGGCTTGTGTATGCCACAATTGTAGGAGTTAGTTATTATTTAGTTCTATTTATTAGACTTATTAAGCTAATAGTTATTATTCGAGTTTATGTAAGGAATTTTCCAAAGCTTTTCCTTACGATTAAGATACCTTCTTGGCCATAAACAAAAACAACTAAACCGTGAATAATAACTAACTCCCACAATAAATAGAACTAAATCATAACTAACTCCTACAATTGTGGCATACAAAAGCCACTACTTCAATAACTTAACTTAGTAACATAAATTAAATAACTATGTTAATAATGAAATTAGATTTCAAACGTGGCCCATAGCACATATGTAATAACAACTTACACGATACAACGGAAAAAGTAACAAAGGAAATATAAACTTAAACAATAGATTTAATTAGCTAGGGAATCATTGTGCGGAATTTACTAATTTAATGATGTGACGTAGCTAAGCACGCTTAATATTAAGTTCTCGGGATGTCCCATCCATGGTTTTGAGATTAAGTAACAGTTGGTTTAGGAAAAATTTATCCAAATTTTTTTCTTTTCCCCATATATCATTTGCTAATTTGTAAATTTCAAGTGCATCAGAAGTGTTGGGAAGCGTTTTCGTGTTATTGGTTATATCTT
This sequence comes from Linaria vulgaris, assembly GCA_948329865.1. Lineage (NCBI taxonomy): Eukaryota > Viridiplantae > Streptophyta > Magnoliopsida > Lamiales > Plantaginaceae > Linaria > Linaria vulgaris. The sequence goes on along the minus strand of OX415253.1, from coordinate 1,415,609 downwards.
TGTGTAATTTACGAAAATATCTTATCTTTCTATCTAATTGAATTACGGTACAATTAGTTTCCCGTGTTTTTTGCAAGTAAACAAGGAAAGAACCTATGTTCTTCTCGATATCAGCAACTTCTATGTTTTTCTTCTGAATAAAACGCTTTAGTCGACTCAGAATAAAAACATTGGTAGCAGCCGGTTTCATCGTTGTCGTCGTCTTCTTTTCCATATTCTTAATCGTCTTCTTTATCTTCTTCCCAGATAAATTGTTGGGGTTATCATCTTCAGAATTTGTGAAACTTTTCGTAGACGACGTCAATGACAAAATCGGCTGCTACCAATGTTTGTATTCTGAGTCGACTGATGCGTTTTATTCAGAGGAACAACATAGAAGTTGCTGATATCGAGAAGAACATAGGTTCTTTCCTTGTTTACCTTCAAAAAAAATGGGAAACTAATTGTATCATAATTGAAATAGACAGAAAAATAAGATATTTTCGTAAATTACACAAACATATTACCAATAACACCAAAACGCTTCGCAACACTTCTGATGCACTTGAAATTTACAAATGGGCAAATGATATATGGGTGAAAGAAAAATCTTTGGATAATTTTTTCCTTAACCAACTATTACTTAATCTCAAAACCATGGATGAGACATGCCGAGAACTTAATATTAAGCGTGCTGAGCTGCGTCGCATCACTAAATTAGTAAAGACCGCACAATGATTCCCTAGTTGATTAAATCTATTGTTTAAGTTTATATTTCGATTGTTACTTTTTCCGGTGTATCGTGTAAGTTGCTATTACATATGTGTTATGAGCCACGTTTGGAATTTAATTTCATTATTAACATAGTTATTTAATTTATATTACTTATCTTTTGTTACTAAGTTAAGTCAGTGAAGTAGTGGCTTGTGTATGCCACAATTGTAGGAGTTAGTTATTATTTAGTTCTATTTATTAGACTTATTAAGCTAATAGTTATTATTCGAGTTTATGTAAGGAATTTTCCAAAGCTTTTCCTTACGATTAAGATACCTTCTTGGCCATAAACAAAAACAACTAAACCGTGAATAATAACTAACTCCCACAATAAATAGAACTAAATCATAACTAACTCCTACAATTGTGGCATACAAAAGCCACTACTTCAATAACTTAACTTAGTAACATAAATTAAATAACTATGTTAATAATGAAATTAGATTTCAAACGTGGCCCATAGCACATATGTAATAACAACTTACACGATACAACGGAAAAAGTAACAAAGGAAATATAAACTTAAACAATAGATTTAATTAGCTAGGGAATCATTGTGCGAATTTACTAATTTAATGATGTGACGTAGCTAAGCACGCTTAATATTAAGTTCTCGGGATGTCCCATCCATGGTTTTGAGATTAAGTAACAGTTGGTTTAGGAAAAATTTATCCAAATTTTTTTTCTTTTCCCCATATATCATTTGCTAATTTGTAAATTTCAAGTGCATCAGAAGTGTTGGGAAGCGTTTTCGTGTTATTGGTTATATCTTTGTGTAATTTACGAAAATATCTTATCTTTCTATCTAATTGAATTACGGTACAATTAGTTTCCCGTGTTTTTTGCAAGTAAACAAGGAAAGAACCTATGTTCTTCTCGATATCAGCAACTTCTATGTTTTTCTTCTGAATAAAACGCTTTAGTCGACTCAGAATAAAAACATTGGTAGCAGCCGGTTTCATCGTTGTCGTCGTCTTCTTTTCCATATTCTTAATCGTCTTCTTTATCTTCTTCCCAGATAAATTGTTGGGGTTATCATCTTCAGAATTTGTGAAACTTTTCGTAGACGACGTCAATGACAAAACCGGCTGCTACCAATGTTTGTATTCTGAGTCGACTGATGCGTTTTATTCAGAGGAACAACATAGAAGTTGCTGATATCGAGAAGAACATAGGTTCTTTCCTTGTTTACCTTCAAAAAAAATGGGAAACTAATTGTATCATAATTCAAATAGACAGAAAAATAAGATATTTTCGTAAATTACACAAACATATTACCAATAACACCAAAACGCTTCCCAACACTTCTGATGCACTTGAAATATACAAATGGGCAAATGATATATGGGTGAAAGAAAAATCTTTGGATAATTTTTTCCTAAACCAACTATTACTTAATCTCAAAACCATGGATGAGACATGCCGAGAACTTAATATTAAGCGTGCTGAGCTGCGTCGCATCAGTAAATTAGTAAAGTCCGCACAATGATTCCCTAGTTGATTAAATCTATTGTTTAAGTTTATATTTCGATTGTTACTTTTTCCGGTGTATCGTGTAAGTTGCTATTACATATGTGTTATGAGCCACGTTTGGAATTTAATTTCATTATTAACATAGTTATTTAATTTATATTACTTATCTTTTGTTACTAAGTTAAGTCAGTGAAGTAGTGACTTGTGTATGCCACAATTGTAGGAGTTAGTTATTATTTAGTTCTATTTATTAGACTTATTAAGCTAATAGTTATTATTCGATTTATGTAAGAAATTTTCCAAAGCTTTTCCTTACGATTAAGATACCTTCTTGGCCATAAACAAAAACAACTAAAACCGTGAATAATAACTAACTCCCACGATAAATAGAACTAAATCATAACTAACTCCTACAATTGTGGCATACAAAAGCCACTACTTCAATAACTTAACTTAGTAACATAAATTAAATAACTATGTTAATAATGAAATTAGATTTCAAACGTGGCCCATAGCACATATGTAATAACAACTTACACGATACAACGGAAAAAGTAACAAAGGAAATATAAACTTAAACAATAGATTTAATTAGCTAGGGAATCATTGTGCGGAATTTACTAATTTAATGATGTGACGTAGCTAAGCACGCTTAATATTAAGTTCTCGGGATGTCCCATCCATGGTTTTGAGATTAAGTAACAGTTGGTTTAGGAAAAATTTATCCAAATTTTTTTCTTTTCCCCATATATCATTTGCTAATTTGTAAATTTCAAGTGCATCAGAAGTGTTGGGAAGCGTTTTCGTGTTATTGGTTATATCTTTGTGTAATTTACGAAAATATCTTATCTTTCTATCTAATTGAATTACGGTACAATTAGTTTCCCGTGTTTTTTGCAAGTAAACAAGGAAAGAACCTATGTTCTTCTCGATATCAGCAACTTCTATGTTTTTCTTCTGAATAAAACGCTTTAGTCGACTCAGAATAAAAACATTGGTAGCAGCCGGTTTCATCGTTGTCGTCGTCTTCTTTTCCATATTCTTAATCGTCTTCTTTATCTTCTTCCCAGATAAATTGTTGGGGTTATCATCTTCAGAATTTGTGAAACTTTTCGTAGACGACGTCAATGACAAAACCGGCTGCTACCAATGTTTGTATTCTGAGTCGACTGATGCGTTTTATTCAGAGGAACAACATAGAAGTTGCTGATATCGAGAAGAACATAGGTTCTTTCCTTGTTTACCTTCAAAAAAAATGGGAAACTAATTGTATCATAATTGAAATAGACAGAAAAATAAGATATTTTCGTAAATTACACAAACATATTACCAATAACACCAAAACGCTTCGCAACACTTCTGATGCACTTGGAATTTACAAATGGGCAAATGATATATGGGTGAAAGAAAAATCTTTGGATAATTTTTTCCTAAACCAACTATTACTTAATCTCAAAACCATGGATGAGACATGCCGAGAACTTAATATTAAGCGTGCTGAGCTGCGTCGCATCACTAAATTAGTAAAGTCCGCACAATGATTCCCTAGTTGATTAAATCTATTGTTTAAGTTTATATTTCGATTGTTACTTTTTCCGGTGTATCGTGTAAGTTGCTATTACATATGTGTTATGAGCCACGTTTGGAATTTAATTTCATTATTAACATAGTTATTTAATTTATATTACTTATCTTTTGTTACTAAGTTAAGTCAGTGAAGTAGTGGCTTGTGTATGCCACAATTGTAGGAGTTAGTTATTATTTAGTTCTATTTATTAGACTTATTAAGCTAATAGTTATTATTCGAGTTTATGTAAGGAATTTTCCAAAGCTTTTCCTTACGATTAAGATACCTTCTTGGCCATAAACAAAAACAACTAAACCGTGAATAATAACTAACTCCCACAATAAATAGAACTAAATCATAACTAACTCCTACAATTGTGGCATACAAAAGCCACTACTTCAATAACTTAACTTAGTAACATAAATTAAATAACTATGTTAATAATGAAATTAGATTTCAAACGTGGCCCATAGCACATATGTAATAACAACTTACACGATACAACGGAAAAAGTAACAAAGGAAATATAAACTTAAACAATAGATTTAATTAGCTAGGGAATCATTGTGCGGAATTTACTAATTTAATGATGTGACGTAGCTAAGCACGCTTAATATTAAGTTCTCGGGATGTCCCATCCATGGTTTTGAGATTAAGTAACAGTTGGTTTAGGAAAAATTTATCCAAATTTTTTTCTTTTCCCCATATATCATTTGCTAATTTGTAAATTTCAAGTGCATCAGAAGTGTTGGGAAGCGTTTTCGTGTTATTGGTTATATCTTTGTGTAATTTACGAAAATATCTTATCTTTCTATCTAATTGAATTACGGTACAATTAGTTTCCCGTGTTTTTTGCAAGTAAACAAGGAAAGAACCTATGTTCTTCTCGATATCAGCAACTTCTATGTTTTTCTTCTGAATAAAACGCTTTAGTCGACTCAGAATAAAAACATTGGTAGCAGCCGGTTTCATCGTTGTCGTCGTCTTCTTTTCCATATTCTTAATCGTCTTCTTTATCTTCTTCCCAGATAAATTGTTGGGGTTATCATCTTCAGAATTTGTGAAACTTTTCGTAGACGACGTCAATGACAAAATCGGCTGCTACCAATGTTTGTATTCTGAGTCGACTGATGCGTTTTATTCAGAGGAACAACATAGAAGTTGCTGATATCGAGAAGAACATAGGTTCTTTCCTTGTTTACCTTCAAAAAAAATGGGAAACTAATTGTATCATAATTGAAATAGACAGAAAAATAAGATATTTTCGTAAATTACACAAACATATTACCAATAACACCAAAACGCTTCGCAACACTTCTGATGCACTTGGAATTTACAAATGGGCAAATGATATATGGGTGAAAGAAAAATCTTTGGATAATTTTTTCCTAAACCAACTATTACTTAATCTCAAAACCATGGATGAGACATGCCGAGAACTTAATATTAAGCGTGCTGAGCTGCGTCGCATCACTAAATTAGTAAAGTCCGCACAATGATTCCCTAGTTGATTAAATCTATTGTTTAAGTTTATATTTCGATTGTTACTTTTTCCGGTGTATCGTGTAAGTTGCTATTACATATGTGTTATGAGCCACGTTTGGAATTTAATTTCATTATTAACATAGTTATTTAATTTATATTACTTATCTTTTGTTACTAAGTTAAGTCAGTGAAGTAGTGGCTTGTGTATGCCACAATTGTAGGAGTTAGTTATTATTTAGTTCTATTTATTAGACTTATTAAGCTAATAGTTATTATTCGAGTTTATGTAAGGAATTTTCCAAAGCTTTTCCTTACGATTAAGATACCTTCTTGGCCATAAACAAAAACAACTAAACCGTGAATAATAACTAACTCCCACAATAAATAGAACTAAATCATAACTAACTCCTACAATTGTGGCATACAAAAGCCACTACTTCAATAACTTAACTTAGTAACATAAATTAAATAACTATGTTAATAATGAAATTAGATTTCAAACGTGGCCCATAGCACATATGTAATAACAACTTACACGATACAACGGAAAAAGTAACAAAGGAAATATAAACTTAAACAATAGATTTAATTAGCTAGGGAATCATTGTGCGGAATTTACTAATTTAATGATGTGACGTAGCTAAGCACGCTTAATATTAAGTTCTCGGGATGTCCCATCCATGGTTTTGAGATTAAGTAACAGTTGGTTTAGGAAAAATTTATCCAAATTTTTTTCTTTTCCCCATATATCATTTGCTAATTTGTAAATTTCAAGTGCATCAGAAGTGTTGGGAAGCGTTTTCGTGTTATTGGTTATATCTTTGTGTAATTTACGAAAATATCTTATCTTTCTATCTAATTGAATTACGGTACAATTAGTTTCCCGTGTTTTTTGCAAGTAAACAAGGAAAGAACCTATGTTCTTCTCGATATCAGCAACTTCTATGTTTTTCTTCTGAATAAAACGCTTTAGTCGACTCAGAATAAAAACATTGGTAGCAGTCGGTTTCATCGTTGTCGTCGTCTTCTTTTCCATATTCTTAATCGTCTTCTTTATCTTCTTCCCAGATAAATTGTTGGGGTTATCATCTTCAGAATTTGTGAAACTTTTCGTAGACGACGTCAATGACAAAATCGGCTGCTACCAATGTTTGTATTCTGAGTCGACTGATGCGTTTTATTCAGAGGAACAACATAGAAGTTGCTGATATCGAGAAGAACATAGGTTCTTTCCTTGTTTACCTTCAAAAAAAATGGGAAACTAATTGTATCATAATTGAAATAGACAGAAAAATAAGATATTTTCGTAAATTACACAAACATATTACCAATAACACCAAAACGCTTCGCAACACTTCTGATGCACTTGAAATTTACAAATGGGCAAATGATATATGGGTGAAAGAAAAATCTTTGGATAATTTTTTCCTTAACCAACTATTACTTAATCTCAAAACCATGGATGAGACATGCCGAGAACTTAATATTAAGCGTGCTGAGCTGCGTCGCATCACTAAATTAGTAAAGACCGCACAATGATTCCCTAGTTGATTAAATCTATTGTTTAAGTTTATATTTCGATTGTTACTTTTTCCGGTGTATCGTGTAAGTTGCTATTACATATGTGTTATGAGCCACGTTTGGAATTTAATTTCATTATTAACATAGTTATTTAATTTATATTACTTATCTTTTGTTACTAAGTTAAGTCAGTGAAGTAGTGGCTTGTGTATGCCACAATTGTAGGAGTTAGTTATTATTTAGTTCTATTTATTAGACTTATTAAGCTAATAGTTATTATTCGAGTTTATGTAAGGAATTTTCCAAAGCTTTTCCTTACGATTAAGATACCTTCTTGGCCATAAACAAAAACAACTAAACCGTGAATAATAACTAACTCCCACAATAAATAGAACTAAATCATAACCAACTCCTACAATTGTGGCATACAAAAGCCACTACTTCAATAACTTAACTTAGTAACATAAATTAAATAACTATGTTAATAATGAAATTAGATTTCAAACGTGGCCCATAGCACATATGTAATAACAACTTACACGATACAACGGAAAAAGTAACAAACGAAATATAAACTTAAACAATAGCTTTAATTAGCTAGGGAATCATTGTGCGGAATTTACTAATTTAATGATGTGACGTAGCTAAGCACGCTTAATATTAAGTTCTCGGGATGTCCCATCCATGGTTTTCAGATTAAGTAACAGTTGGTTTAGGAAAAATTTATCCAAAATTTTTTCTTTTCCCCATATATCATTTGCTAATTTGTAAATTTCAAGTGCATCAGAAGTGTTGGGAAGCGTTTTCGTGTTATTGGTTATATCTTTGTGTAATTTACGAAAATATCTTATCTTTCTATCTAATTGAATTACGGTACAATTAGTTTCCCGTGTTTTTTGCAAGTAAACAAGGAAAGAACCTATGTTCTTCTCGATATCAGCAACTTCTATGTTTTTCTTCTGAATAAAACGCTTTAGTCGACTCAGAATAAAAACATTGGTAGCAGCCGGTTTCATCGTTGTCGTCGTCTTCTTTTCCATATTCTTAATCGTCTTCTTTATCTTCTTCCCAGATAAATTGTTGGGGTTATCATCTTCAGAATTTGTGAAACTTTTCGTAGACGACGTCAATGACAAAACCGGCTGCTACCAATGTTTGTATTCTGAGTCGACTGATGCGTTTTATTCAGAGGAACAACATAGAAGTTGCTGATATCGAGAATAACATAGGTTCTTTCCTTGTTTACCTTCAAAAAAAATGGGAAACTAATTGTATCATAATTGAAATAGACAGAAAAATAAGATATTTTCGTAAATTACACAAACATACTACCAATAACACCAAAACGCTTCGCAACACTTCTGATGCACTTGGAATTTACAAATGGGCAAATGATATATGGGTGAAAGAAAAATCTTTGGATAATTTTTTCCTAAACCAACTATTACTTAATCTCAAAACCATGGATGAGACATGCCGAGAACTTAATATTAAGCGTGCTGAGCTGCGTCGCATCACTAAATTAGTAAAGTCCGCACAATGATTCCCTAGTTGATTAAATCTATTGTTTAAGTTTATATTTCGATTGTTACTTTTTCCGGTGTATCGTGTAAGTTGCTATTACATATGTGTTATGAGCCACGTTTGGAATTTAATTTCATTATTAACATAGTTATTTAATTTATATTACTTATCTTTTGTTACTAAGTTAAGTCAGTGAAGTAGTGGCTTGTGTATGCCACAATTGTAGGAGTTAGTTATTATTTAGTTCTATTTATTAGACTTATTAAGCTAATAGTTATTATTCGAGTTTATGTAAGGAATTTTCCAAAGCTTTTCCTTACGATTAAGATACCTTCTTGGCCATAAACAAAAACAACTAAACCGTGAATAATAACTAACTCCCACAATAAATAGAACTAAATCATAACTAACTCCTACAATTGTGGCATACAAAAGCCACTACTTCAATAACTTAACTTAGTAACATAAATTAAATGACTATGTTAATAATGAAATTAGATTTCAAACGTGGCCCATAGCACATATGTAATAACAACTTACACGATACAACGGAAAAAGTAACAAAGGAAATATAAACTTAAACAATAGATGTAATTAGCTAGGGAATCATTGTGCGGAATTTACTAATTTAATGATGTGACGTAGCTAAGCACGCTTAATATTAAGTTCTCGGGATGTCCCATCCATGGTTTTGAGATTAAGTAACAGTTGGTTTAGGAAAAATTTATCCAAATTTTTTTCTTTTCCCCATATATCATTTGCTAATTTGTAAATTTCAAGTGCATCAGAAGTGTTGGGAAGCGTTTTCGTGTTATTGGTTATATCTTTGTGTAATTTACGAAAATATCTTATCTTTCTATCTAATTGAATTACGGTACAATTAGTTTCCCGTGTTTTTTGCAAGTAAACAAGGAAAGAACCTATGTTCTTCTCGATATCAGCAACTTCTATGTTTTTCTTCTGAATAAAACGCTTTAGTCGACTCAGAATAAAAACATTGGTAGCAGTCGGTTTCATCGTTGTCGTCGTCTTCTTTTCAATATTCTTAATCGTCTTCTTTATCTTCTTCCCAGATAAATTGTTGGGGTTATCATCTTCAGAATTTGTGAAACTTTTCGTAGACGACGTCAATGACAAAATCGGCTGCTACCAATGTTTGTATTCTGAGTCGACTGATGCGTTTTATTCAGAGGAACAACATAGAAGTTGCTGATATCGAGAAGAACATAGGTTCTTTCCTTGTTTACCTTCAAAAAAAATGGGAAACTAATTGTATCATAATTGAAATAGACAGAAAAATAAGATATTTTCGTAAATTACACAAACATATTACCAATAACACCAAAACGCTTCGCAACACTTCTGATGCACTTGAAATTTACAAATGGGCAAATGATATATGGGTGAAAGAAAAATCTTTGGATAATTTTTTCCTAAACCAACTATTACTTAATCTCAAAACCATGGATGAGACATGCCGAGAACTTAATATTAAGCGTGCTGAGCTGCGTCGCATCACTAAATTAGTAAAGTCCGCACAATGATTCCCTAGTTGATTAAATCTATTGTTTAAGTTTATATTTCGATTGTTACTTTTTCCGGTGTATCGTGTAAGTTGCTATTACATATGTGTTATGAGCCACGTTTGGAATTTAATTTCATTATTAACATAGTTATTTAATTTATATTACTTATCTTTTGTTACTAAGTTAAGTCAGTGAAGTAGTGGCTTGTGTATGCCACAATTGTAGGAGTTAGTTTTTATTTAGTTCTATTTATTAGACTTATTAAGCTAATAGTTATTATTCGAGTTTATGTAAGGAATTTTCCAAAGCTTTTCATTACGATTAAGATACCTTCTTGGCCATAAACAAAAACAACTAAACCGTGAATAATAACTAACTCCCACAATAAATAGAACTAAATCATAACTAACTCCTACAATTGTGGCATACAAAAGCCACTACTTCAATAACTTAACTTAGTAACATAAATTAAATAACTATGTTAATAATGAAATTAGATTTCAAACGTGGCCCATAGCACATATGTAATAACAACTTACACGATACAACGGAAAAAGTAACAAACGAAATATAAACTTAAACAATAGATTTAATTAGCTAGGGAATCATTGTGCGGAATTTACTAATTTAATGATGTGACGTAGCTAAGCACGCTTAATATTAAGTTCTCGGGATGTCCCATCCATGGTTTTGAGATTAAGTAACAGTTGGTTTAGGAAAAATTTATCCAAATTTTTTTCTTTTCCCCATATATCATTTGCTAATTTGTAAATTTCAAGTGCATCAGAAGTGTTGGGAAGCGTTTTCGTGTTATTGGTTATATCTTTGTGTAATTTACGAAAATATCTTATCTTTCTATCTAATTGAATTACGGTACAATTAGTTTCCCGTGTTTTTTGCAAGTAAACAAGGAAAGAACCTATGTTCTTCTCGATATCAGCAACTTCTATGTTTTTCTTCTGAATAAAACGCTTTAGTCGACTCAGAATAAAAACATTGGTAGCAGCCGGTTTCATCGTTGTCGTCGTCTTCTTTTCCATATTCTTAATCGTCTTCTTTATCTTCTTCCCAGATAAATTGTTGGGGTTATCATCTTCAGAATTTGTGAAACTTTTCGTAGACGACGTCAATGACAAAACCGGCTGCTACCAATGTTTGTATTCTGAGTCGACTGATGCGTTTTATTCAGAGGAACAACATAGAAGTTGCTGATATCGAGAAGAACATAGGTTCTTTCCTTGTTTACCTTCAAAAAAAATGGGAAACTAATTGTATCATAATTGAAATAGACAGAAAAATAAGATATTTTCGTAAATTACACAAACATATTACCAATAACACCAAAACGCTTCGCAACACTTCTGATGCACTTGAAATTTACAAATGGGCAAATGATATATGGGTGAAAGAAAAATCTTTGGATAATTTTTTCCTAAACCAACTATTACTTAATCTCAAAACCATGGATGAGACATGCCGAGAACTTAATATTAAGCGTGCTGAGCTGCGTCGCATCACTAAATTAGTAAAGTCCGCACAATGATTCCCTAGTTGATTAAATCTATTGTTTAAGTTTATATTTCGATTGTTACTTTTTCCGGTGTATCGTGTAAGTTGCTATTACATATGTGTTATGAGCCACGTTTGGAATTTAACTTTATTATTAACATAGTTATTTAATTTATATTACTTATCTTTTGTTACTAAGTTAAGTCAGTGAAGTAGTGGCTTGTGTATGCCACAATTGTAGGAGTTAGTTATTATTTAGTTCTATTTATTAGACTTATTAAGCTAATAGTTATTATTCGAGTTTATGTAAGGAATTTTCCAAAGCTTTTCCTTACGATTAAGATACCTTCTTGGCCATAAACAAAAACAACTAAACCGTGAATAATAACTAACTCCCACAATAAATAGAACTAAATCATAACTAACTCCTACAATTGTGGCATACAAAAGCCACTACTTCAATAACTTAACTTAGTAACATAAATTAAATAACTATGTTAATAATGAAATTAGATTTCAAACGTGGCCCATAGCACATATGTAATAACAACTTACACGATACAACGGAAAAAGTAACAAAGGAAATATAAACTTAAACAATAGATTTAATTAGCTAGGGAATCATTGTGCGGAATTTACTAATTTCATGATGTGACGTAGCTAAGCACGCTTAATATTAAGTTCTCGGGATGTCCCATCCATGGTTTTGAGATTAAGTAACAGTTGGTTTAGGAAAAATTTATCCAAATTTTTTTCTTTTCCCCATATATCATTTGCTAATTTGTAAATTTCAAGTGCATCAGAAGTGTTGGGAAGCGTTTTCGTGTTATTGGTTATATCTTTGTGTAATTTACGAAAATATCTTATCTTTCTATCTAATTGAATTACGGTACAATTAGTTTCCCGTGTTTTTTGCAAGTAAACAAGGAAAGAACCTATGTTCTTCTCGATATCAGCAACTTCTATGTTTTTCTTCTGAATAAAACGCTTTAGTCGACTCAGAATAAAAACATTGGTAGCAGCCGGTTTCATCGTTGTCGTCGTCTTCTTTTCCATATTCTTAATCGTCTTCTTTATCTTCTTCCCAGATAAATTGTTGGGGTTATCATCTTCAGAATTTGTGAAACTTTTCGTAGACGACGTCAATGACAAAACCGGCTGCTACCAATGTTTGTATTCTGAGTCGACTGATGCGTTTTATTCAGAGGAACAACATAGAAGTTGCTGATATCGAGAAGAACATAGGTTCTTTCCTTGTTTACCTTCAAAAAAAATGGGAAACTAATTGTATCATAATTGAAATAGACAGAAAAATAAGATATTTTCGTAAATTACACAAACATATTACCAATAACACCAAAACGCTTCGCAACACTTCTGATGCACTTGAAATTTACAAATGGGCAAATGATATATGGGTGAAAGAAAAATCTTTGGATAATTTTTTCCTAAACCAACTATTACTTAATCTCAAAACCATGGATGAGACATGCCGAGAACTTAATATTAAGCGTGCTGAGCTGCGTCGCATCACTAAATTAGTAAAGTCCGCACAATGATTCCCTAGTTGATTAAATCTATTGTTTAAGTTTATATTTCGATTGTTACTTTTTCCGGTGTATCGTGTAAGTTGCTATTACATATGTGTTATGAGCCACGTTTGGAATTTAATTTCATTATTAACATAGTTATTTAATTTATATTACTTATCTTTTGTTACTAAGTTAAGTCAGTGAAGTAGTGGCTTGTGTATGCCACAATTGTAGGAGTTAGTTATTATTTAGTTCTATTTATTAGACTTATTAAGCTAATAGTTATTATTCGAGTTTATGTAAGGAATTTTCCAAAGCTTTTCCTTACGATTAAGATACCTTCTTGGCCATAAACAAAAACAACTAAACCGTGAATAATAACTAACTCCCACAATAAATAGAACTAAATCATAACTAACTCCTACAATTGTGGCATACAGAAGCCACTACTTCAATAACTTAACTTAGTAACATAAATTAAATAACTATGTTAATAATGAAATTAGATTTCAAACGTGGCCCATAGCACATATGTAATAACAACTTACACGATACAACGGAAAAAGTAACAAACGAAATATAAACTTAAACAATAGATTTAATTAGCTAGGGAATCATTGTGCGGAATTTACTAATTTAATGATGTGACGTAGCTAAGCACGCTTAATATTAAGTTCTCGGGATGTCCCATCCATGGTTTTCAGATTAAGTAACAGTTGGTTTAGGAAAAATTTATCCAAATTTTTTTCTTTTCCCCATATATCATTTGCTAATTTGTAAATTTCAAATGCATCAGAAGTGTTGGGAAGCGTTTTCGTGTTATTGGTTATATCTTTGTGTAATTTACGAAAATATCTTATCTTTCTATCTAATTGAATTACGCTACAATTAGTTTCCCGTGTTTTTTGCAAGTAAACAAGGAAAGAACCTATGTTCTTCTCGATATCAGCAACTTCTATGTTTTTCTTCTGAATAAAACGCTTTAGTCGACTCAGAATACAAACATTGGTAGCAGCCGGTTTCATCGTTGTCGTCGTCTTCTTTTCCATATTCTTAATCGTCTTCTTTATCTTCTTCCCAGATAAATTGTTGGGGTTATCATCTTCAGAATTTGTGAAACTTTTCGTAGACGACGTCAATGACAAAACCGGCTGCTACCAATGTTTGTATTCTGAGTCGACTGATGCGTTTTATTCAGAGGAACAACATAGAAGTTGCTGATATCGAGAAGAACATAGGTTCTTTCCTTGTTTACCTTCAAAAAAAATGGGAAACTAATTGTATCATAATTGAAATAGACAGAAAAATAAGATATTTTCGTAAATTACACAAACATATTACCAATAACACCAAAACGCTTCGCAACACTTCTGATGCACTTGAAATTTACAAATGGGCAAATGATATATGGGTGAAAGAAAAATCTTTGGATAATTTTTTCCTAAACCAACTATTACTTAATCTCAAAACCATGGATGAGACATGCCGAGAACTTAATATTAAGCGTGCTGAGCTGCGTCGCATCATTAAATTAGTAAAGTCCGCACAATGATTCCCTAGTTGATTAAATCTATTGTTTAAGTTTATATTTCGATTGTTACTTTTTCCGGTGTATCGTGTAAGTTGCTATTACATATGTGTTATGAGCCACGTTTGGAATTTAATTTCATTATTAACATAGTTATTTAATTTATATTACTTATCTTTTGTTACTAAGTTAAGTCAGTGAAGTAGTGGCTTGTGTATGCCACAATTGTAGGAGTTAGTTATTATTTAGTTCTATTTATTAGACTTATTAAGCTAATAGTTATTATTCGAGTTTATGTAAGGAATTTTCCAAAGCTTTTCCTTACGATTAAGATACCTTCTTGGCCATAAACAAAAACAACTAAACCGTGAATAATAACTAACTCCCACAATAAATAGAACTAAATCATAACTAACTCCTACAATTGTGGCATACAAAAGCCACTACTTCAATAACTTAACTTAGTAACATAAATTAAATGACTATGTTAATAATGAAATTAGATTTCAAACGTGGCCCATAGCACATATGTAATAACAACTTACACGATACAACGGAAAAAGTAACAAACGAAATATAATCTTAAACAATAGATTTAATTAGCTAGGGAATCATTGTGCGGAATTTACTAATTTAATGATGTGACGTAGCTAAGCACGCTTAATATTAAGTTCTCGGGATGTCTCATCCATGGTTTTGAGATTAAGTAACAGTTGGTTTAGGAAAAATTTATCCAAATTTTTTTCTTTTCCCCATATATCATTTGCTAATTTGTAAATTTCAAATGCATCAGAAGTGTTGGGAAGCGTTTTCGTGTTATTGGTTATATCTTTGTGTAATTTACGAAAATATCTTATCTTTCTATCTAATTGAATTACGCTACAATTAGTTTCCCGTGTTTTTTGCAAGTAAACAAGGAAAGAACCTATGTTCTTCTCGATATCAGCAACTTCTATGTTTTTCTTCTGAATAAAACGCTTTAGTCGACTCAGAATACAAACATTGGTAGCAGCCGGTTTCATCGTTGTCGTCGTCTTCTTTTCCATATTCTTAATCGTCTTCTTTATCTTCTTCCCAGATAAATTGTTGGGGTTATCATCTTCAGAATTTGTGAAACTTTTCGTAGACGACGTCAATGACAAAACCGGCTGCTACCAATGTTTGTATTCTGAGTCGACTGATGCGTTTTATTCAGAGGAACAACATAGAAGTTGCTGATATCGAGAAGAACATAGGTTCTTTCCTTGTTTACCTTCAAAAACAATGGGAAACTAATTGTATCATAATTCAAATAGACAGAAAAATAAGATATTTTCGTAAATTACACAAACATATTACCAATAACACCAAAACGCTTCGCAACACTTCTGATGCACTTGAAATTTACAAATGGGCAAATGATATATGGGTGAAAGAAAAATCTTTGGATAATTTTTTCCTAAACCAACTATTACTTAATCTCAAAACCATGGATGAGACATGCCGAGAACTTAATATTAAGCGTGCTGAGCTGCGTCGCATCATTAAATTAGTAAAGTCCGCACAATGATTCCCTAGTTGATTAAATCTATTGTTTAAGTTTATATTTCGATTGTTACTTTTTCCGGTGTATCGTGTAAGTTGCTATTACATATGTGTTATGAGCCACGTTTGGAATTTAATTTCATTATTAACATAGTTATTTAATTTATATTACTTATCTTTTGTTACTAAGTTAAGTCAGTGAAGTAGTGGCTTGTGTATGCCACAATTGTAGGAGTTAGTTATTATTTAGTTCTATTTATTAGACTTATTAAGCTAATAGTTATTATTCGAGTTTATGTAAGGAATTTTCCAAAGCTTTTCCTTACGATTAAGATACCTTCTTGGCCATAAACAAAAACAACTAAACCGTGAATAATAACTAACTCCCACAATAAATAGAACTAAATCATAACTAACTCCTACAATTGTGGCATACAAAAGCCACTACTTCAATAACTTAACTTAGTAACATAAATTAAATGACTATGTTAATAATGAAATTAGATTTCAAACGTGGCCCATAGCACATATGTAATAACAACTTACACGATACAACGGAAAAAGTAACAAACGAAATATAAACTTAAACAATAGATTTAATTAGCTAGGGAATCATTGTGCGGAATTTACTAATTTAATGATGTGACGTAGCTAAGCACGCTTAATATTAAGTTCTCGGGATGTCTCATCCATGGTTTTGAGATTAAGTAACAGTTGGTTTAGGAAAAATTTATCCAAATTTTTTTCTTTTCCCCATATATCATTTGCTAATTTGTAAATTTCAAATGCATCAGAAGTGTTGGGAAGCGTTTTCGTGTTATTGGTTATATCTTTGTGTAATTTACGAAAATATCTTATCTTTCTATCTAATTGAATTACGCTACAATTAGTTTCCCGTGTTTTTTGCAAGTAAACAAGGAAAGAACCTATGTTCTTCTCGATATCAGCAACTTCTATGTTTTTCTTCTGAATAAAACGCTTTAGTCGACTCAGAATACAAACATTGGTAGCAGCCGGTTTCATCGTTGTCGTCGTCTTCTTTTCCATATTCTTAATCGTCTTCTTTATCTTCTTCCCAGATAAATTGTTGGGGTTATCATCTTCAGAATTTGTGAAACTTTTCGTAGACGACGTCAATGACAAAACCGGGTTCTACCAATGTTTGTATTCTGAGTCGACTGATGCGTTTTATTCAGAGGAACAACATAGAAGTTGCTGATATCGAGAAGAACATAGGTTCTTTCCTTGTTTACCTTCAAAAAAAATGGGAAACTAATTGTATCATAATTCAAATAGACAGAAAAATAAGATATTTTCGTAAATTACACAAACATATTACCAATAACACCAAAACGCTTCGCAACACTTCTGATGCACTTGAAATTTACAAATGGGCAAATGATATATGGGTGAAAGAAAAATCTTTGGATAATTTTTTCCTAAACCAACTATTACTTAATCTCAAAACCATGGATGAGACATGCCGAGAACTTAATATTAAGCGTGCTGAGCTGCGTCGCATCACTAAATTAGTAAAGTCCGCACAATGATTCCCTAGTTGATTAAATCTATTGTTTAAGTTTATATTTCGATTGTTACTTTTTCCGGTGTATCGTGTAAGTTGCTATTACATATGTGTTATGAGCCACGTTTGGAATTTAATTTCATTATTAACATAGTTATTTAATTTATATTACTTATCTTTTGTTACTAAGTTAAGTCAGTGAAGTAGTGGCTTGTGTATGCCACAATTGTAGGAGTTAGTTATTATTTAGTTCTATTTATTAGACTTATTAAGCTAATAGTTATTATTCGAGTTTATGTAAGGAATTTTCCAAAGCTTTTCCTTACGATTAAGATACCTTCTTGGCCATAAACAAAAACAACTAAACCGTGAATAATAACTAACTCCCACAATAAATAGAACTAAATCATAACTAACTCCTACAATTGTGGCATACAAAAGCCACTACTTCAATAACTTAACTTAGTAACATAAATTAAATAACTATGTTAATAATGAAATTAGATTTCAAACGTGGCCCATAGCACATATGTAATAACAACTTACACGATACAACGGAAAAAGTAACAAACGAAATATAAACTTAAACAATAGATTTAATTAGCTAGGGAATCATTGTGCGGAATTTACTAATTTAATGATGTGACGTAGCGAAGCACGCTTAATATTAAGTTCTCGGGATGTCCCATCCATGGTTTTGAGATTAAGTAACAGTTGGTTTAGGAAAAATTTATCCAAATTTTTTTCTTTTCCCCATATATCATTTGCTAATTTGTAAATTTCAAATGCATCAGAAGTGTTGGGAAGCGTTTTCGTGTTATTGGTTATATCTTTGTGTAATTTACGAAAATATCTTATCTTTCTATCTAATTGAATTACGCTACAATTAGTTTCCCGTGTTTTTTGCAAGTAAACAAGGAAAGAACCTATGTTCTTCTCGATATCAGCAACTTCTATGTTTTTCTTCTGAATAAAACGCTTTAGTCGACTCAGAATACAAACATTGGTAGCAGCCGGTTTCATCGTTGTCGTCGTCTTCTTTTCCATATTCTTAATCGTCTTCTTTATCTTCTTCCCAGATAAATTGTTGGGGTTATCATCTTCAGAATTTGTGAAACTTTTCGTAGACGACGTCAATGACAAAACCGGCTGCTACCAATGTTTGTATTCTGAGTCGACTGATGCGTTTTATTCAGAGGAACAACATAGAAGTTGCTGATATCGAGAAGAACATAGGTTCTTTCCTTGTTTACCTTCAAAAAAAATGGGAAACTAATTGTATCATAATTGAAATAGACAGAAAAATAAGATATTTTCGTAAATTACACAAACATATTACCAATAACACCAAAACGCTTCGCAACACTTCTAATGCACTTGAAATTTACAAATGGGCAAATGATATATGGGTGAAAGAAAAATCTTTGGATAATTTTTTCCTAAACCAACTATTACTTAATCTCAAAACCATGGATGAGACATGCCGAGAACTTAATATTAAGCGTGCTGAGCTGCGTCGCATCATTAAATTAGTAAAGTCCGCACAATGATTCCCTAGTTGATTAAATCTATTGTTTAAGTTTATATTTCGATTGTTACTTTTTCCGGTGTATCGTGTAAGTTGCTATTACATATGTGTTATGAGCCACGTTTGGAATTTAATTTCATTATTAACATAGTTATTTAATTTATATTACTTATCTTTTGTTACTAAGTTAAGTCAGTGAAGTAGTGGCTTGTGTATGCCACAATTGTAGGAGTTAGTTATTATTTAGTTCTATTTATTAGACTTATTAAGCTAATAGTTATTATTCGAGTTTATGTAAGGAATTTTCCAAAGCTTTTCCTTACGATTAAGATACCTTCTTGGCCATAAACAAAAACAACTAAACCGTGAATAATAACTAACTCCCACAATAAATAGAACTAAATCATAACTAACTCCTACAATTGTGGCATACAAAAGCCACTACTTCAATAACTTAACTTAGTAACATAAATTAAATGACTATGTTAATAATGAAATTAGATTTCAAACG
Organism: Linaria vulgaris; assembly: GCA_948329865.1. Lineage (NCBI taxonomy): Eukaryota > Viridiplantae > Streptophyta > Magnoliopsida > Lamiales > Plantaginaceae > Linaria > Linaria vulgaris. Next base: position 1,396,103 of record OX415253.1, on the reverse strand, counting down.
TGGCCCATAGCACATATGTAATAACAACTTACACGATACAACGGAAAAAGTAACAAACGAAATATAAACTTAAACAATAGATTTAATTAGCTAGGGAATCATTGTGCGGAATTTACTAATTTAATGATGTGACGTAGCTAAGCACGCTTAATATTAAGTTCTCGGGATGTCCCATCCATGGTTTTGAGATTAAGTAACAGTTGGTTTAGGAAAAATTTATCCAAATTTTTTTCTTTTCCCCATATATCATTTGCTAATTTGTAAATTTCAAATGCATCAGAAGTGTTGGGAAGCGTTTTCGTGTTATTGGTTATATCTTTGTGTAATTTACGAAAATATCTTATCTTTCTATCTAATTGAATTACGCTACAATTAGTTTCCCGTGTTTTTTGCAAGTAAACAAGGAAAGAACCTATGTTCTTCTCGATATCAGCAACTTCTATGTTTTTCTTCTGAATAAAACGCTTTAGTCGACTCAGAATACAAACATTGGTAGCAGCCGGTTTCATCGTTGTCGTCGTCTTCTTTTCCATATTCTTAATCGTCTTCTTTATCTTCTTCCCAGATAAATTGTTGGGGTTATCATCTTCAGAATTTGTGAAACTTTTCGTAGACGACGTCAATGACAAAACCGGGTTCTACCAATGTTTGTATTCTGAGTCGACTGATGCGTTTTATTCAGAGGAACAACATAGAAGTTGCTGATATCGAGAAGAACATAGGTTCTTTCCTTGTTTACCTTCAAAAAAAATGGGAAACTAATTGTATCATAATTCAAATAGACAGAAAAATAAGATATTTTCGTAAATTACACAAACATATTACCAATAACACCAAAACGCTTCGCAACACTTCTGATGCACTTGAAATTTACAAATGGGCAAATGATATATGGGTGAAAGAAAAATCTTTGGATAATTTTTTCCTAAACCAACTATTACTGAATCTCAAAACCATGGATGAGACATGCCGAGAACTTAATATTAAGCGTGCTGAGCTGCGTCGCATCATTAAATTAGTAAAGTCCGCACAATGATTCCCTAGTTGATTAAATCTATTGTTTAAGTTTATATTTCGATTGTTACTTTTTCCGTTGTATCGTGTAAGTTGCTATTACATATGTGTTATGAGCCACGTTTGGAATTTAATTTCATTATTAACATAGTTATTTAATTTATATTACTTATCTTTTGTTACTAAGTTAAGTCAGTGAAGTAGTGGCTTGTGTATGCCACAATTGTAGGAGTTAGTTATTATTTAGTTCTATTTATTAGACTTATTAAGCTAATAGTTATTATTCGAGTTTATGTAAGAAATTTTCCAAAGCTTTTCCTTACGATTAAGATACCTTCTTGGCCATAAACAAAAACAACTAAAACCGTGAATAATAACTAACTCCCACGATAAATAGAACTAAATCATAACTAACTCCTACAATTGTGGCATACAAAAGCCACTACTTCAATAACTTAACTTAGTAACATAAATTAAATAACTATGTTAATAATGAAATTAGATTTCAAACGTGGCCCATAGCACATATGTAATAACAACTTACACGATACAACGGAAAAAGTAACAAAGGAAATATAAACTTAAACAATAGATTTAATTAGCTAGGGAATCATTGTGCGGAATTTACTAATTTAATGATGTGACGTAGCTAAGCACGCTTAATATTAAGTTCTCGGGATGTCCCATCCATGGTTTTGAGATTAAGTAACAGTTGGTTTAGGAAAAATTTATCCAAATTTTTTTCTTTTCCCCATATATCATTTGCTAATTTGTAAATTTCAAGTGCATCAGAAGTGTTGGGAAGCGTTTTCGTGTTATTGGTTATATCTTTGTGTAATTTACGAAAATATCTTATCTTTCTATCTAATTGAATTACGGTACAATTAGTTTCCCGTGTTTTTTGCAAGTAAACAAGGAAAGAACCTATGTTCTTCTCGATATCAGCAACTTCTATGTTTTTCTTCTGAATAAAACACTTTAGTCGACTCAGAATAAAAACATTGGTAGCAGCCGGTTTCATCGTTGTCGTCGTCTTCTTTTCCATATTCTTAATCGTCTTCTTTATCTTCTTCCCAGATAAATTGTTGGGGTTATCATCTTCAGAATTTGTGAAACTTTTCGTAGACGACGTCAATGACAAAACTGGCTGCTACCAATGTTTGTATTCTGAGTCGACTGATGCGTTTTATTCAGAGGAACAACATAGAAGTTGCTGATATCGAGAAGAACATAGGTTCTTTCCTTGTTTACCTTCAAAAAAAATGGGAAACTAATTGTATCATAATTCAAATAGACAGAAAAATAAGATATTTTCGTAAATTACACAAACATATTACCAATAACACCAAAACGCTTCCCAACACTTCTGATGCACTTGAAATTTACAAATGGGCAAATGATATATGGGTGAAAGAAAAATCTTTGGATAATTTTTTCCTAAACCAACTGTTACTTAATCTCAAAACCATGGATGAGACATGCCGAGAACTTAATATTAAGCGTGCTGAGCTGCGTCGCATCATTAAATTAGTAAAGTCCGCACAATGATTCCCTAGTTTATTAAATCTATTGTTTAAGTTTATATTTCGATTGTTACTTTTTCCGTTGTATCGTGTAAGTTGCTATTACATATGTGTTATGAGCCACGTTTGGAATTTAATTTCATTATTAACATAGTTATTTAATTTATATTACTTATCTTTTGTTACTAAGTTAAGTCAGTGAAGTAGCGGCTTGTGTATGCCACAATTGTAGGAGTTAGTTATTATTTAGTTCTATTTATTAGACTTATTAAGCTAATAGTTATTATTCGAGTTTATGTAAGAAATTTTCCAAAGCTTTTCCTTACGATTAAGATACCTTCTTGGCCATAAACAAAAACAACTAAAACCGTGAATAATAACTAACTCCCACGATAAATAGAACTAAATCATAACTAACTCCTACAATTGTGGCATACAAAAGCCACTACTTCAATAACTTAACTTAGTAACATAAATTAAATAACTATGTTAATAATGAAATTAGATTTCAAACGTGGCCCATAGCACATATGTAATAACAACTTACACGATACAACGGAAAAAGTAACAAAGGAAATATAAACTTAAACAATAGATTTAATTAGCTAGGGAATCATTGTGCGGAATTTACTAATTTAATGATGTGACGTAGCTAAGCACGCTTAATATTAAGTTCTCGGGATGTCCCATCCATGGTTTTGAGATTAAGTAACAGTTGGTTTAGGAAAAATTTATCCAAATTTTTTTCTTTTCCCCATATATCATTTGCTAATTTGTAAATTTCAAGTGCATCAGAAGTGTTGGGAAGCGTTTTCGTGTTATTGGTTATATCTTTGTGTAATTTACGAAAATATCTTATCTTTCTATCTAATTGAATTACGGTACAATTAGTTTCCCGTGTTTTTTGCAAGTAAACAAGGAAAGAACCTATGTTCTTCTCGATATCAGCAACTTCTATGTTTTTCTTCTGAATAAAACACTTTAGTCGACTCAGAATAAAAACATTGGTAGCAGCCGGTTTCATCGTTGTCGTCGTCTTCTTTTCCATATTCTTAATCGTCTTCTTTATCTTCTTCCCAGATAAATTGTTGGGGTTATCATCTTCAGAATTTGTGAAACTTTTCGTAGACGACGTCAATGACAAAACTGGCTGCTACCAATGTTTGTATTCTGAGTCGACTGATGCGTTTTATTCAGAGGAACAACATAGAAGTTGCTGATATCGAGAAGAACATAGGTTCTTTCCTTGTTTACCTTCAAAAAAAATGGGAAACTAATTGTATCATAATTCAAATAGACAGAAAAATAAGATATTTTCGTAAATTACACAAACATATTACCAATAACACCAAAACGCTTCCCAACACTTCTGATGCACTTGAAATTTACAAATGGGCAAATGATATATGGGTGAAAGAAAAATCTTTGGATAATTTTTTCCTAAACCAACTGTTACTTAATCTCAAAACCATGGATGAGACATGCCGAGAACTTAATATTAAGCGTGCTGAGCTGCGTCGCATCATTAAATTAGTAAAGTCCGCACAATGATTCCCTAGTTTATTAAATCTATTGTTTAAGTTTATATTTCGATTGTTACTTTTTCCGTTGTATCGTGTAAGTTGCTATTACATATGTGTTATGAGCCACGTTTGGAATTTAATTTCATTATTAACATAGTTATTTAATTTATATTACTTATCTTTTGTTACTAAGTTAAGTCAGTGAAGTAGCGGCTTGTGTATGCCACAATTGTAGGAGTTAGTTATTATTTAGTTCTATTTATTAGACTTATTAAGCTAATAGTTATTATTCGAGTTTATGTAAGAAATTTTCCAAAGCTTTTCCTTACGATTAAGATACCTTCTTGGCCATAAACAAAAACAACTAAAACCGTGAATAATAACTAACTCCCACGATAAATAGAACTAAATCATAACTAACTCCTACAATTGTGGCATACAAAAGCCACTACTTCAATAACTTAACTTAGTAACATAAATTAAATAACTATGTTAATAATGAAATTAGATTTCAAACGTGGCCCATAGCACATATGTAATAACAACTTACACGATACAACGGAAAAAGTAACAAAGGAAATATAAACTTAAACAATAGATTTAATTAGCTAGGGAATCATTGTGCGGAATTTACTAATTTAATGATGTGACGTAGCTAAGCACGCTTAATATTAAGTTCTCGGGATGTCCCATCCATGGTAAGTAACAGTTGGTTTAGGAAAAATTTATCCAAATTTTTTTCTTTTCCCCATATATCATTTGCTAATTTGTAAATTTCAAGTGCATCAGAAGTGTTGGGAAGCGTTTTCGTGTTATTGGTTATATCTTTGTGTAATTTACGAAAATATCTTATCTTTCTATCTAATTGAATTACGGTACAATTAGTTTCCCGTGTTTTTTGCAAGTAAACAAGGAAAGAACCTATGTTCTTCTCGATATCAGCAACTTCTATGTTTTTCTTCTGAATAAAACACTTTAGTCGACTCAGAATAAAAACATTGGTAGCAGCCGGTTTCATCGTTGTCGTCGTCTTCTTTTCCATATTCTTAATCGTCTTCTTTATCTTCTTCCCAGATAAATTGTTGGGGTTATCATCTTCAGAATTTGTGAAACCTTTCGTAGACGACGTCAATGACAAAATCGGCTGCTACCAATGTTTGTATTCTTAGTGGACTGATGCATTTTATTCAGAGGAACAACATAGAAGTTGCTGATATCGAGAAGAACATAGGTTCTTTCCTTGTTTACCTTCAAAAAAAAAATGGGAAACTAATTGTATCATAATTGAAATAGACAGAAAATAAGATATTTTCGTAAATTACACAAAAATATTACCAATAACACCAAAACGCTTCCCAACGCTTCTGATGCACATGAAATTTACAAATTGGCAAATGATATATGGGTGAAAGAAAAATCTTTGGATATTTTTTTCCTAAACCAACTGTTACTTAATCTCAAAACCATGGATGAGACATGCCGAGAACTTAATATTAAGCGTGCTGAGCTGCGTCGCATCATTAAATTAGTAAAGTCCGCACAATGATTCCCTAGTTTATTAAATCTATTGTTTAAGTTTATATTTCGATTGTTACTTTTTCCGTTGTATCGTGTAAGTTGCTATTACATATGTGTTATGAGCCACGTTTGGAATTTAATTTCATTATTAACATAGTTATTTAATTTATATTACTTATCTTTTGTTACTAAGTTAAGTCAGTGAAGTAGCGGCTTGTGTATGCCACAATTGTAGGAGTTAGTTATTATTTAGTTCTATTTATTAGACTTATTAAGCTAATAGTTATTATTCGAGTTTATGTAAGAAATTTTCCAAAGCTTTTCCTTACGATTAAGATACCTTCTTGGCCATAAACAAAAACAACTAAAACCGTGAATAATAACTAACTCCCACGATAAATAGAACTAAATCATAACTAACTCCTACAATTGTGGCATACAAAAGCCACTACTTCAATAACTTAACTTAGTAACATAAATTAAATAACTATGTTAATAATGAAATTAGATTTCAAACGTGGCCCATAGCACATATGTAATAACAACTTACACGATACAACGGAAAAAGTAACAAAGGAAATATAAACTTAAACAATAGATTTAATTAGCTAGGGAATCATTGTGCGGAATTTACTAATTTAATGATGTGACGTAGCTAAGCACGCTTAATATTAAGTTCTCGGGATGTCCCATCCATGGTAAGTAACAGTTGGTTTAGGAAAAATTTATCCAAATTTTTTTCTTTTCCCCATATATCATTTGCTAATTTGTAAATTTCAAGTGCATCAGAAGTGTTGGGAAGCGTTTTCGTGTTATTGGTTATATCTTTGTGTAATTTACGAAAATATCTTATCTTTCTATCTAATTGAATTACGGTACAATTAGTTTCCCGTGTTTTTTGCAAGTAAACAAGGAAAGAACCTATGTTCTTCTCGATATCAGCAACTTCTATGTTTTTCTTCTGAATAAAACACTTTAGTCGACTCAGAATAAAAACATTGGTAGCAGCCGGTTTCATCGTTGTCGTCGTCTTCTTTTCCATATTCTTAATCGTCTTCTTTATCTTCTTCCCAGATAAATTGTTGGGGTTATCATCTTCAGAATTTGTGAAACCTTTCGTAGACGACGTCAATGACAAAATCGGCTGCTACCAATGTTTGTATTCTTAGTGGACTGATGCATTTTATTCAGAGGAACAACATAGAAGTTGCTGATATCGAGAAGAACATAGGTTCTTTCCTTGTTTACCTTCAAAAAAAAAATGGGAAACTAATTGTATCATAATTGAAATAGACAGAAAATAAGATATTTTCGTAAATTACACAAAAATATTACCAATAACACCAAAACGCTTCCCAACGCTTCTGATGCACATGAAATTTACAAATTGGCAAATGATATATGGGTGAAAGAAAAATCTTTGGATATTTTTTTCCTAAACCAACTGTTACTTAATCTCAAAACCATGGATGAGACATGCCGAGAACTTAATATTAAGCGTGCTGAGCTGCGTCGCATCATTAAATTAGTAAAGTCCGCACAATGATTCCCTAGTTTATTAAATCTATTGTTTAAGTTTATATTTCGATTGTTACTTTTTCCGTTGTATCGTGTAAGTTGCTATTACATATGTGTTATGAGCCACGTTTGGAATTTAATTTCATTATTAACATAGTTATTTAATTTATATTACTTATCTTTTGTTACTAAGTTAAGTCAGTGAAGTAGTGGCTTGTGTATGCCACAATTGTAGGAGTTAGTTATTATTTAGTTCTATTTATTAGACTTATTAAGCTAATAGTTATTATTCGAGTTTATGTAAGAAATTTTCCAAAGCTTTTCCTTACGATTAAGATACCTTCTTGGCCATAAACAAAAACAACTAAAACCGTGAATAATAACTAACTCCCACGATAAATAGAACTAAATCATAACTAACTCCTACAATTGTGGCATACAAAAGCCACTACTTCAATAACTTAACTTAGTAACATAAATTAAATAACTATGTTAATAATGAAATTAGATTTCAAACGTGGCCCATAGCACATATGTAATAACAACTTACACGATACAACGGAAAAAGTAACAAAGGAAATATAAACTTAAACAATAGATTTAATTAGCTAGGGAATCATTGTGCGGAATTTACTAATTTAATGATGTGACGTAGCTAAGCACGCTTAATATTAAGTTCTCGGGATGTCCCATCCATGGTTTTGAGATTAAGTAACAGTTGGTTTAGGAAAAATTTATCCAAATTTTTTTCTTTTCCCCATATATCATTTGCTAATTTGTAAATTTCAAGTGCATCAGAAGTGTTGGGAAGCGTTTTCGTGTTATTGGTTATATCTTTGTGTAATTTACGAAAATATCTTATCTTTCTATCTAATTGAATTACGGTACAATTAGTTTCCCGTGTTTTTTGCAAGTAAACAAGGAAAGAACCTATGTTCTTCTCGATATCAGCAACTTCTATGTTTTTCTTCTGAATAAAACACTTTAGTCGACTCAGAATAAAAACATTGGTAGCAGCCGGTTTCATCGTTGTCGTCGTCTTCTTTTCCATATTCTTAATCGTCTTCTTTATCTTCTTCCCAGATAAATTGTTGGGGTTATCATCTTCAGAATTTGTGAAACCTTTCGTAGACGACGTCAATGACAAAATCGGTTGCTACCAATGTTTGTATTCTTAGTGGACTGATGCATTTTATTCAGAGGAACAACATAGAAGTTGCTGATATCGAGAAGAACATAGGTTCTTTCCTTGTTTACCTTCAAAAAAAAAATGGGAAACTAATTGTATCATAATTGAAATAGACAGAAAATAAGATATTTTCGTAAATTACACAAAAATATTACCAATAACACCAAAACGCTTCCCAACGCTTCTGATGCACATGAAATTTACAAATTGGCAAATGATATATGGGTGAAAGAAAAATCTTTGGATATTTTTTTCCTAAACCAACTGTTACTTAATCTCAAAACCATGGATGAGACATGCCGAGAACTTAATATTAAGCGTGCTGAGCTGCGTCGCATCATTAAATTAGTAAAGTCCGCACAATGATTCCCTAGTTGATTAAATCTATTGTTTAAGTTTATATTTCGATTGTTACTTTTTACGTTGTATCGTGTAAGTTGCTATTACATATGTGTTATGAGCCACGTTTGGAATTTAATTTCATTATTAACATAGTTATTTAATTTATATTACTTATCTTTTGTTACTAAGTTAAGTCAGTGAAGTAGTGGCTTGTGTATGCCACAATTGTAGGAGTTAGTTATTATTTAGTTCTATTTATTAGACTTATTAAGCTAATAGTTATTATTCGAGTTTATGTAAGGAATTTTCCAAAGCTTTTCCTTACGATTAAGATACTTTCTTGGCCATAAACAAAAACAACTAAAACCGTGAATAATAACTAACTCCCACAATAAATAGAACTAAATCATAACTAACTTCTACAATTGTGGCATACAAAAGCCACTACTTCAATAACTTAACTTAGTAACATAAATTAAATAACTATGTTAATAATGAAATTAGATTTCAAACGTGGCCCATAGCACATATGTAATAACAACTTACACGATACAACAGAAAAAGTAACAAATGAAATATAAACTTAAACAATAGATTTAACCAGCTAGGGAATCATTGTGTGGAATTTACTAATTTAATGATGTGACGTAGCTAAGCACGCTTAATATTAAGTTCTCGGGATGTCTCATTCATGGTTTTGAGATTAAGTAACAGTTGGTTTAGGAAAAATTTATCCAAAATTTTTTCTTTTCCCCATATATCATTTGCTAATTTGTAAATTTCAAGTGCATCAGAAGTGTTGGGAAGCGTTTTCGTGTTATTGGTTATATCTTTGTGTAATTCACGAAAATATCTTATCTTTCTATCTAATTGAATTACGCTACAATTAGTTTCCCGTGTTTTTTGCAAGTAAACAAGGAAAGAACCTATGTTCTTCTCGATATCAGCAACTTCTATGTTTTTCTTCTGAATAAAACCCTTTAGTCGACTCAGAATAAAAACATTGGTAGCAGCCGGTTTCATCGTTGTCGTCGTCTTCTTTTCCATATTCTTAATCGTCTTCTTTATCTTCTTCCCAGATAAATTGTTGGGGTTATCATCTTCAGAATTTGTGAAACTTTTCGTAGACGACGTCAATGACAAAATCGGCTGCTACCAATGTTTGTATTCTTCGTGGACTGATGCGTTTTATTCAGAGGAACAACATAGAAGTTGCTGATATCGAGAAGAACATAGGTTCTTTCCTTGTTTACCTTCAAAAAAAAATGGGAAACTAATTGTATCATAATTGAAATAGACAGAAAATAAGATATTTTCGTAAATTACACAAAAATATTACCAATAACACCAAAACGCTTCCCAACGCTTCTGATGCACATGAAATTTACAAATTGGCAAATGATATATGGGTGAAAGAAAAATCTTTGGATATTTTTTTCCTAAACCAACTGTTACTTAATCTCAAAACCATGGATGAGACATGCCGAGAACTTAATATTAAGCGTGCTGAGCTGCGTCGCATCATTAAATTAGTAAAGTCCGCACAATGATTCCCTAGTTGATTAAATCTATTGTTTAAGTTTATATTTCGATTGTTACTTTTTACGTTGTATCGTGTAAGTTGCTATTACATATGTGTTATGAGCCACGTTTGGAATTTAATTTCATTATTAACATAGTTATTTAATTTATATTACTTATCTTTTGTTACTAAGTTAAGTCAGTGAAGTAGTGGCTTGTGTATGCCACAATTGTAGGAGTTAGTTATTATTTAGTTCTATTTATTAGACTTATTAAGCTAATAGTTATTATTCGAGTTTATGTAAGGAATTTTCCAAAGCTTTTCCTTACGATTAAGATACTTTCTTGGCCATAAACAAAAACAACTAAAACCGTGAATAATAACTAACTCCCACAATAAATAGAACTAAATCATAACTAACTTCTACAATTGTGGCATACAAAAGCCACTACTTCAATAACTTAACTTAGTAACATAAATTAAATAACTATGTTAATAATGAAATTAGATTTCAAACGTGGCCCATAGCACATATGTAATAACAACTTACACGATACAACAGAAAAAGTAACAAATGAAATATAAACTTAAACAATAGATTTAACCAGCTAGGGAATCATTGTGTGGAATTTACTAATTTAATGATGTGACGTAGCTAAGCACGCTTAATATTAAGTTCTCGGGATGTCTCATTCATGGTTTTGAGATTAAGTAACAGTTGGTTTAGGAAAAATTTATCCAAAATTTTTTCTTTTCCCCATATATCATTTGCTAATTTGTAAATTTCAAGTGCATCAGAAGTATTGGGAAGCGTTTTCGTGTTATTGGTTATATCTTTGTGTAATTTACGAAAATATCTTATCTTTCTATCTAATTGAATTACGCTACAATTAGTTTCCCGTGTTTTTTGCAAGTAAACAAGGAAAGAACCTATGTTCTTCTCGATATCAGCAACTTCTATGTTTTTCTTCTGAATAAAACCCTTTAGTCGACTCAGAATAAAAACATTGGTAGCAGCCGGTTTCATCGTTGTCGTCGTCTTCTTTTCCATATTCTTAATCGTCTTCTTTATCTTCTTCCCAGATAAATTGTTGGGGTTATCATCTTCAGAATTTGTGAAACTTTTCGTAGACGACGTCAATGACAAAATCGGCTGCTACCAATGTTTGTATTCTTCGTGGACTGATGCGTTTTATTCAGAGGAACAACATAGAAGTTGCTGATATCGAGAAGAACATAGGTTCTTTCCTTGTTTACCTTCAAAAAAAAAATGGGAAACTAATTGTATCATAATTCAAATAGACAGAAAATAAGATATTTTCGTAAATTACACAAAAATATTACCAATAACACCAAAACGCTTCCCAACGCTTCTGATGCACATGAAATTTACAAATTGGCAAATGATATATGGGTGAAAGAAAAATCTTTGGATATTTTTTTCCTAAACCAACTGTTACTTAATCTCAAAACCATGGATGAGACATGCCGAGAACTTAATATTAAGCGTGCTGAGCTGCGTCGCATCATTAAATTAGTAAAGTCCGCACAATGATTCCCTAGTTGATTAAATCTATTGTTTAAGTTTATATTTCGATTGTTACTTTTTCCGTTGTATCGTGTAAGTTGCTATTACATATTTGTTATGAGCCACGTTTGGAATTTAATTTCATTATTAACATAGTTATTTAATTTATATTACTTATCTTTTGTTACTAAGTTAAGTCAGTGAAGTAGTGGCTTGTGTATGCCACAATTGTAGGAGTTAGATATTATTTAGTTCTATTTATTAGACTTATTAAGCTAATAGTTATTATTCGAGTTTATGTAAGGAATTTTCGAAAGCTTTTCCTTACGATTAAGATACTTTCTTGGCCATAAACAAAAACAACTAAAACCGTGAATAATAACTAACTCCCACAATAAATAGAACTAAATCATAACTAACTTCTACAATTGTGGCATACAAAAGCCACTACTTCAATAACTTAACTTAGTAACATAAATTAAATAACTATGTTAATAATGAAATTAGATTTCAAACGTGGCCCATAGCACATATGTAATAACAACTTACACGATACAACAGAAAAAGTAACAAATGAAATATAAACTTAAACAATAGATTTAACCAGCTAGGGAATCATTGTGTGGAATTTACTAATTTAATGATGTGACGTAGCTAAGCACGCTTAATATTAAGTTCTCGGGATGTCTCATTCATGGTTTTGAGATTAAGTAACAGTTGGTTTAGGAAAAATTTATCCAAAATTTTTTCTTTTCCCCATATATCATTTGCTAATTTGTAAATTTCAAGTGCATCAGAAGTATTGGGAAGCGTTTTCGTGTTATTGGTTATATCTTTGTGTAATTTACGAAAATATCTTATCTTTCTATCTAATTGAATTACGCTACAATTAGTTTCCCGTGTTTTTTGCAAGTAAACAAGGAAAGAACCTATGTTCTTCTCGATATCAGCAACTTCTATGTTTTTCTTCTGAATAAAACCCTTTAGTCGACTCAGAATAAAAACATTGGTAGCAGCCGGTTTCATCGTTGTCGTCGTCTTCTTTTCCATATTCTTAATCGTCTTCTTTATCTTCTTCCCAGATAAATTGTTGGGGTTATCATCTTCAGAATTTGTGAAACTTTTCGTAGACGACGTCAATGACAAAATCGGCTGCTACCAATGTTTGTATTCTTCGTGGACTGATGCGTTTTATTCAGAGGAACAACATAGAAGTTGCTGATATCGAGAAGAACATAGGTTCTTTCCTTGTTTACCTTCAAAAAAAAAATGGGAAACTAATTGTATCATAATTCAAATAGACAGAAAATAAGATATTTTCGTAAATTACACAAAAATATTACCAATAACACCAAAACGCTTCCCAACGCTTCTGATGCACATGAAATTTACAAATTGGCAAATGATATATGGGTGAAAGAAAAATCTTTGGATATTTTTTTCCTAAACCAACTGTTACTTAATCTCAAAACCATGGATGAGACATGCCGAGAACTTAATATTAAGCGTGCTGAGCTGCGTCGCATCATTAAATTAGTAAAGTCCGCACAATGATTCCCTAGTTGATTAAATCTATTGTTTAAGTTTATATTTCGATTGTTACTTTTTCCGTTGTATCGTGTAAGTTGCTATTACATATGTGTTATGAGCCACGTTTGGAATTTAATTTCATTATTAACATAGTTATTTAATTTATATTACTTATCTTTTGTTACTAAGTTAAGTCAGTGAAGTAGTGGCTTGTGTATGCCACAATTGTAGGAGTTAGTTATTATTTAGTTCTATTTATTAGACTTATTAAGCTAATAGTTATTATTCGAGTTTATGTAAGGAATTTTCGAAAGCTTTTCCTTACGATTAAGATACTTTCTTGGCCATAAACAAAAACAACTAAAACCGTGAATAATAACTAACTCCCACAATAAATAGAACTAAATCATAACTAACTTCTACAATTGTGGCATACAAAAGCCACTACTTCAATAACTTAACTTAGTAACACAAATTAAATAACTATGTTAATAATGAAATTAGATTTCAAACGTGGCCCATAGCACATATGTAATAACAACTTACACGATACAACGGAAAAAGTAACAAACGAAATATAAACTTAAACAATAGATTTAACCAGCTAGAGAATCATTGTGTGGAATTTACTAATTTAATGATGTGACGTAGCTAAGGACGCTTAATATTAAGTTCTCGGGATGTCTCATTCATGGTTTTGAGATTAAGTAACAGTTGGTTTAGGAAAAATTTATCCAAAATTTTTTCTTTTCCCCATATATCATTTGCTAATTTGTAAATTTCAAGTGCATCAGAAGTGTTGGGAAGCGTTTTCGTGTTATTGGTTATATCTTTGTGTAATTTACGAAAATATCTTATCTTTCTATCTAATTGAATTACGCTACAATTAGTTTCCTGTGTTTTTTGCAAGTAAACAAGGAAAGAACCTATGTTCTTCTCGATATCAGCAACTTCTATGTTTTTCTTCTGAATAAAACGCTTTAGTCGACTCATAATACAAACATTGGTAGCAGCCGGTTTCATCGTTGTCGTCGTCTTCTTTTCCATATTCTTAATCGTCTTCTTTATCTTCTTCCCAGATAAATTGTTGGGGTTATCATCTTCAGAATTTTTGAAACTTTTCGTAGACGACGTCAATGACAAAACTGGCTGCTACCAATGTTTGTATTCTGAGTCGACTGATGCGTTTTATTCAGAGGAACAACGTAGAAGTTGCTGATATCGAGAAGAACATAGGTTCTTTCCTTGTTTACCTTAAAAAAAAATGGGAAACTAATTGTATCATAATTCAAATAGACAGAAAAATAAGATATTTTCGTAAATTACACAAAAATATTACCAATAACACCAAAACGCTTCCCAACACTTCTGATGCACTTGAAATTTACAAATTGGCAAATGATATATGGGTGAAAGAAAAATCTTTGGATAATTTTTTCCTAAACCAACTGTTACTTAATCTCAAAACCATGGATGAGACATCCCGAGAACTTAATATTAAGCGTGCTGAGCTGCGTCGCATCATTAAATTAGTAAAGTCCGCACAATGATTCCCTAGTTGATTAAATCTATTGTTTAAGTTTATATTTCGATTGTTACTTTTTCCGTTGTATCGTGTAAGTTGCTATTACATATGTGTTATGAGCCACGTTTGGAATTTAATTTCATTATTAACATAGTTATTTAATTTATATTACTTATCTTTTGTTACTAAGTTAAGTCAGTGAAGTAGTGGCTTGTGTATGCCACAATTGTAGGAGTTAGTTATTATTTAGTTCTATTTATTAGACTTATTAAGCTAATAGTTATTATTCGAGTTTATGTAAGGAATTTTCCAAAGCTTTTCCTTACGATTAAGATACTTTCTTGGCCATAAACAAAAACAACTAAAACCGTGAATAATAACTAACTCCCACAATAAATAGAACTAAATCATAACTAACTTCTACAATTGTGGCATACAAAAGCCACTACTTCAATAACTTAACTTAGTAACATAAATTAAATAACTATGTTAATAATGAAATTAGATTTCAAACGTGGCCCATAGCACATATGTAATAACAACTTACACGATACAACGGAAAAAGTAACAAACGAAATATAAACTTAAACAATAGATTTAACCAGCTAGGGAATCATTGTGTGGAATTTACTAATTTAATGATGTGACGTAGCTAAGGACGCTTAATATTAAGTTCTCGGGATGTCTCATTCATGGTTTTGAGATTAAGTAACAGTTGGTTTAGGAAAAATTTATCCAAAATTTTTTCTTTTCCCCATATATCATTTGCTAATTTGTAAATTTCAAGTGCATCAGAAGTGTTGGGAAGCGTTTTCGTGTTATTGGTTATATCTTTGTGTAATTTACGAAAATATCTTATCTTTCTATCTAATTGAATTACGCTACAATTAGTTTCCCGTGTTTTTTGCAAGTAAACAAGGAAAGAACCTATGTTCTTCTCGATATCAGCAACTTCTATGTTTTTCTTCTGAATAAAACGCTTTAGTCGACTCAGAATACAAACATTGGTAGCAGCCGGTTTCATCGTTGTCGTCGTCTTCTTTTCCATATTCTTAATCGTCTTCTTTATCTTCTTCCCAGATAAATTGTTGGGGTTATCATCTTCAGAATTTATGAAACTTTTCGTAGACGACGTCAATGACAAAACTGGCTGCTACCAATGTTTGTATTCTGAGTCGACTGATGCGTTTTATTCAGAGGAACAACGTAGAAGTTGCTGATATCGAGAAGAACATAGGTTCTTTCCTTGTTTACCTTCAAAAAAAATGGGAAACTAATTGTATCATAATTCAAATAGACAGAAAAATAAGATATTTTCGTAAATTACACAAAAATATTACCAATAACACCAAAACGCTTCCCAACACTTCTGATGCACATGAAATTTACAAATTGGCAAATGATATATGGGTGAAAGAAAAATCTTTGGATAATTTTTTCCTAAACCAACTGTTACTTAATCTCAAAACCATGGATGAGACATCCCGAGAACTTAATATTAAGCGTGCTGAGCTGCGTCGCATCATTAAATTAATAAAGTCCGCACAATGATTCCCTAGTTGATTAAATCTATTGTTTAAGTTTATATTTCGATTGTTACTTTTTCCGTTGTATCGTGTAAGTTGCTATTACATATGTGTTATGAGCCACGTTTGGAATTTAATTTCTTTATTAACATAGTTATTTAATTTATATTACTTATCTTTTGTTACTAAGTTAAGTCAGTGAAGTAGTGGCTTGTGTATGCCACAATTGTAGGAGTTAGTTATTATTTAGTTCTATTTATTAGACTTATTAAGCTAATAGTTATTATTCGAGTTTATGTAAGGAATTTTCCAAAGCTTTTCCTTACGATTAAGATACTTTCTTGGCCATAAACAAAAACAACTAAAACCGTGAATAATAACTAACTCCCACAATAAATAGAACTAAATCATAACTAACTTCTACAATTGTGGCATACAAAAGCCACTACTTCAATAACTTAACTTAGTAACATAAATTAAATAACTATGTTAATAATGAAATTAGATTTCAAACGTGGCCCATAGCGTATATGTAATAACAACTTACACGATACAACGGAAAAAGTAACAAACGAAATATAAACTTAAACAATAGATTTAACCAGCTAGGGAATCATTGTGTGGAATTTACTAATTTAATGATGTGACGTAGCTAAGGACGCTTAATATTAAGTTCTCGGGATGTCTCATTCATGGTTTTGAGATTAAGTAACAGTTGGTTTAGGAAAAATTTATCCAAAATTTTTTCTTTTCCCCATATATCATTTGCTAATTTGTAAATTTCAAGTGCATCAGAAGTGTTGGGAAGCGTTTACGTGTTATTGGTTATATCTTTGTGTAATTTACGAAAATATCTTATCTTTCTATCTAATTGAATTACGCTACAATTAGTTTCCCGTGTTTTTTGCAAGTAAACAAGGAAAGAACCTATGTTCTTCTCGATATCAGCAACTTCTATGTTTTTCTTCTGAATAAAACCCTTTAGTCGACTCAGAATAAAAACATTGGTAGCAGCCGGTTTCATCGTTGTCGTCGTCTTCTTTTCCATATTCTTAATCGTCTTCTTTATCTTCTTCCCAGATAAATTGTTGGGGTTATCATCTTCAGAATTTGTGAAACTTTTCGTAGACGACGTCAATGACAAAATCGGCTGCTACCAATGTTTGTATTCTTCGTGGACTGATGCGTTTTATTCAGAGGAACAACATAGAAGTTGCTGATATCGAGAAGAACATAGGTTCTTTCCTTGTTTACCTTCAAAAAAAAAATGGGAAACTAATTGTATCATAATTCAAATAGACAGAAAATAAGATATTTTCGTAAATTACCCAAAAATATTACCAATAACACCAAAACGCTTCCCAACGCTTCTGATGCACATGAAATTTACAAATTGGCAAATGATATATGGGTGAAAGAAAAATCTTTGGATATTTTTTTCCTAAACCAACTGTTACTTAATCTCAAAACCATGGATGAGACATGCCGAGAACTTAATATTAAGCGTGCTGAGCTGCGTCGCATCATTAAATTAGTAAAGTCCGCACAATGATTCCCTAGTTGATTAAATCTATTGTTTAAGTTTATATTTCGATTGTTACTTTTTCCGTTGTATCGTGTAAGTTGCTATTACATATGTGTTATGAGCCACGTTTGGAATTTAATTTCATTATTAACATAGTTATTTAATTTATATTACTTATCTTTTGTTACTAAGTTAAGTCAGTGAAGTAGTGGCTTGTGTATGCCACAATTGTAGGAGTTAGTTATTATTTAGTTCTATTTATTAGACTTATTAAGCTAATAGTTATTATTCGAGTTTATGTAAGGAATTTTCGAAAGCTTTTCCTTACGATTAAGATACTTTCTTGGCCATAAACAAAAACAACTAAAACCGTGAATAATAACTAACTCCCACAATAAATAGAACTAAATCATAACTAACTTCTACAATTGTGGCATACAAAAGCCACTACTTCAATAACTTAACTTAGTAACACAAATTAAATAACTATGTTAATAATGAAATTAGATTTCAAACGTGGCCCATAGCACATATGTAATAACAACTTACACGATACAACGGAAAAAGTAACAAACGAAATATAAACTTAAACAATAGATTTAACCAGCTAGAGAATCATTGTGTGGAATTTACTAATTTAATGATGTGACGTAGCTAAGGACGCTTAATATTAAGTTCTCGGGATGTCTCATTCATGGTTTTGAGATTAAGTAACAGTTGGTTTAGGAAAAATTTATCCAAAATTTTTTCTTTTCCCCATATATCATTTGCTAATTTGTAAATTTCAAGTGCATCAGAAGTGTTGGGAAGCGTTTTCGTGTTATTGGTTATATCTTTGTGTAATTTACGAAAATATCTTATCTTTCTATCTAATTGAATTACGCTACAATTAGTTTCCTGTGTTTTTTGCAAGTAAACAAGGAAAGAACCTATGTTCTTCTCGATATCAGCAACTTCTATGTTTTTCTTCTGAATAAAACGCTTTAGTCGACTCAGAATACAAACATTGGTAGCAGCCGGTTTCATCGTTGTCGTCGTCTTCTTTTCCATATTCTTAATCGTCTTCTTTATCTTCTTCCCAGATAAATTGTTGGGGTTATCATCTTCAGAATTTTTGAAACTTTTCGTAGACGACGTCAATGACAAAACTGGCTGCTACCAATGTTTGTATTCTGAGTCGACTGATGCGTTTTATTCAGAGGAACAACGTAGAAGTTGCTGATATCGAGAAGAACATAGGTTCTTTCCTTGTTTACCTTCAAAAAAAATGGGAAACTAATTGTATCATAATTCAAATAGACAGAAAAATAAGATATTTTCGTAAATTACACAAAAATATTACCAATAACACCAAAACGCTTCCCAACACTTCTGATGCACTTGAAATTTACAAATTGGCAAATGATATATGGGTGAAAGAAAAATCTTTGGATAATTTTTTCCTAAACCAACTGTTACTTAATCTCAAAACCATGGATGAGACATCCCGAGAACTTAATATTAAGCGTGCTGAGCTGCGTCGCATCATTAAATTAGTAAAGTCCGCACAATGATTCCCTAGTTGATTAAATCTATTGTTTAAGTTTATATTTCGATTGTTACTTTTTCCGTTGTATCGTGTAAGTTGCTATTACATATGTGTTATGAGCCACGTTTGGAATTTAATTTCTTTATTAACATAGTTATTTAATTTATATTACTTATCTTTTGTTACTAAGTTAAGTCAGTGAAGTAGTGGCTTGTGTATGCCACAATTGTAGGAGTTAGTTATTATTTAGTTCTATTTATTAGACTTATTAAGCTAATAGTTATTATTCGAGTTTATGTAAGGAATTTTCCAAAGCTTTTCCTTACGATTAAGATACTTTCTTGGCCATAAACAAAAACAACTAAAACCGTGAATAATAACTAACTCCCACAATAAATAGAACTAAATCAAAACTAACTTCTACAATTGTGGCATACAAAAGCCACTACTTCAATAACTTAACTTAGTAACATAAATTAAATAACTATGTTAATAATGAAATTAGATTTCAAACGTGGCCCATAGCACATATGTAATAACAACTTACACGATACAACGGAAAAAGTAACAAACGAAATATAAACTTAAACAATAGATTTAACCAGCTAGGGAATCATTGTGTGGAATTTACTAATTTAATGATGTGACGTAGCTAAGGACGCTTAATATTAAGTTCTCGGGATGTCTCATTCATGGTTTTGAGATTAAGTAACAGTTGGTTTAGGAAAAATTTATCCAAAATTTTTTCTTTTCCCCATATATCATTTGCTAATTTGTAAATTTCAAGTGCATCAGAAGTGTTGGGAAGCGTTTTCGTGTTATTGGTTATATCTTTGTGTAATTTACGAAAATATCTTATCTTTCTATCTAATTGAATTACGCTACAATTAGTTTCCCGTGTTTTTTGCAAGTAAACAAGGAAAGAACCTATGTTCTTCTCGATATCAGCAACTTCTATGTTTTTCTTCTGAATAAAACGCTTTAGTCGACTCAGAATACAAACATTGGTAGCAGCCGGTTTCATCGTTGTCGTCGTCTTCTTTTCCATATTCTTAATCGTCTTCTTTATCTTCTTCCCAGATAAATTGTTGGGGTTATCATCTTCAGAATTTATGAAACTTTTCGTAGACGACGTCAATGACAAAACTGGCTGCTACCAATGTTTGTATTCTGAGTCGACTGATGCGTTTTATTCAGAGGAACAACGTAGAAGTTGCTGATATCGAGAAGAACATAGGTTCTTTCCTTGTTTACCTTCAAAAAAAATGGGAAACTAATTGTATCATAATTCAAATAGACAGAAAAATAAGATATTTTCGTAAATTACACAAAAATATTACCAATAACACCAAAACGCTTCCCAACACTTCTGATGCACATGAAATTTACAAATTGGCAAATGATATATGGGTGAAAGAAAAATCTTTGGATAATTTTTTCCTAAACCAACTGTTACTTAATCTCAAAACCATGGATGAGACATCCCGAGAACTTAATATTAAGCGTGCTGAGCTGCGTCGCATCATTAAATTAATAAAGTCCGCACAATGATTCCCTAGTTGATTAAATCTATTGTTTAAGTTTATATTTCGATTGTTACTTTTTCCGTTGTATCGTGTAAGTTGCTATTACATATGTGTTATGAGCCACGTTTGGAATTTAATTTCTTTATTAACATAGTTATTTAATTTATATTACTTATCTTTTGTTACTAAGTTAAGTCAGTGAAGTAGTGGCTTGTGTATGCCACAATTGTAGGAGTTAGTTATTATTTAGTTCTATTTATTAGACTTATTAAGCTAATAGTTATTATTCGAGTTTATGTAAGGAATTTTCCAAAGCTTTTCCTTACGATTAAGATACTTTCTTGGCCATAAACAAAAACAACTAAAACCGTGAATAATAACTAACTCCCACAATAAATAGAACTAAATCAAAACTAACTTCTACAATTGTGGCATACAAAAGCCACTACTTCAATAACTTAACTTAGTAACATAAATTAAATAACTATGTTAATAATGAAATTAGATTTCAAACGTGGCCCATAGCACATATGTAATAACAACTTACACGATACAACGGAAAAAGTAACAAACGAAATATAAACTTAAACAATAGATTTAACCAGCTAGGGAATCATTGTGTGGAATTTACTAATTTAATGATGTGACGTAGCTAAGGACGCTTAATATTAAGTTCTCGGGATGTCTCATTCATGGTTTTGAGATTAAGTAACAGTTGGTTTAGGAAAAATTTATCCAAAATTTTTTCTTTTCCCCATATATCATTTGCTAATTTGTAAATTTCAAGTGCATCAGAAGTGTTGGGAAGCGTTTACGTGTTATTGGTTATATCTTTGTGTAATTTACGAAAATATCTTATCTTTCTATCTAATTGAATTACGCTACAATTAGTTTCCCGTGTTTTTTGCAAGTAAACAAGGAAAGAACCTATGTTCTTCTCGATATCAGCAACTTCTATGTTTTTCTTCTGAATAAAACGCTTTAGTCGACTCAGAATACAAACATTGGTAGCAGCCGGTTTCATCGTTGTCGTCGTCTTCTTTTCCATATTCTTAATCGTCTTCTTTATCTTCTTCCCAGATAAATTGTTGGGGTTATCATCTTCAGAGTTTATGAAACTTTTCGTAGACGACGTCAATGACAAAACTGGCTGCTACCAATGTTTGTATTCTGAGTCGACTGATGCGTTTTATTCAGAGGAACAACATAGAAGTTGCTGATATCGAGAAGAACATAGGTTCTTTCCTTGTTTACCTTCAAAAAAAATGGGAAACTAATTGTATCATAATTCAAATAGACAGAAAAATAAGATATTTTCGTAAATTACACAAAAATATTACCAATAACACCAAAACGCTTCCCAACACTTCTGATGCACTTGAAATTTACAAATTGGCAATATGATATATGGGTGAAAGAAAAATCTTTGGATAATTTTTTCCTAAACCAACTGTTACTTAATCTCAAAACCATGGATGAGACATCCCGAGAACTTAATATTAAGCGTGCTGAGCTGCGTCGCATCATTAAATTAGTAAAGTCCGCACAATGATTCCCTAGTTGATTAAATCTATTGTTTAAGTTTATATTTCGATTGTTACTTTTTCCGTTGTATCGTGTAAGTTGCTATTACATATGTGTTATGAGCCACGTTTGGAATTTAATTTCATTATTAACATAGTTATTTAATTTATATTACTTATCTTTTGTTACTAAGTTAAGTCAGTGAAGTAGTGGCTTGTGTATGCCACAATTGTAGGAGTTAGTTATTATTTAGTTCTATTTATTAGACTTATTAAGCTAATAGTTATTATTCGAGTTTATGTAAGGAATTTTCCAAAGCTTTTCCTTACGATTAAGATACTTTCTTGGCCATAAACAAAAACAACTAAAACCGTGAATATTAACTAACTCCCACAATAAATAGAACTAAATCATAACTAACTCCTACAATTGTGGCATACAAAAGCCACTACTTCAATAACTTAACTTAGTAACATAAATTAAATAACTATGTTAATAATGAAATTAGATTTCAAACGAGGCCCATAGCACATATGTAATAACAACTTACATGATACAACGGAAAAAGTAACAAACGAAATATAAACTTAAACAATAGATTTAACCAGCTAGGGAATCATTGTGTGGAATTTACTAATTTAATGATGTGACGTAGCTAAGCACGCTTAATATTAAGTTCTCGGGATGTCTCATTCATGGTTTTGAGATTAAGTAACAGTTGGTTTAGGAAAAATTTATCCAAAATTTTTTCTTTTCCCCATATATCATTTGCTAATTTGTAAATTTCAAGTGCATCAGAAGTGTTGGGAAGCGTTTTCGTGTTATTGGTTATATCTTTGTGTAATTTACGAAAATATCTTATCTTTCTATCTAATTGAATTACGCTACAATTAGTTTCCCGTGTTTTTTGCAAGTAAACAAGGAAAGAACCTATGTTCTTCTCGATATCAGCAACTTCTATGTTTTTCTTCTGAATAAAACGCTTTAGTCGACTCAGAATACAAACATTGGTAGCAGCCGGTTTCATCGTTGTCGTCGTCTTCTTTTCCATATTCTTAATCGTCTTCTTTATCTTCTTCCCAGATAAATTGTTGGGGTTATGATCTTCAGAATTTATGAAACTTTTCGTAGACGACGTCAATGACAAAACTGGCTGCTACCAATGTTTGTATTCTGAGTCGACTGATGCGTTTTATTCAGAGGAACAACATAGAAGTTGCTGATATCGAGAAGAACATAGGTTCTTTCCTTGTTTACCTTCAAAAAAAATGGGAAACTAATTGTATCATAATTCAAATAGACAGAAAAATAAGATATTTTCGTAAATTACACAAAAATATTACCAATAACACCAAAACGCTTCCCAACACTTATGATGCACTTGAAATTTACAAATTGGCAAATGATATATGGGTGAAAGAAAAATCTTTGGATAATTTTTTCCTAAACCAACTGTTACTTAATCTCAAAACCATGGATGAGACATCCCGAGAACTTAATATTAAGCGTGCTGAGCTGCGTCGCATCATTAAATTAGTAAAGTCCGCACAATGATTCCCTAGTTGATTAAATCTATTGTTTAAGTTTATATTTCGATTGTTACTTTTTCCGTTGTATCGTGTAAGTTGCTATTACATATGTGTTATGAGCCACGTTTGGAATTTAATTTCATTATTAACATAGTTATTTAATTTATATTACTTATCTTTTGTTACTAAGTTAAGTCAGTGAAGTAGTGGCTTGTGTATGCCACAATTGTAGGAGTTAGTTATTATTTAGTTCTATTTATTAGACTTATTAAGCTAATAGTTATTATTCGAGTTTATGTAAGGAATTTTCCAAAGCTTTTCCATACGATTAAGATACCTTCTTGGCCATAAACAAAAACAACTAAACCGTGAATAATAACTAACTCCCACAATAAATAGAACTAAATCATAACTAACTCCTACAATTGTGGCATACAAAAGCCACTACTTCAATAACTTAACTTAGTAACATAAATTAAATAACTATGTTAATAATGAAATTAGATTTCAAACGTGGCCCATAGCACATATGTAATAACAACTTACACGATACAACGGAAAAAGTAACAAACGAAATATAAACTTAAACAATAGATTTAATTAGCTAGGGAATCATTGTGCGGAATTTACTAATTTAATGATGTGACGTAGCTAAGCACGCTTAATATTAAGTTCTCGGGATGTCTCATCCATGGTTTTGAGATTAAGTAACAGTTGGTTTAGGAAAAATTTATCCAAATTTTTTTCTTTTCCCCATATATCATTTGCTAATTTGTAAATTTCAAATGCATCAGAAGTGTTGGGAAGCGTTTTCGTTTTATTGGTTATATCTTTGTGTAATTTACGAAAATATCTTATCTTTCTATGTAATTGAATTACGCTACAATTAGTTTCCCGTGTTTTTTGCAAGTAAACAAGGAAAGAACCTATGTTCTTCTCGATATCAGCAACTTCTATGTTTTTCTTCTGAATAAAACGCTTTAGTCGACTCAGAATACAAACATTGGTAGCAGCCGGTTTCATCGTTGTCGTCGTCTTCTTTTCCATATTCTTAATCGTCTTCTTTATCTTCTTCCCAGATAAATTGTTGGGGTTATCATCTTCAGAATTTATGAAACTTTTCGTAGACGACGTCAATGACAAAACTGGCTGCTACCAATGTTTGTATTCTGAGTCGACTGATGCGTTTTATTCAGAGGAACAACATAGAAGTTGCTGATATCGAGAAGAACATATGTTCTTTCCTTGTTTACCTTCAAAAAAAATGGGAAACTAATTGTATCATAATTCAAATAGACAGAAAAATAAGATATTTTCGTAAATTACACAAAAATATTACCAATAACACCAAAACGCTTCCCAACACTTCTGATGCACTTGAAATTTACAAATTGGCAAATGATATATGGGTGAAAGAAAAATCTTTGGATAATTTTTTCCTAAACCAACTGTTACTTAATCTCAAAACCATGGATGAGACATGCCGAGAACTTAATATTAAGCGTGCTGAGCTGCGTCGCATCATTAAATTAGTAAAGTCCGCACAATGATTCCCTAGTTGATTAAATCTATTGTTTAAGTTTATATTTCGATTGTTACTTTTTCCGTTGTATCGTGTAAGTTGCTATTACATATGTGTTATGAGCCACGTTTGGAATTTAATTTCATTATTAACATAGTTATTTAATTTATATTACTTATCTTTTGTTACTAAGTTAAGTCAGTGAAGTAGTGGCTTGTGTATGCCACAATTGTAGGAGTTAGTTATTATTTAGTTCTATTTATTAGACTTATTAAGCTAATAGTTATTATTCGAGTTTATGTAAGGAATTTTCCAAAGCTTTTCCATACGATTAAGATACCTTCTTGGCCATAAACAAAAACAACTAAACCGTGAATAATAACTAACTCCCACAATAAATAGAACTAAATCATAACTAACTCCTACAATTGTGGCATACAAAAGCCACTACTTCAATAACTTAACTTAGTAACATAAATTAAATAACATGTTAATAATGAAATTAGATTTCAAACGTGGCCCATAGCACATATGTAATAACAACTTACACGATACAACGGAAAAAGTAACAAACGAAATATAAACTTAGACAATAGATTTAATTAGCTAGGGAATCATTGTGCGGAATTTACTAATTTAATGATGTGACGTAGCTAAGCACGCTTAATATTAAGTTCTCGGGATGTCTCATCCATGGTTTTGAGATTAAGTAACAGTTGGTTTAGGAAAAATTTATCCAATTTTTTTTCTTTTCCCCATATATCATTTGCTAATTTGTAAATTTCAAATGCATCAGAAGTGTTGGGAAGCGTTTTCGTGTTATTGGTTATATCTTTGTGTAATTTACGAAAATATCTTATCTTTCTATCTAATTGAATTACGCTACAATTAGTTTCCCGTGTTTTTTGCAAGTAAACAAGGAAAGAACCTATGTTCTTCTCGATATCAGCAACTTCTATGTTTTTCTTCTGAATAAAACGCTTTAGTCGACTCAGAATACAAACATTGGTAGCAGCCGGTTTCATCGTTGTCGTCGTCTTCTTTTCCATATTCTTAATCGTCTTCTTTATCTTCTTCCCAGATAAATTGTTGGGGTTATCATCTTCAGAATTTATGAAACTTTTCGTAGACGACGTCAATGACAAAACTGGCTGCTACCAATGTTTGTATTCTGAGTCGACTGATGCGTTTTATTCAGAGGAACAACATAGAAGTTGCTGATATCGAGAAGAACATATGTTCTTTCCTTGTTTACCTTCAAAAAAAATGGGAAACTAATTGTATCATAATTCAAATAGACAGAAAAATAAGATATTTTCGTAAATTACACAAAAATATTACCAATAACACCAAAACGCTTCCCAACACTTCTGATGCACTTGAAATTTACAAATTGGCAAATGATATATGGGTGAAAGAAAAATCTTTGGATAATTTTTTCCTAAACCAACTGTTACTTAATCTCAAAACCATGGATGAGACATGCCGAGAACTTAATATTAAGCGTGCTGAGCTGCGTCGCATCATTAAATTAGTAAAGTCCGCACAATGATTCCCTAGTTGATTAAATCTATTGTTTAAGTTTATATTTCGATTGTTACTTTTTCCGTTGTATCGTGTAAGTTGCTATTACATATGTGTTATGAGCCACGTTTGGAATTTAATTTCATTATTAACATAGTTATTTAATTTATATTACTTATCTTTTGTTACTAAGTTAAGTCAGTGAAGTAGTGGCTTGTGTATGCCACAATTGTAGAAGTTAGTTATTATTTAGTTCTATTTATTAGACTTATTAAGCTAATAGTTATTATTCGAGTTTATGTAAGGAATTTTCCAAAGCTTTTCCATACGATTAAGATACCTTCTTGGCCATAAACAAAAACAACTAAACCGTGAATAATAACTAACTCCCACAATAAATAGAACTAAATCATAACTAACTCCTACAATTGTGGCATACAAAAGCCACTACTTCAATAACTTAACTTAGTAACATAAATTAAATAACATGTTAATAATGAAATTAGATTTCAAACGTGGCCCATAGCACATATGTAATAACAACTTACACGATACAACGGAAAAAGTAACAAACGAAATATAAACTTAGACAATAGATTTAATTAGCTAGGGAATCATTGTGCGGAATTTACTAATTTAATGATGTGACGTAGCTAAGCACGCTTAATATTAAGTTCTCGGGATGTCTCATCCATGGTTTTGAGATTAAGTAACAGTTGGTTTAGGAAAAATTTATCCAATTTTTTTTCTTTTCCCCATATATCATTTGCTAATTTGTAAATTTCAAATGCATCAGAAGTGTTGGGAAGCGTTTTCGTGTTATTGGTTATATCTTTGTGTAATTTACGAAAATATCTTATCTTTCTATCTAATTGAATTACGCTACAATTAGTTTCCCGTGTTTTTTGCAAGTAAACAAGGAAAGAACCTATGTTCTTCTCGATATCAGCAACTTCTATGTTTTTCTTCTGAATAAAACGCTTTAGTCGACTCAGAATACAAACATTGGTAGCAGCCGGTTTCATCGTTGTCGTCGTCTTCTTTTCCATATTCTTAATCGTCTTCTTTATCTTCTTCCCAGATAAATTGTTGGGGTTATCATCTTCAGAATTTGTGAAACTTTTCGTAGACGACGTCAATGACAAAACCGGCTGCTACCAATGTTTGTATTCTGAGTCGACTGATGCGTTTTATTCAGAGGAACAACATAGAAGTTGCTGATATCGAGAAGAACATAGGTTATTTCCTTGTTTACCTTCAAAAAAAAAGGGAAACTAATTGTATCATAATTCAAATAGACAGAAAAATAAGATAATTTCGTAAATTACACAAAAATATTACCAATAACACCAAAACGCTTCCCAACACTTCTGATGCACTTGAAATTTACAAATGGGCAAATGATATATGGGTGAAAGAAAAATCTTTGGATAATTTTTTCCTAACCCAACTATTACTTAATCTCAAAACCATGGATGAGTCATGCCGAGAACTTAATATTAAGCGTGCTGAGCTGCGTCGCATCATTAAATTAGTAAAGTCCGCACAATGATTCTCTAGTTGATTAAATCTATTGTTTAAGTTTATATTTCGATTGTTACTTTTTCCGTTGTATCGTGTAAGTTGCTATTACATATGTGTTATGAGCCACGTTTGGAATTTAATTTCATTATTAACATAGTTATTTAATTTATATTACTTATCATAATTAGCTAGGGAATCATTGTGCGGAATTTACTAATTTAATGATGTGACGTAGCTAAGCACGCTTAATATTAAGTTCTCGGGATGTTTCATCCATGGTTTTGAGATTAAGTAACAGTTGGTTTAGGAAAAATTTATCCAATTTTTTTTCTTTTCCCCATATATCATTTGCTAATTTGTAAATTTCAAATGCATCAGAAGTGTTGGGAAGCGTTTTCGTGTTATTGGTTATATCTTTGTGTAATTTACGAAAATATCTTATCTTTCTATCTAATTGAATTACGCTACAATTAGTTTCCCGTGTTTTTTGCAAGTAAACAAGGAAAGAACCTATGTTCTTCTCGATATCAGCAACTTCTATGTTTTTCTTCTGAATAAAACGCTTTAGTCGACTCAGAATACAAACATTGGTAGCAGCCGGTTTCATCGTTGTCGTCGTCTTCTTTTCCATATTCTTAATCGTCTTCTTTATCTTCTTCCCAGATAAATTGTTGGGGTTATCATCTTCAGAATTTGTGAAACTTTTCGTAGACGACGTCAATGACAAAATCGGCTGCTACCAATGTTTGTATTCTTAGTGGACTGATGCGTTTTATTCAGAGGAACAACATAGAAGTTGCTGATATCGAGAAGAACATAGGTTCTTTCCTTGTTTACCTTCAAAAAAAAAGGTAAACTAATTGTATCATAATTCAAATAGACAGAAAAATAAGATATTTTCGTAAATTACACAAAAATATTACCAATAACACCAAAACGCTTCCCAACACTTCTG
Organism: Linaria vulgaris; assembly: GCA_948329865.1. Classification (NCBI taxonomy): domain Eukaryota; kingdom Viridiplantae; phylum Streptophyta; class Magnoliopsida; order Lamiales; family Plantaginaceae; genus Linaria; species Linaria vulgaris. The sequence goes on along the minus strand of OX415253.1, from coordinate 1,366,688 downwards.
ATGCACTTGAAATTTACAAATGGGCAAATGATATATGGGTGAAAGAAAAATCTTTGGATAATTTTTTCCTAACCCAACTATTACTTAATCTCAAAACCATGGATGAGTCATGCCGAGAACTTAATATTAAGCGTGCTGAGCTGCGTCGCATCATTAAATTAGTAAAGTCCGCACAATGATTCTCTAGTTGATTAAATCTATTGTTTAAGTTTATATTTCGATTGTTACTTTTTCCGTTGTATCGTGTAAGTTGCTATTACATATGTGTTATGAGCCACGTTTGGAATTTAATTTCATTATTAACATAGTTATTTAATTTATATTACTTATCTTTTGTTACTAAGTTAAGTCAGTGAAGTAGTGGCTTGTGTATGCCACAATTGTAGGAGTTAGTTATTATTTAGTTCTATTTATTAGACTTATTAAGCTAATAGTTATTATTCGAGTTTATGTAAGAAATTTTCCAAAGCTTTCCCTTACGATTAAGATACCTTCTTGGCCATAAACAAAAACAACTAAAACCGTGAATAATAACTAACTCCCACAATAAATAGAACTAAATCATAACTAACTCCTACAATTGTGGCATACAAAAGCCACTACTTCAATAACTTAACTTAGTAACATAAATTAAATAACTATGTTAATAATGAAATTAGATTTCAAACGTGGCCCATATCACATATGTAATAACAACTTACACGATACAACGGAAAAAGTAACAAATGAAATATAAACTTAAACAATAGATTTAATTAGCTAGGGAATCATTGTGCGGAATTTACTAATTTAATGATGTGACGTAGCTAAGCACGCTTAATATTAAGTTCTCGGGATGTTTCATCCATGGTTTTGAGATTAAGTAACAGTTGGTTTAGGAAAAATTTATCCAATTTTTTTTCTTTTCCCCATATATCATTTGCTAATTTGTAAATTTCAAATGCATCAGAAGTGTTGGGAAGCGTTTTCGTGTTATTGGTTATATCTTTGTGTAATTTACGAAAATATCTTATCTTTCTATCTAATTGAATTACGCTACAATTAGTTTCCCGTGTTTTTTGCAAGTAAACAAGGAAAGAACCTATGTTCTTCTCGATATCAGCAACTTCTATGTTTTTCTTCTGAATAAAACGCTTTAGTCGACTCAGAATACAAACATTGGTAGCAGCCGGTTTCATCGTTGTCGTCGTCTTCTTTTCCATATTCTTAATCGTCTTCTTTATCTTCTTCCCAGATAAATTGTTGGGGTTATCATCTTCAGAATTTGTGAAACTTTTCGTAGACGACGTCAATGACAAAATCGGCTGCTACCAATGTTTGTATTCTTAGTGGACTGATGCGTTTTATTCAGAGGAACAACATAGAAGTTGCTGATATCGAGAAGAACATAGGTTCTTTCCTTGTTTACCTTCAAAAAAAAAATGGGAAACTAATTGTATCATAATTGAAATAGACAGAAAATAAGATATTTTCGTAAATTACACAAAAATATTACCAATAACACCAAAACGCTTCCCAACGCTTCTGATGCACATGAAATTTACAAATTGGCAAATGATATATGGGTGAAAGAAAAATCTTTGGATATTTTTTTCCTAAACCAACTGTTACTTAATCTCAAAACCATGGATGAGACATGCCGAGAACTTAATATTAAGCGTGCTGAGCTGCGTCGCATCATTAAATTAGTAAAGTTCGCACAATGATTCCCTAGTTGATTAAATCTATTGTTTAAGTTTATATTTCGATTGTTACTTTTTCCGTTGTATCGTGTAAGTTGCTATTACATATGTGTTATGAGCCACGTTTGGAATTTAATTTCATTATTAACATAGTTATTTAATTTATATTACTTATCTTTTGTTACTAAGTTAAGTCAGTGAAGTAGTGGCTTGTGTATGCCACAATTGTAGGAGTTAGTTATTATTTAGTTCTATTTATTAGACTTATTAAGCTAATAGTTATTATTCGAGTTTATGTAAGATATTTTCCAAAGCTTTTCCTTACGATTAAGATACTTTCTTGGCCATAAACAAAAACAACTAAAACCGTGAATAATAACTAACTCCCACAATAAATAGAACTAAATCATAACTAACTCCTACAATTGTGGCATACAAAAGCCACTACTTCAATAACTTAACTTAGTAACATAAATTAAATAACTATGTTAATAATGAAATTAGATTTCAAACGTGGCCCATAGCACATATGTAATAACAACTTACACGATACAACGGAAAAAGTAACAAACGAAATATAAACTTAAACAGTAGATTTAACCAGCTAGGGAATCATTGTGTGGAATTTACTAATTTAATGATGTGACGTAGCTAAGCACGCTTAATATTAAGTTCTCGGGATGTCTCATTCATGGTTTTGAGATTAAGTAACAGTTGGTTTAGGAAAAATTTATCCAAAATTTTTTCTTTTCCCCATATATCATTTGCTAATTTGTAAATTTCAAGTGCATCAGAAGTGTTGGGAAGCGTTTTCGTGTTATTGGTTATATCTTTGTGTAATTTACGAAAATATCTTATCTTTCTATCTAATTGAATTACGCTACAATTAGTTTCCCGTGTTTTTTGCAAGTAAACAAGGAAAGAACATATGTTCTTCTCGATATCAGCAACTTCTATGTTTTTCTTCTGAATAAAACGCTTTAGTCGACTCAGAATACAAACATTGGTAGCAGCCGGTTTCATCGTTGTCGTCGTCTTCTTTTCCATATTCTTAATCGTCTTCTTTATCTTCTTCCCAGATAAATTGTTGGGGTTATCATTTTCAGAATTTATGAAACTTTTCGTAGACGACGTCAATGACAAAACTGGCTGCTACCAATGTTTGTATTCTGAGTCGACTGATGCGTTTTATTCAGAGAAACAACATAGAAGTTGCTGATATCGAGAAGAACATAGGTTCTTTCCTTGTTTACCTTCAAAAAAAATGGGAAACTAATTGTATCATAATTCAAATAGACAGAAAAATAAGATATTTTCGTAAATTACACAAAAATATTACCAATAACACCAAAACGCTTCCCAACACTTCTGATGCACTTGAAATTTACAAATTGGCAAATGATATATGGGTGAAAGAAAAATCTTTGGATAATTTTTTCCTAAACCAACTGTTACTTAATCTCAAAACCATGAATGAGACATGTCGAGACTTAATATTAAGAGTGCTGAGCTGCGTCGCATCATTAAATTAGTAAAGTCCGCACAATGATTCCCTAGTTGATTAAATCTATTGTTTAAGTTTATATTTCGATTGTTACTTTTTCCGTTGTATCGTGTAAGTTGCTATTACATATGTGTTATGAGCCACGTTTGGAATTTAATTTCATTATTAACATAGTTATTTAATTTATATTACTTATCTTTTGTTACTAAGTTAAGTCAGTGAAGTAGTGGCTTGTGTATGCCACAATTGTAGGAGTTAGTTATTATTTAGTTCTATTTATTAGACTTATTAAGCTAATAGTTATTATTCGAGTTTATGTAAGGAATTTTCCAAAGCTTTTCCTTACGATTAAGATACCTTCTTGGCCATAAACAAAAACAACTAAAACCGTGAATAATAACTAACTCCCACAATAAATAGAACTAAATCATAACTAACTCCTACAATTGTGGCATACAAAAGCCACTACTTCAATAACTTAACTTAGTAACATAAATTAAATAACTATGTTAATAATGAAATTAGATTTCAAACGTGGCCCATAGCACATATGTAATAACAACTTACACGATACAACGGAAAAAGTAACAAACGAAATATAACCTTAAACAATAGATTTAATCAGCTAGGGAATCATTGTGTGGAATTTACTAATTTAATGATGTGACGTAGCTAAGCACGCTTAATATTAAGTTCTCGGGATGTCTCATCCATGGTTTTGAGATTAAGTAACAGTTGGTTTAGGAAAAATTTATCCAAAATTTTTTCTTTTCCCCATATATCATTTGCTAATTTGTAAATTTCAAGTGCATCAGAAGTGTTGGGAAGTGTTTTCGTGTTATTGGTTATATCTTTGTGTAATTTACGAAAATATCTTATCTTTCTATCTAATTGAATTACGCTACAATTAGTTTCCCGTGTTTTTTGCAAGTAAACAAGGAAAGAACCTATGTTCTTCTCGATATCAGCAACTTCTATGTTTTTCTTCTGAATAAAACGCTTTAGTCGACTCAGAATACAAACATTGGTAGCAGTCGGTTTCATCGTTGTCGTCGTCTTCTTTTCCATATTCTTAATCGTCTTCTTTATCTTCTTCCCAGATAAATTGTTGGGGTTATCATCTTCAGAATTTGTGAAACTTTTCGTAGACGACGTCAATGACTAAACTGGCTGCTACCAATGTTTGTATTCTGAGTCGACTGATGCGTTTTATTCAGAGGAACAACATAGAAGTTGCTGATATCGAGAAGAACATAGGTTCTTTCCTTGTTTACCTTCAAAAAAAATGGGAAACTAATTGTATCATAATTCAAATAGACAGAAAAATAAGATATTTTCGTAAATTACACAAAAATATTACCAATAACACCAAAACGCTTCCCAACACTTCTGATGCACTTGAAATTTACAAATTGGCAAATGATATATGGGTGAAAGAAAAATCTTTGGATAATTTTTTCCTAAACCAACTGTTACTTAATCTCAAAACCATGGATGAGACATCCGGAGAACTTAATATTAAGCGTGCTGAGCTGCGTCGCATCATTAAATTAGTAAAGTCTGCACAATGATTCCCTAGTTGATTAAATCTATTGTTTAAGTTTATATTTCGATTGTTACTTTTTCCGTTGTATCGTGTAAGTTGCTATTACATATGTGTTATGAGCCACGTTTGGAATTTAATTTCATTATTAACATAGTTATTTTATTTATATTACTTATCTTTTGTTACTAAGTTAAGTCAGTGAAGTAGTGGCTTGTGTATGCCACAATTGTAGGAGTTAGTTATTATTTAGTTCTATTTATTAGACTTATTAAGCTAATAGTTATTATTCGAGTTTATGTAAGGAATTTTCCAAAGCTTTTCCTTACGATTAAGATACCTTCTTGGCCATAAACAAAAACAACTAAAACCGTGAATAATAACTAACTCCCACAATAAATAGAACTAAATCATAACTAACTCCTACAATTGTGGCATACAAAAGCCACTACTTCAATAACTTAACTTAGTAACATAAATTAAATAACTATGTTAATAATGAAATTAGATTTCAAACGTGGCCCATAGCACATATGTAATAACAACTTACACGATACAACGGAAAAAGTAACAAACGAAATATAAACTTAAACAATAGATTTAATCAGCTAGGGAATCATTGTGTGGAATTTACTAATTTAATGATGTGACGTAGCTAAGCACGCTTAATATTAAGTTCTCGGGATGTCTCATCCATGGTTTTGAGATTAAGTAACAGTTGGTTTAGGAAAAATTTATCCAAAATTTTTTCTTTTCCCCATATATCATTTGCTAATTTGTAAATTTCAAGTGCATCAGAAGTGTTGGGAAGCGTTTTCGTGTGATTGGTTATATCTTTGTGTAATTTACGAAAATATCTTATCTTTCTATCTAATTGAATTACGCTACAATTAGTTTCCCGTGTTTTTTGCAAGTAAACAAGGAAAGAACCTATGTTCTTCTCGATATCAGCAACTTCTATGTTTTTCTTCTGAATAAAACGCTTTAGTCGACTCAGAATACAAACATTGGTAGCAGTCGGTTTCATCGTTGTCGTCGTCTTCTTTTCCATATTCTTAATCGTCTTCTCTATCTTCTTCCCAGATAAATTGTTGGGGTTATCATCTTCAGAATTTGTGAAACTTTTCGTAGACGACGTCAATGACAAAACTGGCTGCTACCAATGTTTGTATTCTGAGTCGACTGATGCGTTTTATTCAGAGGAACAACATAGAAGTTGCTGATATCGAGAAGAACATAGGTTCTTTCCTTGTTTACCTTCAAAAAAAATGGGAAACTAATTGTATCATAATTCAAATAGACAGAAAAATAAGATATTTTCGTAAATTACACAAAAATATTACCAATAACACCAAAACGCTTCCCAACACTTCTGATGCACTTGAAATTTACAAATTGGCAAATGATATATGGGTGAAAGAAAAATCTTTGGATAATTTTTTCCTAAACGAACTGTTACTTAATCTCAAAACCATGGATGAGACATCCCGAGAACTTAATATTAAGCGTGCTGAGTTGCGTCGCATCATTAAATTAGTAAAGTCCGCACAATGATTCCCTAGTTGATTAAATCTATTGTTTAAGTTTATATTTCGATTGTTACTTTTTCCGTTGTATCGTGTAAGTTGCTATTACATATGTGTTATGAGCCACGTTTGGAATTTAATTTCATTATTAACATAGTTATTTAATTTATATTACTTATCTTTTGTTACTAAGTTAAGTCAGTGAAGTAGTGGCTTGTGTATGCCACAATTGTAGGAGTTAGTTATTATTTAGTTCTATTTATTAGACTTATTAAGCTAATAGTTATTATTCGAGTTTATGTAAGGAATTTTCCAAAGCTTTTCCTTACGATTAAGATACCTTCTTGGCAATAAACAAAAACAACTAAAACCGTGAATAATAACTAACTCCCACAATAAATAGAACTAAATCATAACTAACTCCTACAATTGTGGCATACAAAAGCCACTACTTCAATAACTTAACTTAGTAACATAAATTAAATAACTATGTTAATAATGAAATTAGATTTCAAACGTGGCCCATAGCACATATGTAATAACAACTTACACGATACAACGGAAAAAGTAACAAACGAAATATAAACTTAAACAATAGATTTAATCAGCTAGGGAATCATTGTGTGGAATTTACTAATTTAATGATGTGACGTAGCTAAGCACGCTTAATATTAAGTTCTCGGGATGTCTCATCCATGGTTTTGAGATTAAGTAACAGTTGGTTTAGGAAAAATTTATCCAAAATTTTTTCTTTTCCCCATATATCATTTGCTAATTTGTAAATTTCAAGTGCATCAGAAGTGTTGGGAAGCGTTTTCGTGTTATTGGTTATATCTTTGTGTAATTTACGAAAATATCTTATCTTTCTATCTAATTGAATTACGCTACAATTAGTTTCCCGTGTTTTTTGCAAGTAAACAAGGAAAGAACCTATGTTCTTCTCGATATCAGCAACTTCTATGTTTTTCTTCTGAATAAAACGCTTTAGTCGACTAAGAATACAAACATTGGTAGCAGCCGGTTTCATCGTTGTCGTCGTCTTCTTTTCCATATTCTTAATCGTCTTCTCTATCTTCTTCCCATATAAATTGTTGGGGTTATCATCTTCAGAATTTGTGAAACTTTTCGTAGACGACGTCAATGACAAAACTGGCTGCTACCAATGTTTGTATTCTGAGTCGACTGATGCATTTTATTCAGAGGAACAACATAGAAGTTGCTGATATCGAGAAGAACATAGGTTCTTTCCTTGTTTACCTTCAAAAAAAATGGGAAACTAATTGTATCATAATTCAAATAGACAGAAAAATAAGATATTTTCGTAAATTACACAAAAATATTACCAATAACACCAAAACGCTTCCCAACACTTCTGATGCACTTGAAATTTACAAATTGGCAAATGATATATGGGTGAAAGAAAAATCTTTGGATAATTTTTTCCTAAACCAACTGTTACTTAATCTCAAAACCATGGATGAGACATCCCGAGAACTTAATATTAAGCGTGCTGAGCTGCATCGCATCATTAAATTAGTAAAGTCCGCACATTGATTCCCTAGTTGATTAAATCTATTGTTTAAGTTTATATTTCGATTGTTACTTTTTCCGTTGTATCGTGTAAGTTGCTATTACATATGTGTTATGAGCCACGTTTGGAATTTAATTTCATTATTAACATAGTTATTTAATTTATATTACTTATCTTTTGTTACTAAGTTAAGTCAGTGAAGTAGTGGCTTGTGTATGCCGCAATTGTAGGAGTTAGTTATTATTTAGTTCTATTTATTAGACTTATTAAGCTAATAGTTATTATTCGAGTTTATGTAAGGAATTTTCCAAAGCTTTTCCTTACAATTAAGATACCTTCTTGGCCATAAACAAAAACAACTAAAACCGTGAATAATAACTAACTCCCACTATAAATAGAACTAAATCATAACTAACTCCTACAATTGTGGCATACAAAAGCCACTACTTCAATAACTTAACTTAGTAACATAAATTAAATAACTATGTTAATAATGAAATTAGATTTCAAACGTGGCCCATAGCACATATGTAATAACAACTTACACGATACAACGGAAAAAGTAACAAACGAAATATAAACTTAAACAATAGATTTAATCAGCTAGGGAATCATTGTGTGGAATTTACTAATTTAATGATGTGACGTAGCTAAGCACGCTTAATATTAAGTTCTAGGGATGTCTCATCCATGGTTTTGAGATTAAGTAACAGTTGGTTTAGGAAAAATTTATCCAAAATTTTTTCTTTTCCCCATATATCATTTGCTAATTTGTAAATTTCAAGTGCATCAGAAGTGTTGGGAAGCGTTTTCGTGTTATTGGTTATATCTTTGTGTAATTTACGAAAATATCTTATCTTTCTATCTAATTGAATTACGCTACAATTAGTTTCCCGTGTTTTTTGCAAGTAAACAAGGAAAGAACCTATGTTCTTCTCGATATCAGCAACTTCTATGTTTTTCTTCTGAATAAAACGCTTTAGTCGACTCAGAATACAAACATTGGTAGCAGCCGGTTTCATCGTTGTCGTCGTCTTCTTTTCCATATTCTTAATCGTCTTCTCTATCTTCTTCCCAGATAAATTGTTGGGGTTATCATCTTCAGAATTTGTGAAACTTTTCGTAGACGACGTCAATGACAAAACTGGCTGCTACCAATGTTTGTATTCTGAGTCGACTGATGCGTTTTATTCAGAGGAACAACATAGAAGTTGCTGATATCGAGAAGAACATAGGTTCTTTCCTTGTTTACCTTCAAAAAAAATGGGAAACTAATTGTATCATAATTCAAATAGACAGAAAAATAAGATATTTTCGTAAATTACACAAAAATATTACCAATAACACCAAAATGCTTCCCAACACTTCTGTTGCACTTGAAATTTACAAATTGGCAAATGATATATGGGTGAAAGAAAAATCTTTGGATAATTTTTTCCTAAACCAACTGTTACTTAATCTCAAAACCATGGATGAGACATCCCGAGAACTTAATATTAAGCGTGCTGAGCTGCGTCGCATCATTAAATTAGTAAAGTCCGCACAATGATTCCCTAGTTGATTAAATCTATTGTTTAAGTTTATATTTCGATTGTTACTTTTTCCGTTGTATCGTGTAAGTTGCTATTACATATGTGTTATGAGCCACGTTTGGATTTTAATTTCATTATTAACATAGTTATTTAATTTATATTACTTATCTTTTGTTACTAAGTTAAGTCAGTGAAGTAGTGGCTTGTGTATGCCACAATTGTAGGAGTTAGTTATTATTTAGTTCTATTTATTAGACTTATTAAGCTAATAGTTATTATTCGAGTTTATGTAAGGAATTTTCCAAAGCTTTTCCTTACGATTAAGATACCTTCTTGGCCATAAACAAAAACAACTAAAACCGTGAATAATAACTATCTCCCACAATAAATAGAACTAAATCATAACTAACTCCTACAATTGTGGCATACAAAAGCCGCTACTTCAATAACTTAACTTAGTAACATAAATTAAATAACTATGTTAATAATGAAATTAGATTTCAAACGTGGCCCATAGCACATATGTAATAACAACTTACACGATACAACGGAAAAAGTAACAAACGAAATATAAACTTAAACAATAGATTTAATCAGCTAGGGAATCATTGTGTGGAATTTACTAATTTAATGATGTGACGTAGCTAAGCACGCTTAATATTAAGTTCTCGGGATGTCTCATCCATGGTTTTGAGATTAAGTAACAGTTGGTTTAGGAAAAATTTATCCAAAATTTTTTCTTTTCCCCATATATCATTTGCTAATTTGTAAATTTCAAGTGCATCAGAAGTGTTGGGAAGCGTTTTCGTGTTATTGGTTATATCTTTGTGTAATTTACGAAAATATCTTATCTTTCTATCTAATTGAATTACGCTACAATTAGTTTCCCGTGTTTTTTGCAAGTAAACAAGGAAAGAACCTATGTTCTTCTCGATATCAGCAACTTCTATGTTTTTCTTCTGAATAAAACGCTTTAGTCGACTCAGAATACAAACATTGGTAGCAGTCGGTTTCATCGTTGTCGTCGTCTTCTTTTCCATATTCTTAATCGTCTTCTCTATCTTCTTCCCAGATAAATTGTTGGGGTTATCATCTTCAGAATTTGTGAAACTTTTCGTAGACGACGTCAATGACAAAACTGGCTGCTACCAATGTTTGTATTCTGAGTCGACTGATGCGTTTTATTCAGAGGAACAACATAGAAGTTGCTGATATCGAGAAGAACATAGGTTCTTTCCTTGTTTACCTTCAAAAAAAATGGGAAACTAATTGTATCATAATTCAAATAGACAGAAAAATAAGATATTTTCGTAAATTACACAAAAATATTACCAATAACACCAAAACGCTTCCCAACACTTCTGATGCACTTGAAATTTACAAATTGGCAAATGATATATGGGTGAAAGAAAAATCTTTGGATAATTTTTTCCTAAACGAACTGTTACTTAATCTCAAAACCATGGATGAGACATCCCGAGAACTTAATATTAAGCGTGCTGAGTTGCGTCGCATCATTAAATTAGTAAAGTCCGCACAATGATTCCCTAGTTGATTAAATCTATTGTTTAAGTTTATATTTCGATTGTTACTTTTTCCGTTGTATCGTGTAAGTTGCTATTACATATGTGTTATGAGCCACGTTTGGAATTTAATTTCATTATTAACATAGTTATTTAATTTATATTACTTATCTTTTGTTACTAAGTTAAGTCAGTGAAGTAGTGGCTTGTGTATGCCACAATTGTAGGAGTTAGTTATTATTTAGTTCTATTTATTAGACTTATTAAGCTAATAGTTATTATTCGAGTTTATGTAAGGAATTTTCCAAAGCTTTTCCTTACGATTAAGATACCTTCTTGGCCATAAACAAAAACAACTAAAACCGTGAATAATAACTAACTCCCACAATAAATAGAACTAAATCATAACTAACTCCTACAATTGTGGCATACAAAAGCCACTACTTCAATAACTTAACTTAGTAACATAAATTAAATAACTATGTTAATAATGAAATTAGATTTCAAACGTGGCCCATAGCACATATGTAATAACAACTTACACGATACAACGGAAAAAGTAACAAACGAAATATAAACTTAAACAATAGATTTAATCAGCTAGGGAATCATTGTGTGGAATTTACTAATTTAATGATGTGACGTAGCTAAGCACGCTTAATATTAAGTTCTCGGGATGTCTCATCCATGGTTTTGAGATTAAGTAACAGTTGGTTTAGGAAAAATTTATCCAAAATTTTTTCTTTTCCCCATATATCATTTGCTAATTTGTAAATTTCAAGTGCATCAGAAGTGTTGGGAAGCGTTTTCGTGTTATTGGTTATATCTTTGTGTAATTTACGAAAATATCTTATCTTTCTATCTAATTGAATTACGCTACAATTAGTTTCCCGTGTTTTTTGCAAGTAAACAAGGAAAGAACCTATGTTCTTCTCGATATCAGCAACTTCTATGTTTTTCTTCTGAATAAAACGCTTTAGTCGACTAAGAATACAAACATTGGTAGCAGCCGGTTTCATCGTTGTCGTCGTCTTCTTTTCCATATTCTTAATCGTCTTCTCTATCTTCTTCCCATATAAATTGTTGGGGTTATCATCTTCAGAATTTGTGAAACTTTTCGTAGACGACGTCAATGACAAAACTGGCTGCTACCAATGTTTGTATTCTGAGTCGACTGATGCATTTTATTCAGAGGAACAACATAGAAGTTGCTGATATCGAGAAGAACATAGGTTCTTTCCTTGTTTACCTTCAAAAAAAATGGGAAACTAATTGTATCATAATTCAAATAGACAGAAAAATAAGATATTTTCGTAAATTACACAAAAATATTACCAATAACACCAAAACGCTTCCCAACACTTCTGATGCACTTGAAATTTACAAATTGGCAAATGATATATGGGTGAAAGAAAAATCTTTGGATAATTTTTTCCTAAACCAACTGTTACTTAATCTCAAAACCATGGATGAGACATCCCGAGAACTTAATATTAAGCGTGCTGAGCTGCATCGCATCATTAAATTAGTAAAGTCCGCACATTGATTCCCTAGTTGATTAAATCTATTGTTTAAGTTTATATTTCGATTGTTACTTTTTCCGTTGTATCGTGTAAGTTGCTATTACATATGTGTTATGAGCCACGTTTGGAATTTAATTTCATTATTAACATAGTTATTTAATTTATATTACTTATCTTTTGTTACTAAGTTAAGTCAGTGAAGTAGTGGCTTGTGTATGCCGCAATTGTAGGAGTTAGTTATTATTTAGTTCTATTTATTAGACTTATTAAGCTAATAGTTATTATTCGAGTTTATGTAAGGAATTTTCCAAAGCTTTTCCTTACAATTAAGATACCTTCTTGGCCATAAACAAAAACAACTAAAACCGTGAATAATAACTAACTCCCACAATAAATAGAACTAAATCATAACTAACTCCTACAATTGTGGCATACAAAAGCCACTACTTCAATAACTTAACTTAGTAACATAAATTAAATAACTATGTTAATAATGAAATTAGATTTCAAACGTGGCCCATAGCACATATGTAATAACAACTTACACGATACAACGGAAAAAGTAACAAACGAAATATAAACTTAAACAATAGATTTAATCAGCTAGGGAATCATTGTGTGGAATTTACTAATTTAATGATGTGACGTAGCTAAGCACGCTTAATATTAAGTTCTAGGGATGTCTCATCCATGGTTTTGAGATTAAGTAACAGTTGGTTTAGGAAAAATTTATCCAAAATTTTTTCTTTTCCCCATATATCATTTGCTAATTTGTAAATTTCAAGTGCATCAGAAGTGTTGGGAAGCGTTTTCGTGTTATTGGTTATATCTTTGTGTAATTTACGAAAATATCTTATCTTTCTATCTAATTGAATTACGCTACAATTAGTTTCCCGTGTTTTTTGCAAGTAAACAAGGAAAGAACCTATGTTCTTCTCGATATCAGCAACTTCTATGTTTTTCTTCTGAATAAAACGCTTTAGTCGACTCAGAATACAAACATTGGTAGCAGCCGGTTTCATCGTTGTCGTCGTCTTCTTTTCCATATTCTTAATCGTCTTCTCTATCTTCTTCCCAGATAAATTGTTGGGGTTATCATCTTCAGAATTTGTGAAACTTTTCGTAGACGACGTCAATGACAAAACTGGCTGCTACCAATGTTTGTATTCTGAGTCGACTGATGCGTTTTATTCAGAGGAACAACATAGAAGTTGCTGATATCGAGAAGAACATAGGTTCTTTCCTTGTTTACCTTCAAAAAAAATGGGAAACTAATTGTATCATAATTCAAATAGACAGAAAAATAAGATATTTTCGTAAATTACACAAAAATATTACCAATAACACCAAAACGCTTCCCAACACTTCTGTTGCACTTGAAATTTACAAATTGGCAAATGATATATGGGTGAAAGAAAAATCTTTGGATAATTTTTTCCTAAACCAACTGTTACTTAATCTCAAAACCATGGATGAGACATCCCGAGAACTTAATATTAAGCGTGCTGAGCTGCGTCGCATCATTAAATTAGTAAAGTCCGCACAATGATTCCCTAGTTGATTAAATCTATTGTTTAAGTTTATATTTCGATTGTTACTTTTTCCGTTGTATCGTGTAAGTTGCTATTACATATGTGTTATGAGCCACGTTTGGATTTTAATTTCATTATTAACATAGTTATTTAATTTATATTACTTATCTTTTGTTACTAAGTTAAGTCAGTGAAGTAGTGGCTTGTGTATGCCACAATTGTAGGAGTTAGTTATTATTTAGTTCTATTTATTAGACTTATTAAGCTAATAGTTATTATTCGAGTTTATGTAAGGAATTTTCCAAAGCTTTTCCTTACGATTAAGATACCTTCTTGGCCATAAACAAAAACAACTAAAACCGTGAATAATAACTATCTCCCACAATAAATAGAACTAAATCATAACTAACTCCTACAATTGTGGCATACAAAAGCCGCTACTTCAATAACTTAACTTAGTAACATAAATTAAATAACTATGTTAATAATGAAATTAGATTTCAAACGTGGCCCATAGCACATATGTAATAACAACTTACACGATACAACGGAAAAAGTAACAAACGAAATATAAACTTAAACAATAGATTTAATCAGCTAGGGAATCATTGTGTGGAATTTACTAATTTAATGATGTGACGTAGCTAAGCACGCTTAATATTAAGTTCTCGGGATGTCTCATCCATGGTTTTGAGATTAAGTAACAGTTGGTTTAGGAAAAATTTATCCAAAATTTTTTCTTTTCCCCATATATCATTTGCTAATTTGTAAATTTCAAGTGCATCAGAAGTGTTGGGAAGCGTTTTCGTGTTATTGGTTATATCTTTGTGTAATTTACGAAAATATCTTATCTTTCTATCTAATTGAATTACGCTACAATTAGTTTCCCGTGTTTTTTGCAAGTAAACAAGGAAAGAACCTATGTTCTTCTCGATATCAGCAACTTCTATGTTTTTCTTCTGAATAAAACGCTTTAGTCGACTCAGAATACAAACATTGGTAGCAGCCGGTTTCATCGTTGTCGTCGTCTTCTTTTCCATATTCTTAATCGTCTTCTTTATCTTCTTCCCAGATAAATTGTTGGGGTTATCATCTTCAGAATTTGTGAAACTTTTCGTAGACGACGTCAATGACTAAACTGGCTGCTACCAATGTTTGTATTCTGAGTCGACTGATGCGTTTTATTCAGAGGAACAACATAGAAGTTGCTGATATCGAGAAGAACATAGGTTCTTTCCTTGTTTACCTTCAAAAAAAATGGGAAACTAATTGTATCATAATTCAAATAGACAGAAAAATAAGATATTTTCGTAAATTACACAAAAATATTACCAATAACACCAAAACGCTTCCCAACACTTCTGATGCACTTGAAATTTACAAATTGGCAAATGATATATGGGTGAAAGAAAAATCTTTGGATAATTTTTTCCTAAACCAACTGTTACTTAATCTCAAAACCATGGATGAGACATCCCGAGAACTTAATATTAAGCGTGCTGAGCTGCGTCGCATCATTAAATTAGTAAAGTCCGCACAATGATTCCCTAGTTGATTAAATCTATTGTTTAAGTTTATATTTCGATTGTTACTTTTTCCGTTGTATCATGTAAGTTGCTATTACATATGTGTTATGAGCCACGTTTGGAATTTAATTTCATTATTAACATAGTTATTTTATTTATATTACTTATCTTTTGTTACTAAGTTAAGTCAGTAAAGTAGTGGCTTGTGTATGCCACAATTGTAGGAGTTAGTTATTATTTAGTTCTATTTATTAGACTTATTAAGCTAATAGTTATTATTCGAGTTTATGTAAGGAATTTTCCAAAGCTTTTCCTTACGATTAAGATACCTTCTTGGCCATAAACAAAAACAACTAAAACCGTGAATAATAACTAACTCCCACAATAAATAGAACTAAATCATAACTAACTCCTACAATTGTGGCATACAAAAGCCACTACTTCAATAACTTAACCTAGTAACATAAATTAAATAACTATGTTAATAATGAAATTAGATTTCAAACGTGGCCCATAGCACATATGTAATAACAACTTACACGATACAACGGAAAACGTAACAAACGAAATATAAACTTAAACAATAGATTTAATCAGCTAGGGAATCATTGTGTGGAATTTACTAATTTAATGATGTGACGTAGCTAAGCACGCTTAATATTAAGTTCTCGGGATGTCTCATCCATGGTTTTGAGATTAAGTAACAGTTGGTTTAGGAAAAATTTATCCAAAATTTTTTCTTTTCCCCATATATCATATGCTAATTTGTAAATTTCAAGTGCATCAGAAGTGTTGGGAAGCGTTTTCGTGTTATTGGTTATATCTTTGTGTAATTTACGAAAATATCTTATCTTTCTATCTAATTGAATTACGCTACAATTAGTTTCCCGTGTTTTTTGCAAGTAAACAAGGAAAGAACCTATGTTCTTCTCGATATCAGCAACTTCTATGTTTTTCTTCTGAATAAAACGCTTTAGTCGACTCAGAATACACACATTGGTAGCAGCCTGTTTCATCGTTGTCGTCGTCTTCTTTTCCATATTCTTAATCATTTTCTTTATCTTCTTCCCAGATAAATTGTTGGGGTTATCATCTTCAGAATTTGGGAAACTTTTCGTAGACGACGTCAATGACAAAACCGGCTGCTACCAATGTTTGTATTCTGAGTCGACTGATGCGTTTTATTCAGAGGAATAACATAGAAGTTGCTGATATCGAGAAGAACATAGGTTCTTTCTTTGTTTACCTTCAAAAAAAAATGGGAAACTAATTGTATCATAATTCAAATAGACAGAAAAATAAGATATTTTCGTAAATTACACAAAAATATTACCAATAACACCAAAACGCTTCCCAACACTTCTGATGCACTTGAAATTTACAAATTGGCAAATGATATATGGGTGAAAGGAAAAATCTTTGGATAATTTTTTCCTAAACCAACTGTTACTTAATCTCAAAACCATGGATGAGACATCCCGAGAACTTAATATTAAGCGTGTTGAGCTGCGTCGCATCAATAAATTAGTAAAGTCCGCACAATGATTCCCTAGTTGATTAAATCTATTGTTTAAGTTTATATTTCGATTGTTACTTTTTCCGTTGTATCGTGTAAGTTGCTATTACATATGTGTTATGAGCCACGTTTGGAATTTAATTTCATTATTAACATAGTTATTTTATTTATATTACTTATCTTTTGTTACTAAGTTAAGTCAGTGAAGTAGTGGCTTGTGTATGCCACAATTGTAGGAGTTAGTTATTATTTAGTTCTATTTATTAGACTTATTAAGCTAATAGTTATTATTCGAGTTTATGTAAGGAATTTTCCAAAGCTTTTCCTTACGATTAAGATACCTTCTTGGCCATAAACAAAAACAACTAAAACCGTGAATAATAACTAACTCCCACAATAAATAGAACTAAATCATAACTAACTCCTACAATTGTGGCATACAAAAGCCACTACTTCAATAACTTAACTTAGTAACATAAATTAAATAACTATGTTAATAATGAAATTAGATTTCAAATGTGGCCCATAGCACATATGTAATAACAACTTACACGATACAACGGAAAACGTAA
The DNA here is from genome assembly GCA_948329865.1 of Linaria vulgaris. Lineage (NCBI taxonomy): Eukaryota > Viridiplantae > Streptophyta > Magnoliopsida > Lamiales > Plantaginaceae > Linaria > Linaria vulgaris. Next base: position 1,349,178 of record OX415253.1, on the reverse strand, counting down.
CAAACGAAATATAAACTTAAACAATAGATTTAATCAGCTAGGGAATCATTGTGTGGAATTTACTAATTTAATGATGTGACGTAGCTAAGCACGCTTAATATTAAGTTCTCGGGATGTCTCATCCATGGTTTTGAGATTAAGTAACAGTTGGTTTAGGAAAAATTTATCCAAAATTTTTTCTTTTCCCCATATATCATATGCTAATTTGTAAATTTCAAGTGCATCAGAAGTGTTGGGAAGCGTTTTCGTGTTATTGGTTATATCTTTGTGTAATTTACGAAAATATCTTATCTTTCTATCTAATTGAATTACGCTACAATTAGTTTCCCGTGTTTTTTGCAAGTAAACAAGGAAAGAACCTATGTTCTTCTCGATATCAGCAACTTCTATGTTTTTCTTCTGAATAAAACGCTTTAGTCGACTCAGAATACAAACATTGGTAGCAGCCTGTTTCATCGTTGTCGTCGTCTTCTTTTCCATATTCTTAATCGTTTTCTTTATCTTCTTCCCAGATAAATTGTTGGGGTTATCATCTTCAGAATTTGGGAAACTTTTCGTAGACGACGTCAATGACAAAACCGGCTGCTACCAATGTTTGTATTCTGAGTCGACTGATGCGTTTTATTCATAGGAATAACATAGAAGTTGCTGATATCGAGAAGAACATAGGTTCTTTCCTTGTTTACCTTCAAAAAAAATGGGAAACTAATTGTATCATAATTCAAATAGACAGAAAAATAAGATATTTTCGTAAATTACACAAAAATATTACCAATAACACCAAAACGCTTCCCAACACTTCTGATGCACTTGAAATTTACAAATTGGCAAATGATATATGGGTGAAAGAAAAATCTTTGGATAATTGTTTCCTAAACCAACTGTTACTTAATCTCAAAACCATGGATGAGACATCCCGAGAACCTAATATTAAGCGTGCTGAGCTGCGTCGCATCATTAAATTAGTAAAGTCCGCACAATGATTGCCTAGTTGATTAAATCTATTGTTTAAGTTTATATTTCGATTGTTACTTTTTCCGTTGTATCGTGTAAGTTGCTATTACATATGTGTTATGAGCCACGTTTGGAATTTAATTTCATTATTAACATAGTTATTTAATTTATATTACTTATCTTTTGTTACTAAGTTAAGTCAGTGAAGTAGTGGCTTGTGTATGCCGCAATTGTAGGAGTTAGTTATTATTTAGTTCTATTTATTAGACTTATTAAGCTAATAGTTATTATTCGAGTTTATGTAAGGAATTTTCCAAAGCTTTTCCTTACGATTAAGATACCTTCTTGGCCATAAACAAAAACAACTAAAACCGTGAATAATAACTAACTCCCACAATAAATAGAACTAAATCATAACTAACTCCTACAATTGTGGCATACAAAAGCCACTACTTCAATAACTTAACTTAGTAACATAAATTAAATAACTATGTTAATAATGAAATTAGATTTCAAACGTGGCCCATAGCACATATGTAATAACAACTTACACGATACAACGGAAAACGTAACAAACGAAATATAAACTTAAACAATAGATTTAATCAGCTAGGGAATCATTGTGTGGAATTTACTAATTTAATGATGTGACGTAGCTAAGCACGCTTAATATTAAGTTCTCGGGATGTCTCATCCATGGTTTTGAGATTAAGTAACAGTTGGTTTAGGAAAAATTTATCCAAAATTTTTTCTTTTCCCCATATATCATATGCTAATTTGTAAATTTCAAGTGCATCAGAAGTGTTGGGAAGCGTTTTCGTGTTATTGGTTATATCTTTGTGTAATTTACGAAAATATCTTATCTTTCTATCTAATTGAATTACGCTACAATTAGTTTCCCGTGTTTTTTGCAAGTAAACAAGGAAAGAACCTATGTTCTTCTCGATATCAGCAACTTCTATGTTTTTCTTCTGAATAAAACGCTTTAGTCGACTCAGAATACAAACATTGGTAGCAGCCTGTTTCATCGTTGTCGTCGTCTTCTTTTCCATATTCTTAATCGTTTTCTTTATCTTCTTCCCAGATAAATTGTTGGGGTTATCATCTTCAGAATTTGGGAAACTTTTCGTAGACGACGTCAATGACAAAACCGGCTGCTACCAATGTTTGTATTCTGAGTCGACTGATGCGTTTTATTCAGAGGAATAACATAGAAGTTGCTGATATCGAGAAGAACATAGGTTCTTTCCTTGTTTACCTTCAAAAAAAAATGGGAAACTAATTGTATCATAATTCAAATAGACAGAAAAATAAGATATTTTCGTAAATTACACAAAAATATTACCAATAACACCAAAACGCTTCCCAACACTTCTGATGCACTTGAAATTTACAAATTGGCAAATGATATATGGGTGAAAGAAAAATCTTTGGATAATTGTTTCCTAAACCAACTGTTACTTAATCTCAAAACCATGGATGAGACATCCCGAGAACCTAATATTAAGCGTGCTGAGCTGCGTCGCATCATTAAATTAGTAAAGTCCGCACAATGATTCCCTAGTTGATTAAATCTATTGTTTAAGTTTATATTTCGATTGTTACTTTTTCCGTTGTATCGTGTAAGTTGCTATTACATATGTGTTATGAGCCACGTTTGGAATTTAATTTCATTATTAACATAGTTATTTAATTTATATTACTTATCTTTTGTTACTAAGTTAAGTCAGTGAAGTAGTGGCTTGTGTATGCCGCAATTGTAGGAGTTAGTTATTATTTAGTTCTATTTATTAGACTTATTAAGCTAATAGTTATTATTCGAGTTTATGTAAGGAATTTTCCAAAGCTTTTCCTTACAATTAAGATACCTTCTTGGCCATAAACAAAAACAACTAAAACCGTGAATAATAACTAACTCCCACAATAAATAGAACTAAATCATAACTAACTCCTACAATTGTGGCATACAAAAGCCACTACTTCAATAACTTAACTTAGTAACATAAATTAAATAACTATGTTAATAATGAAATTAGATTTCAAACGTGGCCCATGGCACATATGTAATAACAACTTACACGATACAACGGAAAAAGTAACAAACGAAATATAAACTTAAACAATAGATTTAATCAGCTAGGGAATCATTGTGTGGAATTTACTAATTTAATGATGTGACGTAGCTAAGCACGCTTAATATTAAGTTCTCGGGATGTCTCATCCATGGTTTTGAGATTAAGTAACAGTTGGTTTAGGCAAAATTTATCCAAAATTTTTTCTTTTCCCCATATATCATTTGCTAATTTGTAAATTTCAAGTGCATCAGAAGTGTTGGGAAGCGTTTTCGTGTTATTGGTTATATCTTTGTGTAATTTACGAAAATATCTTATCTTTCTATCTAATTGAATTACGCTACAATTAGTTTCCCGTGTTTTTTGCAAGTAAACAAGGAAAGAACCTATGTTCTTCTCGATATCAGCAACTTCTATGTTTTTCTTCTGAATAAAACGCTTTAGTCGACTCAGAATACAAACATTGGTAGCAGCCGGTTTCATCGTTGTCGTCGTCTTCTTTTCCATATTCTTAATCGTCTTCTTTATCTTCTTCCTAGATAAATTGTTGGGGTTATCATCTTCAGAATTTGTGAAACTTTTCGTAGACGACGTCAATGACAAAACGGGCTGCTACCAATGTTTGTATTCTGAGTCGACTGATGCGTTTTATTCAGAGGAACAACATAGAAGTTGCTGATATCGAGAAGAACATAGGTTCTTTCCTTGTTTACCTTCAAAAAAAATGGGAAACTAATTGTATCATAATTCAAATAGACAGAAAAATAAGATATTTTCGTAAATTACACAAAAATATTACCAATAACACCAAAACGCTTCCCAACACTTCTGATGCACTTGAAATTTACAAATTGGCAAATGATATATAGGTGAAAGAAAAATCTTTGGATAATTGTTTCCTAAACCAACTGTTACTTAATCTCAAAACCATGGATGAGACATCCCGAGAACTTAATATTAAGCGTGCTGAGCTGCGTCGCATCATTAAATTAGTAAAGTCCGCACAATGATTCCCTAGTTGATTAAATCTATTGTTTAAGTTTATATTTCGATTGTTACTTTTTCCGTTGTATCGTGTAAGTTGCTATTACATATGTGTTATGAGCCACGTTTGGAATTTAATTTCATTATTAACATAGTTATTTAATTTATATTACTTATCTTTTGTTACTAAGTTAAGTCAGTGAAGTAGTGGCTTGTGTATGCCGCAATTGTAGGAGTTAGTTATTATTTAGTTCTATTTATTAGACTTATTAAGCTAATAGTTCCTTACATAAACTCGAATAATAACTATTAGCTTAATAAGTCTAATAAATAGAACTAAATAATAACTAACTCCTACAATTGTGGCATACAAAAGCCACTAGTTCAATAACTTAACTTAGTAACATAAATTAAATAACTATGTTAATAATGAAATTAGATTTCAAACGTGCCTCATAGCACATATGTAATAACAACTTACACTATACAACGGAAAAAGTAACAAACGAAATATAAACTTAAACAATAGATTTAATCAGCTAGGGAATCATTGTGCCGAATTTACTAATTTAATGATGTGACGCAGCTCAACACGCTTAATATTAAGTTCTCGGGATGTCTCATCCATGGTTTTGAGATTAAGTAACAGTTGGTTTAGGAAAAATTTATACAAAAATTTTTCTTTTCCCCATATATCATTTGCTAATTTGTAAATTTCAAGTGCATCAGAAGTGTTGGGAAGCGTTTTCGTGTTATTGGTTATATCTTTGTGTAATTTACAAAAATATCTTATCTTTCTATCTAATTGAATTACGCTACAATTAGTTTCCCGTGTTTTTTGCAAATAAACAAGGAAAGAACCTATGTTCTTCTCGATATCAGCAACTTCTATGTTCTTCCTCTGAATAAAACGCATTAGTCGTCTCAGAATACAAACATTGGTAGCAGCCGGTTTCTTCGTTGTCGTCGTCTTCTTTTCCATATTCTTAATATTCTTCTTTATCTTCTTCCCAGATAAATTGCTGGGGTTATCATCTTCAGAATTTGTGAAACTTTCCGTAGACGACGTCAATGACAAAACCGGCTGCTACCAATGTTTGTATTCTGAGTCGACTGATGCGTTTTATTCAGAGGAACAACATAGAAGTTGTTGATATCGAGAAGAACATAGGTTCTTTCCTTGTTTACCTTCAAAAAACACGGGAAACTAATTGTATCATAATTCAAATAGACAGAAAAATAAGATATTTTCGTAAATTACACAAAAATATTACCAATAACACCAAAACGCTTCCCAACACTTCTGATGCACTTGAAATTTACAAATTGGCAAATGATATATGGGTGAAAGAAAAATCTTTGGATAATTTTTTCCTAAACCAACTGTTACTTAATCTCAAAACCATGGATGAGACATCCCGAGAACTTAATATTAAGCGTGCTGAGCTGCGTCGCATCATTAAATTAGTAAAGTCCGCACAATGATTCCCTAGTTGATTAAATCTATTGTTTAAATTTATATTTCGATTGTTACTTTTTCCGTTGTATCGTGTAAGTTGCTATTACATATGTGTTATGAGCCACGTTTGGAATTTAATTTCATTATTAACATAGTTATTTAATTTATATTACTTATCTTTTGTTACTAAGTTAAGTCAGTGAAGTAGTGGCTTGTGTATGCCACAATTGTAGGAGTTAGTTATTATTTAGTTCTATTTATTAGACTTATTAAGCTAATAGTTATTATTCGAGTTTATGTAAGGAATTTTCCAAAGCCTTTCCTTACGATTAAGATACCTTCTTGGCCATAAACAAAAACAACTAAAACCGTGAACAATAACTAACTCCCACAATAAATAGAACTAAATAATAACTAACTCCTACAATTGTGGCATACAAAAGCCACTACTTCAATAACTTAACTTAGTAACATAAATTAAATAACTATGTTAATAATGAAATTAGATTTCAAACGTGCCTCATAGCACATATGTAATAACAACTTACACGATACAACGGAAAAAGTAACAAACGAAATATAAACTTAAATAATAGATTTAATCAGCTAGGGAATCATTGTGCAGAATTTACTAATTTAATGATGTGACGCAGCTCAACACGCTTAATATTATGTTCTCGGGATGTCTCATCCATGGTTTTGAGATTAAGTAACAGTTGGTTTAGGAAAAATTTATACAAAAATTTTTCTTTTCCCCATATATCATTTGCTAATTTGTAAATTTCAAGTGCATCAGAAGTGTTGGGAAGCGTTTTCGTGTTATTGGTTATATCATTGTGTAATTTACGAAAATATCTTATCTTGCTATCTAATTGAATTACGCTACAATTAGTTTCCCGTGTTTTTTGCAAATAAACAAGGAAAGAACCTATGTTCTTCTCGATATCAGCAACTTCTATGTTCTTCCTCTGAATAAAACGCATTAGTCGACTCAGAATACAAACATTGGTAGCAGCCGGTTTCTTCGTTGTCGTCGTCTTCTTTTCCATATTCTTAATCTTCTTCTTTATCTTCTTCCCAGATAAATTGCTGGGGTTATCATCTTCAGAATTTGTGAAACTTTCCGTAGACGACGTCAATGACAAAACCGGCTGCTACCAATGTTTGTATTCTGAGTCGACTGATGCGTTTTATTCAGAGGAACAACATAGAAGTTGTTGATATCGAGAAGAACATAGGTTCTTTCCTTGTTTACCTTCAAAAAACACGGGAAACTAATTGTATCATAATTCAAATAGACAGAAAAATAAGATATTTTCGTAAATTACACAAAAATATTACCAATAACACCAAAACGCTTCCCAACACTTCTGATGCACTTGAAATTTACAAATTGGCAAATGATATATGGGTGAAAGAAAAATCTTTGGATAATTTTTTCCTAAACCAACTGTTACTTAATCTCAAAACCATGGATGAGACATCCCGAGAACTTAATATTAAGCGTGCTGAGCTGCGTCGCATCATTAAATTAGTAAAGTCCGCACAATGATTCCCTAGTTGATTAAATCTATTGTTTAAATTTATATTTCGATTGTTACTTTTTCCGTTGTATCGTGTAAGTTGCTATTACATATGTGTTATGAGCCACGTTTGGAATTTAATTTCATTATTAACATAGTTATTTAATTTATATTACTTATCTTTTGTTACTAAGTTAAGTCAGTGAAATAGTGGCTTGTGTATGCCACAATTGTAGGAGTTAGTTATTATTTAGTTCTATTTATTAGACTTATTAAGCTAATAGTTATTATTCGAGTTTATGTAAGGAATTTTCCAAAGCCTTTCCTTACGATTAAGATACCTTCTTGGCCATAAACAAAAACAACTAAAACCGTGAATAATAACTAACTCCCACAATAAATAGAACTAAATAATAACTAACTCCTACAATTGTGGCATACAAAAGCCACTACTTCAATAACTTAACTTAGTAACATAAATTAAATAACTATGTTAATAATGAAATTAGATTTCAAACGTGCCTCATAGCACATATGTAATAACAACTTACACGATACAACGGAAAAAGTAACAAACGAAATATAAACTTAAACAATAGATTTAATCAGCTAGGGAATCATTATGCAGAATTTACTAATTTAATGATGTGACGCAGCTCAACACGCTTAATATTATGTTCTCGGGATGTCTCATCCATGGTTTTGAGATTAAGTAACAGTTGGTTTAGGAAAAATTTATACAAAATTTTTTCTTTTCCCCATATATCATTTGCTAATTTGTAAATTTCAAGTGCATCAGAAGTGTTGGGAAGCGTTTTCGTGTTATTGGTTATATCTTTGTGTAATTTACGAAAATATCTTATCTTTCTATCTAATTGAATTACGCTACAATTAGTTTCCCGTGTTTTTTGCAAGTAAACAAGGAAAAAACATATGTTCTTCTCGATATCAGCAACTTCTATGTTTTTCTTCTGAATAAAACGCTTTAGTCGACTCAGAATACAAACATTGGTAGCAGCTGGTTTCATCGTTGTAGGCGTCTTCTTTTCCATATTCTTAATCGTCTTCTTTATCTTCTTCCCAGATAAATTGTTGGGGTTATCATCTTCAGAATTTGTGAAACTTTTCGTAGACGACGTCAATGACAAAACCGGCTGCTACCAATGTTTGTATTCTGAGTCGACTGATGCGTTTTATTCAGAGGAACAACATAGAAGTTGCTGATATCGAAAAGAACATAGGTTCTTTCCTTGTTTACCTTCAAAAAAAATGGGAAACTAATTGTATCATAATTCAAATAGACAGAAAAATAAGATATTTTCGTAAATTACACAAAAATATTACCAATAACACCAAAACGCTTCCCAACACTTCTGATGCACTTGAAATTTAGAAATTGGCAAATGATATATGGGTGAAAGAAAAATCTTTGGATAATTTTTTCCTAAACCAACTGTTACTTAATCTCAAAACCATGGATGAGACATCCCGAGAACTTAATATTAAGCGTGCTGAGCTGCGTCGCATCATTATATTAGTAAAGTCCGCACAATGATTCCCTAGTTGATTAAATCTATTGTTTAAGTTTATATTTCGATTGTTACTTTTTCCGTTGTATCGTGTAAGTTGCTATTACATATGTGTTATGAGCCACGTTTGGAATTTAATTTCATTATTAACATAGTTATTTAATTTATATGACTTATCTTTTGTTACTAAGTTAAGTCAGTGAAGTAGTGGCTTGTGTATGCCACAATTGTAGGAGTTAGTTATTATTTAGTTCTTTTTATTAGACTTATTAAGCTAATAGTTCCTTACATAAACTCGAATAATAACTATTAGCTTAATAAGTCTAATAAATAGAACTAAATAATAACTAACTCCTACAATTGTGGCATACAAAAGCCACTACTTCAATAAATTAACTTAGTAACATAAATTAAATAACTATGATAATAATGAAATTAGATTTCAAACGTGCCTCATAGCACATATGTAATAACAACTTACACTATACAACGGAAAAAGTAACAAACGAAATATAAACTTAAACAATAGATTTAATCAGCTAGGGAATCATTGTGCCGAATTTACTAATTTAATGATGTGACGCAGCTCAACACGCTTAATATTAAGTTCTCGGGATGTCTCATCCATGGTTTTGAGATTAAGTAACAGTTGGTTTAGGAAAAATTTATACAAAAATTTTTCTTTTCCCCATATATCATTTGCTAATTTGTAAATTTCAAGTGCATCAGAAGTGTTGGGAAGCGTTTTCGTGTTATTGGTTATATCTTTGTGTAATTTACAAAAATATCTTATCTTTCTATCTAATTGAATTACGCTACAATTAGTTTCCCGTGTTTTTTGCAAATAAACAAGGAAAGAACCCATGTTCTTCTCGATATCAGCAACTTCTATGTTCTTCCTCTGAATAAAACGCATTAGTCGACTCAGAATACAAACATTGGTAGCAGCCGGTTTCTTCGTTGTCGTCGTCTTCTTTTCCATATTCTTAATCTTCTTCTTTATCTTCTTCCCAGATAAATTGCTGGGGTTATCATCTTCAGAATTTGTGAAACTTTCCGTAGACGACGTCAATGACAAAACCGGCTGCTACCAATGTTTGTATTCTGAGTCGACTGATGCGTTTTATTCAGAGGAACAACATAGAAGTTGTTGATATCGAGAAGAACATAGGTTCTTTCCTTGTTTACCTTCAAAAAACACGGGAAACTAATTGTATCATAATTCAAATAGACAGAAAAATAAGATATTTTCGTAAATTACACAAAAATATTACCAATAACACCAAAACGCTTCCCAACACTTCTGATGCACTTGAAATTTACAAATTGGCAAATGATATATGGGTGAAAGAAAAATCTTTGGATAATTTTTTCCTAAACCAACTGTTACTTAATCTCAAAACAATGGATGAGACATCCCGAGAACTTAATATTAAGCGTGCTGAGCTGCGTCGCATCATTAAATTAGTAAAGTCCGCACAATGATTCCCTAGTTGGTTAAATCTATTGTTTAAGTTTATATTTCGATTGTTACTTTTTCCGTTGTATCGTGTAAGTTGCTATTACATATGTGTTATGAGCCACGTTTGGAATTTAATTTCATTATTAACATAGTTATTTAATTTATATTACTTATCTTTTGTTACTAAGTTAAGTCAGTGAAGTAGTGGCTTGTGTATGCCACAATTGTAGGAGTTAGTTATTATTTAGTTCTATTTATTAGACTTATTAAGCTAATAGTTCCTTACATAAACTCGAATAATAACTATTAGCTTAATAAGTCTAATAAATAGAACTAAATAATAACTAACTCCTACAATTGTGGCATACAAAAGCCACTACTTCAATAACTTAACTTAGTAACATAAATTAAATAACTATGATAATAATGAAATTAGATTTCAAACGTGCCTCATAGCACATATGTAATAACAACTTACACTATACAACGGAAAAAGTAACAAACGAAATATAAACTTAAACAATAGATTTAATCAGCTAGGGAATCATTGTGCCGAATTTACTAATTTAATGATGTGACGCAGCTCAACACGCTTAATATTAAGTTCTCGGGATGTCTCATCCATGGTTTTGAGATTAAGTAACAGTTGGTTTAGGAAAAATTTATACAAAAATTTTTCTTTTCCCCATATATCATTTGCTAATTTGTAAATTTCAAGTGCATCAGAAGTGTTGGGAAGCGTTTTCGTGTTATTGGTTATATCTTTGTGTAATTTACAAAAATATCTTATCTTTCTATCTAATTGAATTACACTACAATTAGTTTCCCGTGTTTTTTGCAAATAAACAAGGAAAGAACCCATGTTCTTCACGATATCAGCAACTTCTATGTTCTTCCTCTGAATAAAACGCATTAGTCGACTCAGAATACAAACATTGGTAGCAGCCGGTTTCTTCGTTGTCGTCGTATTCTTTTCCATATTCTTAATCTTCTTCTTTATCTTCTTCCCAGATAAATTGCTGGGGTTATCATCTTCAGAATTTGTGAAACTTTCCGTAGACGACGTCAATGACAAAACCGGCTGCTACCAATGTTTGTATTCTGAGTTGACTGATGCGTTTTATTCAGAGGAACAACATAGAAGTTGCTGATATCGAGAAGAACATAGGTTCTTTCCTTGTTTACCTTCAAAAAACACGGGAAACTAATTGTATCATAATTCAAATAGACAGAAAAATAAGATATTTTTGTAAATTACACAAAAATATTACCAATAACACCAAAACGCTTCCCAACACTTCTGATGCACTTGAAATTTACAAATTGGCAAATGATATATGGGTGAAAGAAAAATCTTTGGATAATTTTTTCCTAAACCAACTGTTACTTAATCTCAAAACCATGGACGAGACATCCCGAGAACTTAATATTAAGCGTGTTGAGCTGCGTCGCATCATTAAATTAGTAAAGTCCGCACAATGATTCCCTAGTTGATTAAATCTATTGTTTAAGTTTATATTTCGATTGTTACTTTTTCCGTTGTATCGTGTAAGTTGTTATTACATATGTGTTATGAGCCACGTTTGGAATTTAATTTCATTATTAACATAGTTATTTAATTTATATTACTTATCTTCTGTTACTAAGTTAAGTTAGTGAAGTAGTGGCTTGTGTATGCCACAATTGTAGGAGTTAGTTATTATTTAGTTCTATTTATTAGACTTATTAAGCTAATAGTTATTATTCGAGTTTATGTAAGGAATTTTCCAAAGCCTTTCCTTACGATTAAGATACCTTCTTGGCCATAAACAAAAACAACTAAAACCGTGAATAATAACTAACTCCCACAATAAATAGAACTAAATAATAACTAACTCCTACAATTGTGGCATACAAAAGCCACTACTTCAATAACTTAACTTAGTAACATAAATTAAATAACTATGTTAATAATGAAATTAGATTTCAAACGTGCCTCATAGCACATATGTAATAACAACTTACACTATACAACGGAAAAAGTAACAAACGAAATATAAACTTAAACAATAGATTTAATCAGCTAGGGAATCATTGTGCCGAATTTACTAATTTAATGATGTGACGCAGCTCAACACGTTTAATATTAAGTTCTCGGGATGTCTCATCCATGGTTTTGAGATTAAGTAACAGTTGGTTTAGGAAAAATTTATACAAAAATTTTTCTTTTCCCCATATATCATTTGCTAATTTGTAAATTTCAAGTGCATCAGAAGTGTTGGGAAGCGTTTTCATGTTATTGGTTATATCTTTGTGTAATTTACAAAAATATCTTATCTTTCTATCTAATTGAATTACGCTACAATTAGTTTCCCGTGTTTTTTGCAAATAAACAAGGAAAGAACCCATGTTCTTCTCGATATCAGCAACTTCTATGTTCTTCCTCTGAATAAAACGCATTAGTCGACTCAGAATACAAACATTGGTAGCAGCCGGTTTCTTCGTTGTCGTCGTATTCTTTTCCATATTCTTAATCTTCTTCTTTATCTTCTTCCCAGATAAATTGCTGGGGTTATCATCTTCAGAATTTGTGAAACTTTCCGTAGACGACGTCAATGACAAAACCGGCTGCTACCAATGTTTGTATTCTGAGTCGACTGATGCGTTTTATTCAGAGTAACAACATAGAAGTTGCTGATATCGAGAAGAACATAGGTTCTTTCCTTGTTTACCTTCAAAAAACACGGGAAACTAATTGTATCATAATTCAAATAGACAGAAAAATAAGATATTTTCGTAAATTACACAAAAATATTACCAATAACACCAAAACGCTTCCCAACACTTCTGATGCACTTGAAATTTACAAATTGGCAAATGATATATGGGTGAAAGAAAAATCTTTGGATAATTTTTTCCTAAACCAACTGTTACTTAATCTCAAAACCATGGACGAGACATCCCGAGAACTTAATATTAAGCGTGTTGAGCTGCGTCGCATCATTAAATTAGTAAAGTCCGCACAATGATTCCCTAGTTGATTAAATCTATTGTTTAAGTTTATATTTCGATTGTTACTTTTTCCGTTGTATCGTGTAAGTTGCTATTACATATGTGTTATGAGCCACGTTTGGAATTTAATTTCATTATTAACATAGTTATTTAATTTATATTACTTATCTTCTGTTACTAAGTTAAGTTAGTGAAGTAATGGCTTGTGTATGCCACAATTGTAGGAGTTAGTTATTATTTAGTTCTATTTATTAGACTTATTAAGCTAATAGTTATTATTCGAGTTTATGTAAGGAATTTTCCAAAGCCTTTCCTTACGATTAAGATACCTTCTTGGCCATAAACAAAAACAACTAAAACCGTGAATAATAACTAACTCCCACAATAAATAGAACTAAATAATAACTAACTCCTACAATTGTGGCATACAAAAGCCACTACTTCAATAACTTAACTTAGTAACATAAATTAAATAACTATGTTAATAATGAAATTAGATTTCAAACGTGCCTCATAGCACATATGTAATAACAACTTACACGATACAACGGAAAAAGTAACAAACGAAATATAAACTTAAACAATAGATTTAATCAGCTAGGGAATCATTGTGCCGAATTTACTAATTTAATGATGTGACGCAGCTCAACACGCTTAATATTAAGTTCTCGGGATGTCTCATCCATGGCTTTGAGATTAAGTAACAGTTGGTTTAGGAAAAATTTATACAAAAATTTTTCTTTTCCCCATATATCATTTGCTAATTTGTAAATTTCAAGTGCATCAGAAGTGTTGGGAAGCGTTTTCGTGTTATTGGTTATATCGTTGTGTAATTTACAAAAATATCTTATCTTTCTATCTAATTGAATTACGCTACAATTAGTTTCCCGTGTTTTTTGCAAATAAACAAGGAAAGAACCCATGTTCTTCTCGATATCAGCAACTTCTATGTTCTTCCTCTGAATAAAACGCATTAGTCGACTCAGAATACAAACATTGGTAGCAGCCGGTTTCTTCGTTGTCGTCGTATTCTTTTCCATATTCTTAATCTTCTTCTTTATCTTCTTCCCAGATAAATTGCTGGGGTTATCATCTTCAGAATTTGTGAAACTTTCCGTAGACGACGTCAATGACAAAACCGGCTGCTACCAATGTTTGTATTCTGAGTCGACTGATGCGTTTTATTCAGAGTAACAACATAGAAGTTGCTGATATCGAGAAGAACATAGGTTCTTTCCTTGTTTACCTTCAAAAAACACGGGAAACTAATTGTATCATAATTCAAATAGACAGAAAAATAAGATATATTCGTAAATTACACAAAAATATTACCAATAACACCAAAACGCTTCCCAACACTTCTGATGCACTTGAAATTTACAAATTGGCAAATGATATATGGGTGAAAGAAAAATCTTTGGATAATTTTTTCCTAAACCAACTGTTACTTAATCTCAAAACCATGGACGAGACATCCCGAGAACTTAATATTAAGCGTGTTGAGCTGCGTCGCATCATTAAATTAGTAAAGTCCGCACAATGATTCCCTAGTTGATTAAATCTATTGTTTAAGTTTATATTTCGATTGTTACTTTTTCAGTTGTATCGTGTAAGTTGCTATTACATATGTGTTATGAGCCACGTTTGGAATTTAATTTCATTATTAACATAGTTATTTAATTTATATTACTTATCTTCTGTTACTAAGTTAAGTTAGTGAAGTAGTGGCTTGTGTATGCCACAATTGTAGGAGTTAGTTATTATTTAGTTCTATTTATTAGACTTATTAAGCTAATAGTTATTATTCGAGTTTATGTAAGGAATTTTCCAAAGCCTTTCCTTACGATTAAGATACCTTCTTGGCCATAAACAAAAACAACTAAAACCGTGAATAATAACTAACTCCCACAATAAATAGAACTAAATAATAACTAACTCCTACAATTGTGGCATACAAAAGCCACTACTTCAATAACTTAACTTAGTAACATAAATTAAATAACTATGTTAATAATGAAATTAGATTTCAAACGTGCCTCATAGCACATATGTAATAACAACTTACACGATACAACGGAAAAAGTAACAAACGAAATATAAACTTAAACAATAGATTTAATCAGCTAGGGAATCATTGTGCAGAATTTACTAATTTAATGATGTGACGCAGCTCAACACGCTTAATATTAAGTTCTCGGGATGTCTCATCCATGGTTTTGAGATTAAGTAACAGTTGGCTTAGGAAAAATGTATACAAAAATTTTTCTTTTCCCCATATATCATTTGCTAATTTGTAAATTTCAAGTGCATCAGAAGTGTTGGGAAGCGTTTTCGTGTTATTGGTTATATCTTTGTGTAATTTATGAAAATATCTTATCTTTCTATCTAATTGAATTACGCTACAATTAGTTTCCCGTGTTTTTTGCAAGTAAACAAGGAAAGAACCTATGTTCTTCTCGATATCAGCAACTTCTATGTTCTTCCTCTGAATAAAACGCATTAGTCGACTCAGAATACAAACATTGGTAGCAACCGGTTTCTTCGTTGTCGTCGTCTTCTTTTCCATATTCTTAATCGTCTTCTTTATCTTCTGCCCAGATAAATTGCTGGGGTTATCATCTTCAGAATTTGTGAAACTTTCCGTAGACGACGTCAATGACAAAACCGGCTGCTACCAATGTTTGTATTCTGAGTCGACTGATGCGTTTTATTCAGAGGAACAACATAGAGTTGCTAATATCGAGAAGAACATAGGTTCTTTCCTTGTTTACCTTCAAAAAACACGGGAAACTAATTGTATCATAATTCAAATAGACAGAAAAAAAAGATATTTTCGTAAATTACACAAAAATATTACCAATAACACCAAAACGCTTCCCAACACTTCTGATGCACTTGAAATTTACAAATTGGCAAATGATATATGGGTGAAAGAAAAATCTTTGGATAATTTTTTCCTAAACCAACTGTAACTTAATCTCAAAACCATGGACGAGACATCCCGAGAACTTAATATTAAGCGTGTTGAGCTGCGTCGCATCATTAAATTAGTAAAGTCCGCACAATGATTCCCTAGTTGATTAAATCTATTGTTTAAGTTTATATTTCGATTGTTACTTTTTCCGTTGTATCGTGTAAGTTGCTATTACATATGTGTTATGAGCCACGTTTGGAATTTAATTTCATTATTAACATAGTTATTTAATTTATATTACTTATCTTCTGTTACTAAGTTAAGTTAGTGAAGTAGTGGCTTGTGTATACCACAATTGTAGGATTTAGTTATTATTTAGTTCTATTTATTAGACTTATTAAGCTAATAGTTATTATTCGAGTTTATGTAAGGAATTTTCCAAAGCCTTTCCTTACGATTAAGATATCTTCTTGGCCATAAGCAAAAACAACTAAAACCGTGAATAATAACTAACTCCCACAATAAATAGAACTAAATAATAACTAACTCCCACAATAAATAGAACTAAATAATAACTAACTCCTACAATTGTGGCATACAAAAGCCACTACTTCAATAACTTAACTTAGTAACATAAATTAAATAACTATGTTAATAATGAAATTAGATTTCAAACGTGCCTCATAGCACATATGTAATAACAACTTACACGATACAACGGAAAAAGTAACAAACGAAATATAAACTTAAACAATAGATTTAATCAGCTAGGGAATCATTGTGCAGAATTTACTAATTTAATGATGTGACGCAGCTCAACACGCTTACTATTAAGTTCTCGGGATGTCTCATCCATGGTTTTGAGATTAAGAAACAGTTGGTTTAGGAAAAATTTATACAAAAATTTTTCTTTTCCCCATATATCATTTGCTAATTTGTAAATTTCAAGTGCATCAGAAGTGTTGGGAAGCGTTTTCGTGTTATTGGTTATATCTTTGTGTAATTTATGAAAATATCTTATCTTTCTATCTAATTGAATTACGCTACAATTAGTTTCCTGTGTTTTTTGCAAGTAAACAAGGAAAGAACCTATGTTCTTCTCGATATCAGCAACTTCTATGTTCTTTCTCTGAATAAAACGCATTAGTCGACTCAGAATACAAACATTGGTAGCAACCGGTTTCTTCGTTGTCGTCGTCTTCTTTTCCATATTCTTAATCTTCTTCTTTATCTTCTGCCCAGATAAATTGCTGGGGTTATCATCTTCAGAATTTGTGAAACTTTCCGTAGACGACGTCAATGACAAAACCGGCTGCTACCAATGTTTGTATTCTGAGTCGACTGATGCGTTTTATTCAGAGGAACAACATAGAAGTTGCTGATATCGAGAAGAACATAGGTTCTTTCCTTGTTTACCTTCAAAAAACACGGGAAACTAATTGTATCATAATTCAAATAGACAGAAAAAAAAGATATTTTCGTAAATTACACAAAAATATTACCAATAACACCAAAACGCTTCCCAACACTTCTGATGCACTTGAAATTTACAAATTGGCAAATGATATATGGGTGAAAGAAAAATCTTTGGATAATTTTTTCCTAAACCAACTGTTACTTAATCTCAAAACCATGGACGAGACATCCCGAGAACTTAATATTAAGCGTGTTGAGCTGCGTCGCATCATTAAATTAGTAAAGTCCGCACAATGATTTCCTAGTTGATTAAACCTATTGTTTAAGTTTATATTTCGATTGTTACTTTTTCCGTTGTATCGTGTAAGTTGCTATTACATATGTGTTATGAGCCACGTTTGGAATTTAATTTCATTATTAACATAGTTATTTAATTTATATTACTTATCTTCTGTTACTAAGTTAAGTTAGTGAAGTAGTGGCTTGTGTATGCCACAATTGTAGGAGTTAGTTATTATTTAGTTCTATTTATTAGACTTATTAAGCTAATAGTTATTATTCGAGTTTATGTAAGGAATTTTCCAAAGCCTTTCCTTACGATTAAGATACCTTCTTGGCCATAAGCAAAAACAACTAAAACCGTGAATAATAACTAACTCCCACAATAAATAGAACTAAATAATAACTAACTCCTACAATTGTGGCATACAAAAGCCACTACTTCAATAACTTAACTTAGTAACATAAATTAAATAACTATGTTAATAATGAAATTAGATTTCAAACGTGCCTCATAGCACATATGTAATAACAACTTACACGATACAACGGAAAAAGTAACAAACGAAATATAAACTTAAACAATAGATTTAATCAGCTAGGGAATCATTGTGCAGAATTTACTAATTTAATGATGTGACGCAGCTCAACACGCTTACTATTAAGTTCTCGGGATGTCTCATCCATGGTTTTGAGATTAAGAAACAGTTGGTTTAGGAAAAATTTATACAAAAATTTTTCTTTTCCCCATATATCATTTGCTAATTTGTAAATTTCAAGTGCATCAGAAGTGTTGGGAAGCGTTTTCGTGTTATTGGTTATATCTTTGTGTAATTTATGAAAATATCTTATCTTTCTATCTAATTGAATTACGCTACAATTAGTTTCCCGTGTTTTTTGCAAGTAAACAAGGAAAGAACCTATGTTCTTCTCGATATCAACAACTTCTATGTTCTTTCTCTGAATAAAACGCATTAGTCGACTCAGAATACAAACATTGGTAGCAACCGGTTTCTTCGTTGTCGTCGTCTTCTTTTCCATATTCTTAATCTTCTTCTTTATCTTCTGCCCAGATAAATTGCTGGGGTTATCATCTTCAGAATTTGTGAAACTTTCCGTAGACGACGTCAATGACAAAACCGGCTGCTACCAATGTTTGTATTCTGAGTCGACTGATGCGTTTTATTCAGAGGAACAACATAGAAGTTGCTGATATCGAGAAGAACATAGGTTCTTTCCTTGTTTACCTTCAAAAAACACGGGAAACTAATTGTATCATAATTCAAATAGACAGAAAAAAAAGATATTTTCGTAAATTACACAAAAATATTACCAATAACACCAAAACGCTTCCCAACACTTCTGATGCACTTGAAATTTACAAATTGGCAAATGATATATGGGTGAAAGAAAAATCTTTGGATAATTTTTTCCTAAACCAACTGTAACTTAATCTCAAAACCATGGACGAGACATCCCGAGAACTTAATATTAAGCGTGTTGAGCTGCGTCGCATCATTAAATTAGTAAAGTCCGCACAATGATTTCCTAGTTGATTAAATCTATTGTTTAAGTTTATATTTCGATTGTTACTTTTTCCGTTGTATCGTGTAAGTTGCTATTACATATGTGTTATGAGCCACGTTTGGAATTTAATTTCATTATTAACATAGTTATTTAATTTATATTACTTATCTTCTGTTACTAAGTTAAGTTAGTGAAGTAGTGGCTTGTGTATGCCACAATTGTAGGATTTAGTTATTATTTAGTTCTATTTATTAGACTTATTAAGCTAATAGTTATTATTCGAGTTTATGTAAGGAATTTTCCAAAGCCTTTCCTTACGATTAAGATATCTTCTTGGCCATAAGCAAAAACAACTAAAACCGTGAATAATAACTAACTCCCACAATAAATAGAACTAAATAATAACTAACTCCTACAATTGTGGCATACAAAAGCCACTACTTCAATAACTTAACTTAGTAACATAAATTAAATAACTATGTTAATAATGAAATTAGATTTCAAACGTGCCTCATAGCACATATGTAATAACAACTTACACGATACAACGGAAAAAGTAACAAACGAAATATAAACTTAAACAATAGATTTAATCAGCTAGGGAATCATTGTGCAGAATTTACTAATTTAATGATGTGACGCAGCTCAACACGCTTAATATTAAGTTCTCGGGATGTCTCATCCATGGTTTTGAGATTAAGTAACAGTTGGTTTAGGAAAAATTTATACAAAAATTTTTCTTTTCCCCATATATCATTTGCTAATTTGTAAATTTCAAGTGCATCAGAAGTGTTGGGAAGCGTTTTCGTGTTATTGGTTATATCTTTGTGTAATTTATGAAAATATCTTATCTTTCTATCTAATTGAATTACGCTACAATTAGTTTCCCGTGTTTTTTGCAAGTAAACAAGGAAAGAACCTATGTTCTTCTCGATATCAGCAACTTCTATGTTCTTCCTCTGAATAAAACGCATTAGTCGACTCAGAATACAAACATTGGTAGCAACCGGTTTCTTCGTTGTCGTCGTCTTCTTTTCCATATTCTTAATCTTCTTCTTTATCTTCTGCCCAGATAAATTGCTGGGGTTATCATCTTCAGAATTTGTGAAACTTTCCGTAGACGACGTCAATGACAAAACCGGCTGCTACCAATGTTTGTATTCTGAGTCGACTGATGCGTTTTATTCAGAGGAACAACATAGAAGTTGCTGATATCGAGAAGAACATAGGTTCTTTCTTTGTTTACCTTCAAAAAACACGGGAAACTAATTGTATCATAATTCAAATAGACAGAAAAAAAAGATATTTTCGTAAATTACACAAAAATATTACCAATAACACCAAAACGCTTCCCAACACTTCTGATGCACTTGAAATTTACAAATTGGCAAATGATATATGGGTGAAAGAAAAATCTTTGGATAATTTTTTCCTAAACCAACTGTTACTTAATCTCAAAACCATGGACGAGACATCCCGAGAACTTAATATTAAGCGTGTTGAGCTGCGTCGCATCATTAAATTAGTAAAGTCCGCACAATGATTTCCTAGTTGATTAAATCTATTGTTTAAGTTTATATTTCGATTGTTACTTTTTCCGTTGTATCGTGTAAGTTGCTATTACATATGTGTTATGAGCCACGTTTGGAATTTAATTTCATTATTAACATAGTTATTTAATTTATATTACTTATCTTCTGTTACTAAGTTAAGTTAGTGAAGTAGTGGCTTGTGTATGCCACAATTGTAGGAGTTAGTTATTATTTAGTTCTATTTATTAGACTTATTAAGCTAATAGTTATTATTCGAGTTTATGTAAGGAATTTTCCAAAGCCTTTCCTTACGATTAAGATACCTTCTTGGCCATAAGCAAAAACAACTAAAACCGTGAATAATAACTAACTCCCACAATAAATAGAACTAAATAATAACTAACTCCTACAATTGTGGCATACAAAAGCCACTACTTCAATAACTTAACTTAGTAACATAAATTAAATAACTATGTTAATAATGAAATTAGATTTCAAACGTGCCTCATAGCACATATGTAATAACAACTTACACGATACAACGGAAAAAGTAACAAACGAAATATAAACTTAAACAATAGATTTAATCAGCTAGGGAATCATTGTGCAGAATTTACTAATTTAATGATGTGACGCAGCTCAACACGCTTACTATTAAGTTCTCGGGATGTCTCATCCATGGTTTTGAGATTAAGAAACAGTTGGTTTAGGAAAAATTTATACAAAAATTTTTCTTTTCCCCATATATCATTTGCTAATTTGTAAATTTCAAGTGCATCAGAAGTGTTGGGAAGCGTTTTCGTGTTATTGGTTATATCTTTGTGTAATTTATGAAAATATCTTATCTTTCTATCTAATTGAATTACGCTACAATTAGTTTCCCGTGTTTTTTGCAAGTAAACAAGGAAAGAACCTATGTTCTTCTCGAAATCAGCAACTTCTATGTTCTTTCTCTGAATAAAACGCATTAGTCGACTCAGAATACAAACATTGGTAGCAACCGGTTTCTTCGTTGTCGTCGTCTTCTTTTCCATATTCTTAATCTTTTTCTTTATCTTCTGCCCAGATAAATTGCTGGGGTTATCATCTTCAGAATTTGTGAAACTTTCCGTAGACGACGTCAATGACAAAACCGGCTGCTACCAATGTTTGTATTCTGAGTCGACTGATGCGTTTTATTCAGAGGAACAACATAGAAGTTGCTGATATCGAGAAGAACATAGGTTCTTTCCTTGTTTACCTTCAAAAAACACGGGAAACTAATTGTATCATAATTCAAATAGACAGAAAAAAAAGATATTTTCGTAAATTACACAAAAATATTACCAATAACACCAAAACGCTTCCCAACACTTCTGATGCACTTGAAATTTACAAATTGGCAAATGATATATGGGTGAAAGAAAAATCTTTGGATAATTTTTTCCTAAACCAACTGTAACTTAATCTCAAAACCATGGACGAGACATCCCGAGAACTTAATATTAAGCGTGTTGAGCTGCGTCGCATCATTAAATTAGTAATGTCCGCACAATGATTTCCTAGTTGATTAAATCTATTGTTTAAGTTTATATTTCGATTGTTACTTTTTCCGTTGTATCGTGTAAGTTGCTATTACATATGTGTTATGAGCCACGTTTGGAATTTAATTTCATTATTAACATAGTTATTTAATTTATATTACTTATCTTCTGTTACTAAGTTAAGTTAGTGAAGTAGTGGCTTGTGTATGCCACAATTGTAGGATTTAGTTATTATTTAGTTCTATTTATTAGACTTATTAAGCTAATAGTTATTATTCGAGTTTATGTAAGGAATTTTCCAAAGCCTTTCCTTACGATTAAGATACCTTCTTGGCCATAAGCAAAAACAACTAAAACCGTGAATAATAACTAACTCCCACAATAAATAGAACTAAATAATAACTAACTCCTACAATTGTGGCATACAAAAGCCACTACTTCAATAACTTAACTTAGTAACATAAATTAAATAACTATGTTAATAATGAAATTAGATTTCAAACGTGCCTCATAGCACATATGTAATAACAACTTACACGATACAACGGAAAAAGTATCAAACGAAATATAAACTTAAACAATAGATTTAATCAGCTAGGGAATCATTGTGCAGAATTTACTAATTTAATGATGTGACGCAGCTCAACAGGCTTAATATTAAGTTCTCGGGATGTCTCATCCATGGTTTTGAGATTAAGTAACAGTTGGTTTAGGAAAAATTTATACAAAATTTTTTCTTTTCCCCATATATCATTTGCTAATTTGTAAATTTCAAGTGCATCAGAAGTGTTGGGAAGCGTTTTCGTGTTATTGGTTATATCTTTGTGTAATTTATGAAAATATCTTATCTTTCTATCTAATTGAATTACGCTACAATTAGTTTCCCGTGTTTTTTGCAAGTAAACAAGGAAAGAACCTATGTTCTTCTCGATATCAGCAACTTCTATGTTCTTCCTCTGAATAAAACGCATTAGTCGACTCAGAATACAAACATTGGTAGCAGCCGGTTTCTTCGTTGTCGTCGTCTTCTTTTCCATATTCTTAATCTTCTTCTTTATCTTCTTCCCAGATAAATTGCTGGGGTTATCATCTTCAGAATTTGTGAACCTTTCCGTAGACGACGTCAATGACAAAACCGGCTGCTACCAATGTTTGTATTCTGAGTCGACTGATGCGTTTTATTCAGAGGAACAACATAGAAGTTGCTGATATCGAGAAGAACATAGGTTCTTTCCTTGTTTACCTTCAAAAAATACGGGAAACTAATTGTATCATAATTCAAATAGACAGAAAAATAAGATATTTTCGTAAATTACACAAAAATATTACCAATAACACCAAAACGCTTCCCAACACTTCTGATGCACTTGAAATTTACAAATTGGCAAATGATATATGGGTGAAAGAAAAATCTTTGGATAATTTTTTCCTAAACCAACTGTTACTTAATCTCAAAACCATGGACGAGACATCCCGAGAACTTAATATTAAGCGTGTTGAGCTGCGTCGCATCATTAAATTAGTAAAGTCCGCACAATGATTCCCTAGTTGATTAAATCTATTGTTTAATTTTATATTTCGATTGTTACTTTTTCCGTTGTATCGTGTAAGTTGCTATTACATATGTGTTATGAGCCACGTTTGGAATTTAATTTCATTATTAACATAGTTATTTAATTTATATTACTTATCTTCTGTTACTGAGTTAAGTTAGTGAAGTAGTGGCTTGTGTATGCCACAATTGTAGGAGTTAGTTATTATTTAGTTCTATTTATTAGACTTATTAAGCTAATAGTTATTATTCGAGTTTATGTAAGGAATTTTCCAAAGCCTTTCCTTACGATTAAGATACCTTCTTGGCCATAAACAAAAACAACTAAAACCGTGAATAATAACTAACTCCCACAATAAATAGAACTAAATAATAACTAACTCCTACAATTGTGGCATACAAAAGCCACTACTTCAATAACTTAACTTAGTAACATAAATTAAATAACTATGTTAATAATGAAATTAGATTTCAAACGTGCCTCATAGCACATATGTAATAACAACTTACACGATACAACGGAAAAAGTAACAAACGAAATGTAAACTTAAACAATAGATTTAATCAGCTAGGGAATCATTGTGCAGAATTTACTAATTTAATGATGTGACACAGCTCAACACGCTTACTATTAAGTTCTCGGGATGTCTCATCCATGGTTTTGAGATTAAGAAACAGTTGGTTTAGGAAAAATTTATACAAAAATTTTTCTTTTCCCCATATATCATTTGCTAATTTGTAAATTTCAAGTGCATCAGAAGTGTTGGGAAGCGTTTTCGTGTTATTGGTTATATCTTTGTGTAATTTATGAAAATATCTTATCTTTCTATCTAATTGAATTACGCTACAATTAGTTTCCCGTGTTTTTTGCAAGTAAACAAGGAAAGAACCTATGTTCTTCTCGATATCAGCAACTTCTATGTTCTTCCTCTGAATAAAACGCATTAGTCGACTCAAAATACAAACATTGGTAGCAGCCAGTTTCTTCGTTGTCGTCGTCTTCTTTTCCATATTCTTAATCTTCTTCTTTATCTTCTTCCCAGATAAATTGCTGGGGTTATCATCTTTAGAATTTGTGAAACTTTCCGTAGACGACGTCAATGACAAAACCGGCTGCTACCAATGTTTGTATTCTGAGTCGACTGATGCGTTTTATTCAGAGGAACAACATAGAAGTTGCTGATATCGAGAAGAACATAGGTTCTTTCCTTGTTTACCTTCAAAAAACACGGGAAACTAATTGTATCATAATTCAAATAGACAGAAAAAAAAGATATTTTCGTAAATTACACAAAAATATTACCAATAACACCAAAACGCTTCCCAACACTTCTGATGCACTTGAAATTTACAAATTGGCAAATGATATATGGGTGAAAGAAAAATCTTTGGATAATTTTTTCCTAAACCAACTGTTACTTAATCTCAAAACCATGGACGAGACATCCCGAGAACTTAATATTAAGCGTGTTGAGCTGCGTCGCATCATTAAATTAGTAAAGTCCGCACAATGATTTCCTAGTTGATTAAATCTATTGTTTAAGTTTATATTTCGATTGTTACTTTTTCCGTTGTATCGTGTAAGTTGCTATTACATATGTGTTATGAGCCACGTTTGGAATTTAATTTCATTATTAACATAGTTATTTAATTTATATTACTTATCTTCTGTTACTAAGTTAAGTTAGTGAAGTAGTGGCTTGTGTATGCCACAATTGTAGGATTTAGTTATTATTTAGTTCTATTTATTAGACTTATTAAGCTAATAGTTATTATTCGAGTTTATGTAAGGAATTTTCCAAAGCCTTTCCTTACGATTAAGATACCTTCTTGGCCATAAGCAAAAACAACTAAAACCGTGAATAATAACTAACTCCCACAATAAATAGAACTAAATAATAACTAACTCCTACAATTGTGGCATACAAAAGCCACTACTTCAATAACTTAACTTAGTAACATAAATTAAATAACTATGTTAATAATGAAATTAGATTTCAAACGTGCCTCATAGCACATATGTAATAACAACTTACACGATACAACGGAAAAAGTATCAAACGAAATATAAACTTAAACAATAGATTTAATCAGCTAGGGAATCATTGTGCAGAATTTACTAATTTAATGATGTGACGCAGCTCAACAGGCTTAATATTAAGTTCTCGGGATGTCTCATCCATGGTTTTGAGATTAAGTAACAGTTGGTTTAGGAAAAATTTATACAAAATTTTTTCTTTTCCCCATATATCATTTGCTAATTTGTAAATTTCAAGTGCATCAGAAGTGTTGGGAAGCGTTTTCGTGTTATTGGTTATATCTTTGTGTAATTTATGAAAATATCTTATCTTTCTATCTAATTGAATTACGCTACAATTAGTTTCCCGTGTTTTTTGCAAGTAAACAAGGAAAGAACCTATGTTCTTCTCGATATCAGCAACTTCTATGTTCTTCCTCTGAATAAAACGCATTAGTCGACTCAGAATACAAACATTGGTAGCAGCCGGTTTCTTCGTTGTCGTCGTCTTCTTTTCCATATTCTTAATCTTCTTCTTTATCTTCTTCCCAGATAAATTGCTGGGGTTATCATCTTCAGAATTTGTGAACCTTTCCGTAGACGACGTCAATGACAAAACCGGCTGCTACCAATGTTTGTATTCTGAGTCGACTGATGCGTTTTATTCAGAGGAACAACATAGAAGTTGCTGATATCGAGAAGAACATAGGTTCTTTCCTTGTTTACCTTCAAAAAATACGGGAAACTAATTGTATCATAATTCAAATAGACAGGAAAATAAGATATTTTCGTAAATTACACAAAAATATTACCAATAACACCAAAACGCTTCCCAACACTTCTGATGCACTTGAAATTTACAAATTGGCAAATGATATATGGGTGAAAGAAAAATCTTTGGATAATTTTTTCCTAAACCAACTGTTACTTAATCTCAAAACCATGGACGAGACATCCCGAGAACTTAATATTAAGCGTGTTGAGCTGCGTCGCATCATTAAATTAGTAAAGTCCGCACAATGATTCCCTAGTTGATTAAATCTATTGTTTAATTTTATATTTCGATTGTTACTTTTTCCGTTGTATCGTGTAAGTTGCTATTACATATGTGTTATGAGCCACGTTTGGAATTTAATTTCATTATTAACATAGTTATTTAATTTATATTACTTATCTTCTGTTACTAAGTTAAGTTAGTGAAGTAGTGGCTTGTGTATGCCACAATTGTAGGAGTTAGTTATTATTTAGTTCTATTTATTAGACTTATTAAGCTAATAGTTATTATTCGAGTTTATGTAAGGAATTTTCCAAAGCCTTTCCTTACGATTAAGATACCTTCTTGGCCATAAACAAAAACAACTAAAACCGTGAATAATAACTAACTCCCACAATAAATAGAACTAAATAATAACTAACTCCTACAATTGTGGCATACAAAAGCCACTACTTCAATAACTTAACTTAGTAACATAAATTAAATAACTATGTTAATAATGAAATTAGATTTCAAACGTGCCTCATAGCACATATGTAATAACAACTTACACGATACAACGGAAAAAGTAACAAACGAAATGTAAACTTAAACAATAGATTTAATCAGCTAGGGAATCATTGTGCAGAATTTACTAATTTAATGATGTGACACAGCTCAACACGCTTACTATTAAGTTCTCGGGATGTCTCATCCATGGTTTTGAGATTAAGAAACAATTGGTTTAGGAAAAATTTATACAAAAATTTTTCTTTTCCCCATATATCATTTGCTAATTTGTAAATTTCAAGTGCATCAGAAGTGTTGGGAAGCGTTTTCGTGTTATTGGTTATATCTTTGTGTAATTTATGAAAATATCTTATCTTTCTATCTAATTGAATTACGCTACAATTAGTTTCCCGTGTTTTTTGCAAGTAAACAAGGAAAGAACCTATGTTCTTCTCGATATCAGCAACTTCTATGTTCTTCCTCTGAATAAAACGCATTAGTCGACTCAAAATACAAACATTGGTAGCAGCCAGTTTCTTCGTTGTCGTCGTCTTCTTTTCCATATTCTTAATCTTCTTCTTTATCTTCTTCCCAGATAAATTGCTGGGGTTATCATCTTTAGAATTTGTGAAACTTTCCGTAGACGACGTCAATGACAAAACCGGCTGCTACCAATGTTTGTATTCTGAGTCGACTGATGCGTTTTATTCAGAGGAACAACATAGAAGTTGCTGATATCGAGAAGAACATAGGTTCTTTCCTTGTTTACCTTCAAAAAACACGGGAAACTAATTGTATCATAATTCAAATAGACAGAAAAAAAAGATATTTTCGTAAATTACACAAAAATATTACCAATAACACCAAAACGCTTCCCAACACTTCTGATGCACTTGAAATTTACAAATTGGCAAATGATATATGGGTGAAAGAAAAATCTTTGGATAATTTTTTCCTAAACCAACTGTTACTTAATCTCAAAACCATGGACGAGACATCCCGAGAACTTAATATTAAGCGTGTTGAGCTGCGTCGCATCATTAAATTAGTAAAGTCCGCACAATGATTTCCTAGTTGATTAAATCTATTGTTTAAGTTTATATTTCGATTGTTACTTTTTCCGTTGTATCGTGTAAGTTGCTATTACATATGTGTTATGAGCCACGTTTGGAATTTAATTTCATTATTAACATAGTTATTTAATTTATATTACTTATCTTCTGTTACTAAGTTAAGTTAGTGAAGTAGTGGCTTGTGTATGCCACAATTGTAGGATTTAGTTATTATTTAGTTCTATTTATTAGACTTATTAAGCTAATAGTTATTATTCGAGTTTATGTAAGGAATTTTCCAAAGCCTTTCCTTACGATTAAGATATCTTCTTGGCCATAAGCAAAAACAACTAAAACCGTGAATAATAACTAACTCCCACAATAAATAGAACTAAATAATAACTAACTCCTACAATTGTGGCATACAAAAGCCACTACTTCAATAACTTAACTTAGTAACATAAATTAAATAACTATGTTAATAATGAAATTAGATTTCAAACGTGCCTCATAGCACATATGTAATAACAACTTACACGATACAACGGAAAAAGTAACAAACGAAATGTAAACTTAAACAATAGATTTAATCAGCTAGGGAATCATTGTGCAGAATTTACTAATTTAATGATGTGACGCAGCTCAACACGCTTACTATTAAGTTCTCGGGATGTCTCATCCATGGTTTTGAGATTAAGAAACAGTTGGTTTAGGAAAAATTTATACAAAAATTTTTCTTTTCCCCATATATCATTTGCTAATTTGTAAATTTCAAGTGCATCAGAAGTGTTGGGAAGCGTTTTCGTGTTATTGGTTATATCTTTGTGTAATTTATGAAAATATCTTATCTTTCTATCTAATTGAATTACGCTACAATTAGTTTCCCGTGTTTTTTGCAAGTAAACAAGGAAAGAACCTATGTTCTTCTCGATATCAGCAACTTCTATGTTCTTCCTCTGAATAAAGCGCATTAGTCGACTCAGAATACAAACATTGGTAGCAGCCGGTTTCTTCGTTGTCGTCGTCTTCTTTTCCATATTCTTAATCTTCTTCTTTATCTTCTTCCCAGATAAATTGCTGGGGTTATCATCTTTAGAATTTGTGAAACTTTCCGTAGACGACGTCAATGACAAAACCGGCTGCTACCAATGTTTGTATTCTGAGTCGACTGATGCGTTTTATTCAGAGGAACAACATAGAAGTTGCTGATATCGAGAAGAACATAGGTTCTTTCCTTGTTTACCTTCAAAAAACACGGGAAACTAATTGTATCATAATTCAAATAGACAGAAAAAAAAGATATTTTCGTAAATTACACAAAAATATTACCAATAACACCAAAACGCTTCCCAACACTTCTGATGCACTTGAAATTTACAAATTGGCAAATGATATATGGGTGAAAGAAAAATCTTTGGATAATTTTTTCCTAAACCAACTGTTACTTAATCTCAAAACCATGGACGAGACATCCCGAGAACTTAATATTAAGCGTGTTGAGCTGCGTCGCATCATTAAATTAGTAAAGTCCGCACAATGATTTCCTAGTTGATTAAATCTATTGTTTAAGTTTATATTTCGATTGTTACTTTTTCCGTTGTATCGTGTAAGTTGCTATTACATATGTGTTATGAGCCACGTTTGGAATTTAATTTCATTATTAACATAGTTATTTAATTTATATTACTTATCTTCTGTTACTAAGTTAAGTTAGTGAAGTAGTGGCTTGTGTATGCCACAATTGTAGGAGTTAGTTATTATTTAGTTCTATTTATTAGACTTATTAAGCTAATAGTTATTATTCGAGTTTATGTAAGGAATTTTCCAAAGCCTTTCCTTACGATTAAGATACCTTCTTGGCCATAAGCAAAAACAACTAAAACCGTGAATAATAACTAACTCCCACAATAAATAGAACTAAATAATAACTAACTCCTACAATTGTGGCATACAAAAGCCACTACTTCAATAACTTAACTTAGTAACATAAATTAAATAACTATGTTAATAATGAAATTAGATTTCAAACGTGCCTCATAGCACATATGTAATAACAACTTACACGATACAACGGAAAAAGTAACAAACGAAATGTAAACTTAAACAATAGATTTAATCAGCTAGGGAATCATTGTGCAGAATTTACTAATTTAATGATGTGACGCAGCTCAACACGCTTACTATTAAGTTCTCGGGATGTCTCATCCATGGTTTTGAGATTAAGAAACAGTTGGTTTAGGAAAAATTTATACAAAAATTTTTCTTTTCCCCATATATCATTTGCTAATTTGTAAATTTCAAGTGCATCAGAAGTGTTGGGAAGCGTTTTCGTGTTATTGGTTATATCTTTGTGTAATTTATGAAAATATCTTATCTTTCTATCTAATTGAATTACGCTACAATTAGTTTCCCGTGTTTTTTGCAAGTAAACAAGGAAAGAACCTATGTTCTTCTCGATATCAGCAACTTCTATGTTCTTCCTCTGAATAAAGCGCATTAGTCGACTCAGAATACAAACATTGGTAGCAGCCGGTTTCTTCGTTGTCGTCGTCTTCTTTTCCATATTCTTAATCTTCTTCTTTATCTTCTTCCCAGATAAATTGCTGGGGTTATCATCTTTAGAATTTGTGAAACTTTCCGTAGACGACGTCAATGACAAAACCGGCTGCTACCAATGTTTGTATTCTGAGTCGACTGATGCGTTTTATTCAGAGGAACAACATAGAAGTTGCTGATATCGAGAAGAACATAGGTTCTTTCCTTGTTTACCTTCAAAAAACACGGGAAACTAATTGTATCATAATTCAAATAGACAGAAAAAAAAGATATTTTCGTAAATTACACAAAAATATTACCAATAACACCAAAACGCTTCCCAACACTTCTGATGCACTTGAAATTTACAAATTGGCAAATGATATATGGGTGAAAGAAAAATCTTTGGATAATTTTTTCCTAAACCAACTGTTACTTAATCTCAAAACCATGGACGAGACATCCCGAGAACTTAATATTAAGCGTGTTGAGCTGCGTCGCATCATTAAATTAGTAAAGTCCGCACAATGATTTCCTAGTTGATTAAATCTATTGTTTAAGTTTATATTTCGATTGTTACTTTTTCCGTTGTATCGTGTAAGTTGCTATTACATATGTGTTATGAGCCACGTTTGGAATTTAATTTCATTATTAACATAGTTATTTAATTTATATTACTTATCTTCTGTTACTAAGTTAAGTTAGTGAAGTAGTGGCTTGTGTATGCCACAATTGTAGGAGTTAGTTATTATTTAGTTCTATTTATTAGACTTATTAAGCTAATAGTTATTATTCGAGTTTATGTAAGGAATTTTCCAAAGCCTTTCCTTACGATTAAGATACCTTCTTGGCCATAAGCAAAAACAACTAAAACCGTGAATAATAACTAACTCCCACAATAAATAGAACTAAATAATAACTAACTCCTACAATTGTGGCATACAAAAGCCACTACTTCAATAACTTAACTTAGTAACATAAATTAAATAACTATGTTAATAATGAAATTAGATTTCAAACGTGCCTCATAGCACATATGTAATAACAACTTACACGATACAACGGAAAAAGTAACAAACGAAATATAAACTTAAACAATAGATTTAATCAGCTAGGGAATCATTGTGCAGAATTTACTAATTTAATGATGTGACGCAGCTCAACACGCTTACTATTAAGTTCTCGGGATGTCTCATCCATGGTTTTGAGATTAAGAAACAGTTGGTTTAGGAAAAATTTATACAAAAATTTTTCTTTTCCCCATATATCATTTGCTAATTTGTAAATTTCAAGTGCATCAGAAGTGTTGGGAAGCGTTTTCGTGTTATTGGTTATATCTTTGTGTAATTTATGAAAATATCTTATCTTTCTATCTAATTGAATTACGCTACAATTAGTTTCCCGTGTTTTTTGCAAGTAAACAAGGAAAGAACCTATGTTCTTCTCGATATCAGCAACTTCTATGTTCTTCCTCTGAATAAAACGCATTAGTCGACTCAGAATACAAACATTGGTAGCAGCCGGTTTCTTCGTTATCGTCGTCTTCTTTTCCATATTCTTAATCTTCTTCTTTATCTTCTTTTCCATATTCTTAATCTTCTTCTTTATCTTCTTCCCAGATAAATTGCTGGGGTTATCATCTTTAGAATTTGTGAAACTTTCCGTAGACGACGTCAATGACAAAACCGGCTGCTACCAATGTTTGTATTCTGAGTCGACTGATGCGTTTTATTCAGAGGAACAACATAGAAGTTGCTGATATCGAGAAGAACATAGGTTCTTTCCTTGTTTACCTTCAAAAAACACGGGAAACTAATTGTATCATAATTCAAATAGACAGAAAAAAAAAGATATTTTCGTAAATTACACAAAAATATTACCAATAACACCAAAACGCTTCCCAACACTTCTGATGCACTTGAAATTTACAAATTGGCAAATGATATATCGGTGAAAGAAAAATCTTTGGATAATTTTTTCCTAAACCAACTGTTACTTAATCTCAAAACCATGGACGAGACATCCCGAGAACTTAATATTAAGCGTGTTGAGCTGCGTCGCATCATTAAATTAGTAAAGTCCGCACAATGATTTCCTAGTTGATTAAATCTATTGTTTAAGTTTATATTTCGATTGTTACTTTTTCCGTTGTATCGTGTAAGTTGCTATTACATATGTGTTATGAGCCACGTTTGGAATTTAATTTCATTATTAACATAGTTATTTAATTTATATTACTTATCTTCTGTTACTAAGTTAAGTTAGTGAAGTAGTGGCTTGTGTATGCCACAATTGTAGGAGTTAGTTATTATTTAGTTCTATTTATTAGACTTATTAAGCTAATAGTTATTATTCGAGTTTATGTAAGGAATTTTCCAAAGCCTTTCCTTACGATTAAGATACCTTCTTGGCCATAAGCAAAAACAACTAAAACCGTGAATAATAACTAACTCCCACAATAAATAGAACTAAATAATAACTAACTCCTACAATTGTGGCATACAAAAGCCACTACTTCAATAACTTAACTTAGTAACATAAATTAAATAACTATGTTAATAATGAAATTAGATTTCAAACGTGCCTCATAGCACATATGTAATAACAACTTACACGATACAACGGAAAAAGTAACAAACGAAATATAAACTTAAACAATAGATTTAATCAGCTAGGGAATCATTGTGCAGAATTTACTAATTTAATGATGTGACGCAGCTCAACACGCTTACTATTAAGTTCTCGGGATGTCTCATCCATGGTTTTGAGATTAAGAAACAGTTGGTTTAGGAAAAATTTATACAAAAATTTTTCTTTTCCCCATATATCATTTGCTAATTTGTAAATTTCAAGTGCATCAGAAGTGGTGGGAAGCGTTTTCGTGTTATTGGTTATATCTTTGTGTAATTTATGAAAATATCTTATCTTTCTATCTAATTGAATTACGCTACAATTAGTTTCCCGTGTTTTTTGCAAATAAACAAGCAAAGAACCTATGTTCTTCTCGATATCAGCAACTTCTATGTTCTTCCTCTGAATAAAACGCATTAGTCGACTCAGAATACAAACATTGGTAGCAGCCGGTTTCTTCGTTGTCGTCGTCTTCTTTTCCATATTCTTAATCTTCTTCTTTATCTTCTTCCCAGATAAATTGCTGGGGTTATCATCTTCAGAATTTGTGAAACTTTCCGTAGACGACGTCAATGACAAAACCGGCTGCTACCAATGTTTGTATTCTGAGTCGACTGATGCGTTTTATTCAGAGGAACAACATAGAAGTTGCTGATATCGAGAAGAACATAGGTTCTTTCCTTGTTTACCTTCAAAAAACACGGGAAACTAATTGTATCATAATTTAAATAGACAGAAAAATAAGATATTTTCGTAAATTACACAAAAATATTACCAATAACACCAAAACGCTTCCCAACACTTCTGATGCACTTGAAATTTACAAATTGGCAAATGATATATGGGTGAAAGAAAAATCTTTGGATAATTTTTTCCTAAACAAACTGTTACTTAATCTCAAAACCATGGACGAGACATCCCGAGAACTTAATATTAAGCGTGTTGAGCTGCGTCGCATCATTAAATTAGTAAAGTCCGCACAATGATTCCCTAGTTGATTAAATCTATTGTTTAAGTTTATATTTCGATTGTTACTTTTTCCGTTGTATCGTGTAAGTTGCTATTACATATGTGTTATGAGCCACGTTTGGAATTTAATTTCATTATTAACATAGTTATTTAATTTATATTACTTATCTTCTGTTACTAAGTTAAGTTAGTGAAGTAGTGGCTTGTGTATGCCACAATTGTAGGAGTTAGTTATTATTTAGTTCTATTTATTAGACTTATTAAGCTAATAGTTATTATTCGAGTTTATGTAAGGAATTTTCCAAAGCCTTTCCTTACGATTAAGATACCTTCTTGGCCATAAACAAAAACAACTAAAACCGTGAATAATAACTAACTCCCACAATAAATAGAACTAAATAATAACTAACTCTTACAATTGTGGCCTACAAAAGCCACTACTTCAATAACTTAACTTAGTAACATAAATTAAATAACTATGTTAATAATGAAATTAGATTTCAAACGTGCCTCATAGCACATATGTAATAACAACTTACACTATACAACGGAAAAAGTAACAAACGAAATATAAACTTAAACAATAGATTTAATCAGTTAGGGAATCATTGTGCCGAATTTTCTAATTTAATGGTGTGACGCAGCTCAACACGCTTAATATTAAGTTCTCGGGATGTCTCATCCATGGTTTTGAGATTAAGTAACAGTTGGTTTAGGAAAACTTTATACAAAAATTTTTCTTTTCCCCACATATCATTTGCTAATTTGTAAATTTCAAGTGCATCAGAAGTGTTGGGAAGCGTTTTCGTGTTATTGGTTATATCTTTGTGTAATTTACGAAAATATCTTATCTTTCTATCTAATTGAATTACGCTACAATTAGTTTCCCGTGTTTTTTGCAAATAAACAAGGAAAGAACCTATGTTCTTCTCGATATCAGTAACTTCTATGTTCTTCCTCTGAATAAAACGCATTAGTCGACTCAGAATACAAACATTGGTAGCAGCTGGTTTCTTCGTTGTCGTCGTCTTCTTTTCCATATTCTTAATCTTCTTCTTTATCTTCTTCCCAGATAAATTGCTGGGGTTATCATCTTCAGAATTTGTGAAACTTTCCGTAGACGACGTCAATGACAAAACCGGCTGCTACCAATGTTTGTATTCTGAGTCGACTGATGTTTTTTATTCAGAGGAACAACATAGAAGTTGCTGATATCGAGAAGAACATAGGTTCTTTCCTTGTTTACCTTCAAAAAACACGGGAAACTAATTGTATCATAATTCAAATAGACAGAAAAATAAGATATTTTCGTAAATTACACAAAAATATTACCAATAACACCAAAACGCTTCCCAACACTTCTGATGCACTTGAAATTTACAAATTGGCAAATGATATATGGGTGAAAGAAAAATCTTTGGATAATTTTTTCCTAAACCAACTGTTACTTAATCTCGAAACCATGGACGAGACATCCCGAGAACTTAATATTAAGCGTGTTGAGCTGCGTCGCATCATTAAATTAGTAAAGTCCGCACAATGATTCCCTAGTTGATTAAATCTATTGTTTAAGTTTATATTTCGATTGTTACTTTTTCCGTTGTATCGTGTAAGTTGCTATTATATATGTGTTATGAGCCACGTTTGGAATTTAATTTCATTATTAACATAGTTATTTAATTTATATTACTTATCTTCTGTTACTAAGTTAAGTTAGTGAAGTAGTGGCTTGTGTATGCCACAATTGTAGGAGTTAGTTATTATTTAGTTCTATTTATTAGACTTATTAAGCTAATAGTTATTATTCGATTTTATGTAAGGAATTTTCCAAAGCCTTTCCTTACGATTAAGATACCTTCTTGGCCATAAACAAAAACAACTAAAACCGTAAATAATAACTAACTCCCACAATAAATAGAACTAAATAATAACTAACTCCTACAATTGTGGCATATAAAAGCCACTACTTCAATAACTTAACTTAGTAACATAAATTAAATAACTATGTTAATAATGAAATTAGATTTCAAACGTGCCTCATAGCACATATGTAATAACAACTTACACGATACAACGGAAAAAATAACAAACGAAATATAAACTTAAACAATAGATTTAATCAGCTAGGGAATCATTGTGCAGAATTTACTAATTTAATGATGTGACGCAGCTCAACACGCTTACTATTAAGTTCTCGGGATGTCTCATCCATGGTTTTGAGATTAAGAAACAGTTGGTTTAGGAAAAATTTATACAA
Source organism: Linaria vulgaris (assembly GCA_948329865.1). Classification (NCBI taxonomy): domain Eukaryota; kingdom Viridiplantae; phylum Streptophyta; class Magnoliopsida; order Lamiales; family Plantaginaceae; genus Linaria; species Linaria vulgaris. Next base: position 1,312,517 of record OX415253.1, on the reverse strand, counting down.
AAATTTTTCTTTTCCCCATATATCATTTGCTAATTTGTAAATTTCAAGTGCATCAGAAGTGTTGGGAAGCGTTTTCGTGTTATTGGTTATATCTTTGTGTAATTTATGAAAATATCTTATCTTTCTATCTAATTGAATTACGCTACAATTAGTTTCCCGTGTTTTTTGCAAATAAACAAGCAAAGAACCTATGTTCTTCTCGATATCAGCAACTTCTATGTTCTTCCTCTGAATAAAACGCATTAGTCGACTCAGAATACAAACATTGGTAGCAGCCGGTTTCTTCGTTGTCGTCGTCTTCTTTTCCATATTCTTAATCTTCTTCTTTATCTTCTTCCCAGATAAATTGCTGGGGTTATCATCTTCAGAATTTGTGAAACTTTCCGTAGACGACGTCAATGACAAAACCGGCTGCTACCAATGTTTGTATTCTGAGTCGACTGATGCGTTTTATTCAGAGGAACAACATAGAAGTTGCTGATATCGAGAAGAACATAGGTTCTTTCCTTGTTTACCTTCAAAAAACACGGGAAACTAATTGTATCATAATTTAAATAGACAGAAAAATAAGATATTTTCGTAAATTACACAAAAATATTACCAATAACACCAAAACGCTTCCCAACACTTCTGATGCACTTGAAATTTACAAATTGGCAAATGATATATGGGTGAAAGAAAAATCTTTGGATAATTTTTTCCTAAACAAACTGTTACTTAATCTCAAAACCATGGACGAGACATCCCGAGAACTTAATATTAAGCGTGTTGAGCTGCGTCGCATCATTAAATTAGTAAAGTCCGCACAATGATTCCCTAGTTGATTAAATCTATTGTTTAAGTTTATATTTCGATTGTTACTTTTTCCGTTGTATCGTGTAAGTTGCTATTACATATGTGTTATGAGCCACGTTTGGAATTTAATTTCATTATTAACATAGTTATTTAATTTATATTACTTATCTTCTGTTACTAAGTTAAGTTAGTGAAGTAGTGGCTTGTGTATGCCACAATTGTAGGAGTTAGTTATTATTTAGTTCTATTTATTAGACTTATTAAGCTAATAGTTATTATTCGAGTTTATGTAAGGAATTTTCCAAAGCCTTTCCTTACGATTAAGATACCTTCTTGGCCATAAACAAAAACAACTAAAACCGTGAATAATAACTAACTCCCACAATAAATAGAACTAAATAATAACTAACTCTTACAATTGTGGCCTACAAAAGCCACTACTTCAATAACTTAACTTAGTAACATAAATTAAATAACTATGTTAATAATGAAATTAGATTTCAAACGTGCCTCATAGCACATATGTAATAACAACTTACACTATACAACGGAAAAAGTAACAAACGAAATATAAACTTAAACAATAGATTTAATCAGTTAGGGAATCATTGTGCCGAATTTTCTAATTTAATGGTGTGACGCAGCTCAACACGCTTAATATTAAGTTCTCGGGATGTCTCATCCATGGTTTTGAGATTAAGTAACAGTTGGTTTAGGAAAACTTTATACAAAAATTTTTCTTTTCCCCACATATCATTTGCTAATTTGTAAATTTCAAGTGCATCAGAAGTGTTGGGAAGCGTTTTCGTGTTATTGGTTATATCTTTGTGTAATTTACGAAAATATCTTATCTTTCTATCTAATTGAATTACGCTACAATTAGTTTCCCGTGTTTTTTGCAAATAAACAAGGAAAGAACCTATGTTCTTCTCGATATCAGTAACTTCTATGTTCTTCCTCTGAATAAAACGCATTAGTCGACTCAGAATACAAACATTGGTAGCAGCTGGTTTCTTCGTTGTCGTCGTCTTCTTTTCCATATTCTTAATCTTCTTCTTTATCTTCTTCCCAGATAAATTGCTGGGGTTATCATCTTCAGAATTTGTGAAACTTTCCGTAGACGACGTCAATGACAAAACCGGCTGCTACCAATGTTTGTATTCTGAGTCGACTGATGTTTTTTATTCAGAGGAACAACATAGAAGTTGCTGATATCGAGAAGAACATAGGTTCTTTCCTTGTTTACCTTCAAAAAACACGGGAAACTAATTGTATCATAATTCAAATAGACAGAAAAATAAGATATTTTCGTAAATTACACAAAAATATTACCAATAACACCAAAACGCTTCCCAACACTTCTGATGCACTTGAAATTTACAAATTGGCAAATGATATATGGGTGAAAGAAAAATCTTTGGATAATTTTTTCCTAAACCAACTGTTACTTAATCTCGAAACCATGGACGAGACATCCCGAGAACTTAATATTAAGCGTGTTGAGCTGCGTCGCATCATTAAATTAGTAAAGTCCGCACAATGATTCCCTAGTTGATTAAATCTATTGTTTAAGTTTATATTTCGATTGTTACTTTTTCCGTTGTATCGTGTAAGTTGCTATTACATATGTGTTATGAGCCACGTTTGGAATTTAATTTCATTATTAACATAGTTATTTAATTTATATTACTTATCTTCTGTTACTAAGTTAAGTTAGTGAAGTAGTGGCTTGTGTATGCCACAATTGTAGGAGTTAGTTATTATTTAGTTCTATTTATTAGACTTATTAAGCTAATAGTTATTATTCGATTTTATGTAAGGAATTTTCCAAAGCCTTTCCTTACGATTAAGATACCTTCTTGGCCATAAACAAAAACAACTAAAACCGTAAATAATAACTAACTCCCACAATAAATAGAACTAAATAATAACTAACTCCTACAATTGTGGCATATAAAAGCCACTACTTCAATAACTTAACTTAGTAACATAAATTAAATAACTATGTTAATAATGAAATTAGATTTCAAACGTGCCTCATAGCACATATGTAATAACAACTTACACGATACAACGGAAAAAATAACAAACGAAATATAAACTTAAACAATAGATTTAATCAGCTAGGGAATCATTGTGCAGAATTTACTAATTTAATGATGTGACGCAGCTCAACACGCTGAATATTAAGTTCTTGGGATGTCTCATCCATGGTTTTGAGACTAAGTAACAGTTGGTTTAGGAAAAATTTATACAAAAATTTTTCTTTTCCCCATATATCATTTGCTAATTTGTAAATTTTAAGTGCATCAGAAGTGTTGGGAAGCGTTTTCGTGTTATTGGTTATATCTTTGTGTAATTTACGAAAATATCTTATCTTTCTATCTAATTGAATTACGCTACAATTAGTTTCCCGTGTTTTTTGCAAATAAACAAGCAAAGAACCTATGTTCTTCTCGATATCAGCAACTTCTATGTTCTTCCTCTGAATAAAACGCATTAGTCGACTCAGAATACAAACATTGGTAGCAGCCGGTTTCTTCGTTGTCGTCGTCTTCTTTTCCATATTCTTAATCTTCTTCTTTATCTTCTTCCCAGATAAATTGCTGGGGTTATCATCTTCAGAATTTGTGAAACTTTTCGTAGACGACGTCAATGACAAAACCGGCTGCTACCAATGTTTGTATTCTGAGTCGACTGATGCGTTTTATTCAGAGGAACAACATAGAAGTTGCTGATATCGAGAAGAACATAGGTTCTTTCCTTGTTTACCTTCAAAAAACACGGGAAACTAATTGTATCATAATTCAAATAGACAGAAAAATAAGATATTTTCGTAAATTACACAAAAATATTACCAATAACACCAAAACGCTTCCCAACACTTCTGATGCACTTGAAATTTACAAATTGGCAAATGATATATGGGTGAAAGAAAAATCTTTGGATAATTTTTTCCTAAACCAACTGTTACTTAATCTCAAAACCATGGACGAGACATCCCGAGAACTTAATATTAAGCGTGTTGAGCTGCGTCGCATCATTAAATTAGTAAAGTCCGCACAATGATTCCCTAGTTGATTAAATCTATTGTTTAAGTTTATATTTCGATTGTTACTTTTTCCGTTGTATCGTGTAAGTTGCTATTACATATGTGTTATGAGCCACGTTTGGAATTTAATTTCATTATTAACATAGTTATTTAATTTATATTACTTATCTTCTGTTACTAAGTTAAGTTAGTGAAGTAGTGGCTTGTGTATGCCACAATTGTAGGAGTTAGTTATTATTTAGTTCTATTTATTAGACTTATTAAGCTAATAGTTATTATTCGAGTTTATGTAAGGAATTTTCCAAAGCCTTTCCTTACGATTAAGATACCTTCTTGGCCATAAACAAAAACAACTAAAACCGTAAATAATAACTAACTCCCACAATAAATAGAACTAAATAATAACTAACTCCTACAATTGTGTCATACAAAAGCCACTACTTCAATAACTTAACTTAGTAACATAAATTAAATAACTATGTTAATAATGAAATTAGATTTCAAACGTGCCTCATAGCACATATGTAATAACAACTTACACGATACAACGGAAAAAATAACAAACGAAATATAAACTTAAACAATAGATTTAATCAGCTAGGGAATCATTGTGCAGAATTTACTAATTTAATGATGTGACGCAGCTCAACACGCTGAATATTAAGTTCTCGGGATGTCTCATCCATGGTTTTGAGACTAAGTAACAGTTGGTTTAGGAAAAATTTATACAAAAATTTTTCTTTTCCCCATATATCATTTGCTAATTTGTAAATTTTAAGTGCATCAGAAGTGTTGGGAAGCGTTTTCGTGTTATTGGTTATATCTTTGTGTAATTTACGAAAATATCTTATCTTTCTATCTAATTGAATTACGCTACAATTAGTTTCCCGTGTTTTTTGCAAATAAACAAGCAAAGAACCTATGTTCTTCTCGATATCAGCAACTTCTATGTTCTTCCTCTGAATAAAACGCATTAGTCGACTCAGAATACAAACATTGGTAGCAGCCGGTTTCTTCGTTGTCGTCGTCTTCTTTTCCATATTCTTAATCTTCTTCTTTATCTTCTTCCCAGATAAATTGCTGGGGTTATCATCTTCAGAATTTGTGAAACTTTCCGTAGACGACGTCAATGACAAAAACGGCTGCTACCAATGTTTGTATTCTGAGTCGACTGATGCGTTTTATTCAGAGGAACAACATAGAAGTTGCTGATATCGAGAAGAACATAGGTTCTTTCCTTGTTTACCTTCAAAAAACACGGGAAACTAATTGTATCATAATTCAAATAGACAGAAAAATAAGATATTTTCGTAAATTACACAAAAATATTACCAATAACACCAAAACGCTTCCCAACACTTCTGATGCACTTGAAATTTACAAATTGGCAAATGATATATGGGTGAAAGAAAAATCTTTGGATAATTTTTTCCTAAACCAACTGTTACTTAATCTCAAAACCATGGACGAGACATCCCGAAAACTTAATATTAAGCGTGTTGAGCTGCGTCGCATCATTAAATTAGTAAAGTCCGCACAATGATTCCCTAGTTGATTAAATCTATTGTTTAAGTTTATATTTCGATTGTTACTTTTTCCGTTGTATCGTGTAAGTTTCTATTACATATGTGTTATGAGCCACGTTTGGAATTTAATTTCATTATTAACATAGTTATTTAATTTATATTACTTATCTTCTGTTACTAAGTTAAGTTAGTGAAGTAGTGGCTTGTGTATGCCACAATTGTAGGAGTTAGTTATTATTTAGTTCTATTTATTAGACTTATTAAGCTAATAGTTATTATTCGAGTTTATGTAAGGAATTTTCCAAAGCCTTTCCTTACGATTAAGATACCTTCTTGGCCATAAACAAAAACAACTAAAACCGTAAATAATAACTAACTCCCACAATAAATAGAACTAAATAATAACTAACTCCTACAATTGTGGCATACAAAAGCCACTACTTCAATAACTTAACTTAGTAACATAAATTAAATAACTATGTTAATAATGAAATTAGATTTCAAACGTGCCTCATAGCACATATGTAATAACAACTTACACGATACAACGGAAAAAATAACAAACGAAATATAAACTTAAACAATAGATTTAATCAGCTAGGGAATCATTGTGCAGAATTTACTAATTTAATGATGTGACGCAGCTCAACACGCTGAATATTAAGTTCTCGGGATGTCTCATCCATGGTTTTGAGACTAAGTAACAGTTGGTTTAGGAAAAATTTATACAAAAATTTTTCTTTTCCCCATATATCATTTGCTAATTTGTAAATTTTAAGTGCATCAGAAGTGTTGGGAAGCGTTTTCGTGTTATTGGTTATATCTTTGTGTAATTTACGAAAATATCTTATCTTTCTATCTAATTGAATTACGCTACAATTAGTTTCCCGTGTTTTTTGCAAATAAACAAGGAAAGAACCTATGTTCTTCTCGATATCAGCAACTTCTATGTTCTTCCTCTGAATAAAACGCATTAGTCGACTCAGAATACAAACATTGGTAGCAGCCGGTTTCTTCGTTGTCGTCGTCTTCTTTTCCATATTCTTAATCTTCTTCTTTATCTTCTTCCCAGATAAATTGTTGGGGTTATCATCTTCAGAATTTGTGAAACTTTCCGTAGACGACGTCAATGACAAAACCGGCTGCTACCAATGTTTGTATTCTGAGTCGACTGATGCGTTTTATTCAGAGGAACAACATAGAAGTTGCTGATATCGAGAAGAACATAGGTTCTTTCCTTGTTTACCTTCAAAAAACACGGGAAACTAATTGTATCATAATTCAAATAGACAGAAAAATAAGATATTTTCGTAAATTACACAAAAATATTACCAATAACACCAAAACGCTTCCCAACACTTCTGATGCACTTGAAATTTACAAATTGGCAAATGATATATGGGTGAAAGAAAAATCTTTGGATAATTTTTTCCTAAATCAACTGTTACTTAATCTCAAAACCATGGACGAGACATCCCGAGAACTTAATATTAAGCGTGTTGAGCTGCGTCGCATCATTAAATTAGTAAAGTCCGCACAATGATTCCCTAGTTGATTAAATCTATTGTTTAAGTTTATATTTCGATTGTTACTTTTTCCGTTGTATCGTGTAAGTTGCTATTACATATGTGTTATGAGCCACGTTTGGAATTTAATTTCATTATTAACATAGTTATTTAATTTATATTACTTATCTTCTGTTACTAAGTTAAGTTAGTGAAGCAGTGGCTTGTGTATGCCACAATTGTAGGAGTTAGTTATTATTTAGTTCTATTTATTAGACTTATTAAGCTAATAGTTATTATTCGAGTTTATGTAAGGAATTTTCCAAAGCCTTTCCTTACGATTAAGATACCTTCTTGGCCATAAACAAAAATAACTAAAACCGTAAATAATAACTAACTCCCACAATAAATAGAACTAAATAATAACTAACTCCTACAATTGTGGCATACAAAAGCCACTACTTCAATAACTTAACTTAGTAACATAAATTAAATAACTATGTTAATAATGAAATTAGATTTCAAACGTGCCTCATAGCACATATGTAATAACAACTTACACGATACAACGGAAAAAGTAACAAACGAAATATAAACTTAAACAATAGATTTAATCAGCTAGGGAATCATTGTGCAGAATTTACTAATTTAATGATGTGACGCAGCTCAACACGCTTAATATTAAGTTCTCGGGATGTCTCATCCATGGTTTTGAGACTAAGTAACAGTTGGTTTAGGAAACATTTATACAAAAATTTTTCTTTTCCCCATATATCATTTGCTAATTTGTAAATTTTAAGTGCATCAGAAGTGTTGGGAAGCGTTTTCGTGTTATTGGTTATATCTTTGTGTAATTTACGAAAATATCTTATCTTTCTATCTAATTGAATTACGCTACAATTAGTTTCCCATGTTTTTTGCAAGTAAACAAGGAAAGAACCTATGTTCTTGTCGATATCAGCAACTTCTATGTTTTTCCTCTGAATAAAACGCATTAGTCGACTCAGAATACAAACATTGGTAGCAGCCGGTTTCTTCGTTGTCGTCGTCTTCTTTTCCATATTCTTAATTTTCTTCTTTATCTTCTTACCAGATAAATTGCTGGGGTTATCATCTTCAGAATTTGTGAAACTTTTCGTAGACGACGTCAATGACAAAACCGGCTGCTACCAATGTTTGTATTCTGAGTCGACTGATGCGTTTTATTCAGAGGAACAACATAGAAGTTGCTGATATCGAGAAGAACATAGGTTCTTTCCTTGTTTACCTTCAAAAAACACGGGAAACTAATTGTGTCATAATTCAAATAGACAGAAAAATAAAATATTTTCGTAAATTACACAAAGATATTACCAATAACACCAAAACGCTTCCCAACACTTCTGATGCACTTAAAATTTACAAATTGGCAAATGATATATGGGTGAAAGAAAAATCTTTGGATAATTTTTTTCCTAAACGAACTGTTACTTAATCTCAAAACCATGGACGAGACATCACGAGAACTTAATATTAAGCGTGCTGAGCTGCGTCGCATCATTAAATTTGTAAAGTCCGCACGATGATTCCCTAGTTGATTAAATCTATTGTTTAAGTTTATATTTCGATTGTTACTTTTTCCGTTGTATCATGTAAGTTGCTATTACATATGTGTTATGAGCCACGTTTGGAATTTAATTTCATTATTAACATAGTTATTTAATTTATATTACTTATCTACTGTTACTAAGTTAAGTTAGTGAAGTAATGGCTTGTGTATGCCACAATTGTAGAAGTTAGTTATTATTTAGTTCTATTTATTAGACTTATTAAGCTAATAGTTATTATTCGAGTTTATGTAAGGAATTTTCCAAAGCTTTTCCTTACGATTAAGATACCTTCTTGGCCATAAAAAAAAACCACTAAAACCGTGAATAATAACTAACTCCCACAATAAATAGAACTAAATAATAACTAACTCCTACAATTGTGGCATACAAAAGCCACTACTTCAATAACTTAACTTAGTAACATAAATTAAATAACTATGTTAATAATAAAATTAGATTTCAAACGTGGCTCATAGCACATATGTAATAACAACTTACACGATACAACGGAAAAAGTAACAAACGAAATATAAACTTAAACAATAGATTTAATCAACTAGGAATCATTGTGCGAAATTTACTAATTTAATGATGTGACGCAGCTCAGCACGCTTAATATTAAGTTATCGGGATGTCTCATCCATGGTTTTGAGATTAAGTAACAGTTGGTTTAGGAAAAATTTATCCAAAAATTTTTCTTTTCCCCATATATCATTTGCTAATTTGTAAATTTCAAGTGCATCAGAAGTGTTGGGAAGCGTTTTTGTGTTAATGGTTATATCTTTGTGTAATTAACGAAAATATCTTATCTTTCTATCTAATTGAATTACGCTACAATTAGTTTCTTGTGTTTTTTGCAAGTAAACAAGGAAAGAACCTATGTTCTTCTCGATATCAGCAACTTCTATGTTTTTCCTCTGAATAAAACGCTTTAGTCGACTCAGAATACAAACATTGGTAGCAGCCGGTTTCATCGTTGTCGTCGTCTTCTTTTCCATATTCTTAATCTTCTTCTTTATCTTCTTCCCAGATAAATTGTTGGGGTTATCATCTTCAGAAGTTGTGAAACTTTTCGTAGACGACGTCAATGACAAAACCGGCTGCTACCAATGTTTGTATTATGAGTTGACTGATGCGTTTTATTCAGAGGAACAACATAGAAGTTGCTGATATCGAGAAGAACATAGGTTCTTTCCTTGTTTACCTTCAAAAAACACGGGAAACTAATTGTGTCATAATTCAAATAGACAGAAAAATAAGATATTTTCGTAAATTACACAAAAATATTACCAATAACACCAAAACGCTTCCCAACACTTCTGATGCACTTGAAATTTACAAATTGGCAAATGATATATGGGTGAAAGAAAAATCTTTGGATAATTTTTTCCTAGACCAACTGTTACTTAATCTCAAAACCATGGATGATACATCCCGAGAACTTAATATTAAGCGTGCTGAGCTGCGTCGCATCATTAAATTAGTAAAGTCCGCACAATGATTCCCTAGTTGATTAAATCTATTGTTTAAGTTTATATTTCGATTGCTACTTTTTCCGTTGTATCGTGTAAGTTGCTATTACATATGTGTTATGAGCCACGTTTGGAATTTAATTTCATTATTAACATAGTTATTTAATTTATATTACTTATCTTTTGTTACTAAGTTAAGTTAGTGAAGTAGTGGCTTGTGTATGCGACAATTGTAGGAGTTGGTTATTATTTAGTTCTATTTATTAGACTTATTAAGCTAATAGTTATTATTCGAGTTTATGTAAGGAATTTTCCAAAGCCTTTCCTTACGATTAAGATACCTTCTTGGCCATAAACAAAAACAACTAAAACCGTGAATAATAACTAACTCCCACAATAAATAGAACTAAATAATAACTAACTCCTACAATTTTGTCATACAAAAGCCACTACTTCAATAACTTAACTTACTAACATAAATTAAATAACTATGTTAATAATGAAATTAGATTTCAAACGTGGCTCATAGCACATATGTAATAACAACTTACACGATACAACGGAAAAAGTAACAAACGAAATATAAACTTAAACAATAGATTTAATTAACTAGGAATCATTGTGCGAAATTTACTAATTTAATGATGTGACGCAGCTCAGCACGCTTAATATTAAGTTCTCGGAATGTCTCATCCATGGTTTTGAGATTAAGTAACAGTTGGTTTAGGAAAAATTTATCCAAAAATTATTCTTTTCCCCATATATCATTTGCTAATTTGTAAATTTCAAGTGCATCAGAAGTGTTGGGAAGCGTTTTTGTGTTATTGGTTATATCTTTGTGTAATTAACGAAAATATCTTATCTTTCTATCTAATTGAATTACGCTACAATTAGTTTCCCGTGTTTTTTGCAAGTAAACAAGGAAAGAACCTATGTTCTTCTCGATATCAGCAACTTCTATGTTTTTCCTCTGAATAAAACGCTTTAGTTGACTCAGAATACAAACATTGGTAGCAGCCGGTTTCATCGTTGTCGTCGTCTTCTTTTCCATATTTTTAATCTTCTTCTTTATCTTCTTCCCAGATAAATTGCTGGGGTTATCATCTTCAGAAGTTGTGCAACTTTTCGTAGACGACGTCAATGACAAAACCCGCGCTACCAATGTTTGTATTCTGAGTTGACTGATGCGTTTTATTCAGAGGAACAACATAGAAGTTGCTGATATCGAGAAGAACATAGGTTCTTTCCTTGTTTACCTTCAAACAACACGGGAAACTAATTGTGTCATAATTCAAATACACAGAAAAATAAGATATTTTCGTAAATTACACAAAAATATTACCAATAACACCAAAACGCTTCCCAACACTTCTGATGCACTTGAAATTTACAAATTGGCAAATGATATATGGGTGAAAGAAAAATCTTTGTATAATTTTTTTCCTAAACCAACTGTTACTTAATCTCAAAACCATGGATGATACATCCCGATAACTTAATATTAAGCGTGCTGAGCTGCGTCGCATCATTAAATTAGTAAAGTCCGCACAATGATTCCCTAGTTGATTAAATCTATTGTTTAAGTTTATATTTCGATTGCTACTTTTTCCGTTGTATCGTGTAAGTTGCTATTGCATATGTGTTATGAGCCACGTTTGGAATTTAATTTCATTATTAACATAGTTATTTAATTTATATTACTTATCTTTTGTTACTAAGTTAAGTTAGTGAAGTAGTGGCTTGTGTATGCGACAATTGTAGGAGTTAGTTATTATTTAGTTCTATTTATTAGACTTATTAAGCTAATAGTTATTATTCGAGTTTATGTAAGGAATTTTCCAAAGCCTTTCCTTACGATTAAGATACCTTCTTGGCCATAAACAAAAACAACTAAAACCGTGAATAATAACTAACTCCCACAATAAATAGAACTAAATAATAACTAACTCCTACAATTGTGGCATACAAAAGCCACTACTTCAATAACTTAACTTACTAATATAAATTAAATAACTATGTTAATAATGAAATTAAATTTCAAACGTGGCTCATAGCACATATGTAATAACAACTTACACAATACAACGGAAAAAGTAACAAACGAAATATAAACTTAAACAATAGATTTAATCAGCTAGGAATCACTGTGCGGAATTTACAAATTTAATGATGTGACGCAGCTCAGCACGCTTAATATTAAGTTCTCGGGATGTCTCATCCATGGTTTTGAGATTAAGTAACAGTTGGTTTAGAAAAATTTATCCAAAAATTATTCTTTTCCCCATATATCATTTGCTAATTTGTAAATTTCAAGTGCATCGGAAGTGTTGGGAAGCGTTTTTGTGTTATTGGTTATATCTTTGTGTAATTAACGAAAATATCTTATCTTTCTATCTAATTGAATTACGCTACAATTTGTTTCCCGTGTTTTTTGCAAGTAAACAAGGAAAGAACCTATGTTCTTCTCGATATCAGCAACTTCTATGTTTTTCCTCTGAATAAAACGCTTTAGTCGACTCAGAATAAAAACATTGGTAGCAGCCGGTTTCATCGTTGTCGTCGTCTTCTTTTCCATATTCTTAATCTTCTTCTTTATCTTCTTCCCAGATAAATTGCTGGGGTTATCATCTTCAGAAGTTGTGCAACTTTTCGTAGACGACGTCAATGACAAAACCGGCCGCTACCAATGTTTGTATTCTGAGTTGACTGATGCGTTTTATTCAGAGGAACAACATAGAAGTTGCTGATATCGAGAAGAACATAGGTTCTTTCCTTGTTTACTTCAAACAACACGGGAAACTAATTGTGTCATAATTCAAATAGACAGAAAAATAAGATATTTTCGTAAATTACACAAAAATATTACCAATAACACCAAAACGCTTCCCAACACTTCTGATGCACTTGAAATTTACAAATTGGCAAATGATATATGGGTGAAAGAAAAATCTTTGGATAATTTTTTTCCTAAACCAACTGTTACTTAATCTCAAAACCATGGATGATACATCCCGAGAACTTAATATTAAGCGTGCTGAGCTGCGTCGCATCATTAAATTAGTAAAGTCCGCACAATGATTCCCTAGTTGATTAAATCTATTGTTTAAGTTTATATTCCGATTGCTACTTTTTCCGTTGTATCGTGTAAGTTGCTATTACATATGTGTTATGAGCCACGTTTGGAATTTAATTTCATTATTAACATAGTTATTTAATTTATATTACTTATCTTTCGTTACTAAGTTAAGTTAGTGAAGTAGTGGCTTGTGTATGGGACAATTGTAGGAGTTAGTTATTATTTAGTTCTATTTATTAGACTTATTAAGCTAATAGTTATTATTCGAGTTTATGTAAGGAATTTTCCAAAGCCTTTCCTTACGATTAAGATACCTTATTGGCCATAAACAAAAACAACTAAAACCGTGAATAATAACTAACTCCCACAATAAATAGAACTAAATAATAACTAACTCCTACAATTGTGGCATACAAAAGCCACTACTTCAATAACTTAACTTACTAACATAAATTAAATAACTATGTTAATAATGAAATTAGATTTCAAACGTGGCTCATAGCACATATGTAATAACAACTTACACGATACAACGGAAAAAGTAACAAACGAAATATAAACTTAAACAATAGATTTAATCAGCTAGGAATCACTGTGCGGAATTTACTAATTTAATGATGTGACGCAGCTCAGCACGCTTAATATTAAGTTCTCGGGATGTCTCATCCATGGTTTTGAGATTAAGTAACAGTTGGTTTAGGAAAAATTTATCCAAAAATTTTTCTTTTCCCCATATATCATTTGCTAATTTGTAAATTTCAAGTGCATCAGAAGTGTTGGGAAGCGTTTTTGTGTTATTGGTTATATCTTTGTGTAATATACGAAAATATCTTATCTTTCTATCTAATTGAATTACGCTACAATTAGTTTCCCGTGTTTTTTGCAAGTAAACAAGGAAATAACCTATGTTCTTCTCGATATCAGCAACTTCTATGTTTTTCCTCTGAATAAAACGCTTTAGTCGACTCAGAATACAAACATTGGTAGCAGCCGGTTTCTTCGTTGTCGTCGTCTTCTTTTCCATATTCTTAATCTTCTTCTTTATCTTCTTCCCAGATAAATTGCTGGGGTTATCATCTTCAGAAGTTGTGAAACTTTTCGTAGACGACGTCAATGACAAAACCGGCTGCTACCAATGTTTGTATTATGAGTTGACTGATGCGTTTTATTCAGAGGAACAACATAGAAGTTGCTGATATCGAGAAGAACATAGGTTCTTTCCTTGTTTACCTTCAAAAAACACGGGAAACTAATTGTGTCATAATTCAAATAGACAGAAAAATAAGATATTTTCGTAAATTACACAAAAATATTACCAATAACACCAAAACGCTTCCCAACACTTCTGATGCACTTGAAATTTACAAATTGGCAAATGATATATGGGTGAAAGAAAAATCTTTGGATAATTTTTTCCTAGACCAACTGTTACTTAATCTCAAAACCATGGATGATACATCCCGAGAACTTAATATTAAGCGTGCTGAGCTGCGTCGCATCATTAAATTAGTAAAGTCCGCACAATGATTCCCTAGTTGATTAAATCTATTGTTTAAGTTTATATTTCGATTGCTACTTTTTTCGTTGTATCGTGTAAGTTGCTATTACATATGTGTTATGAGCCGCGTTTGGAATTTAATTTCATTATTAACATAGTTATTTAATTTATATTACTTATCTTTTGTTACTAAGTTAAGTTAGTGAAGTAGTGGCTTGTGTATGCGACAATTGTAGGAGTTAGTTATTATTTAGTTCTATTTATTAGACTTATTAAGCTAATAGTTATTATTCGAGTTTATGTAAGGAATTTTCCAAAGCCTTTCCTTACGATTAAGATACCTTCTTGGCCATAAACAAAAACAACTAAAACCGTGAATAATAACTAACTCCCACAATAAATAGAACTAAATAATAACTAACTCCTACAATTTTGTCATACAAAAGCCACTACTTCAATAACTTAACTTACTAACATAAATTAAATAACTATGTTAATAATGAAATTAGATTTCAAACGTGGCTCATAGCACATATGTAATAACAACTTACACGATACAACGGAAAAAGTAACAAACGAAATATAAACTTAAACAATAGATTTAATTAACTAGGAATCATTGTGCGAAATTTACTAATTTAATGATGTGACGCAGCTCAGCACGCTTAATATTAAGTTCTCGGAATGTCTCATCCATGGTTTTGAGATTAAGTAACAGTTGGTTTAGGAAAAATTTATCCAAAAATTATTCTTTTCCCCATATATCATTTGCTAATTTGTAAATTTCAAGTGCATCAGAAGTGTTGGGAAGCGTTTTTGTGTTATTGGTTATATCTTTGTGTAATTAACGAAAATATCTTATCTTTCTATCTAATTGAATTACGCTACAATTAGTTTCCCGTGTTTTTTGCAAGTAAACAAGGAAAGAACCTATGTTCTTCTCGATATCAGCAACTTCTATGTTTTTCCTCTGAATAAAACGCTTTAGTTGACTCAGAATACAAACATTGGTAGCAGCCGGTTTCATCGTTGTCGTCGTCTTCTTTTCCATATTTTTAATCTTCTTCTTTATCTTCTTCCCAGATAAATTGCTGGGGTTATCATCTTCAGAAGTTGTGAAACTTTTCGTAGACGACGTCAATGACAAAACCGGCCGCTACCAATGTTTGTATTCTGAGTTGACTGATGCGTTTTATTCAGAGGAACAACATAAAAGTTGCTGATATCGAGAAGAACATAGGTTCTTTCCTTTTTTACCTTCAAACAACACGGGAAACTAATTGTGTCATAATTCAAATAGACAGAAAAATAAGATATTTTCGTAAATTACACAAAAATATTACCAATAACACCAAAACGCTTCCCAACACTTCTGATGCACTTGAAATTTACAAATTGGCAAATGATATATGGGTGAAAGAAAAATCTTTGGATAATTTTTTCCTAAACCAACTGTTACTTAATCTCAAAATCATGGATGAGACATCCCGAGAACTTAATATTAAGCGTGCTGAGCTGCGTCGCATCATTAAATTAGTAAAGTCCGCACAATGATTCCCTAGTTATTATTTAGTTCTATTTATTAGACTTATTAAACTAATAGTTATTATTAGAGTTTATGTAAGGAATTTTCCAAAGCTTTTCCTTATGATTAAGATACCTTCTTGGCATAAACAAAAACACTAAAACCGTGAATAATAACTAACTCCCACAATAAATAGAACTAAATAATAACTAACTCCTACAATTGTGGCATACAAAAGCCACTACTTCAATAACTTAACTTAGTAACATAAATTAAATAACTATGTTAATAATAAAATTAGATTTCAAACGTGGCTCATGACACATATGTAATAACAACTTACACGATACAACGGAAAAAGTAACAAACGAAATATAAACTTAAACAATAGATTTAATCAACTAGGAATCATTGTGCGAAATTTACTAATTTAATGATGTGACGCAGCTCAGCACGCTTAATATTAAGTTATCGGGATGTCTCATCCATGATTTTGAGATTAAGTAACAGTTGGTTTAGGAAAAATTTATCCAAAAATTATTCTTTTCCCCATATATCATTTGCTAATTTGTAAATTTCAAGTGCATCAGAAGTGTTGGGAAGCGTTTTCGTGTTATTGGTTATATCTTTGTGTAATAAACGAAAATATCTTATCTTTCTATCTAATTGAATTACGCTACAATTAGTTTCCCATGTTTTTTGCATGTAAACAAGGAAAGAACCTATGTTCTTCTCGATATCAGCAACTTCTGTGTTTTTCCTCTGAATAAAACGCTTTAGTCGACTCATAATACAAACATTGGTAGCAGCCGGTTTGATCGTTGTCGTCGTCTTCTTTTCCATATTCTTAATCTTCTTCTTTATCTTCTTCCCAGATAAATTGATGGGGTTATCATCTTCAGAAGTTGTGAAACTTTTCGTAGACGACGTCAATGACAAAACCGGCCGCTACCAATGTTTGTATTCTGAGTTGACTGATGCGTTTTATTCAGAGGAACAACATAGAAGTTGCTGATATCGAGAAGAACATAGGTTCTTTCCTTGTTTACCTTCAAACAACACGGGAAAGTAATTGTGTCATAATTCAAATAGACAGAAAAATAAGATATTTTCGTAAATTACACAAAAATATTACCAATAACACCAAAACGTTTCCCAACACTTCTGATGCACTTGAAATTTACAAATTGGCAAATGATATATGGGTGAAAGAAAAATCTTTGGATAATTTTTTCCTAAACCAACTGTTACTTAATCACAAAACCATGGATGAGACATCCCGAGAACTTAATATTAAGCGTGCTGAGCTGCGTCGCATCATTAAATTAGTAAAGTCCGCACAATGATTCCCTAGTTATTATTTAGTTCTATTTATTAGACTTATTAAACTAATAGTTATTATTAGAGTTTATAAAAGGAATTTTCCAAAGCTTTTCCTTACGATTAAGATACCTTCTTGGCATAAACAAAAACCACTAAAACCGTGAATAATAACTAACTCCCACAATAAATAGAACTAAATAATAACTAACTCCTACAATTGTGGCATACAAAAGCCACTACTTCAATAACTTAACTTAGTAACATAAATTAAATAACTATGTTAATAATAAAATTAGATTTCAAACGTGGCTCATAACACATATGTAATAACAACTTACACGATACAACGGAAAAAGTAACAAACGAAATATAAACTTAAACAATAGATTTAATCAACTAGGAATCATTGTGCGAAATTTACTAATTTAATGATGTGACGCAGCTCAGCACGCTTAATATTAAGTTATCGGGATGTCTCATCCATGATTTTGAGATTAAGTAACAGTTGGTTTAGGAAAAATTTATCCAAAAATTATTCTTTTCCCCATATATCATTTGCTAATTTGTAAATTTCAAGTGCATCAGAAGTGTTGGGAAGCGTTTTCGTGTTATTGGTTATATCTTTGTGTAATAAACGAAAATATCTTATCTTTCTATCTAATTGAATTACGCTACAATTAGTTTCCCATGTTTTTTGCAAGTAAACAAGGAAAGAACCTATGTTCTTCTCGATATCAGCAACTTCTATGTTTTTCCTCTGAATAAAACGCTTTAGTCGACTCAGAATACAAACATTGGTAGCAGCCGGTTTCATCGTTGTCGTCGTCTTCTTTTCCATATTCTTAATCTTCTTCTTTATCTTCCTCCCAGATAAATTGCTGGGGTTATCATCTTCAGAAGTTGTGAAACTTTTCGTAGACGACGTCAATGACAAAACTGGCCGCTACCAATGTTTGTATTCTGAGTTGACTGATGCGTTTTATTCAGAGGAACAACATAGAAGTTGCTGATATCGAGAAGAACATAGGTTCTTTCCTTGTTTACCTTCAAACAACACGGGAAACTAATTGTGTCATAATTCAAATAGACAGAAAAATAAGATATTTTCGTAAATTACACAAAAATATTACCAATAACACCAAAACGCTTCCCAACACTTCTGATTCACTTGAAATTTACAAATTGGCAAATGATATATGGGTGAAAGAAAAATCTTTGGATAATTTTTTCCTAAACCAACTGTTACTTAATCTCAAAACCATGGATGAGACATCCCGAGAACTTAATATTAAGCGTGCTGAGCTGCGTCGCATCATTAAATTAGTAAAGTCCGCACTATTCCCTAGTTATTATTTAGTTCTATTTATTAGACTTATTAAACTAATAGTTATTATTCGAGTTTATGTAAGGAATTTTCCAAAGCTTTTCCTTACGATTAAGATACCTTCTTGGCATAAACAAAAACCACTAAAACCGTGAATAATAACTAACTCCCACAATAAATAGAACTAAATAATAACTAACTCCTACAATTGTGGCATACAAAAGCCACTACTTCAATAACTTAACTTAGTAACATAAATTAAATAACTATGTTAATAATAAAATTAGATTTCAAACGTGGCTCATAGCACATATGTAATAACAACTTACACGATACAACGGAAAAAGTAACAAACGAAATATAAACTTAAACAATAGATTTAATCAACTAGGAATCATTGTGCGAAATTTACTAATTTAATGATGTGACGCAGCTCAGCACGCTTAATATTAAGTTATCGGGATGTCTCATCCATGATTTTGAGATTAAGTAACAGTTGGTTTAAGAAAAATTTATCCAAAAATTATTCTTTTCCCCATATATCATTTGCTAATTTGTAAATTTCAAGTGCATCAGAAGTGTTGGGAAGCGTTTTCGTGTTATTGGTTATATCTTTGTGTAATAAACGAAAATATCTTATCTTTCTATCTAATTGAATTACGCTACAATTAGTTTCCCATGTTTTTTGCAAGTAAACAAGGAAAGAACCTATGTTCTTCTCGATATCAGCAACTTCTATGTTTTTCCTCTGAATAAAACGCTTTAGTCGACTCAGAATACAAACATTGGTAGCAGCCGGTTTCATCGTTGTCGTCGTCTTCTTTTCCATATTCTTAATCTTCTTCTTTATCTTCTTCCCAGATAAATTGCTGGGGTTATCATCTTCAGAAGTTGTGAAACTTTTCGTAGACGACGTCAATGACAAAACCGGCCGCTACCAATGTTTGTATTCTGAGTTGACTGATGCGTTTTATTCAGAGGAACAACATAGAAGTTGCTGATATCGAGAAGAACATAGGTTCTTTCCTTGTTTACCTTCAAACAACACGGGAAACTAATTGTGTCATAATTCAAATAGACAGAAAAATAAGTTATTTTCGTAAATTACACAAAAATATTACCAATAACACCAAAACGTTTCCCAACACTTCTGATGCACTTGAAATTTACAAATTGGCAAATGATATATGGGTGAAAGAAAAATCTTTGGATAATTTTTTCCTAAACCAACTGTTACTTAATCTCAAAACCATGGATGAGACATCCCGAGAACTTAATATTAAGCGTGCTGAGCTGCGTCGCATCATTAAATTAGTAAAGTCCGCACAATGATTCCCTGGTTATTATTTAGTTCTATTTATTAGACTTATTAAACTAATAGTTATTATTAGAGTTTATGTAAGGAATTTTCCAAAGCTTTTCCTTACGATTAAGATACCTTCTTGGCATAAACAAAAACCACTAAAACCGTGAATAATAACTAACTCGAACAATAAATAGAACTAAATAATAACTAACTCCTACAATTGTGGCATACAAAAGCCACTACTTCAATAACTTAACTTAGTAACATAAATTAAATAACTATGTTAATAATAAAATTAGATTTCAAACGTGGCTCATAACACATATGTAATAACAACTTACATGATACAACGAAAAAAGTAACAAACGAAATATAAACTTAAACAATAGATTTAATCAACTAGGAATCATTGTGCGAAATTTACTAATTTAATGATGTGACGCAGCTCAGCACGCTTAATATTAAGTTATCGGGATGTCTCATCCATGATTTTGAGATTAAGTAACAGTTGGTTTAGGAAAAATTTATCCAAAAATTATTCTTTTCCCCATATATCATTTGCTAATTTGTAAATTTCAAGTGCATCAGAAGTGTTGGGAAGCGTTTTCGTGTTATTGGTTATATCTTTGTGTAATAAACGAAAATATCTTATCTTTCTATCTAATTGAATTACGCTACAATTAGTTTCCCATGTTTTTTGCAAGTAAACAAGGAAAGAACCTATGTTCTTCTCGATATCAGCAACTTCTATGTTTTTCCTCTGAATAAAACGCTTTAGTCGACTCAGAATACAAACATTGGTAGCAGCCGGTTTCATCGTTGTCGTCGTCTTCTTTTCCATATTCTTAATCTTCTTCTTTATCTTCTTCCCAGATAAATTGCTGGGGTTATCATCTTCAGAAGTTGTGAAACTTTTCGTAGACGACGTCAATGACAAAACCGGCCGCTACCAATGTTTGTATTCTGAGTTGACTGATGCGTTTTATTCAGAGGAACAACATAGAAGTTGCTGATATCGAGAAGAACATAGGTTCTTTCCTTGTTTACCTTCAAACAACACGGGAAACTAATTGTGTCATAATTCAAATAGACAGAAAAATAAGTTATTTTCGTAAATTACACAAAAATATTACCAATAACACCAAAACGTTTCCCAACACTTCTGATGCACTTGAAATTTACAAATTGGCAAATGATATATGGGTGAAAGAAAAATCTTTGGATAATTTTTTCCTAAACCAACTGTTACTTAATCTCAAAACCATGGATGAGACATCCCGAGAACTTAATATTAAGCGTGCTGAGCTGCGTCGCATCATTAAATTAGTAAAGTCCGCACAATGATTCCCTGGTTATTATTTAGTTCTATTTATTAGACTTATTAAACTAATAGTTATTATTAGAGTTTATGTAAGGAATTTTCCAAAGCTTTTCCTTACGATTAAGATACCTTCTTGGCATAAACAAAAACCACTAAAACCGTGAATAATAACTAACTCCCACAATAAATAGAACTAAATAATAACTAACTCCTACAATTGTGGCATACAAAAGCCACTACTTCAATAACTTAACTTAGTAACATAAATTAAATAACTATGTTAATAATAAAATTAGATTTCAAACGTGGCTCATAACACATATGTAATAACAACTTACATGATACAACGAAAAAAGTAACAAACGAAATATAAACTTAAACAATAGATTTAATCAACTAGGAATCATTGTGCGAAATTTACTAATTTAATGATGTGACGCAGCTCAGCACGCTTAATATTAAGTTATCGGGATGTCTCATCCATGATTTTGAGATTAAGTAACAGTTGGTTTAGGAAAAATTTATCCAAAAATTATTCTTTTCCCCATATATCATTTGCTAATTTGTAAATTTCAAGTGCATCAGAAGTGTTGGGAAGCGTTTTCGTGTTATTGGTTATATCTTTGTGTAATAAACGAAAATATCTTATCTTTCTATCTAATTGAATTACGCTACAATTAGTTTCCCATGTTTTTTGCAAGTAAACAAGGAAAGAACCTATGTTCTTCTCGATATCAGCAACTTCTATGTTTTTCCTCTGAATAAAACGCTTTAGTCGACTCAGAATACAAACATTGGTAGCAGCCGGTTTCATCGTTGTCGTCGTCTTCTTTTCCATATTCTTAATCTTCTTCTTTATCTTCTTCCCAGATAAATTGCTGGGGTTATCATCTTCAGAAGTTGTGAAACTTTTCGTAGACGACGTCAATGACAAAACCGGCCGCTACCAATGTTTGTATTCTGAGTTGACTGATGCGTTTTATTCAGAGGAACAACATAGAAGTTGCTGATATCGAGAAGAACATAGGTTCTTTCCTTGTTTACCTTCAAACAACACGGGAAACTAATTGTGTCATAATTCAAATAGACAGAAAAATAAGATATTTTCGTAAATTACACAAAAATATTACCAATAACACCAAAACGCTTCCCAACACTTCTGATGCACTTGAAATTTACAAATTGGCAATTTGATATATGGGTGAAAGAAAAATCTTTGGATAATTTTTTCCTAAACCAACTGTTACTTAATCTCCAAACCATGGATGAGACATCCCGAGAACTTAATATTAAGCGTGCTGAGCTGCGTCGCATCATTAAATTAGTAAAGTCCGCACTATTCCCTAGTTATTATTTAGTTCTATTTATTAGACTTATTAAACTAATAGTTATTATTCGAGTTTATGTAAGGAATTTTCCAAAGCTTTTCCTTACGATTAAGATACCTTCTTGGCATAAACAAAAACCACTAAAACCGTGAATAATAACTAACTCCCACAATAAATAGAACTAAATAATAACTAACTCCTACAATTGTGGCATACAAAAGCCACTACTTCAATAACTTAACTTAGTAACATAAATTAAATAACTATGTTAATAATAAAATTAGATTTCAAACGTGGCTCATAGCACATATGTAATAACAACTTACACGATACAACGGAAAAAGTAACAAACGAAATATAAACTTAAACAATAGATTTAATCAACTAGGAATCATTGTGCGAAATTTACTAATTTAATGATGTGACGCAGCTCAGCACGCTTAATATTAAGTTATCGGGATGTCTCATCCATGATTTTGAGATTAAGTAACAGTTGGTTTAAGAAAAATTTATCCAAAAATTATTCTTTTCCCCATATATCATTTGCTAATTTGTAAATTTCAAGTGCATCAGAAGTGTTGGGAAGCGTTTTCGTGTTATTGGTTATATCTTTGTGTAATAAACGAAAATATCTTATCTTTCTATCTAATTGAATTACGCTACAATTAGTTTCCCATGTTTTTTGCAAGTAAACAAGGAAAGAACCTATGTTCTTCTCGATATCAGCAACTTCTATGTTTTTCCTCTGAATAAAACGCTTTAGTCGACTCAGAATACAAACATTGGTAGCAGCCGGTTTCATCGTTGTCGTCGTCTTCTTTTCCATATTCTTAATCTTCTTCTTTATCTTCTTCCCAGATAAATTGCTGGGGTTATCATCTTCAGAATTTGTGAAACTTTTCGTAGACGACGTCAATGACAAAACCGGCTGCTACCAATGTTTGTATTCTGAGTCGACTGATGCGTTTTATTCAGAGGAACAACATAGAAGTTGCTGACATCGAGAAGAACATCGATTCTTTCCTTGTTTACCTTCAAAAAACACGGGAAACTAATTGTGTCATAATTCAAATAGACAGAAAAATAAAATATTTTCGTAAATTACACAAAGATATTACCAATAACACCAAAACGCTTCCCAACACTTCTGATGCACTTGAAATTTACAAATTGGCAAATGATATATGGGTGAAAGAAAAATCTTTGGATAATTTTTTCCTAAACCAACTGTTACTTAATCT
The DNA here is from genome assembly GCA_948329865.1 of Linaria vulgaris. Lineage (NCBI taxonomy): Eukaryota > Viridiplantae > Streptophyta > Magnoliopsida > Lamiales > Plantaginaceae > Linaria > Linaria vulgaris. Next base: position 1,288,636 of record OX415253.1, on the reverse strand, counting down.
CAAAACCATGGATGAGACATCCCGAGAACTTAATATTAAGCGTGCTGAGCTGCGTCGCATCATTAAATTAGTAAAGTCCGCACAATGATTCCCTGGTTATTATTTAGTTCTATTTATTAGACTTATTAAACTAATAGTTATTATTAGAGTTTATGTAAGGAATTTTCCAAAGCTTTTCCTTACGATTAAGATACCTTCTTGGCATAAACAAAAACCACTAAAACCGTGAATAATAACTAACTCCCACAATAAATAGAACTAAATAATAACTAACTCCTACAATTGTGGCATACAAAAGCCACTACTTCAATAACTTAACTTAGTAACATAAATTAAATAACTATGTTAATAATAAAATTAGATTTCAAACGTGGCTCATAACACATATGTAATAACAACTTACATGATACAACGGAAAAAGTAACAAACGAAATATAAACTTAAACAATAGATTTAATCAACTAGGAATCATTGTGCGAAATTTACTAATTTAATGATGTGACGCAGCTCAGCACGCTTAATATTAAGTTATCGGGATGTCTCATCCATGATTTTGAGATTAAGTAACAGTTGGTTTAGGAAAAATTTATCCAAAAATTATTCTTTTCCCCATATATCATTTGCTAATTTGTAAATTTCAAGTGCATCAGAAGTGTTGGGAAGCGTTTTCGTGTTATTGGTTATATCTTTGTGTAATAAACGAAAATATCTTATCTTTCTATCTAATTGAATTACGCTACAATTAGTTTCCCATGTTTTTTGCAAGTAAACAAGGAAAGAACCTATGTTCTTCTCGATATCAGCAACTTCTACGTTTTTCCTCTGAATAAAACGCTTTAGTCGACTCAGAATACAAACATTGGTAGCAGCCGGTTTCATCGTTGTCGTCGTCTTCTTTTCCATATTCTTAATCTTCTTCTTTATCTTCTTCCCAGATAAATTGCTGGGGTTATCATCTTCAGAAGTTGTGAAACTTTTCGTAGACGACGTCAATGACAAAACCGGCCGCTACCAATGTTTGTATTCTGAGTTGACTGATGCGTTTTATTCAGAGGAACAACATAGAAGTTGCTGATATCGAGAAGAACATAGGTTCTTTCCTTGTTTACCTTCAAACAACACGGGAAACTAATTGTGTCATAATTCAAATAGACAGAAAAATAAGATATTTTCGTAAATTACACAAAAATATTACCAATAACACCAAAACGCTTCCCAACACTTCTGATGCACTTGAAATTTACAAATTGGCAATTTGATATATGGGTGAAAGAAAAATCTTTGGATAATTTTTTCCTAAACCAACTGTTACTTAATCTCCAAACCATGGATGAGACATCCCGAGAACTTAATATTAAGCGTGCTGAGCTGCGTCGCATCATTAAATTAGTAAAGTCCGCACTATTCCCTAGTTATTATTTAGTTCTATTTATTAGACTTATTAAACTAATAGTTATTATTCGAGTTTATGTAAGGAATTTTCCAAAGCTTTTCCTTACGATTAAGATACCTTCTTGGCATAAACAAAAACCACTAAAACCGTGAATAATAACTAACTCCCACAATAAATAGAACTAAATAATAACTAACTCCTACAATTGTGGCATACAAAAGCCACTACTTCAATAACTTAACTTAGTAACATAAATTAAATAACTATGTTAATAATAAAATTAGATTTCAAACGTGGCTCATAGCACATATGTAATAACAACTTACACGATACAACGGAAAAAGTAACAAACGAAATATAAACTTAAACAATAGATTTAATCAACTAGGAATCATTGTGCGAAATTTACTAATTTAATGATGTGACGCAGCTCAGCACGCTTAATATTAAGTTATCGGGATGTCTCATCCATGATTTTGAGATTAAGTAACAGTTGGTTTAAGAAAAATTTATCCAAAAATTATTCTTTTCCCCATATATCATTTGCTAATTTGTAAATTTCAAGTGCATCAGAAGTGTTGGGAAGCGTTTTCGTGTTATTGGTTATATCTTTGTGTAATAAACGAAAATATCTTATCTTTCTATCTAATTGAATTACGCTACAATTAGTTTCCCATGTTTTTTGCAAGTAAACAAGGAAAGAACCTATGTTCTTCTCGATATCAGCAACTTCTATGTTTTTCCTCTGAATAAAACGCTTTAGTCGACTCAGAATACAAACATTGGTAGCAGCCGGTTTCATCGTTGTCGTCGTCTTCTTTTCCATATTCTTAATCTTCTTCTTTATCTTCTTCCCAGATAAATTGCTGGGGTTATCATCTTCAGAATTTGTGAAACTTTTCGTAGACGACGTCAATGACAAAACCGGCTGCTACCAATGTTTGTATTCTGAGTCGACTGATGCGTTTTATTCAGAGGAACAACATAGAAGTTGCTGACATCGAGAAGAACATCGATTCTTTCCTTGTTTACCTTCAAAAAACACGGGAAACTAATTGTGTCATAATTCAAATAGACAGAAAAATAAAATATTTTCGTAAATTACACAAAGATATTACCAATAACACCAAAACGCTTCCCAACACTTCTGATGCACTTGAAATTTACAAATTGGCAAATGATATATGGGTGAAAGAAAAATCTTTGGATAATTTTTTCCTAAACCAACTGTTACTTAATCTCAAAACCATGGATGAGACATCCCGAGAACTTAATATTAAGCGTGCTGAGCTACGTCGCATCATTAAATTAGTAAAGTCCGCACAATGATTCCCTAGTTATTATTTAGTTCTATTTATTAGACTTATTAAACTAATAGTTATTATTAGAGTTTATGTAAGGAATTTTCCAAAGCTTTTCCTTACGATTAAGATACCTTCTTGGCATAAACAAAAACCACTAAAACCGTGAATAATAACTAACTCCCACAATAAATAGAACTAAATAATAACTAACTCCTACAATTGTGGCATACAAAAGCCACTACTTCAATAACTTAACTTAGTAACATAAATTAAATAACTATGTTAATAATAAAATTAGATTTCAAACGTGGCTCATAACACATATGTAATAACAACTTACACGATACAACGGAAAAAGTAACAAACGAAATATAAACTTAAACAATAGATTTAATCAACTAGGAATCATTGTGCGAAATTTACTAATTTAATGATGTGACGCAGCTCAGCACGCTTAATATTAAGTTATCGGGATGTCTCATCCATGATTTTGAGATTAAGTAACAGTTGGTTTAGGAAAAATTTATCCAAAAATTATTCTTTTCCCCATATATCATTTGCTAATTTGTAAATTTCAAGTGCATCAGAAGTGTTGGGAAGCGTTTTCGTGTTATTGGTTATATCTTTGTGTAATAAACGAAAATATCTTATCTTTCTATCTAATTGAATTACGCTACAATTAGTTTCCCATGTTTTTTGCAAGTAAACAAGGAAAGAACCTATGTTCTTCTCGATATCAGCAACTTCTATGTTTTTCCTCTGAATAAAACGCTTTAGTCGACTCAGAATACAAACATTGGTAGCAGCCGGTTTCATCGTTGTCGTCGTCTTCTTTTCCATATTCTTAATCTTCTTCTTTATCTTCTTCCCAGATAAATTGCTGGGGTTATCATCTTCAGAAGTTGTGAAACTTTTCGTAGACGACGTCAATGACAAAATCGGCCGCTACCAATGTTTGTATTCTGAGTTGACTGATGCGTTTTATTCAGAGGAACAACATAGAAGTTGCTGATATCGAGAAGAACATAGGTTCTTTGCTTGTTTACCTTCAAACAACACGGGAAACTAATTGTGTCATAATTCAAATAGACAGAAAAATAAGATATTTTCGTAAATTACACAAAAATATTACCAATAACACCAAAACGCTTCCCAACACTTCTGATGCACTTGAAATTTACAAATTGGCAAATTATATATGGGTGAAAGAAAAATCTTTGGATAATTTTTTCCTAAACCAACTGTTACTTAATCTCCAAACCATGGATGAGACATCCCGAGAACTTAATATTAAGCGTGTTGAGCTACGTCGCATCATTAAATTAGTAAAGTCCGCACTATTCCCTAGTTATTATTTAGTTCTATTTATTAGACTTATTAAACTAATAGTTATTATTCGAGTTTATGTAAGGAATTTTCCAAAGCTTTTCCTTACGATTAAGATACCTTCTTGGCATAAACAAAAACCACTAAAACCGTGAATAATAACTAACTCCCACAATAAATAGAACTAAATAATAACTAACTCCTACAATTGTGGCATACAAAAGCCACTACTTCAATAACTTAACTTAGTAACATAAATTAAATAACTATGTAAATAATAAAATTAGATTTCAAACGTGGCTCATAGCACATATGTAATAACAACTTACACGATACAACGGAAAAAGTAACAAACGAAATATAAACTTAAACAATAGATTTAATCAACTAGGAATCATTGTGCGAAATTTACTAATTTAATGATGTGACGCAGCTCAGCACGCTTAATATTAAGTTATCGGGATGTCTCATCCATGATTTTGAGATAAAGTAACAGTTGGTTTAAGAAAAATTTATCCAAAAATTATTCTTTTCCCCATATATCATTTGCTAATTTGTAAATTTCAAGCGCATCAGAAGTGTTGGGAAGCGTTTTCGTGTTATTGGTTATATCTTTGTGTAATAAACGAAAATATTTTATCTTTCTATCTAATTGAATTACGCTACAATTAGTTTCCCATGTTTTTTGCAAGTAAACAAGGAAAGAACCTATGTTCTTCTCGATATCAGCAACTTCTATGTTTTTCCTCTGAATAAAACGCTTTAGTCGACTCAGAATACAAACATTGGTAGCAGCCGGTTTCATCGTTGTCGTCGTCTTCTTTTCCATATTCTTAATCTTCTTCTTTATCTTCTTCCCAGATAAATTGCTGGGGTTATCATCTTCAGAAGTTGTGAAACTTTTCGTAGACGACGTCAATGACAAAATCGGCCGCTACCAATGTTTGTATTCTGAGTTGACTGATGCGTTTTATTCAGAGGAACAACATAGAAGTTGCTGATATCGAGAAGAACATAGGTTCTTTGCTTGTTTACCTTCAAACAACACGGGAAACTAATTGTGTCATAATTCAAATAGACAGAAAAATAAGATATTTTCGTAAATTACACAAAAATATTACCAATAACACCAAAACGCTTCCCAACACTTCTGATGCACTTGAAATTTACAAATTGGCAAATGATATATGGGTGAAAGAAAAATCTTTGGATAATTTTTTCCTAAACCAACTGTTACTTAATCTCCAAACCATGGATGAGACATCCCGAGAACTTAATATTAAGCGTGTTGAGCTGCGTCGCATCATTAAATTAGTAAAGTCCGCACTATTCCCTAGTTATTATTTAGTTCTATTTATTAGACTTATTAAACTAATAGTTATTATTCGAGTTTATGTAAGGAATTTTCCAAAGCTTTTCCTTACGATTAAGATACCTTCTTGGCATAAACAAAAACCACTAAAACCGTGAATAATAACTAACTCCCACAATAAATAGAACTAAATAATAACTAACTCCTACAATTGTGGCATACAAAAGCCACTACTTCAATAACTTAACTTAGTAACATAAATTAAATAACTATGTTAATAATAAAATTAGATTTCAAACGTGGCTCATAGCACATATGTAATAACAACTTACACGATACAACGGAAAAAGTAACAAACGAAATATAAACTTAAACAATAGATTTAATCAACTAGGAATCATTGTGCGAAATTTACTAATTTAATGATGTGACGCAGCTCAGCACGCTTAATATTAAGTTATCGGGATGTCTCATCCATGATTTTGAGATTAAGTAACAGTTGGTTTAAGAAAAATTTATCCAAAAATTATTCTTTTCCCCATATATCATCTGCTAATTTGTAAATTTCAAGTGCATCAGAAGTGTTGGGAAGCGTTTTCGTGTTATTGGTTATATCTTTGTGTAATAAACGAAAATATCTTATCTTTCTATCTAATTGAATTACGCTACAATTAGTTTCCTATGTTTTTTGCAAGTAAACAAGGAAAGAACCTATGTTCTTCTCGATATCAGCAACTTCTATGTTTTTCCTCTGAATAAAACGCTTTAGTCGACTCAGAATACAAACATTGGTAGCAGCCGGTTTCATCGTTGTCGTCGTCTTCTTTTCCATATTCTTAATCTTCTTCTTTATCTTCTTCCCAGATAAATTGCTGGGGTTATCATCTTCAGAAGTTGTGAAACTTTTCGTAGACGACGTCAATGACAAAATCGGCCGCTACCAATGTTTGTATTCTGAGTTGACTGATGCGTTTTATTCAGAGGAACAACATAGAAGTTGCTGATATCGAGAAGAACGTAGGTTCTTTGCTTGTTTACCTTCAAACAACACGGGAAACTAATTGTGTCATAATTCAAATAGACAGAAAAATAAGATATTTTCGTAAATTACACAAAAATATTACCAATAACACCAAAACGCTTCCCAACACTTCTGATGCACTTGAAATTTACAAATTGGCAAATGATATATGGGTGAAAGAAAAATCTTTGGATAATTTTTTCCTAAACCAACTGTTACTTAATCTCCAAACCATGGATGAGACATCCCGAGAACTTAATATTAAGCGTGCTGAGCTGCGTCGCATCATTAAATTAGTAAAGTCCGCACTATTCCCTAGTTATTATTTAGTTCTATTTATTAGACTTATTAAACTAATAGTTATTATTCGAGTTTATGTAAGGAATTTTCCAAAGCTTTTCCTTACGATTAAGATACCTTCTTGGCATAAACAAAAACCACTAAAACCGTGAATAATAACTAACTCCCACAATAAATAGAACTAAATAATAACTAACTCCTACAATTGTGGCATACAAAAGCCACTACTTCAATAACTTAACTTAGTAACATAAATTAAATAACTATGTTAATAATAAAATTAGATTTCAAACGTGGCTCATAGCACATATGTAATAACAACTTACACGATACAACGGAAAAAGTAACAAACGAAATATAAACTTAAACAATAGATTTAATCAACTAGGAATCATTGTGCGAAATTTACTAATTTAATGATGTGACGCAGCTCAGCACGCTTAATATTAAGTTATCGGGATGTCTCATCCATGATTTTGAGATTAAGTAACAGTTGGTTTAAGAAAAATTTATCCAAAAATTATTATTTTCCCCATATATCATTTGCTAATTTGTAAATTTCAAGTGCATCAGAAGTGTTGGGAAGCGTTTTCGTGTTATTGGTTATATCTTTGTGTAATAAACGAAAATATCTTATCTTTCTATCTAATTGAATTACGCTACAATTAGTTTCCCATGTTTTTTGCAAGTAAACAAGGAAAGAACCTATGTTCTTCTCGATATCAGCAACTTCTATGTTTTTCCTCTGAATAAAACGCTTTAGTCGACTCAGAATACAAACATTGGTAGCAGCCGGTTTCATCGTTGTCGTCGTCTTCTTTTCCATATTCTTAATCTTCTTCTTTATTTTCTTCCCAGATAAATTGCTGGGGTTATCATCTTCAGAATTTGTGAAAGTTTTCGTAGACGACGTCAATGACAAAACCGGCTGCTACCAATGTTTGTATTCTGAGTCGACTGATGCGTTTTATTCAGAGGAACAACATAGAAGTTGCTGACATCGAGAAGAACATCGATTCTTTCCTTGTTTACCTTCAAAAAACACGGGAAACTAATTGTGTCATAATTCAAATAGACAGAAAAATAAAATATTTTCGTAAATTACACAAAGATATTACCAATAACACCAAAACGCTTCCCAACACTTCTGATGCACTTGAAATTTACAAATTGGCAAATGATATATGGGTGAAAGAAAAATCTTTGGATAATTTTTTCCTAAACCAACTGTTACTTAATCTCAAAACCATGGATGAGACATCCCGAGAACTTAATATTAAGCGTGCTGAGCTACGTCGCATCATTAAATTAGTAAAGTCCGCACAATGATTCCCTAGTTATTATTTAGTTCTATTTATTAGACTTATTAAACTAATAGTTATTATTAGAGTTTATGTAAGGAATTTTCCAAAGCTTTTCCTTACGATTAAGATACCTTCTTGGCATAAACAAAAACCACTAAAACCGTGAATAATAACTAACTCCCACAATAAATAGAACTAAATAATAACTAACTCCTACAATTGTGGCATACAAAAGCCACTACTTCAATAACTTAACTTAGTAACATAAATTAAATAACTATGTTAATAATAAAATTAGATTTCAAACGTGGCTCATAACACATATGTAATAACAACTTACACGATACAACGGAAAAAGTAACAAACGAAATATAAACTTAAACAATAGATTTAATCAACTAGGAATCATTGTGCGAAATTTACTAATTTAATGATGTGACGCAGCTCAGCACGCTTAATATTAAGTTATCGGGATGTCTCATCCATGATTTTGAGATTAAGTAACAGTTGGTTTAGGAAAAATTTATCCAAAAATTATTCTTTTCCCCATATATCATTTGCTAATTTGTAAATTTCAAGTGCATCAGAAGTGTTGGGAAGCGTTTTCGTGTTATTGGTTATATCTTTGTGTAATAAACGAAAATATCTTATCTTTCTATCTAATTGAATTACGCTACAATTAGTTTCCCATGTTTTTTGCAAGTAAACAAGGAAAGAACCTATGTTCTTCTCGATATCAGCAACTTCTATGTTTTTCCTCTGAATAAAACGCTTTAGTCGACTCAGAATACAAACATTGGTAGCAGCCGGTTTCATCGTTGTCGTCGTCTTCTTTTCCATATTCTTAATCTTCTTCTTTATCTTCTTCCCAGATAAATTGCTGGGGTTATCATCTTCAGAAGTTGTGAAACTTTTCGTAGACGACGTCAATGACAAAATCGGCCGCTACCAATGTTTGTATTCTGAGTTGACTGATGCGTTTTATTCAGAGGAACAACATAGAAGTTGCTGATATCGAGAAGAACATAGGTTCTTTGCTTGTTTACCTTCAAACAACACGGGAAACTAATTGTGTCATAATTCAAATAGACAGAAAAATAAGATATTTTCGTAAATTACACAAAAATATTACCAATAACACCAAAACGCTTCCCAACACTTCTGATGCACTTGAAATTTACAAATTGGCAAATGATATATGGGTGAAAGAAAAATCTTTGGATAATTTTTTCCTAAACCAACTGTTACTTAATCTCCAAACCATGGATGAGACATCCCGAGAACTTAATATTAAGCGTGTTGAGCTGCGTCGCATCATTAAATTAGTAAAGTCCGCACTATTCCCTAGTTATTATTTAGTTCTATTTATTAGACTTATTAAACTAATAGTTATTATTCGAGTTTATGTAAGGAATTTTCCAAAGCTTTTCCTTACGATTAAGATACCTTCTTGGCATAAACAAAAACCACTAAAACCGTGAATAATAACTAACTCCCACAATAAATAGAACTAAATAATAACTAACTCCTACAATTGTGGCATACAAAAGCCACTACTTCAATAACTTAACTTAGTAACATAAATTAAATAACTATGTTAATAATAAAATTAGATTTCAAACGTGGCTCATAGCACATATGTAATAACAACTTACACGATACAACGGAAAAAGTAACAAACGAAATATAAACTTAAACAATAGATTTAATCAACTAGGAATCATTGTGCGAAATTTACTAATTTAATGATGTGACGCAGCTCAGCACGCTTAATATTAAGTTATCGGGATGTCTCATCCATGATTTTGAGATTAAGTAACAGTTGGTTTAAGAAAAATTTATCCAAAAATTATTCTTTTCCCCATATATCATCTGCTAATTTGTAAATTTCAAGTGCATCAGAAGTGTTGGGAAGCGTTTTCGTGTTATTGGTTATATCTTTGTGTAATAAACGAAAATATCTTATCTTTCTATCTAATTGAATTACGCTACAATTAGTTTCCTATGTTTTTTGCAAGTAAACAAGGAAAGAACCTATGTTCTTCTCGATATCAGCAACTTCTATGTTTTTCCTCTGAATAAAACGCTTTAGTCGACTCAGAATACAAACATTGGTAGCAGCCGGTTTCATCGTTGTCGTCGTCTTCTTTTCCATATTCTTAATCTTCTTCTTTATCTTCTTCCCAGATAAATTGCTGGGGTTATCATCTTCAGAAGTTGTGAAACTTTTCGTAGACGACGTCAATGACAAAATCGGCCGCTACCAATGTTTGTATTCTGAGTTGACTGATGCGTTTTATTCAGAGGAACAACATAGAAGTTGCTGATATCGAGAAGAACGTAGGTTCTTTGCTTGTTTACCTTCAAACAACACGGGAAACTAATTGTGTCATAATTCAAATAGACAGAAAAATAAGATATTTTCGTAAATTACACAAAAATATTACCAATAACACCAAAACGCTTCCCAACACTTCTGATGCACTTGAAATTTACAAATTGGCAAATGATATATGGGTGAAAGAAAAATCTTTGGATAATTTTTTCCTAAACCAACTGTTACTTAATCTCCAAACCATGGATGAGACATCCCGAGAACTTAATATTAAGCGTGCTGAGCTGCGTCGCATCATTAAATTAGTAAAGTCCGCACTATTCCCTAGTTATTATTTAGTTCTATTTATTAGACTTATTAAACTAATAGTTATTATTCGAGTTTATGTAAGGAATTTTCCAAAGCTTTTCCTTACGATTAAGATACCTTCTTGGCATAAACAAAAACCACTAAAACCGTGAATAATAACTAACTCCCACAATAAATAGAACTAAATAATAACTAACTCCTACAATTGTGGCATACAAAAGCCACTACTTCAATAACTTAACTTAGTAACATAAATTAAATAACTATGTTAATAATAAAATTAGATTTCAAACGTGGCTCATAGCACATATGTAATAACAACTTACACGATACAACGGAAAAAGTAACAAACGAAATATAAACTTAAACAATAGATTTAATCAACTAGGAATCATTGTGCGAAATTTACTAATTTAATGATGTGACGCAGCTCAGCACGCTTAATATTAAGTTATCGGGATGTCTCATCCATGATTTTGAGATTAAGTAACAGTTGGTTTAAGAAAAATTTATCCAAAAATTATTCTTTTCCCCATATATCATTTGCTAATTTGTAAATTTCAAGTGCATCAGAAGTGTTGGGAAGCGTTTTCGTGTTATTGGTTATATCTTTGTGTAATAAACGAAAATATCTTATCTTTCTATCTAATTGAATTACGCTACAATTAGTTTCCCATGTTTTTTGCAAGTAAACAAGGAAAGAACCTATGTTCTTCTCGATATCAGCAACTTCTATGTTTTTCCTCTGAATAAAACGCTTTAGTCGACTCAGAATACAAACATTGGTAGCAGCCGGTTTCATCGTTGTCGTCGTCTTCTTTTCCATATTCTTAATCTTCTTCTTTATCTTCTTCCCAGATAAATTGCTGGGGTTATCATCTTCAGAATTTGTGAAACTTTTCGTAGACGACGTCAATGACAAAACCGGCTGCTACCAATGTTTATATTCTGAGTCGACTGATGCGTTTTATTCAGAGGAACAACATAGAAGTTGCTGACATCGAGAAGAACATCGATTCTTTCCTTGTTTACCTTCAAAAAACACGGGAAACTAATTGTGTCATAATTCAAATAGACAGAAAAATAAAATATTTTCGTAAATTACACAAAGATATTACCAATAACACCAAAACGCTTCCCAACACTTCTGATGCACTTGAAATTTACAAATTGGCAAATGATATATGGGTGAAAGAAAAATCTTTGGATAATTTTTTCCTAAACCAACTGTTACTTAATCTCAAAACCATGGATGAGACATCCCGAAAACTTAATATTAAGCGTGCTGAGCTGCGTCGCATCATTAAATTAGTAAAGTCCGCACAATGATTCCCTAGTTATTATTTAGTTCTATTTATTAGACTTATTAAACTAATAGTTATTATTAGAGTTTATGTAAGGAATTTTCCAAAGCTTTTCCTTACGATTAAGATACCTTCTTGGCATAAACAAAAACCACTAAAACCGTGAATAATAACTAACTCCCACAATAAATAGAACTAAATAATAACTAACTCCTACAATTGTGGCATACAAAAGCCACTACTTCAATAACTTAACTTAGTAACATAAATTAAATAACTATGTTAATAATAAAATTAGATTTCAAACGTGGCTCATAACACATATGTAATAACAACTTACACGATACAACGGAAAAAGTAACAAACGAAATATAAACTTAAACAATAGATTTAATCAACTAGGAATCATTGTGCGAAATTTACTAATTTAATGATGTGACGCAGCTCAGCACGCTTAATATTAAGTTATCGGGATGTCTCATCCATGATTTTGAGATTAAGTAACAGTTGGTTTAGGAAAAATTTATCCAAAAATTATTCTTTTCCCCATATATCATTTGCTAATTTGTAAATTTCAAGTGCATCAGAAGTGTTGGGAAGCGTTTTCGTGTTATTGGTTATATCTTTGTGTAATAAACGAAAATATCTTATCTTTCTATCTAATTGAATTACGCTACAATTAGTTTCCCATGTTTTTTGCAAGTAAACAAGGAAAGAACCTATGTTCTTCTCTATATCAGCAACTTCTATGTTTTTCCTCTGAATAAAACGCTTTAGTCGACTCAGAATACAAACATTGGTAGCAGCCGGTTTCATCGTTGTCGTCATCTTCTTTTCCATATTCTTAATCTTCTTCTTTATCTTCTTCCCAGATAAATTGCTGGGGTTATCATCTTCAGAAGTTGTGAAACTTTTCGTAGACGACGTCAATGACAAAACCGGCCGCTACCAATGTTTGTATTCTGAGTTGACTGATGCTTTTGATTCAGAGGAACAACATAGAAGTTGCTGATATCGAGAAGAACATAGGTTCTTTCCTTGTTTACCTTCAAACAACACGGGAAACTAATTGTGTCATAATTCAAATAGACAGAAAAATAAGATATTTTCGTAAATTACACAAAAATATTACCAATAACACCAAAACGCTTCCCAACACTTCTGATGCACTTGAAATTTACAAATTGGCAAATGATATATGGGTGAAAGAAAAATCTTTGGATAATTTTTTCCTAAACCAACTGTTACTTAATCTCCAAACCATGGATGAGACATCCCGAGAACTTAATATTAAGCGTGCTGAGCTGCGTCGCATCATTAAATTAGTAAAGTTCGCACTATTCCCTAGTTATTATTTAGTTCTATTTATTAGACTTATTAAACTAATAGTTATTATTCGAGTTTATGTAAGGAATTTTCCAAAGCTTTTCCTTACGATTAAGATACCTTCTTGGCATAAACAAAAACCACTAAAACCGTGAATAATAACTAACTCCCACAATAAATAGAACTAAATAATAACTAACTCCTACAATTGTGGCATACAAAAGCCACTACTTCAATAACTTAACTTAGTAACATAAATTAAATAACTATGTTAATAATAAAATTAGATTTCAAACGTGGCTCATAACACATATGTAATAACAACTTACACGATACAACGGAAAAAGTAACAAACGAAATATAAACTTAAACAATAGATTTAATCAACTAGAAATCATTGTGCGAAATTTACTAATTTAATGATGTGACGCAGCTCAGCACGCTTAATATTAAGTTATCGGGATGTCTCATCCATGATTTTGAGATTAAGTAACAGTTGGTTTAGGAAAAAATTATCCAAAAATTATTCTTTTCCCCATATATCATTTACTAATTTGTAAATTTCAAGTGCATCAGAAGTGTTGGGAAGCGTTTTCGTGTTATTGGTTATATCTTTGTGTAATAAACGAAAATATCTTATCTTTCTATCTAATTGAATTACGCTACAATTAGTTTCCCATGTTTTTTGCAAGTAAACTAGGAAAGAACCTATGTTCTTCTCGATATCAGCAACTTCTATGTTTTTCCTCTAAATAAAACGCTTTAGTCGACTCAGAATACAAACATTGGTAGCAGCCGGTTTCATCGTTGTCGTCGTCTTCTTTTCCATATTCTTAATCTTCTTCTTTATCTTCTTCCCATATAAATTGCTGGGGTTATCATCTTCAGAAGTTGTGAAACTTTTCGTAGACGACGTCAATGACAAAAACCGGCCGCTACCAATGTTTGTATTCTGAGTTGACTGATGCGTTTTATTCAGAGGAACAACATAGAAGTTGCTGATATCGAGAAGAACATAGGTTCTTTCCTTGTTTACCTTCAAACAACACGGGAAACTAATTGTGTCATAATTCAAATAGACAGAAAAATAAGATATTTTCGTAAATTACACAAAAATATTACCAATAACACCAAAACGCTTCCCAACACTTCTGATGCACTTGAAATTTACAAATTGGCAAATGATATATGGGTGAAAGAAAAATCTTTGGATAATTTTTTCCTAAACCAACTGTTACTTAATCTCCAAACCATGGATGAGACATCCCGAGAACTTAATATTAAGCGTGCTGAGCTGCGTCGCATCATTAAATTAGTAAAGTCCGCACTATTCCCTAGTTATTATTTAGTTCTATTTATTAGACTTATTAAACTAATAGTTATTATTCGAGTTTATGTAAGGAATTTTCCAAAGCTTTTCCTTACGATTAAGATACCTTCTTGGCATAAACAAAAACCACTAAAACCGTGAATAATAACTAACTCCCACAATAAATAGAACTAAATAATAACTAACTCCTACAATTGTGGCATACAAAAGCCACTACTTCAATAACTTAACTTAGTAACATAAATTAAATAACTATGTTAATAATAAAATTAGATTTCAAACGTGGCTCATAGCACATATGTAATAACAACTTACACGATACAACGGAAAAAGTAACAAACGAAATATAAACTTAAACAATAGATTTAATCAACTAGGAATCATTGTGCGAAATTTACTAATTTAATGATGTGACGCAGCTCAGCACGCTTAATATTAAGTTATCGGGATGTCTCATCCATGATTTTGAGATTAAGTAACAGTTGGTTTAAGAAAAATTTATCCAAAAATTATTCTTTTCCCCATATATCATTTGCTAATTTGTAAATTTCAAGTGCATCAGAAGTGTTGGGAAGCGTTTTCGTGTTATTGGTTATATCTTTGTGTAATAAACGAAAATATCTTATCTTTCTATCTAATTGAATTACGCTACAATTAGTTTCCCATGTTTTTTGCAAGTAAACAAGGAAAGAACCTATGTTCTTCTCGATATCAGCAACTTCTATGTTTTTCTTCTGAATAAAACGCTTTAGTCGACTCAGAATACAAACATTGGTAGCAGCCGGTTTCATCGTTGTCGTCGTCTTCTTTTCCATATTCTTAATCTTCTTCTTTATCTTCTTCCCAGATAAATTGCTGGGGTTATCATCTTCAGAATTTGTGAAACTTTTCGTAGACGACGTCAATGACAAAACCGGTTGCTACCAATGTTTATATTCTGAGTCGACTGATGCGTTTTATTCAGAGGAACAACATAGAAGTTGCTGACATCGAGAAGAACATCGATTCTTTCCTTGTTTACCTTCAAAAAACACGGGAAACTAATTGTGTCATAATTCAAATAGACAGAAAAATAAAATATTTTCGTAAATTACACAAAGATATTACCAATAACACCAAAACGCTTCCCAACACTTCTGATGCACTTGAAATTTACAAATTGGCAAATGATATATGGGTGAAAGAAAAATCTTTGGATAAATTTTTTCCTAAACCAACTGTTAATTAATCTCAAAACCATGGATGAGACACCCCGAGAACTTAATATTAACCGTGCTGAGCTGCGTCGCATCATTAAATTAGTAAAGTCCGCACAATGATTCCCTAGTTGATTAAATCTATTGTTTAAGTTTATATTTCGATTGTTACTTTTTTCGTTGTATCGTGTAAGTTGCTATTACATATGTGTTATGAGCCACGTTTGGAATTTAATTTCATTATTAACATAGTTATTTAATTTATATTACTTATCTTCTGTTACTAAGTTAAGTTAGTGAAGTAATGGCTTGTGTATGCCATAATTGTAGGAGTTAGTTATTATTTAGTTCTATTTATTAGACTTATTAAACTAATAGTTATTATTCGAGTTTATGTAAGGAATTTTCCAAAGCTTTTCCTTACGATTAAGATACCTTCTTGGCATAAACAAAAACCACTAAAACCGTGAATAATAACTAACTCCCACAATAAATAGAACTAAATAATAACTAACTCCTACAATTGTGGCATACAAAAGCCACTACTTCAATAACTTAACTTAGTAACATAAATTAAATAACTATGTTAATAATAAAATTAGATTTCAAACGTGGCTCATAGCACATATGTAATAACAACTTACACGATACAACGGAAAAAGTAACAAACGAAATATAAACTTAAACAATAGATTTAATCAACTAGGAATCATTGTGCGAAATTTACTAATTTAATGATGTGACGCAGCTCAGCACGCTTAATATTAAGTTATCGGGATGTCTCATCCATGATTTTGAGATTAAGTAACAGTTGGTTTAAGAAAAATTTATCCAAAAATTATTCTTTTCCCCATATATCATTTGCTAATTTGTAAATTTCAAGTGCATCAGAAGTGTTGGGAAGCGTTTTCGTGTTATTGGTTATATCTTTGTGTAATAAACGAAAATATCTTATCTTTCTATCTAATTGAATTACGCTACAATTAGTTTCCCATGTTTTTTGCAAGTAAACAAGGAAAGAACCTATGTTCTTCTCGATATCAGCAACTTCTATGTTTTTCTTCTGAATAAAACGCTTTAGTCGACTCAGAATACAAACATTGGTAGCAGCCGGTTTCATCGTTGTCGTCGTCTTCTTTTCCATATTCTTAATCTTCTTCTTTATCTTCTTCCCAGATAAATTGCTGGGGTTATCATCTTCAGAATTTGTGAAACTTTTCGTAGACGACGTCAATGACAAAACCGGTTGCTACCAATGTTTATATTCTGAGTCGACTGATGCGTTTTATTCAGAGGAACAACATAGAAGTTGCTGACATCGAGAAGAACATCGATTCTTTCCTTGTTTACCTTCAAAAAACACGGGAAACTAATTGTGTCATAATTCAAATAGACAGAAAAATAAAATATTTTCGTAAATTACACAAAGATATTACCAATAACACCAAAACGCTTCCCAACACTTCTGATGCACTTGAAATTTACAAATTGGCAAATGATATATGGGTGAAAGAAAAATCTTTGGATAAATTTTTTCCTAAACCAACTGTTAATTAATCTCAAAACCATGGATGAGACACCCCGAGAACTTAATATTAACCGTGCTGAGCTGCGTCGCATCATTAAATTAGTAAAGTCCGCACAATGATTCCCTAGTTGATTAAATCTATTGTTTAAGTTTATATTTCGATTGTTACTTTTTTCGTTGTATCGTGTAAGTTGCTATTACATATGTGTTATGAGCCACGTTTGGAATTTAATTTCATTATTAACATAGTTATTTAATTTATATTACTTATCTTCTGTTACTAAGTTAAGTTAGTGAAGTAATGGCTTGTGTATGCCATAATTGTAGGAGTTAGTTATTATTTAGTTCTATTTATTAGACTTATTAAGCTAATAGTTATTATTCGAGTTTATGTAAGGAATTTTCCAAAACTTTTCCTTACGATTAAGATACCTTCTTGGCCATAAACAAAAACCACTAAAACCGTGAATAATAACTAACTCCCACAATAAATAGAACTAAATAATAACTAACTCCTACAATTGTGGCATACAAAAGCCACTACTTCAATAACTTAACTTAGTAACATAAATAAAATCACTATGTTAATAATGAAATTAGATTTCAAACGTGGCTCATAGCACATATATAATAACAACTTACACGATACAACGGAAAAAGTAACAAACGAAATATAAACTTAAACAATAGATTTAATCAGCTAGGAATCACTGTGCGGAATTTACTAATTTAATGATGTGACGCAGCTCAGCACGCTTAATATTAAGTTATCGGGATGTCTCATCCATGGTTTTGAGATTAAGTAACAGTTGGTTTAGGAAAAATTTATCCAAAAATTTTTCTTTTCCCCATATATCATTTGCTAATTTGTAAATTTCAAGTGCATCAGAAGTGTTGGGAAGCGTTTTCGTGTTATTGGTTATATATTTGTGTAATATACGAAAATATCTTATCTTTCTATCTAATTGAATTACGCTACAATTAGTTTCCCGTGTTTTTTGCAAGTAAACAAGGAAAGAACCTATGTTCTTCTCGATATCAGCAACTTCTATGTTTTTCCTCTGAATAAAACGCTTTAGTCGACTCAGAATACAAACATAGGTAGCAGCTGGTTTCATCGTTGTCGTCGTCTTCTTTTCCATATTCTTAATCTTCTTCTTTATCTTCTTCCCAGATAAATTGCTGGGGTTATCATCTTCAGAATTTGTAAAACTTTTCGTAGATGACGTCAATGACAAAACCGGCTGCTACCAATGTTTGTATTCTGAGTCGACTGATGCGTTATATTCAGAGAAACAACATAGAAGTTGCTGATATCGAGAAGAACATCGGTTCTTTCCTTGTTTACCTTCAAAAAACACGGGAAACTAATTGTGTCATAATTCAAATAGACAGAAACATAATATATTTTCGTAAATTACACAGATATTACCAATAACACCAAAACGCTTCCCAACACTTCTGATGCACTTGAAATTTACAAATTGGCAAATGATATATGGGTGAAAGAAAAAACTTTGGATAAATTTTTCCTAAACCAACTGTTACTTAATCTCAAAACCATGGATGAGACATCCCGAGAACTTAATATTAAGCGTGCTGAGCTGCGTCGCATCATTAAATTAGTAAAGTCCGCACAATGATTCCCTAGTTGATTAAATCTATTGTTTAAGTTTATATTTCGATTGTTACTTTTTCCGTTGTATCGTGTAAGTTGCTATTACATATGTGTTATGAGCCACGTTTGGAATTTAATTTCATTATTAACATAGTTATTTAATTCATATTACTTATCTTCTGTTACTAAGTTAAGTTAGTGAAGTAATGGCTTGTGTATGCCACAATTGTAGGAGTTAGTTATTATTTAGTTCTATTTATTAGACTTATTAAGCTAATAGTTATTATTCGAGTTTATGTAAGGAATTTTCCAAAGCTTTTCCTTACGATTAAGATACCTTCTTGGCCATAAACAAAAACCACTAAAACCGTGAATAATAACTAACTCCCACAATAAATAGAACTAAATAATAACTAACTCCTACAATTGTGGCATACAAAAGCCACTACTTCAATAACTTAACTTAGTAACATAAATTAAATAACTATGTTAATAATAAAATTAGATTTCAAACGTGGCTCATAGCACATATGTAATAACAACTTACACGATACAACGGAAAAAGTAACAAACAAAATATAAACTTAAACAATAGATTTAATCAACTAGGAATCATTGTGCGAAATTTACTAATTTATTGATGTGACGCAGCTCAGCACGCTTAATATTAAGTTATCGGGATGTCTCATCCATGGTTTTGAGATTAAGTAACAGTTGGTTTAGGAAAAATTTATCCAAAAATTATTCTTTTCCCCATATATCATTTGCTAATTTGTAAATTTCAAGTGCATCAGAAGTGTTGGGAAGCGTTTTCGTGTTATTGGTTATATCTTTGTGTAATAAACGAAAATATCTTATCTTTCTATCTAATTGAATTACGCTACAATTAGTTTCCCGTGTTTTTTGCAAGTAAACAAGGAAAGAACCTATGTTCTTCTCGATATCAGCAACTTCTATGTTTTTCCTCTGAATAAAACGCTTTAGTCGACTCAGAATACAAACATTGGTAGCAGCCGGTTTCATCGTTGTCGTCGTCTTCTTTTCCATATTCTTAATCTTCTTCTTTATCTTCTTCCCAGATAAATTGCTGGGGTTATCATCTTCAGAATTTGTGAAACTTTTCGTAGACGACGTCAATGACAAAACCGGCTGCTACCAATGTTTGTATTCTGAGTCGACTGATGCGTTTTATTCAGAGGAACAACATAGAAGTTGCTGATATCGAGAAGAACATCGGTTCTTTCCTTGTTTACCTTCAAAAAACACGAGAAACTAATTGTGTCATAATTCAAATAGACAGAAAAATAAAATTTTTCGTAAATTACACAAAGATATTACTAATAACACCAAAACGCTTCCCAACACTTCTGATGCACTTGAAATTTACAAATTGGCAAATGATATATGGGTGAAAGAAAAATCTTTGGATAAACTTTTCCTAAACCAACTGTTACTTAATCTCAAAACCATGGATGAGACATCCCGAGAACTTAATATTAAGCGTGCTGAGCTGCGTCGCATCATTAAATTAGTAAAGTCCGCACAATGATTCCCTAGTTGATTAAATCTATTGTTTAAGTTTATATTTCGATTGTTACTTTTTCCGTTGTATCGTGTAAGTTGCTATTACATATGTGTTATGAGCCACGTTTGGAATTTAATTTCATTATTAACATAGTTATTTAATTTATATTACTTATCTTCTGTTACTAAGTTAAGTTAGTGAAGTAATGGCTTGTGTATGCCACAATTGTAGGAGTTAGTTATTATTTAGTTCTATTTATTAGACTTATTAAACTAATAGTTATTATTCGAGTTTATGTAAGGAATTTTCCAAAGCTTTTCCTTACGAATTAAGATACATTCTTGGCATAAACAAAAACCACTAAAACCGTGAATAATAACTAACTCCCACAATAAATAGAACTAAATAATAACTAACTCCTACAATTGTGGCATACAAAAGCCACTACTTCAATAACTTAACTTAGTAACATAAATTAAATAACTATGTTAATAATAAAATTAGATTTCAAACGTGGCTCATAGCACATATGTAATAACAACTTACACGATACATCGGAAAAAGTAACAAACAAAATATAAACTTAAACAATAGATTTAATCAACTATGAATCATTGTGCGAAATTTACTAATTTATTGATGTGACGCAGCTCAGCACGCTTAATATTAAGTTATCGGGATGTCTCATCCATGGTTTTGAGATTAAGTAACAGTTGGTTTAGGAAAAATTTATCCAAAAATTATTCTTTTCCCCATATATCATTTGCTAATTTGTAAATTTCAAGTGCATCAGAAGTGTTGGGGAGCGTTTTCGTGTTATTGGTTATATCTTTGTGTAATAAACGAAAATATCTTATCTTTCTATCTAATTGAATTACGCTACAATTAGTTTCCCATGTTGTTTGCCAGTAAACAAGGAAAGAACCTATGTTCTTCTCGATATCAGCAACTTCTATGTTTTTCCTCTGAATAAAACGCTTTAGTCGACTCATAATACAAACATTGGTAGCAGCCGGTTTCATCGTTGTCGTCGTCTTCTTTTCCATATTCTTAATCTTCTTCTTTATCTTCTTCCCAGATAAATTGCTGGGGTTATCATCTTCAGAATTTGTGAAACTTTTCGTAGACGACGTCAATGACAAAACCGGCTGCTACCAATGTTTGTATTCTGAGTCGACTGATGCGTTTTATCAGAGGAACAACATAGAAGTTGCTGATATCGAGAAGAACATCGGTTCTTTCCTTATTTACCTTCAAAAAACACGGGAAACTAATTGTGTCATAATTCAAATAGACAGAAAAATAAAATATTTTCGTAAATTACACAAAGATATTACCAATAACACCAAAACGCTTCACAACACTTCTGATGCACTTGAAATTTACAAATTGGCAAATGATATATGGGTGAAAAAAAAATCTTTGGATAAATTTTTCCTAAACCAACTGTTACTTAATCTCAAAACCATGGATGAGACATCCCGAGAACTTAATATTAAGCGTGCTAAGCTGCGTCGCATCATTAAATTAGTAAAGTCCGCACAATGATTCCCTAGTTGATTAAATCTATTGTTTAAGTTTATATTTCGATTGTTACTTTTTCCGTTGTATCGTGTAAGTTGCTATTACATATGTGTTATGAGCCACGTTTGGAATTTAATTTCATTATTAACATAGTTATTTAATTTATATTACTTATCTTCTGTTACTAAGTTAAGTTAGTGAAATAATGGCTTGTGTATGCCACAATTGTAGGAGTTAGTTATTATTTAGTTCTATTTATTAGACTTATTAAGCTAATAGTTATTATTCGAGTTTATGTAAGGAATTTTCCAAAGCTTTTCCTTACGATTAAGATACCTTCTTGGCCATAAACAAAAACCACTAAAACCGTGAATAATAACTAACTCCCACAATAAATAGAACTAAATAATAACTAACTCCTACAATTGTGGCATACAAAAGCCACTACTTCAATAACTTAACTTAGTAACATAAATTAAATAACTATGTTAATAATAAAATTAGATTTCAAACGTGGCTCATAGCACATATGTAATAACAACTTACACGATACAACGGAAAAAGTAACAAACAAAATATAAACTTAAACAATAGATTTAATCAACTAGGAATCATTGTGCGAAATTTACTAATTTATTGATGTGACGCAGCTCAGCACGCTTAATATTAAGTTATCGGGATGTCTCATCCATGGTTTTGAGATTAAGTAACAGTTGGTTTAGGAAAAATTTATCCAAAAATTATTCTTTTCCCCATATATCATTTGCTAATTTGTAAATTTCAAGTGCATCAGAAGTGTTGGGAAGCGTTTTCGTGTTATTGGTTATATCTTTGTGTAATAAACGAAAATATCTTATCTTTCTATCTAATTAAATTACGCTACAATTAGTTTCCCGTGTTTTTTGCTAGTAAACAAGGAAAGAACCTATGTTCTTCTCGATATCAGCAACTTCTATGTTTTTCCTCTGAATAAAACGCTTTAGTCGACTCAGAATACAAACATTGGTAGCAGCCGGTTTCATCGTTGTCGTCGTCTTCTTTTCCATATTCTTAATCTTCTTCTTTATCTTCTTCCCAGATAAATTGCTGGGGTTATCATCTTCAGAATTTGTGAAACTTTTCGTAGACGACGTCAATGACAAAACCGGCTGCTACCAATGTTTGTATTCTGCGTCGACTGATGCGTTTTATTCAGAGGAACAACATAGAAGTTGCTGATATCGAGAAGAACATCGGTTCTTTCCTTGTTTACCTTCAAAAAACACGGGAAACTAATTGTGTCATCATTCAAATAGACAGAAAAATAAAATATTTTCGTAAATTACACAAAGATATTACTAATAACACCAAAACGCTTCCCAACACTTCTGATGCACTTGAAATTTACAAATTGGCAAATGATATATGGGTGAAAGAAAAATCTTTGGATAAACTTTTCCTAAACCAACTGTTACTTAATCTCAAAACCATGGATGAGACATCCCGAGAACTTAATATTAAGCGTGCTGAGCTGCGTCGCATCATTAAATTAGTAAAGTCCGCACAATGATTCCCTAGTTGATTAAATCTATTGTTTAAGTTTATATTTCGATTGTTACTTTTTCCGTTGTATCGTGTAAGTTGCTATTACATATGTGTTATGAGCCACGTTTGGAATTTAATTTCATTATTAACATAGTTATTTAATTTATATTACTTATCTTCTGTTACTAAGTTAAGTTAGTGAAGTAATGGCTTGTGTATGCCACAATTGTAGGAGTTAGTTATTATTTAGTTCTATTTATTAGACTTATTAAGCTAATAGTTATTATTCGAGTTTATGTAAGGAATTTTCCAAAGCTTTTCCTTACGATTAAGATACCTTCTTGGTCATAAACAAAAACCACTAAAACCGTGAATAATAACTAACTCCCACAATAAATAGAACTAAATAATAACTAACTCCTACAATTGTGGCATACAAAAGCCACTACTTCAATAACTTAACTTAGTAACATAAATTAAATAACTATGTTAATAATAAAATTAGATTTCAAACGTTGCTCATAGCACACATGTAATAACAACTTACACGATACAACGGAAAAAGTAACAAACAAAATATAAACTTAAACAATAGATTTAATCAACTAGGAATCATTGTGCGAAATTTACTAATTTATTGATGTGACGCAGCTCAGCACGCTTAATATTAAGTTATCGGGATGTCTCATCCATGGTTTTGAGATTAAGTAACAGTTGGTTTAGGAAAAATTTATCCAAAAATTATTCTTTTCCCCATATATCATTTGCTAATTTGTAAATTTCAAGTGCATCAGAAGTGTTGGGAAGCGTTTTCGTGTTATTGGTTATATCTTTGTGTAATAAACGAAAATATCTTATCTTTCTATCTAATTGAATTACGCTACAATTAGTTTCCCGTGTTTTTTGCAAGTAAACAAGGAAAGAACCTATGTTCTTCTCGATATCAGCAACTTCTATGTTTTTCCTCTGAATAAAACGCTTTAGTCGACTCAGAATACAAACATTGGTAGCAGCCGGTTTCATCGTTGTCGTCGTCTTCTTTTCCATATTCTTAATCTTCTTCTTTATCTTCTTCCCAGATAAATTGCTGGGGTTATCATCTTCAGAATTTGTGAAACTTTTCGTAGACGACGTCAATGACAAAACCGGCTGCTACCAATGTTTGTATTCTGAGTCGACTGGTGCGTTTTATTCAGAGGAACAACATAGAAGTTGCTGATATCGAGAAGAACATCGGTTCTTTCCTTGTTTACCTTCAAAAAACACGGGAAACTAATTGTGTCATAATTCAAATAGACAGAAAAATAAAATATTTTCGTAAATTAGACAAAGATATTACTAATAACACCAAAACGCTTCCCAACACTTCTGATGCACTTGAAATTTACAAATTGGCAAATGATATATGGGTGAAAGAAAAATCTTTGGATAAACTTTTCCTAAACCAACTGTTACTTAATCTCAAAACCATGGATGAGACATCCCGAGAACTTAATATTAAGCGTGCTGAGCTGCGTCGCATCATTAAATTAGTAAAGTCCGCACAATGATTCCCTAGTTGATTAAATCTATTGTTTAAGTTTATATTTCGATTGTTACTTTTTCCGTTGTATCGTGTAAGTTGCTATTACATATGTGTTATGAGCCACGTTTGGAATTTAATTTCATTATTAACATAGTTATTTAATTTATATTACTTATCTTCTGTTACTAAGTTAAGTTAGTGAAGTAATGGCTTGTGTATGCCACAATTGTAGGAGTTAGTTATTATTTAGTTCTATTTATTAGACTTATTAAGCTAATAGTTATTATTCGAGTTTATGTAAGGAATTTTCCAAAGCTTTTCCTTACGATTAAGATACCTTCTTGGTCATAAACAAAAACCACTAAAACCGTGAATAATAACTAACTCCCACAATAAATAGAACTAAATAATAACTAACTCCTACAATTGTGGCATACAAAAGCCACTACTTCAATAACTTAACTTAGTAACATAAATTAAATAACTATGTTAATAATAAAATTAGATTTCAAACGTGGCTCATAGCACACATGTAATAACAACTTACACGATACAACGGAAAAAGTAACAAACAAAATATAAACTTAAACAATAGATTTAATCAACTAGGAATCATTGTGCGAAATTTACTAATTTATTGATGTGACGCAGCTCAGCACGCTTAATATTAAGTTATCGGGATGTCTCATCCATGGTTTTGAGATTAAGTAACAGTTGGTTTAGGAAAAATTTATCCAAAAATTATTCTTTTCCCCATATATCATTTGCTAATTTGTAAATTTCAAGTGCATCAGAAGTGTTGGGAAGCGTTTTCGTGTTATTGGTTATATCTTTGTGTAATAAACGAAAATATCTTATCTTTCTATCTAATTGAATTACGCTACAATTAGTTTCCCGTGTTTTTTGCAAGTAAACAAGGAAAGAACCTATGTTCTTCTCGATATCAGCAACTTCTATGTTTTTCCTCTGAATAAAACGCTTTAGTCGACTCAGAATACAAACATTGGTAGCAGCCGGTTTCATCGTTGTCGTCGTCTTCTTTTCCATATTCTTAATCTTCTTCTTTATCTTCTTCCCAGATAAATTGCTGGGGTTATCATCTTCAGAATTTGTGAAACTTTTCGTAGACGACGTCAATGACAAAACCGGCTGCTACCAATGTTTGTATTCTGAGTCGACTGGTGCGTTTTATTCAGAGGAACAACATAGAAGTTGCTGATATCGAGAAGAACATCGGTTCTTTCCTTGTTTACCTTCAAAAAACACGGGAAACTAATTGTGTCATAATTCAAATAGACAGAAAAATAAAATATTTTCGTAAATTACACAAAGATATTACCAATAACACCAAAACGCTTCCCAACACTTCTGATGCACTTGAAATTTACAAATTGGCAAATGATATATGGGTGAAAGAAAAATCTTTGGATAAATTTTTCCTAAACCAACTGTTACTTAATCTCAAAACAATGGATGAGACATCCCGAGCACTTAATATTAAGCGTGCTCAGCTGCGTCGCATCATTAAATTAGTAAAGTCCGCACAATGATTCCCTAGTTGATTAAATCTATTGTTTAAGTTTATATTTCGATTGTTACTTTTTCCGTTGTATCGTGTAAGTTGCTATTACATATGTGTTATGAGCCACGTTTGGAATTTAATTTCATTATTAACATAGTTATTTAATTTATATTACTTATCTTCTGTTACTAAATTAAGTTAGTGAAGTAATGGCTTGTGTATGCCACAATTGTAGGAGTTAGTTATTATTTAGTTCTATTTATTAGACTTATTAAGCTAATAGTTATTATTCGAGTTTATGTAAGGAATTTTCCAAAGCTTTTCCTTACGATTAAGATACCTTCTTGGCCATAAACAAAAACCACTAAAACCGTGAATAATAACTAACTCCCACAATAAATAGAACTAAATAATAACTAACTCCTACAATTGTGGCATACAAAAGCCACTACTTCAATAACTTAACTTAGTAACATAAATTAAATAACTATGTTAATAATAAAATTAGATTTCAAACGTGGCTCATAGCACATATGTAATAACAACTTACACGATACAACGGAAAAAGTAACAAACAAAATATAAACTTAAACAATAGATTTAATCAACTATGAATCATTGTGCGAAATTTACTAATTTATTGATGTGACGCAGCTCAGCACGCTTAATATTAAGTTATCGGGATGTCTCATCCATGGTTTTGAGATTAAGTAACAGTTGGTTTAGGAAAAATTTATCCAAAAATTATTCTTTTCCCCATATATCATTTGCTAATTTGTAAATTTCAAGTGCATCAGAAGTGTTGGGGAGCGTTTTCGTGTTATTGGTTATATCTTTGTGTAATAAACGAAAATATCTTATCTTTCTATCTAATTGAATTACGCTACAATTAGTTTCCCGTGTTTTTTGCAAGTAAACAAGGAAAGAACCTATGTTCTTCTCGATATCAGCAACTTCTATGTTTTTCCTCTGAATAAAACGCTTTAGTCGACTCAGAATACAAACATTGGTAGCAGCCGGTTTCATCGTTGTCGTCGTCTTCTTTTCCATATTCTTAATCTTCTTCTTTATCTTCTTCCCAGATAAATTGTTGGGGTTATCATCTTCAGAATTTGTGAAACTTTTCGTAGACGACGTCAATGACAAAACCGGCTGCTACCAATGTTTGTATTCTGAGTCGACTGATGCGTTTTATTCAGAGGAACAACATAGAAGTTGCTGATATCGAGAAGAACATCGGTTCTTTCCTTGTTTACCTTCAAAAAACACGGGAAACTAATTGTGTCATAATTCAAATAGACAGAAAAATAAAATATTTTCGTAAATTACACAAAGATATTACCAATAACACCAAAACGCTTCCCAACACTTCTGATGCACTTGAAATTTACAAATTGGCAAATGATATATGGGTGAAAGAAAAATCTTTGGATAAATTTTTCCTAAACCAACTGTTACTTAATCTCAAAACCATGGATGAGACATCCCGACAACTTAATATTAAGCGTGCTGAGCTGCGTCGCATCATTAAATTAGTAAAGTCCGCACAATGATTCCCTAGTGGATTAAATCTATTGTTTAAGTTTATATTTCGATTGTTACTTTTTCCGTTGTATCGTGTAAGTTGCTATTACATATGTGTTATGAGCCACGTTTGGAATTTAATTTCATTATTAACATAGTTATTTAATTTATATTACTTATCTTCTGTTACTAAGTTAAGTTAGTGAAGTAATGGCTTGTGTATGCCACAATTGTAGGAGTTAGTTATTATTTAGTTCTATTTATTAGACTTATTAAGCTAATAGTTATTATTCGAGTTTATGTAAGGAATTTTCCAAAGCTTTTCCTTACGATTAAGATACCTTCTTGGCCATAAACAAAAACCACTAAAACCGTGAATAATAACTAACTCCCACAATAAATAGAACTAAATAATAACTAACTCCTACAATTGTGGCATACAAAAGCCACTACTTCAATAACTTAACTTAGTAACATAAATTAAATAACTATGTTAATAATAAAATTAGATTTCAAACGTGGCTCATAGCACATATGTAATAACAACTTACACGATACAACGGAAAATGTAACAAACAAAATATAAACTTAAACAATAGATTTAATCAACTATGAATCATTGTGCGAAATTTACTAATTTATTGATGTGACGCAGCTCAGCACGCTTAATATTAAGTTATCGGGATGTCTCATCCATGGTTTTGAGATTAAGTAACAATTGGTTTAGGAAAAATTTATCCAAAAATTATTCTTTTCCCCATATATCATTTGCTAATTTGTAAATTTCAAGTGCATCAGAAGTGTTGGGGAGCGTTTTCGTGTTATTGGTTATATCTTTGTGTAATAAACGAAAATATCTTATCTTTCTATCTAATTGAATTACGCTACAATTAGTTTCCCGTGTTTTTTGCAAGTAAACAAGGAAAGAACCTATGTTCTTCTCGATATCAGCAACTTCTATGTTTTTCCTCTGAATAAAACGCTTTAGTCGACTCAGAATACAAACATTGGTAGCAGCCGGTTTCATCGTTGTCGTCGTCTTCTTTTCCATATTCTTAATCTTCTTCTTTATCTTCTTCCCAGATAAATTGCTGGGGTTATCATCTTCAGAATTTGTGAAACTTTTCGTAGACGACGTCAATGACAAAACCGGCTGCTACCAATGTTTGTATTCTGAGTCGACTGATGCGTTTTATTCAGAGGAACAACATAGAAGTTGCTGATATCGAGAAGAACATCGGTTCTTTCCTTGTTTACCTTCAAAAAACACGGGAAACTAATTGTGTCATAATTCAAATAGACAGAAAAATAAAATATTTTCGTAAATTACACAAAGATATTACCAATAACACCAAAACGCTTCCCAACACTTCTGATGCACTTGAAATTTACAAATTGGCAAATGATATATGGGTGAAAGAAAAATCTTTGGATAAATTTTTCCTAAACCAACTGTTACTTAATCTCAAAACCATGGATGAGACATCCCGAGAACTTAATATTAAGCGTGCTGAGCTGCGTCGCATCATTAAATTAGTAAAGTCCGCACAATGATTCCCTAGTGGATTAAATCTATTGTTTAAGTTTATATTTCGATTGTTACTTTTTCCGTTGTATCGTGTAAGTTGCTATTACATATGTGTTATGAGCCACGTTTGGAATTTAATTTCATTATTAACATAGTTATTTAATTTATATTACTTATCTTCTGTTACTAAGTTAAGTTAGTGAAGTAATGGCTTGTGTATGCCACAATTGTAGGAGTTAGTTATTATTTAGTTCTATTTATTAGACTTATTAAGCTAATAGTTATTATTCGAGTTTATGTAAGGAATTTTCCAAAGCTTTTCCTTACGATTAAGATACCTTCTTGGCCATAAACAAAAACCACTAAAACCGTGAATAATAACTAACTCCCACAATAAATAGAACTAAATAATAACTAACTCCTACAATTGTGGCATACAAAAGCCACTACTTCAATAACTTAACTTAGTAACATAAATTAAATAACTATGTTAATAATAAAATTAGATTTCAAACGTGGCTCATAGCACATATGTAATAACAACTTACACGATACAACGGAAAATGTAACAAACAAAATATAAACTTAAACAATAGATTTAATCAACTATGAATCATTGTGCGAAATTTACTAATTTATTGATGTGACGCAGCTCAGCACGCTTAATATTAAGTTATCGGGATGTCTCATCCATGGTTTTGAGATTAAGTAAAGAGTTGGTTTAGGAAAAATTTATCCAAAAATTATTCTTTTCCCCATATATCATTTGCTAATTTGTAAATTTCAAGTGCATCAGAAGTGTTGGGGAGCGTTTTCGTGTTATTGGTTATATCTTTGTGTAATAAACGAAAATATCTTATCTTTCTATCTAATTGAATTACGCTACAATTAGTTTCCCGTGTTTTTTGCAAGTAAACAAGGAAAGAACCTATGTTCTTCTCGATATCAGCAACTTCTATGTTTTTCCTCTGAATAAAACGCTTTAGTCGACTCAGAATACAAACATTGGTAGCAGCCGGTTTCATCGTTGTCGTCGTCTTCTTTTCCATATTCTTAATCTTCTTCTTTATCTTCTTCCCAGATAAATTGCTGGGGTTATCATCTTCAGCATTTGTGAAACTTTTCGTAGACGACGTCAATGACAAAACCGGCTGCTACCAATGTTTGTATTCTGAGTCGACTGATGCGTTTTATTCAGAGGAACAACATAGAAGTTGCTGATATCGAGAAGAACATCGGTTCTTTCCTTGTTTACCTTCAAAAAACACGGGAAACTAATTGTGTCATAATTCAAATAGACAGAAAAATAAAATATTTTCGTAAATTACACAAAGATATTACCAATAACACCAAAACGCTTCCCAACACTTCTGATGCACTTGAAATTTACAAATTGGCAAATGATATATGGGTGAAAGAAAAATCTTTGGATAAATTTTTCCTAAACCAACTGTTACTTAATCTCAAAACCATGGATGAGACATCCCGAGAACTTAATATTAAGCGTGCTGAGCTGCGTCGCATCATTAAATTAGTAAAGTCCGCACAATGATTCCCTAGTGGATTAAATCTATTGTTTAAGTTTATATTTCGATTGTTACTTTTTCCGTTGTATCGTGTAAGTTGCCATTACATATGTGTTATGAGCCACGTTTGGAATTTAATTTCATTATTAACATAGTTATTTAATTTATATTACTTATCTTCTGTTACTAAGTTAAGTTAGTGAAGTAATGGCTTGTGTATGCCACAATTGTAGGAGTTAGTTATTATTTAGTTCTATTTATTAGACTTATTAAGCTAATAGTTATTATTCGAGTTTATGTAAGGAATTTTCCAAAGCTTTTCCTTACGATTAAGATACCTTCTTGGCCATAAACAAAAACCACTAAAACCGTGAATAATAACTAACTCCCACAATAAATAGAACTAAATAATAACTAACTCCTACAATTGTGGCATACAAAAGCCACTACTTCAATAACTTAACTTAGTAAAATAAATTAAATAACTATGTTAATAATAAAATTAGATTTCAAACGTGGCTCATAGCACATATGTAATAACAACTTACACGATACAACGGAAAAAGTAACAAACAAAATATAAACTTAAACAATAGATTTAATCAACTATGAATCATTGTGCGAAATTTACTAATTTATTGATGTGACGCAGCTCAGCACGCTTAATATTAAGTTATCGGGATGTCTCATCCATGGTTTTGAGATTAAGTAACAGTTGGTTTAGGAAAAATTTATCCAAAAATTATTCTTTTCCCCATATATCATTTGCTAATTTGTAAATTTCAAGTGCATCAGAAGTGTTGGGGAGCGTTTTCGTGTTATTGGTTATATCTTTGTGTAATAAACGAAAATATCTTATCTTTCTATCTAATTGAATTACGCTACAATTAGTTTCCCGTGTTGTTTCCAAGTAAACAAGGAAAGAACCTATGTTCTTCTCGATATCAGCAACTTCTATGTTTTTCCTCTGAATAAAACGCTTTAGTCGACTCAGAATACAAACATTGGTAGCAGCCGGTTTCATCGTTGTCGTCGTCTTCTTTTCCATATTCTTAATCTTCTTCTTTATCTTCTTCCCAAATAAATTGCTGGGGTTATCATCTTCAGAATTTGTGAAACTTTTCGTAGACGACGTCAATGACAAAACCGGCTGCTACCAATGTTTGTATTCTGAGTCGACTGATGCGTTTTATTCAGAGGAACAACATAGAAGTTGCTGATATCGAGAAGAACATCGGTTCTTTCCTTGTTTACCTTCAAAAAACACGGGAAACTAATTGTGTCATAATTCAAATAGACAGAAAAATAAAATATTTTCGTAAATTACACAAAGATATTACCAATAACACCAAAACGCTTGCCAACACTTCTGATGCACTTGAAATTTACAAATTGGCAAATGATATATGGGTGAAAGAAAAATCTTTGGATAAATTTTTCCTAAACCAACTGTAACTTAATCTCAAAACCATGGATGAGACATCCCGAGAACTTAATATTAAGCGTGCTGAGCTGCGTCGCATCATTAAATTAGTAAAGTCCGCACAATGATTCCCTAGTGGATTAAATCTATTGTTTAACTTTATATTTCGATTGTTACTTTTTCCGTTGTATTGTGTATGTTGCTATTACATATGTGTTATGAGCCACGTTTGGAATTTAATTTCATTATTAACATAGTTATTTAATTTATATTACTTATCTTCTGTTACTAAGTTAAGTTAGTGAAGTAATGGCTTGTGTATGCCACAATTGTAGGAGTTAGTTATTATTTAGTTCTATTTATTAGACTTATTAAGCTAATAGTTATTATTCGAGTTTATGTAAGGAATTTTCCAAAGCTTTTCCTTACGATTAAGATACCTTCTTGGCCATAAACAAAAACCACTAAAACCGTGAATAATAACTAACTCCCACAATAAATAGAACTAAATAATAACTAACTCCAACAATTGTGGCATACAAAAGCCACTACTTCAATAACTTAACTTAGTAACATAAATTAAATAACTATGTTAATAATAAAATTAGATTTCAAACGTGGCTCATAGCACATATGTAATAACAACTTACACGATACAACGGAAATTTAATCAACTATGAATCATTGTGCGAAATTTACTAATTTATTGATGTGACGCAGCTCAGCACGCTTAATATTAAGTTATCGGGATGTCTCATCCATGGTTTTGAGATTAAGTAACAGTTGGTTTAGGAAAAATTTATCCAAAAATTATTCTTTTCCCCATATATCATTTGCTAATTTGTAAATTTCAAGTGCATCAGAAGTGTTGGGAAGCGTTTTCGTGTTATTGGTTATATCTTTGTGTAATAAACGAAAATATCTTATCTTTCTATCTAATTGAATTACGCTACAATTAGTTTCCCGTGTTGTTTGCAAGTAAACAAGGAAAGAACCTATGTTCTTCTCGATATCAGCAACTTCTATGTTTTTCCTCTGAATAAAACGCTTTAGTCGACTCATAATACAAACATTGGTAGCAGCCGGTTTCATCGTTGTCGTCGTCTTCTTTTCCATATTCTTAATCTTCTTCTTTATCTTCTTCCCAGATAAATTGTTGGGGTTATCATCTTCAGAATTTGTGAAACTTTTCGTAGACGACGTCAATGACAAAATCGGCTGCTACCAATGTTTGTATTCTGAGTCGACTGATGCGTTTTATTCAGAGGAACAACATAGAAGTTGCAGATATCGAGAAGAACATCGGTTCTTTCCTTGTTTACCTTCAAAAAACACGGGAAACTAATTGTGTCATAATTCAAATAGACAGAAAAATAAAATATTTTCGTAAATTACACAAAGATATTACCAATAACACCAAAACGCTTGCCAACACTTCTGATGCACTTGAAATTTACAAATTGGCAAATGATATATGGGTGAAAGAAAAATCTTTGGATAAATTTTTCCTAAACCAACTGTTACTTAATCTCAAAACCATGGATGAGACATCCCGAGAACTTAATATTAAGCGTGCTGAGCTGCGTCGCATCATTAAATTAGTAAAGTCCGCACAATGATTCCCTAGTGGATTAAATCTATTGTTTAAGTTTATATTTCGATTGTTACTTTTTCCGTTGTATTGTGTATGTTGCTATTACATATGTGTTATGAGCCACGTTTGGAATTTAATTTCATTATTAACATAGTTATTTAATTTATATTACTTATCTTCTGTTACTAAGTTAAGTTAGTGAAGTAATGGCTTGTGTATGCCACAATTGTAGGAGTTAGTTATTATTTAGTTCTATTTATTAGACTTATTAAGCTAATAGTTATTATTCGAGTTTATGTAAGGAATTTTCCAAAGCTTTTCCTTACTATTAAGATACCTTCTTGGCCATAAACAAAAACCACTAAAACCGTGAATAATAACTAACTCCCACAATAAATAGAACTAAATAATAACTAACTCCAACAATTGTGGCATACAAAAGCCACTACTTCAATAACTTAACTTAGTAACATAAATTAAATAACTATGTTAATAATAAAATTAGATTTCAAACGTGGCTCATAGCACATATGTAATAACAACTTACACGATACAACGGAAAAAGTAACAAACAAAATATAAAGTTAAACAATAGATTTAATCAACTAGGAATCATTGTGCGAAATTTACTAATTTAGTGATGTGACGCAGCTCATCACGCTTAATATTAAGTTATCGGGATGTCTCATCCATCGTTTTGAGATTAAGTAACAGTTGGTTTAAGAAAAATTTATCCAAAAATTATTCTTTTCCCCATATATCATTTGCTAATTTGTAAATTTCAAGTGCATCAGAAGTGTTGGGAAGCGTTTTCGTGTTATTGGTTATATCGTTGTGTAATTAACGAAAATATCTTATCTTTCTATCCAATTGAATTACGCTACAATTAGTTTCCCGTGTTGTTTGCAAGTAAACAAAGAAAGAACTTATGTTCTTCTCGATATCAGCAACTTCTATATTTTTCCTCTGAATAAAACGCTTTAGTCGACTCAGAATACAAACATTGGTAGCAGCCGGTTTCATCGTTGTCGTCGTCTTCTTTTCCATATTCTTAATCTTCTTCTTTATCTTCTTCCCAGATAAATTGCTGGGGTTATCATCTTCAGAATTTGTGAAACTTTTCGTAGACGACGTCAATGACAAAACCGGCTGCTACCAATGTTTGTATTCTGAGTCAACTAATGCGTTTTATTCAGAGAAACAACATAGAAGTTGCTGATATCGAGAAAAACATAGGTTCTTTCCTTGTTTACCTTCAAAAAACACGGGAAACTAATTGTATCATATTTCAAATAGACAGAAAAATAAGATATTTTCGTAAATTACACAAAAATATTACCAATAACACCAAAACGCTTCCCCACACTTCTGATGCACTTGAAATTTACAAATTGGCAAATGATATATGGGTGAAATAAAAATCTTTGGATAAATTTTTCCTAAACCAACTGTTACTAAATCTCAAAACCATGGATGAGACATCCCGAGAACTTAATATTAAGCGTGCTGAGCTGCTTCGCATCATTAAATTAGTAAAGTCCGCACAATGATTCCCTAGTTGATTAAATCTATTGCTTAAGTTTATATTTCGATTGTTACTTTTTCTGTTGTATCGTGTAAGTTGCTATTACATATGTGTTATGAGCCACGTTTGGAATTTAATTTCATTATTAACATAGTTATTTAATTTATATTACTTATCTTCTGTTACTAAGTTAAGTTAGTGAAGTAATGGCTTGTGTATGCCACAATTCTAGGAGTTAGTTATTATTTAGTTCTATTTATTAGACTTATTTAGCTAATAGTTGTTATTCGAGTTTATGTAAGGAATCTTCCAAAGCTCTTCCTTATGATTAAGATACCTTCTTGGCCATAAACAAAAACAACTAAAACCGTAAAAAAGTCTAATAAATAGAACTAAATAATAACTAACTCCTACAATTGTGGCATACAAAAGCCACTACTTCAATAACTTAACTTAGTAACATAAATTAAATAACTATGTTAATAATGAAATTAGATTTCAAACGTGGCTCATAGCACATATGTAATAACAACTTACACGATACAACGGAAAAAGTAACAAACGAAATATAAACTTAAACAATAGATTTAATCAGCTAGGGAATCATTGTGCGAAATTTACTAATTTAATGATGCGACGCAGCTCAGCACGCTTAATATTAAGTTCTCGGGATGTCTCATCCATGGTTTTGAGATTAAGTAACAGTTGGTTTAGGAAAAATTTATCCAAAAATTTTTCTTTTCCCCATATATCATTTGCAAATTTGTAAATTTCAAGTGCATCAGAAGTGTTGGGAAGCGTTTTCGTGTTATTGGTTATATCTTTGTGTAATTTACGAAAATATCTTATGTTTCTATCTAATTGAATTACGCTACAATTAGTTTCCCGTGTTTTTTGCAAGTAAACAAGGAAAGAACCTATGTTCTTCTCGATATCAGCAACTTCTATGTTCTTCCTCTGAATACAAACATTGGTAGCAGCCGATTTCATCGTTTTCGTCGTCTTCTTTTCCATATTCTTAATCTTCTTCTTTATCTTCTTCCCAGATAAATTGCTGGGGTTATCATCTTCAGAATTTGTGAAACTTTTCGTAGACGACGTCAATGACAAAACCGGCTGCTACCAATGTTTGTATTCTGAGTCAACTGATGCGTTTTATTCAGAAGAACAACATAGAAGTTGCTGATATCGACAAAAACATAGGTTCTTTCCTTGTTTACCTTCAAAAAACACGTGAAACTAATTGTATCATAGTTCAAATAGACAGAAAAATAAGATATTTTCGTAACTTACACAAAAATATTACCAATAACACCAAAACGCTTCCCAACACTTCTGATGCACTTGAAATTTACAAATTGGCAAATTATATATCGGTGAAAGAAAAATCTTTGGATAAATTTTTCCTAAACCAACTGTTACTTAATCTCAAAACCATGGATGAGACATCCCGAGAACTTAATATTAAGCGTGCTGAGCTGCTTCCCATCATTAAATTAGTAAGTCCGCACAATGATTCCCTAGTTGATTAAATCTATTGTTTAAGTTTATATTTCGATTGTTACTTTTTTCGTTGTATCGTGTAAGTTGCTATTACATATGTGTTATGAGCCACGTTTGAAATTTAATTTCATTATTAACATAGTTATTTAATTTATATTACTTATCTTCTGTTACTAAGTTAAGTTAGTGAAGTAGTGGCTTGTGTATGCCACAATTGTAGGAGTTAGTTATTATTTAGTTCTATTTATTAGACTTATTTAGCTAATAATTGTTATTCAGGTTTATGTAAGGAATCTTCCAAAACTCTTCCTTATGATGAAGATACCTTCTTGGCCATAAACAAAAACAACTAAAACCGTGAATAAGTCAGTTAAATAGAACTAAATAATAACTAACTTCTACAATTGTGGCATACAAAAGCCACTACTTCAATAACTTAACTTAGTAACATAAATTAAATAACTATGTTAATAATGAAATTAAATTTCAAACGTGGCTCATAGCACATATGTAATAACAACTTACACGATACAACGAAAAAAGTAACAAATGAAATATAAACTTAAACAATAGATTTAAACACCTGGGGAATCATTGTGCGGAATTTACTAATTTAATGATGCGACGCAGCTCAGCACGCTTAATATTAAGTTCTCGGGATGTCTCATCCATGGTTTTGAGATTAAGTAACAGTTGGTTTAGGAAACAATTCTCCAAAAATTTTTCTTTTCCCCATATATCATTTGCTAATTTGTAAATTTCAACTGCATCAGAAGTGTTGGGAAGCGTTTCCATGTTATTGGTTATATCTTTGTGTAATTTACGAAAATATCTTATCTTTCTATCTAATTGAATTACGCTACAATTAGTTTCCCGTGTTTTTTGCAAGTAAACAAGGAAAGAACCTATGTTCTTCTCGATATCAGCGACTTCTATATTTTTCTTCTGAATAAAACGCTTTAGTCGACTCGGAATACAAACATTGGTAGCATCCGTTTTCATCGTTGTCGTCGTCTTCTTTTCCATATTCTTAATCTTCTTCTTTATCTTCTTCCCAGATAAATTGTTGGGGTTATCATGTTCAGAATTTGTGAAACTTTTCGTAGACGACGTCAATGACAAAACCGGTTGCTACCAATGTTTGTATTCTGAGTCAACTGATGCATTTTATTGAGAGGAACAACATAGAAGTTGCTGATATCGAGAAAAACATAGGTTATTTCCTTGTTTACCTTCAAAAAACACGGGAAACTAATTGTATCATAGTTCAAATAGACAAAAAAATAAGATATTTTCGTAAATTACACAAAAATATTACCAATAACACCAAAACGATTCTCAACACTTCTGATGCACTTGAAATTTACAAATTGGGAAATGATATATGGGTGAAAGAAAAATCTTTGGATTAATTTTTCCTAAACCAACTGTTACTTAATCTCAAAACCATGGATGAGACATCCCGAGAACTTAATATTAAGCGTGCTGAGCTGCTTCACATCATTAAATTAGTAAGTCTGCACAATGATTCCCTAGTTGATTAAATCTATTGTTTAAGTTTATATTTCGATTGTTACTTTTTTCGTTGTATCGTGTAAGTTGCTATTACATATGTGTTATGAGCCACGTTTGGAATTTAATTTCATTATTAACATAGTTATTTAATTTATATTACTTATCTTCTGTTACTAAGTTAAGTTAGTGAAGTAGTGGCTTGTGTATGCCACAATTGTAGGAGTTAGTTATTATTTAGTTCTATTTATTAGACTTATTTAGCTAATAATTGTTATTCAGGTTTATGTAAGGAATCTTCCAAAACTCTTCCTTATGATGAAGATACCTTCTTGGCCATAAACAAAAACAACTAAAACCGTGAATAAGTCAAATAAATAGAACTAAATAATAACTAACTTCTACAATTGTGGCATACAAAAGCCACTACTTCAATAACTTAACTTAGTAACATAAATTAAATAACTATGTTAATAATGAAATTAAATTTCAAACGTGGCTCATAGCACATATGTAATAACAACTTACACGATACAACGGAAAAAGTAACAAATGAAATATAAACTTAAACAATAGATTTAAACACCTGGGGAATCATTGTGCGGAATTTACTAATTTAATGATGCGACGCTGCTCAGCACGCTTAATATTAAGTTCTCGGGATGTCTCATCCATGGTTTTGAGATTAAGTAACAGTTGGTTTAGGAAACAATTCTCCAAAAAATTTTCTTTTCCCCATATATCATTTGCTAATTTGTAAATTTCAAGTGCATCAGAAGTGTTGGGAAGCGTTTTCGTGTTATTGGTTATATCTTTGTGTAATTTACGAAAATATCTAATCTTTCTATCTAATTGAATTACGCTACAATTAGTTTCCCGTGTTTTTTGCAAGTAAACAAGGAAAGAACCTATGTTCTTCTCGATATCAGCGACTTCTATGTTTTTCTTCTGAATAAAACGCTTTAGTCGACTCGGAATACAAAAATTGGTAGCATCCGTTTTCATCGTTGTTGTCGTCTTCTTTTCCATATTCTTAATCTTCTTCTTTATCTTCTTCCCAGATAAATTGTTGGGGTTATCATGTTCAGAATTTGTGAAACTTTTCGTAGACGACGTCAATGACAAAACCGGTTGCTACCAATGTTTGTATTCTGAGTCAACTGATGCATTTTATTGAGAGGAACAACATAGAAGTTGCTGATATCGAGAAGAACATAGGTTATTTCCTTGTTTACCTTCAAAAAACACGGGAAACTAATTGTATCATAGTTCAAATAGACAGAAAAATAAGATATTTTCGTAAATTACACAAAAATATTACCAATAACACCAAAACGATTCTCAACACTTCTGATGCACTTGAAATTTACAAATTGGGAAATGATATATGGGTGAAAGAAAAATCTTTGGATTAATTTTTCCTAAACCAACTGTTACTTAATCTCAAAACCATGGATGAGACATCCCGAGAACTTAATATTAAGTGTGATGAGCTGATTAATATTAAATTAGTAAAGTCCGCACAATGATTCCCTAGTTAATTAAATCTATTGTTTAAGTTTATATTTCGATTGTTACTTTTTCCGTTGTATCGTGTAAGTTGCTATTACATATGTGTTATGAGCCACGTTTGGAATTTAATTTCATTATTAACATAGTTATTTAATTTATATTACTTATCTTCTGTTACTAAGTTAAGTTAGTGAAGTAGTGGTTTGTGTATGCCACAATTGTAGGAGTTAGTTATTATTTAGTTCTAATTATTAGACTTATTTAGCTAATAGTTGTTATTCGAGTTTATGTAAGGAATCTTCCAAAGCTCTTCCTTACGATTAAGATACCTTCTTGGCCATAAACAAAAACAACTAAAATCGTGAATAAGTCTAATAAATATAACTAAATAATAACTAACTCCTACAATTGTGGCATACGAAAGCCACTACTTCAATAACTTAACTTAGTAACATAAATTAAATAACTATGTTAATAATGATATTAGATTTCAAACGTGGCTCATAGCACATATGTAATAACAACTTACACGATACCACGGAAAAAGTAACAAACGAAATATAAACTTAAACAATAGATTTAATCAGCTAAGGAATCAATGTGCAGAATTTACAAATTTAATGATGGGAAACAGCTAAGCACACTTAATATTAAGTTCTCGGGATGTCTCATCCATGGTTTTGAGATTAAGTAACAGTTGATTTAGGAAAAATTTATCCAAAGATTTTTCTTTCACCCATATATCATTTGCCAATTTGTAAATTTCAAGTGCATCAGAAGTGTTGGGAAGCATTTTCGTGTTATTGGTTATATGAATAAGTCAAATAAATAGAACTAAATAATAACTAACTCCAACAATTGTGGCATACAAAAGCCACTACTTCAATAACTTAACTTAGTAATATAAATTAAATAACTATGTTAATAATGAAATTAGATTTCAAACGTGGCTCATAGCACATATGTAATAACAACTTACACGATACAACGGAAAAAGTAACAAACGAAATATAAACTTAAACAATAGATTTAATCAGCTAGGGAATCATTGTGCAGAATTTACTAATTTAATGATGGGAAACAACTCAGCACACTTAATATTAAGTTCTCGGGATGTCTCATCCATGGTTTTGAGATTAAGTAACAGTTGGTTTAGGAAAAATTTATTCAAAGATTTTTCTTTCACCCATATATCATTTGCCAATTTGAAAATTTCAAGTGCATCAGAAGTGTAGGGAAGCGTTTTCGTGTTATTGGTTATATCTTTGTGTAGTTTACGAAAATATCTTATCTTTCTATCTAATTAAATTACGCTACAATTAGTTTCCCATGTTTTTTGCAAGTAAACAAGGAAAGAACCTATGTTCTTCTCGATATCAGCAACTTCTATGTTCTTCCTCTGAATACAAACATTGGTAGCAGCCGATTTCATCGTTGTCGTTGTCTTCTTTTCCATATTATTAATCTTCTTCTTTATCTTCTTCCGAGATAAATTGCTGGGGTTATCATCTTCAGAATTTGTGAAACTTTTCGTAGACGACGTCAATGACAAAACCTACTGCTACCAATGTTTGTATTCTGAATCAACTGATGCTGATATCGACATAGAAGTTACTGATATCGACAAAAACATAGGTTATTTCCTTGTTTACCTTCAAAAAACACGGGAAACTAATTGTATCATAGTTCAACTAGACAGAAAAATAAGATATTTTCGTAAATTACACAAAAATATTACCAATAACACCAAAACGCTTCCCAACACTTCTGATGCACTTGAAATTTACAAATTGGCAAATGATATATGGGTGAAAGAAAAATCTTTGGATACATTTTTCCTAGACCAACTGTTACTTAATCTCAAAACCATGGATGAGACATCCCGAGAACTTAATATTAAGCGTGTTGAGCTGCTTCGCATCATTAAATTAGTAAAGTCCGCACAATGATTCCCTAGTTGATTAAATCTATTGTTTAAGTTTATATTTCGATTGTTACTTTTTCCGTTGTATCGTGCAAGTTGCTATTACATATGTGTTATGAGCCACGTTTGGAATTTAATTTCATTATTAACATAGTTATTTAATTTATATTACTTATCTTCTGTTACTAAGTTAAGTTAGTGATGTAGTGGTTTGTGTATGCCACAATTGTAGGAGTTTGTTATTATTTAGTTCTACTTATTAGACTTATTTAGCTAATAGTTGTTATTCGAGTTTATGTAAGGAATCTTCCAAAGCTCTTCCTTATGATTAAGATACCTTATTGGCCATAAACAAAAACAACTAAAATCGTGAATAAGTCTAATAAATAGAACTAAATAATAACTAACACCTACAATTGTGGCGTACAAAAGCCACTACTTCAATAACTTAACTTAGTAACATAAATTAAATAACTATGTTAATAATGAAATTAGATTTCAAACGTGGCTCATAGCACATATGTAATAACAACTTACACGATACAACGGAAAAAGAAACAAACGAAATATAAACTTAAACAATAGAATTAATCAGCTAGGGAATCATTGTGCAGAATTTACTAATTTAATGATGGGAAACAGCTCAGCACACTTAATATTAAGTTCTCGGGATGTCTCATCCATGGTTTTGAGATTAAGTAACTGTTGGTTTAGGAAAAATTTATCCAAAGATTTTTCTTTCACCCATATATCATTTGCC
Source organism: Linaria vulgaris (assembly GCA_948329865.1). Lineage (NCBI taxonomy): Eukaryota > Viridiplantae > Streptophyta > Magnoliopsida > Lamiales > Plantaginaceae > Linaria > Linaria vulgaris. Next base: position 1,245,779 of record OX415253.1, on the reverse strand, counting down.
AATTTGTAAATTTCAAGTGCATCAGAAGTGTTGGGAAGCGTTTTCATGTTATTGGTTATATCTTTGTGTAATTTACGAAAATATCTTATCTTTTTATCTAATTGAATTACGCTACAATTAGTTTCCCGTGTTTTTTGCAAGTAAACAAGGAAAGAACCTATGTTCTTCACGATGTCTGCAACTTCTATGTTCTTCCTCTGAATAAAGCGCATTAGTCGACTCAGAATACAAACATTGGTAGCAGCCGGTTTCATCGTTGTCGTCGTCTTCTTTTCCATATTCTTAATATTCTTCTTTATCTTCTTCCCAGATAAATTGCTGGGGTTCTCATCTTCATAATTTGTGAAACTTTTCGTAGACGACGTCAATGACAAAACCGGCTGCTACCAATGTTTGTATTCTGAGTCGACTGATGCGTTTTATTCAGAGGAACAACATAGAAGTCACTGATATCGAGAATAACATAGGTTCTTTACTTGTTTACCTTCAAAAAACACGGGAAACTAATTGTATCATAGTTCAAATAGACAGAAAAATTACATATTTTCGTAAATTACACAAAAATATTACCAATAACACCAAAACGCTTCCCAACACTTCTGATACACTTAAAATTTACAAATTGGCAAATGATATATGGGTGAAAGAAAAATCTTTGGATAAATTTTTCCTAAACCAACTGTTACTTAATCTCAAAACCATGGATGAGACATCCCGAGAACTTAATATTAAGCGTGTTGAGCTGCTTCACATCATTAAATTAGTAAAGCCCGCATAATGATTCCCTAATTGATTAAATCTATTGTTTAAGTTTATATTTCGATTGTCACTTTTTCCGTTGTATCGTGTAAGTTGCTATTACATATGTGATATGAGACACGTTTGGAATTTAATTTCATTATTAACATAGTTATTTAATTTATATTACTCATCTTCTGTTACTAAGTTAAGTTAGTGAAGTAGTGGCTTGTGTATGCCACAATTGTAGGAGTTAGTTATTATTTAGTTCTATTTATTAGACTTATTTAGCTAATAGTTGTTATTCGAGTTTATGTAAGGAATCTTCCAAAGCTCTACCTTACGATTAAGATACATTCTTGGCCATAATCAAAAACAACTAAAACCGTGAATAATAACTAACTCACACAATAAATAGAACTAAATAATAACTAACTCCTACAATTGTGGCATACAAAAGCCACTACTTCAATAACTTAACTCAGTAACATAAATTAAATAACTATGTTAATAATGAAATTAGATTTCAAACGTGGCTCATAGCACATATGTAATAACAACTTACACGATACAACGGAAAAAGTAACAAACGAAATATAAACTTAAACAATAGATTTAATCAGCTAGGGAATCATTGTGCAGAATTTACTAATTTAATGATGGGAAACAGCTCAGCACACTTAATATTAAGTTCTCGGGATGTCTCATCCATGGTTTTGAGATTAAGTAACAGTTGGTTTAGGAAAAATTTATCCAAAGATTTTTCTTTCACCCTTATATCATTTGCGAATTTGTAAATTTCAAGTGCATCAGAAGTGTTGGGAAGCGTTTTCATGTTATTGGTTATATCTTTGTGTAATTTACGAAATATCTTATCTTTTTTTCTAATTGAATTACGCTACAATTAGTTTCCCGTGTTTTTTGCAAGTAAACAAGGAAGGAACCTATGTTCTTCACGATATCAGCAACTTCTATGTTCTTTCTCTGAATAAAACGCATTAGTCGACTCAGAATATAAACATTGGTAGCAGCCGGTTTCATCGTTGTCGTCGTCTTCTTTTCCATATTCTTAATATTCTTCTTTATCTTCTTCCCAGATAAATTGCTGGGGTTATCATCTTCAGAATTTGTGAAACTTTTCGTAGACGACGTCAATGACAAAACCGGCTGCTACCAATGTTTGTATTCTGAGTCGACTGATGCGTTTTATTCAGAGAAACAACATAGAAGTTACTGATATCGAGAAGAACATAGGTTCTTTCCTCGTTTACCTTCAAAAAACACGGGAAACTAATTGTATCATAGTTCAAATAGACAGAAAAATTAGATATTTTCGTAAGTTACACAAAAATATTACCAATAACACCAAAACGCTTCCCAACACTTCTGATACACTTAAAATTTACAAATTGGCAATTGATATATGGGTGAAAGAAAAATCTTTGGATAAATTTTTCCTAAACCAACTGTTACTTAATCTCAAAACCATGGATGAGACATCCCGAGAACTTAATATTAAGCGTGTTGAGCTGCTTCGCATCATTAAATTAGTAAAGTCCGCATAATGATTCCCTAGTTGATTAAATCTATTGTTTAAGTTTAATTTCGATTGTCACTTTTTCCGTTGTATCGTGTAAGTTGCTATTACATATGTGATATGAGACACGTTTGGAATTTAATTTCATTATTAACATAGTTATTTAATTTATATTACTCATCTTCTGTTACTAAGTTAAGTTAGTGAAGTAGTGGCTTGTGTATGCCACAATTGTAGGAGTTAGTTATTATTTAGTTCTATTTATTAGACTTATTTAGCTAATAGTTGTTATTCGAGTTTATGTAAGGAATCTTCCAAAGCTCTACCTTACGATTAAGATACATTCTTGGCCATAATCAAAAACAACTAAAACCGTGAATAATAACTAACTCACACAATAAATAGAACTAAATAATAACTAACTCCTACAATTGTGGCATACAAAAGCCACTACTTCAATAACTTAACTCAGTAACATAAATTAAATAACTATGTTAATAATGAAATTAGATTTCAAACGTGGCTCATAGCACATATGTAATAACAACTTACACGATACAACGGAAAAAGTAACAAACGAAATATAAACTTAAACAATAGATTTAATCAGCTAGGGAATCATTGTGCAGAATTTACTAATTTAATGATGGGAAACAGCTCAGCACACTTAATATTAAGTTCTCGGGATGTCTCATCCATGGTTTTGAGATTAAGTAACAGTTGGTTTAGGAAAAATTTATCCAAAGATTTTTCTTTCACCCATATATCATTTGCCAATTTGTAAATTTCAAGTGCATCAGAAGTGTTGGGAAGCATTTTCATGTTATTGGTTATATCTTTGTGTAATTTACGAAATATCTTATCTTTTTATCTAATTGAATTACGCTACAATTAGTTTCCCGTGTTTTTTGCAAGTAAACAAGGAAAGAACCTATGTTCTTCACGATATCAACAACTTCTATGTTCTTTCTCTGAATAAAACGCATTAGTCGACTCAGAATATAAACATTGGTAGCAGCCGGTTTCATCGTTGTCGTCGTCTTCTTTTCCATATTCTTAATATTCTTCTTTATCTTCTTCCCAGATAAATTGCTGGGGTTATCATCTTCAGAATTTGTGAAACTTTTCGTAGACGACGTCAATGACAAAACCGGCTGCTACCAATGTTTGTATTCTGAGTCGACTGGTGCGTTTTATTCAGAGGAACAACATAGAAGTTACTGATATCGAGAAGAACATATGTTCTTTCCTTGTTTACCTTCAAAAAACACGGGAAACTAATTGTATCATAGTTCAAATAGACAGAAAAATTAGATATTTTCGTAAATTACACAAAAATATTACCAATAACACCAAAACGCTTCCCAACACTTCTGATACACTTAAAATTTACAAATTGGCAAATGATATATGGGTGAAAGAAAAATCTTTGGATAAATTTTTCCTAAACCAACTTTTACTTAATCTCAAAACCATGGATGAGACATCCCGAGAACTTAATATTAAGCGTGTTGAGCTGCTTCGCATCATTAAATTAGTAAAGTCTGCATAATGATTCCCTAGTTGATTAAATCTATTGTTTAAGTTTATATTTCGATTGTCACTTTTTCCGCTGTATCGTGTAAGTTGCTATTACATATGTGATATGAGACACGTTTGGAATTTAATTTCATTATTAACATAGTTATTTAATTTATATTACTCATCTTCTGTTACTAAGTTAAGTTAGTGAAGTAGTGGCTTGTGTATGCCACAATTGTAGGAGTTAGTTATTATTTAGTTCTATTTATTAGACTTATTTAGCTAATAGTTGTTATTCGAGTTTATGTAAGGAATCTTCCAAAGCTCTACCTTACGATTAAGATACATTCTTGGCCATAATCAAAAACAACTAAAACCGTGAATAATAACTAACTCACACAATAAATAGAACTAAATAATAACTAACTCCTACAATTGTGGCGTACAAAAGCCACTACTTCAATAACTTAACTCAGTAACATAAATTAAATAACTATGTTAATAATGAAATTAGATTTCAAACGTGGCTCATAGCACATATGTAATAACAACTTACATGATACAACGGAAAAAGTAACAAACGAAATATAAACTTAAACAATAGATTTAATCAGCTAGGGAATCATTGTGCAGAATTTACTAATTTAATGATGGGAAACAGCTCAGCACACTTAATATTAAGTTCTCGGGATGTCTCATCCATGGTTTTGAGATTAAGTAACAGTTGGTTTAGGAAAAATTTATCCAAAGATTTTTCTTTCACCCATATATCATTTGCCAATTTGTAAATTTCAAGTGCATCAGAAGTGTTGGGAAGCATTCTCATGTTATTGGTTATATCTTTGTGTAATTTACGAAATATCTTATCTTTTTATCTAATTGAATTACGCTACAATTAGTTTCCCGTGTTTTTTGCAAGTAAACAAGGAAAGAACCTATGTTCTTCACGATATCAGCAACTTCTATGTTCTTTCTCTGAATAAAACGCATTAGTCGACTCAGAATATAAACATTGGTAGCAGCCGGTTTCATCGTTGTCGTCGTCTTCTTTTCCATATTCTTAATATTCTTCTTTATCTTCTTCCCAGATAAATTGTTGGGGTTATCATCTTCATAATTTGTGAAACTTTTCGTAGACGACGTCAATGACAAACCGGCTGCTACCAATGTTTGTATTCTGAGTCGACTGATGCGTTTTATTCAGAGGAACAACATAGAAGTTACTGATATCGAGAAGAACATAGGTTCTTTCCTTGTTTACCTTCAAAAAACACAGAAAACTAATTGTATCATAGTTCAAATAGACAGAAAAATTAGATATTTTCGTAAATTACACAAAAATATTACCAATAACACCAAAACGCTTCCCAACACTTCTGATACACTTAAAATTTACAAATTGGCAAATGATATATGGGTGAAAGAAAAATCTTTGGATAAATTTTTCCTAAACCAACTGTTACTTAATCTCAAAACCATGGATGAGACATCCCGAGAACTTAATATTAAGCGTGTTGAGCTGCTTCGCATCATTAAATTAGTAAAGTCTGCATAATGATTCCCTAGTTGATTAAATCTATTGTTTAAGTTTATATTTCGATTGTCACTTTTTTCGTTGTATCGTGTAAGTTGCTATTACATATGTGATATGAGACACGTTTGGAATTTAATTTCATTATTAACATAGTTATTTAATTTATATTACTCATCTTCTGTTACTAAGTTAAGTTAGTGAAGTAGTGGCTTGTGTATGCCACAATTGTAGGAGTTAGTTATTATTTAGTTCTATTTATTAGACTTATTTAGCTAATAGTTGTTATTCGAGTTTATGTAAGGAATCTTCCAAGTCTCCACCTTACGATTAAGATACATTCTTGGCCATAATCAAAAACAACTAAAACCGTGAATAATAACTAACTCACACAATAAACATAACTAAATAATAACTAACTTCTACAATTGTGGCGTACAAAAGCCACTACTTCAATAACTTAACTCAGTAACATAAATTAAATAACTATGTTAATAATGAAATTAGATTTCAAACGTGGCTCATAGCACATATGTAATAACAACTTACACGATACAACGGAAAAAGTAACAAACGAAATATAAACTTAAACAATAGATTTAATCAGCTAGGGAATCATTGTGCAGAATTTACTAATTTAATGATGGGAAACAGCTCAGCACACTTAATATTAAGTTCTCGGGATGTCTCATCCATGGTTTTGAGATTAAGTAACAGTTGGTTTAGGAAAAATTTATCCAAAGATTTTTCTTTCACCCTTATATCATTTGCGAATTTGTAAATTTCAAGTGCATCAGAAGTGTTGGGAAGCGTTTTCATGTTATTGGTTATATCTTTGTGTAATTTACGAAATATCTTATCTTTTTTTCTAATTGAATTACGCTACAATTAGTTTCCCGTGTTTTTTGCAAGTAAACAAGGAAGGAACCTATGTTCTTCACGATATCAGCAACTTCTATGTTCTTTCTCTGAATAAAACGCATTAGTCGACTCAGAATATAAACATTGGTAGCAGCCGGTTTCATCGTTGTCGTCGTCTTCTTTTCCATATTCTTAATATTCTTCTTTATCTTCTTCCCAGATAAATTGCTGGGGTTATCATCTTCAGAATTTGTGAAACTTTTCGTAGACGACGTCAATGACAAAACCGGCTGCTACCAATGTTTGTATTCTGAGTCGACTGATGCGTTTTATTCAGAGAAACAACATAGAAGTTACTGATATCGAGAAGAACATAGGTTCTTTCCTCGTTTACCTTCAAAAAACACGGGAAACTAATTGTATCATAGTTCAAATAGACAGAAAAATTAGATATTTTCGTAAGTTACACAAAAATATTACCAATAACACCAAAACGCTTCCCAACACTTCTGATACACTTAAAATTTACAAATTGGCAATTGATATATGGGTGAAAGAAAAATCTTTGGATAAATTTTTCCTAAACCAACTGTTACTTAATCTCAAAACCATGGATGAGACATCCCGAGAACTTAATATTAAGCGTGTTGAGCTGCTTCGCATCATTAAATTAGTAAAGTCCGCATAATGATTCCCTAGTTGATTAAATCTATTGTTTAAGTTTAATTTCGATTGTCACTTTTTCCGTTGTATCGTGTAAGTTGCTATTACATATGTGATATGAGACACGTTTGGAATTTAATTTCATTATTAACATAGTTATTTAATTTATATTACTCATCTTCTGTTACTAAGTTAAGTTAGTGAAGTAGTGGCTTGTGTATGCCACAATTGTAGGAGTTAGTTATTATTTAGTTCTATTTATTAGACTTATTTAGCTAATAGTTGTTATTCGAGTTTATGTAAGGAATCTTCCAAAGCTCTACCTTACGATTAAGATACATTCTTGGCCATAATCAAAAACAACTAAAACCGTGAATAATAACTAACTCACACAATAAATAGAACTAAATAATAACTAACTCCTACAATTGTGGCATACAAAAGCCACTACTTCAATAACTTAACTCAGTAACATAAATTAAATAACTATGTTAATAATGAAATTAGATTTCAAACGTGGCTCATAGCACATATGTAATAACAACTTACACGATACAACGGAAAAAGTAACAAACGAAATATAAACTTAAACAATAGATTTAATCAGCTAGGGAATCATTGTGCAGAATTTACTAATTTAATGATGGGAAACAGCTCAGCACACTTAATATTAAGTTCTCGGGATGTCTCATCCATGGTTTTGAGATTAAGTAACAGTTGGTTTAGGAAAAATTTATCCAAAGATTTTTCTTTCACCCATATATCATTTGCCAATTTGTAAATTTCAAGTGCATCAGAAGTGTTGGGAAGCATTTTCATGTTATTGGTTATATCTTTGTGTAATTTACGAAATATCTTATCTTTTTATCTAATTGAATTACGCTACAATTAGTTTCCCGTGTTTTTTGCAAGTAAACAAGGAAAGAACCTATGTTCTTCACGATATCAACAACTTCTATGTTCTTTCTCTGAATAAAACGCATTAGTCGACTCAGAATATAAACATTGGTAGCAGCCGGTTTCATCGTTGTCGTCGTCTTCTTTTCCATATTCTTAATATTCTTCTTTATCTTCTTCCCAGATAAATTGCTGGGGTTATCATCTTCAGAATTTGTGAAACTTTTCGTAGACGACGTCAATGACAAAACCGGCTGCTACCAATGTTTGTATTCTGAGTCGACTGGTGCGTTTTATTCAGAGGAACAACATAGAAGTTACTGATATCGAGAAGAACATATGTTCTTTCCTTGTTTACCTTCAAAAAACACGGGAAACTAATTGTATCATAGTTCAAATAGACAGAAAAATTAGATATTTTCGTAAATTACACAAAAATATTACCAATAACACCAAAACGCTTCCCAACACTTCTGATACACTTAAAATTTACAAATTGGCAAATGATATATGGGTGAAAGAAAAATCTTTGGATAAATTTTTCCTAAACCAACTTTTACTTAATCTCAAAACCATGGATGAGACATCCCGAGAACTTAATATTAAGCGTGTTGAGCTGCTTCGCATCATTAAATTAGTAAAGTCTGCATAATGATTCCCTAGTTGATTAAATCTATTGTTTAAGTTTATATTTCGATTGTCACTTTTTCCGCTGTATCGTGTAAGTTGCTATTACATATGTGATATGAGACACGTTTGGAATTTAATTTCATTATTAACATAGTTATTTAATTTATATTACTCATCTTCTGTTACTAAGTTAAGTTAGTGAAGTAGTGGCTTGTGTATGCCACAATTGTAGGAGTTAGTTATTATTTAGTTCTATTTATTAGACTTATTTAGCTAATAGTTGTTATTCGAGTTTATGTAAGGAATCTTCCAAAGCTCTACCTTACGATTAAGATACATTCTTGGCCATAATCAAAAACAACTAAAACCGTGAATAATAACTAACTCACACAATAAATAGAACTAAATAATAACTAACTCCTACAATTGTGGCGTACAAAAGCCACTACTTCAATAACTTAACTCAGTAACATAAATTAAATAACTATGTTAATAATGAAATTAGATTTCAAACGTGGCTCATAGCACATATGTAATAACAACTTACATGATACAACGGAAAAAGTAACAAACGAAATATAAACTTAAACAATAGATTTAATCAGCTAGGGAATCATTGTGCAGAATTTACTAATTTAATGATGGGAAACAGCTCAGCACACTTAATATTAAGTTCTCGGGATGTCTCATCCATGGTTTTGAGATTAAGTAACAGTTGGTTTAGGAAAAATTTATCCAAAGATTTTTCTTTCACCCATATATCATTTGCCAATTTGTAAATTTCAAGTGCATCAGAAGTGTTGGGAAGCATTCTCATGTTATTGGTTATATCTTTGTGTAATTTACGAAATATCTTATCTTTTTATCTAATTGAATTACGCTACAATTAGTTTCCCGTGTTTTTTGCAAGTAAACAAGGAAAGAACCTATGTTCTTCACGATATCAGCAACTTCTATGTTCTTTCTCTGAATAAAACGCATTAGTCGACTCAGAATATAAACATTGGTAGCAGCCGGTTTCATCGTTGTCGTCGTCTTCTTTTCCATATTCTTAATATTCTTCTTTATCTTCTTCCCAGATAAATTGTTGGGGTTATCATCTTCATAATTTGTGAAACTTTTCGTAGACGACGTCAATGACAAACCGGCTGCTACCAATGTTTGTATTCTGAGTCGACTGATGCGTTTTATTCAGAGGAACAACATAGAAGTTACTGATATCGAGAAGAACATAGGTTCTTTCCTTGTTTACCTTCAAAAAACACAGAAAACTAATTGTATCATAGTTCAAATAGACAGAAAAATTAGATATTTTCGTAAATTACACAAAAATATTACCAATAACACCAAAACGCTTCCCAACACTTCTGATACACTTAAAATTTACAAATTGGCAAATGATATATGGGTGAAAGAAAAATCTTTGGATAAATTTTTCCTAAACCAACTGTTACTTAATCTCAAAACCATGGATGAGACATCCCGAGAACTTAATATTAAGCGTGTTGAGCTGCTTCGCATCATTAAATTAGTAAAGTCTGCATAATGATTCCCTAGTTGATTAAATCTATTGTTTAAGTTTATATTTCGATTGTCACTTTTTTCGTTGTATCGTGTAAGTTGCTATTACATATGTGATATGAGACACGTTTGGAATTTAATTTCATTATTAACATAGTTATTTAATTTATATTACTCATCTTCTGTTACTAAGTTAAGTTAGTGAAGTAGTGGCTTGTGTATGCCACAATTGTAGGAGTTAGTTATTATTTAGTTCTATTTATTAGACTTATTTAGCTAATAGTTGTTATTCGAGTTTATGTAAGGAATCTTCCAAGTCTCCACCTTACGATTAAGATACATTCTTGGCCATAATCAAAAACAACTAAAACCGTGAATAATAACTAACTCACACAATAAACATAACTAAATAATAACTAACTTCTACAATTGTGGCGTACAAAAGCCACTACTTCAATAACTTAACTCAGTAACATAAATTAAATAACTATGTTAATAATGAAATTAGATTTCAAACGTGGCTCATAGCACATATGTAATAACAACTTACACGATACAACGGAAAAAGTAACAAACGAAATATAAACTTAAACAATAGATTTAATCAGCTAGGGAATCATTGTGCAGAATTTACTAATTTAATGATGGGAAACAGCTCAGCACACTTAATATTAAGTTCTCGGGATGTCTCATCCATGGTTTTGAGATTAAGTAACAGTTGGTTTAGGAAAAATTTATCCAAAGATTTTTCTTTCACCCTTATATCATTTGCGAATTTGTAAATTTCAAGTGCATCAGAAGTGTTGGGAAGCGTTTTCATGTTATTGGTTATATCTTTGTGTAATTTACGAAATATCTTATCTTTTTTTCTAATTGAATTACGCTACAATTAGTTTCCCGTGTTTTTTGCAAGTAAACAAGGAAGGAACCTATGTTCTTCACGATATCAGCAACTTCTATGTTCTTTCTCTGAATAAAACGCATTAGTCGACTCAGAATATAAACATTGGTAGCAGCCGGTTTCATCGTTGTCGTCGTCTTCTTTTCCATATTCTTAATATTCTTCTTTATCTTCTTCCCAGATAAATTGCTGGGGTTATCATCTTCAGAATTTGTGAAACTTTTCGTAGACGACGTCAATGACAAAACCGGCTGCTACCAATGTTTGTATTCTGAGTCGACTGATGCGTTTTATTCAGAGAAACAACATAGAAGTTACTGATATCGAGAAGAACATAGGTTCTTTCCTCGTTTACCTTCAAAAAACACGGGAAACTAATTGTATCATAGTTCAAATAGACAGAAAAATTAGATATTTTCGTAAGTTACACAAAAATATTACCAATAACACCAAAACGCTTCCCAACACTTCTGATACACTTAAAATTTACAAATTGGCAATTGATATATGGGTGAAAGAAAAATCTTTGGATAAATTTTTCCTAAACCAACTGTTACTTAATCTCAAAACCATGGATGAGACATCCCGAGAACTTAATATTAAGCGTGTTGAGCTGCTTCGCATCATTAAATTAGTAAAGTCCGCATAATGATTCCCTAGTTGATTAAATCTATTGTTTAAGTTTAATTTCGATTGTCACTTTTTCCGTTGTATCGTGTAAGTTGCTATTATATATGTGATATGAGACACGTTTGGAATTTAATTTCATTATTAACATAGTTATTTAATTTATATTACTCATCTTCTGTTACTAAGTTAAGTTAGTGAAGTAGTGGCTTGTGTATGCCACAATTGTAGGAGTTAGTTATTATTTAGTTCTATTTATTAGACTTATTTAGCTAATAGTTGTTATTCGAGTTTATGTAAGGAATCTTCCAAAGCTCTACCTTACGATTAAGATACATTCTTGGCCATAATCAAAAACAACTAAAACCGTGAATAATAACTAACTCACACAATAAATAGAACTAAATAATAACTAACTCCTACAATTGTGGCATACAAAAGCCACTACTTCAATAACTTAACTCAGTAACATAAATTAAATAACTATGTTAATAATGAAATTAGATTTCAAACGTGGCTCATAGCACATATGTAATAACAACTTACACGATACAACGGAAAAAGTAACAAACGAAATATAAACTTAAACAATAGATTTAATCAGCTAGGGAATCATTGTGCAGAATTTACTAATTTAATGATGGGAAACAGCTCAGCACACTTAATATTAAGTTCTCGGGATGTCTCATCCATGGTTTTGAGATTAAGTAACAGTTGGTTTAGGAAAAATTTATCCAAAGATTTTTCTTTCACCCATATATCATTTGCCAATTTGTAAATTTCAAGTGCATCAGAAGTGTTGGGAAGCATTTTCATGTTATTGGTTATATCTTTGTGTAATTTACGAAATATCTTATCTTTTTATCTAATTGAATTACGCTACAATTAGTTTCCCGTGTTTTTTGCAAGTAAACAAGGAAAGAACCTATGTTCTTCACGATATCAACAACTTCTATGTTCTTTCTCTGAATAAAACGCATTAGTCGACTCAGAATATAAACATTGGTAGCAGCCGGTTTCATCGTTGTCGTCGTCTTCTTTTCCATATTCTTAATATTCTTCTTTATCTTCTTCCCAGATAAATTGCTGGGGTTATCATCTTCAGAATTTGTGAAACTTTTCGTAGACGACGTCAATGACAAAACCGGCTGCTACCAATGTTTGTATTCTGAGTCGACTGGTGCGTTTTATTCAGAGGAACAACATAGAAGTTACTGATATCGAGAAGAACATATGTTCTTTCCTTGTTTACCTTCAAAAAACACGGGAAACTAATTGTATCATAGTTCAAATAGACAGAAAAATTAGATATTTTCGTAAATTACACAAAAATATTACCAATAACACCAAAACGCTTCCCAACACTTCTGATACACTTAAAATTTACAAATTGGCAAATGATATATGGGTGAAAGAAAAATCTTTGGATAAATTTTTCCTAAACCAACTTTTACTTAATCTCAAAACCATGGATGAGACATCCCGAGAACTTAATATTAAGCGTGTTGAGCTGCTTCGCATCATTAAATTAGTAAAGTCTGCATAATGATTCCCTAGTTGATTAAATCTATTGTTTAAGTTTATATTTCGATTGTCACTTTTTCCGCTGTATCGTGTAAGTTGCTATTACATATGTGATATGAGACACGTTTGGAATTTAATTTCATTATTAACATAGTTATTTAATTTATATTACTCATCTTCTGTTACTAAGTTAAGTTAGTGAAGTAGTGGCTTGTGTATGCCACAATTGTAGGAGTTAGTTATTATTTAGTTCTATTTATTAGACTTATTTAGCTAATAGTTGTTATTCGAGTTTATGTAAGGAATCTTCCAAAGCTCTACCTTACGATTAAGATACATTCTTGGCCATAATCAAAAACAACTAAAACCGTGAATAATAACTAACTCACACAATAAATAGAACTAAATAATAACTAACTCCTACAATTGTGGCGTACAAAAGCCACTACTTCAATAACTTAACTCAGTAACATAAATTAAATAACTATGTTAATAATGAAATTAGATTTCAAACGTGGCTCATAGCACATATGTAATAACAACTTACATGATACAACGGAAAAAGTAACAAACGAAATATAAACTTAAACAATAGATTTAATCAGCTAGGGAATCATTGTGCAGAATTTACTAATTTAATGATGGGAAACAGCTCAGCACACTTAATATTAAGTTCTCGGGATGTCTCATCCATGGTTTTGAGATTAAGTAACAGTTGGTTTAGGAAAAATTTATCCAAAGATTTTTCTTTCACCCATATATCATTTGCCAATTTGTAAATTTCAAGTGCATCAGAAGTGTTGGGAAGCATTCTCATGTTATTGGTTATATCTTTGTGTAATTTACGAAATATCTTATCTTTTTATCTAATTGAATTACGCTACAATTAGTTTCCCGTGTTTTTTGCAAGTAAACAAGGAAAGAACCTATGTTCTTCACGATATCAGCAACTTCTATGTTCTTTCTCTGAATAAAACGCATTAGTCGACTCAGAATATAAACATTGGTAGCAGCCGGTTTCATCGTTGTCGTCGTCTTCTTTTCCATATTCTTAATATTCTTCTTTATCTTCTTCCCAGATAAATTGTTGGGGTTATCATCTTCATAATTTGTGAAACTTTTCGTAGACGACGTCAATGACAAACCGGCTGCTACCAATGTTTGTATTCTGAGTCGACTGATGCGTTTTATTCAGAGGAACAACATAGAAGTTACTGATATCGAGAAGAACATAGGTTCTTTCCTTGTTTACCTTCAAAAAACACAGAAAACTAATTGTATCATAGTTCAAATAGACAGAAAAATTAGATATTTTCGTAAATTACACAAAAATATTACCAATAACACCAAAACGCTTCCCAACACTTCTGATACACTTAAAATTTACAAATTGGCAAATGATATATGGGTGAAAGAAAAATCTTTGGATAAATTTTTCCTAAACCAACTGTTACTTAATCTCAAAACCATGGATGAGACATCCCGAGAACTTAATATTAAGCGTGTTGAGCTGCTTCGCATCATTAAATTAGTAAAGTCTGCATAATGATTCCCTAGTTGATTAAATCTATTGTTTAAGTTTATATTTCGATTGTCACTTTTTTCGTTGTATCGTGTAAGTTGCTATTACATATGTGATATGAGACACGTTTGGAATTTAATTTCATTATTAACATAGTTATTTAATTTATATTACTCATCTTCTGTTACTAAGTTAAGTTAGTGAAGTAGTGGCTTGTGTATGCCACAATTGTAGGAGTTAGTTATTATTTAGTTCTATTTATTAGACTTATTTAGCTAATAGTTGTTATTCGAGTTTATGTAAGGAATCTTCCAAGTCTCCACCTTACGATTAAGATACATTCTTGGCCATAATCAAAAACAACTAAAACCGTGAATAATAACTAACTCACACAATAAACATAACTAAATAATAACTAACTTCTACAATTGTGGCGTACAAAAGCCACTACTTCAATAACTTAACTCAGTAACATAAATTAAATAACTATGTTAATAATGAAATTAGATTTCAAACGTGGCTCATAGCACATATGTAATAACAACTTACACGATACAACGGAAAAAGTAACAAACGAAATATAAACTTAAACAATAGATTTAATCAGCTAGGGAATCATTGTGCAGAATTTACTAATTTAATGATGGGAAACAGCTCAGCACACTTAATATTAAGTTCTCGGGATGTCTCATCCATGGTTTTGAGATTAAGTAACAGTTGGTTTAGGAAACATTTATCCAAAGATTTTTTTTTCACCCATATATCATTTGCCAATTTGTAAATTTCAAGTGCATCAGAAGTGTTGGGACGCATTTTCATGTTATTGGTTATATCTTTGTGTAATTTACGAAATATCTTATCTTTTTATCTAATTGAATTACGCTACAATTAGTTTCCCGTGTTTTTTGCAAGTAAACAAGGAAAGAACCTATGTTCTTCACGATATCAGCAACTTCTATGTTCTTTCTCTGAATAAAACGCATTAGTCGACTCAGAATATAAACATTGGTAGCAGCCGGTTTCATCGTTGTCGTCGTCTTCTTTTCCATATTCTTAATATTCTTCTTTATCTTCTTCCCAGATAAATTGTTGGGGTTATCATCTTCATAATTTGTGAAACTTTTCGTAGACGACGTCAATGACAAAACCGGCTGCTACCAATGTTTGTATTCTGAGTCGACTGATGCGTTTTATTCAGAGGAACAACATAGAAGTTACTGATATCGAGAAGAACATAGGTTCTTTACTTGTTTACCTTCAAAAAACACGGGAAACCAATTGTATCATAGTTCAAATAGACGGAAAAATT
The DNA here is from genome assembly GCA_948329865.1 of Linaria vulgaris. NCBI lineage: Eukaryota > Viridiplantae > Streptophyta > Magnoliopsida > Lamiales > Plantaginaceae > Linaria > Linaria vulgaris. Next base: position 1,229,997 of record OX415253.1, on the reverse strand, counting down.
ACATATTTTCGTAAATTACACAAAAATATTACCAATAACACCAAAACGCTTCCCAACACTTCTGATACACTTAAAATTTACAAATTGGCAAATGATATATGGGTGAAAGAAAAATCTTTGGATAAATTTTTCCTAAACCAACTGTTACTTAATCTCAAAACCATGGATGAGACATCCCGAGAACTTAATATTAAGCGTGTTGAGCTGCTTCGCATCATTAAATTAGTAAAGTCCGCATAATGATTCCCTAGTTGATTAAATCTATTGTTTAAGTTTATATTTCGATTGTCACTTTTTCCGTTGTATCGTGTAAGTTGCTATTACATATGTGATATGAGACACGTTTGGAATTTAATTTCATTATTAACATAGTTATTTAATTTATATTACTCATCTTCTGTTACTAAGTTAAGTTAGTGAAGTAGTGGCTTGTGTATGCCACAATTGTAGGAGTTAGTTATTATTTAGTTCTATTTATTAGACTTATTTAGCTAATAGTTGTTATTCGAGTTTATGTAAGGAATCTTCCAAAGCTCTACCTTACGATTAAGATACATTCTTGGCCATAATCAAAAACAACTAAAACCGTGAATAATAACTAACTCACACAATAAATAGAACTAAATAATATATAACTCCTACAATTGTGGCGTACAAAAGCCACTACTTCAATAACTTAACTCAGTAACATAAATTAAATAACTATGTTAATAACGAAATTAGATTTCAAACGTGGCTCATAGCACATATATAATAACAACTTACACGATACAACGGAAAAAGTAACAAACGAAATATAAACTTAAACAATAGATTTAATCAGCTAGGGAATCATTGTGCAGAATTTACTAATTTAATGATGGGAAACAGCTCAGCACACTTAATATTAAGTTCTCGGGATGTCTCATCCATGGTTTTGAGATTAAGTAACAGTTGGTTTAGGAAAAATTTATCCAAATATTTTTCTTTCACCCATATATCATTTGCCAATTTGTAAATTTCAAGTGCATCAGAAGTCTTGGGAAGCGTTTTCATGTTATTGGTTATATCTTTGTGTAATTTACGAAATATCTTATCTTTTTATCTAATTGAATTACGCTACAATTAGTTTCCCGTGTTTTTTGCAAGTAAACAAGGAAAGAACCTATGTTGTTCACGATATCAGCAACTTCTATGTTTTTTCTCTGAATAAAACGCATTAGTCGACTCAGAATATAAACATTGGTAGCAGCCGGTTTCATCGTTGTCGTCGTCTTATTTTCCATATTCTTAATATTCTTCTTTATCTTCTTCCCAGATAAATTGCTGGGGTTATCATCTTCAGAATTTGTGTAACTTTTCGTAGACGACGTCAATGACAAAACCGGCTGCTACCAACGTTTGTATTCTGAGTCGACTGATGCGTTTTATTCAGAGGAACAACATAGAAGTTACTGATATCGAGAAGAACATAGGTTCTTTCCTTATTTACCTTCAAAAAACACGGGAAACTAATTGTATCATAGTTCAAATAGATAGAAAAATTAGATATTTTCGTAAATTACACAAAAATATTACCAATAACACCAAAACGCTTCCCAACACTTCTGATACACTTAAAATTTACAAATTGGCAAATGATATATGGGTGAAAGAAAAATCTTTGGATAAATTTTTCCTAAACCAACTGTTACTTAATCTCAAAACCATGGATGAGACATCCCGAGAACTTAATATTAAGCGTGTTGAGCTGCTTCGCATCATTAAATTAGTAAAGTCCGCATAATGATTCCCTAGTTGATTAAATCTATTGTTCAAGTTTATATTTCGATTGTCACTTTTTCCGTTGTATCGTGTAAGTTGCTATTACATATGTGATATGAGACACGTTTGGAATTTAATTTCATTATTAACATAGTTGTTTAATTTATATTACTCATCTTCTGTTACTAAGTTAAGTTAGTGAAGTAGTGGCTTGTGTATGCCACAATTGTAGGAGTTAGTTATTATTTAGTTCTATTTATTAGACTTATTTAGCTAATAGTTGTTATTCGAGTTTATGTAAGGAATCTTCCAAGTCTCCACCTTACGATTAAGATACATTCTTGGCCATAATAAAAAACAACTAAAACCGTGAATAATAACTAACTCACACAATAAATATAACTAAATAATAACTAACTTCTACAATTGTGGCGTACAAAAGCCACTACTTCAATAACTTAACTCAGTAACATAAATTAAATAACTATGTTAATAATGAATTTAGATTTCAAACGTGGCTCATATCACATATGTAATAACAACTTACACGATACAACGGAAAAAGTAACAAACGAAATATAAACTTAAACAATAGATTTAATCAGCTAGGGAATCATTGTGCATAATTTACTAATTTAGTGATGGGAAACAGCTCAGCACACTTAATATTAAGTTCTCGGGATGTCTCATCCATGGTTTTGAGATTAAGTAACAGTTGGTTTAGGAAAAATTTATCCAAAGATTTTTCTTTCACCCTTATATCATTTGCCAATTTGTAAATTTCAAGTGCATCAGAAGTGTTGGGAAGCGTTTTCATGTTATTGGTTATATGTTTGTGTAATTTACGAAATATCTTATGTTTTTTTCTAATTGAATTACACTACAATTAGTTTCCCGTGTTTTTTGCAAGTAAACAAGGAAAGAACCTATGTTCTTCACGATATCAGCAACTTCTATGTTCTTTCTCTGAATAAAACGCATTAGTCGACTCAGAATATAAACATTGGTAGCAGCCGATTTCATCGTTGTCGTCGTCTTATTTTCCATATTCTTAATATTTTTCTTTATCTTCTTCCCAGATAAATTGCTGGGGTTATCATCTTCAGAATTTGTGAAACTTTTCGTAGACGACGTCAATGACAAAACCGGTTGCTACCAATGTTTGTATTCTGAGTCGACTGATGCGTTTTATTCAGAGGAACAACATAGAAGTTACTGATATCGAGAAGAACATAGGTTCTTTCCTTGTTTACCTTCAAAAAACACAGGAAACTAATTGTATCATAGTTCAAATAGACAGAAAAATTAGATATTTTCGTAAATTACACAAAAATATTACCAATAACACCAAAACGCTTCCCAACACTTCTGATACACTTAAAATTTACAAATTGGAAAATGATATATGGGTGAAAGAAAAATCTTTGGATAAATTTTTCCTAAACCAACTGTTACTTAATCTCAAAACCATGGATGAGACATCCCGAGAACTTAATATTAAGCGTGTTGAGCTGCTTCGTATCATTAAATTAGGAAAGTCCGCATAATGATTCCCTAGTTGATTAAATCTATTGTTTAAGTTTATATTTCGATTGTCACTTTTTCCGTTGTATCGTGTAAGTTGCTATTACATATGTGATATGAGACACGTTTGGAATTTAATTTCATTATTAACATAGTTATTTAATTTATATTACTCATCTTCTGTTACTAAGTTAAGTTAGTGAAGTAGTGGCTTGTGTATGCCACAATTGTAGGAGTTAGTTATTATTTAGTTCTATTTATTAGACTTATTTAGCTAATAGTTGTTATTCGAGTTTATGTAAGGAATCTTCCAAAGCTCTACCTTACGATTAAGATACATTCTTGGCCATAATCAAAAACAACTAAAACCGTGAATAATAACTAACTCACACAATAAATAGAACTAAATAATAACTAACTCCTACAATTGTGGCGTACAAAAGCCACTACTTCAATAACTTAACTCAGTAACATAAATTAAATAACTATGTTAATAATGAAATTAGATTTCAAACGTGGCTCATAGCACATATGTAATAATTACTTACACGATACAACGGAAAAAGTAACAAACGAAATATAAACTTAAACAATAGATTTAATCAGATAGGGAATCATTGTGCAGAATTTACTAATTTAATAATGGGAAACAGCTCAGCACACTTAATATTAAGTTCTCGGGATGTCTCATCCATGGTTTTGAGATTAAGTAACAGTTGGTTTAGGAAAAATTTATCCAAATATTTTTCTTTCACCCATATATCATTTGCCAATTTGTAAATTTCAAGTGCATCAGAAGTGTTGGGAAGCGTTTTCATGTTATTGGTTATATCTTTGTGTAATTTACGAAATATCTTATCTTTTTTTCTAATTGAATTACGCTACAATTTGTTTCCCGTGTTTTTTGCAAGTAAACAAGGAAAGAACCTATGTTCTTCACGATATCAGCAACTTCTATGTTCTTTCTCTGAATAAAACGCATTAGTCGACTCAGAATATAAACATTGGTAGCAGCCGGTTTCATCGTTGTCGTCGTCTTATTTTCCATATTCTTAATATTTTTCTTTATCTTCTTCCCAGATAAATTGCTGGGGTTATCATCTTCAGAATTTGTGAAACTTTTCGTAGACGACGTCAATGACAAAACCGGTTGCTACCAATGTTTGTTCTGAGTCGACTGATGCGTTTTATTCAGAGGAACAACATAGAAGTTACTGATATCGAGAAGAACATAGGTTCTTTCCTTGTTTACCTTCAAAAAACACGGGAAACTAATTGTATCATAGTTCAAATAGATAGAAAAATTAGATATTTTCGTAAATTACACAAAAATATTACCAATAACACCAAAACGCTTCCCAACACTTCTGATACACTTAAAATTTACAAATTGGCAAATGATATATGGGTGAAAGAAAAATCTTTGGATAAATTTTTCCTAAACCAACTGTTACTTAATCTCAAAACCATGGATGAGACATCCCGAGAACTTAATATTAAGCGTGTGGAGCTGCTTCGCATCGTTAAATTAGTAAAGTCCGCATAATGATTCCCTAGTTGATTAAATCTATTGTTTAAGTTTATATTTCGATTGTCACTTTTTCCATTGTATCGTGAAAGTTGCTATTACATATGTGATATGAGACACGTTTGGAATTTAATTTCATTATTAACATAGTTATTTAATTTATATTACTCATCTTCTGTTACTAAGTTAAGTTAGTGAAGTAGTGGCTTGTGTATGCCACAATTGTAGGAGTTAGTTATTATTTAGTTCTATTTATTAGACTTATTTAGCTAATATTTGTTATTCGAGTTTATGTAAGGAATCTTCCAAAGCTCTACCTTACGATTAAGATACATTCTTGGCCATAATCAAAAACAACTAAAACCGTGAATAATAACTAACTCACACAATAAATAGAACTAAATAATAACTAACTCCTACAATTGTGGCGTACAAAAGCCACTACTTCAATAACTTAACTCAGTAACATAAATTAAATAACTATGTTAATAATGAAATTAGATTTCAAACGTGGCTCATAGCACATATGTAATAATTACTTACACGATACAACGGAAAAAGTAACAAACGAAATATAAACTTAAACAATAGATTTAATCAGATAGGGAATCATTGTGCAGAATTTACTAATTTAATAATGGGAAACAGCTCAGCACACTTAATATTAAGTTCTCGGGATGTCTCATCCATGGTTTTGAGATTAAGTAACAGTTGGTTTAGGAAAAATTTATCCAAATATTTTTCTTTCACCCATATATCATTTGCCAATTTGTAAATTTCAAGTGCATCAGAAGTGTTGGGAAGCGTTTTCATGTTATTGGTTATATCTTTGTGTAATTTACGAAATATCTTATCTTTTTTTCTAATTGAATTACGCTACAATTAGTTTCCCGTGTTTTTTGCAAGTAAACAAGGAAAGAACCTATGTTCTTCACGATATCAGCAACTTCTATGTTCTTTCTCTGAATAAAACGCATTAGTCGACTCAGAATATAAACATTGGTAGCAGCCGGTTTCATCGTTGTCGTCGTCTTATTTTCCATATTCTTAATATTCTTCTTTATCTTCTTCCCAGATAAATTGCTGGGGTTATCATCTTCAGAATTTGTGAAACTTTTCGTAGACGACGTCAATGACAAAACCGGCTGCTACCAATGTTTGTTCTGAGTCGACTGATGCGTTTTATTCAGAGGAACAACATAGAAGTTACTGATATCGAGAAGAACATAGGTTCTTTCCTTGTTTACCTTCAAAAAACACGGGAAACTAATTGTATCATAGTTCAAATAGATAGAAAAATAAGATATTTTCGTAAATTACACAAAAATATTACCAATAACACCAAAACGCTTCCCAACACTTCTGATACACTTAAAATTTACAAATTGGCAAATGATATATGGGTGAAAGAAAAATCTTTAGATAAATTTTTCCTAAACCAACTGTTACTTAATCTCAAAACCATGGATGAGACATCCCGAGAACTTAATATTAAGCGTGTGGAGCTGCTTCGCATCGTTAAATTAGTAAAGTCCGCATAATGATTCCCTAGTTGATTAAATCTATTGTTTAAGTTTATATTTCGATTGTCACTTTTTCCATTGTATCGTGAAAGTTGCTATTACATATGTGATATGAGACACGTTTGGAATTTAATTTCATTATTAACATAGTTATTTAATTTATATTACTCATCTTCTGTTACTAAGTTAAGTTAGTGAAGTAGTGGCTTGTGTATGCCACAATTGTAGGAGTTAGTTATTATTTAGTTCTATTTATTAGACTTATTTAGCTAATAGTTGTTATTCGAGTTTATGTAAGGAATCTTCCAAATCTCTACCTTACGATTAAGATACATTCTTGGCCATAAACAAAAACAACTAAAACCGTGAATAATAACTAACTCACACAATAAATAGAACTAAATAATAACTAACTCCTACAATTGTGGCAAACAAAAGCCACTACTTCAATAACTTAACTTAGTAACATAAATTAAATAGCTATGTTAATAATGAAATTAGATTTCAAACGTGGCTCATAGCACATATGTAATAACATCTTACACGATACAACGGAAAAAGTAACAAACAAAATATAAACTTAAACAATAGATTTAATCAGCTAGGGAATCATTGTGCGGAATTTACTAATTTAATGATGGGAAACAGCTCAGCACACTTAATATTAAGTTCTCGGGATGTCTCATCCATGGTTTTGAGATTAAGTAACAGTTGGTTTAGGAAAAATTTATCCAAATATTTTTCTTTCACCCATATATCATTTGCCAATTTGTAAATTTCAAGTGCATCAGAAGTGTTGGGAAGCGTTTTCAAGTTATTGGTTATATCTTTGTGTAATTTACGAAATATCTTATCTTTTTTTCTAATTGAATTACGCTACAATTAGTTTCCCGTGTTTTTTGCAAGTAAACAAGGAAAGAACCTATGTTCTTCACGATATCAGAGACTTCTATGTTCTTTCTCTGAATAAAACGCATTAGTCGACTCAGAATATAAACATTGGTCGCAGCCGGTTTCATCGTTGTCGTCGTCTTATTTTCCATATTCTTAATATTCTTCTTTATCTTCTTCCCCGATAAATTGCTGGGGTTATCATCTTCAGAATTTGTGAAACTTTTCGTAGACGACGTCAATGACAAAACCGGCTGCTACCAATGTTTGTATTCTGAGTCGACTGATGCGTTTTATTCAGAGGAACAACATAGAAGTTACTGATATCGAGAAGAACATAGGTTCTTTCCTTGTTTACCTTCAAAAAACACGGGAAACTAATTGTATCATAGTTCAAATAGATAGAAAAATTAGATATTTTCGTAAATTACACAAAAATATTACCAATAACACCAAAACGCTTCCCAACACTTCTGATACACTTAAAATTTACAAATTGGAAAATGATATATGGGTGAAAGAAAAATATTTGGATAAATTTTTCCTAAACCAACTGTTACTTAATCTCAAAACCATGGATGAGACATCCCGAGAACTTAATATTAAGCGTGTTGAGCTGCTTCGTATCATTAAATTAGTAAAGTCCGCATAATGATTCTCTAGTTGATTAAATCTATTGTTTAAGTTCATATTTCGATTGTCACTTTTTCCGTTGTATCGTGTAAGTTGCTATTACATATGTGATATGAGACACGTTTGGAATTTAATTTCATTATTAACATAGATATTTAATTTATATTACTCATCTTCTGTTACTAAGTTAAGTTAGTGAAGTAGTGGCTTGTGTATGCCACAATTGTAGGAGTTAGTTATTATTTAGTTCTATTTATTAGACTTATTTAGCTAATAGTTGTTATTCGAGTTTATGTAAGGAATCTTCCAAAGCTCTACCTTACGATTAAGATACATTCTTGGCCATAATCAAAAACAACTAAAACCGTGAATAATAACTAACTCACACAATAAATAGAACTAAATAATAACTAACTCCTACAATTGTGGCGTACAAAAGCCACTACTTCAATAACTTAACTCAGTAACATAAATTAAATAACTATGTTAATAATGAAATTAGATTTCAAACGTGGCTCATAACACATATGTAATAATTACTTACACGATACAACGGAAAAAGTAACAAACGAAATATAAACTTAAACAATAGATTTAATCAGATAGGGAATCATTGTGCAGAATTTACTAATTTAATAATGGGAAACAGCTCAGCACACTTAATATTAAGTTCTCGGGATGTCTCATCCATGGTTTTGAGATTAAGTAACAGTTGGTTTAGGAAAAATTTATCCAAATATTTTTCTTTCACCCATATATCATTTGCCAATTTGTAAATTTCAAGTGCATCAGAAGTGTTGGGAAGCGTTTTCATGTTATTGGTTATATCTTTGTGTAATTTACGAAATATCTTATCTTTTTTTCTAATTGAATTACGCTACAATTAGTTTCCCGTGTTTTTTGCAAGTAAACAAGGAAAGAACCTATGTTCTTCACGATATCAGCAACATCTATGTTCTTTCTCTGAATAAAACGCATTAGTCGACTCAGAATATAAACATTGGTAGCAGCCGGTTTCATCGTTGTCGTCGTCTTATTTTCCATATTCTTAATATTCTTCTTTATCTTCTTCCCAGATAAATTGCTGGGGTTATCATCTTCAGAATTTGTGAAACTTTTCGTAGACGACGTCAATGACAAAACCGGCTGCTACCAATGTTTGTATTCTGAGTCGACTGATGCGTTTTATTCAGAGGAACAACATAGAAGTTACTGATATCGAGAAGAACATAGGTTCTTTCCTTGTTTACCTTCAAAAAACACGGGAAACTAATTGTATCATAGTTCAAATAGATAGAAAAATTAGATATTTTCGTAAATTACACAAAAATATTACCAATAACACCAAAACGCTTCCCAACACTTCTGATACACTTAAAATTTACAAATTGGCAAATGATATATGGGTGAAAGAAAAATCTTTGGATAAATTTTTCCTAAACCAACTGTTACTTAATCTCAAAACCATGGATGAGACATCCCGAGAACTTAATATTAAGCGTGTGGAGCTGCTTCGCATCATTAAATTAGTAAAGTCCGCATAATGATTCCCTAGTTGATTAAATCTATTGTTTAAGTTTATATTTCGATTGTCACTTTTTCCATTGTATCGTGAAAGTTGCTATTACATATGTGATATGAGACACGTTTGGAATTTAATTTCATTATTAACATAGTTATTTAATTTATATTACTCATCTTCTGTTACTAAGTTAAGTTAGTGAAGTAGTGGCTTGTGTATGCCACAATTGTAGGAGTTAGTTATTATTTAGTTCTATTTATTAGACTTATTTAGCTAATAGTTGTTATTCGAGTTTATGTAAGGAATCTTCCAAAGCTCTACCTTACGATTAAGATACATTCTTGGCCATAAACAAAAACAACTAAAACCGTGAATAATAACTAACTCACACAATAAATAGAACTAAATAATAACTAACTCCTACAATTGTGGCAAACAAAAGCCACTACTTCAATAACTTAACTTAGTAACATAAATTAAATAACTATGTTAATAATGAAATTAGATTTCAAACGTGGCTCATAGCACATATGTAATAACATCTTACACGATACAACGGAAAAAGTAACAAACAAAATATAAACTTAAACAATAGATTTAATCAGCTAGGGAATCATTGTGCGGAATTTACTAATTTAATGATGGGAAACAGCTCAGCACACTTAATATTAAGTTCTCGGGATGTCTCATCCATGGTTTTGAGATTAAGTAACAGTTGGTTTAGGAAAAATTTATCCAAATATTTTTCTTTCACCCATATATCATTTGCCAATTTGTAAATTTCAAGTGCATCAGAAGTGTTGGGAAGCGTTTTCAAGTTATTGGTTATATCTTTGTGTAATTTACGAAATATCTTATCTTTTTTTCTAATTGAATTACGCTACAATTAGTTTCCCGTGTTTTTTGCAAGTAAACAAGGAAAGAACCTATGTTCTTCACGATATCAGAGACTTCTATGTTCTTTCTCTGAATAAAACGCATTAGTCGACTCAGAATATAAACATTCGTAGCAGCCGGTTTCATCGTTGTCGTCGTCTTATTTTCCATATTCTTAATATTCTTCTTTATCTTCTTCCCAGATAAATTGCTGGGGTTATCATCTTCAGACTTTGTGAAACTTTTCGTAGACGACGTCAATGACAAAACCGGCTGCTACCAATGTTTGTATTCTGAGTCGACTGATGCGTTTTATTCAGAGGAACAACATAGAAGTTACTGATATCGAGAAGAACATAGGTTCTTTCCTTGTTTACCTTCAAAAAACACGGGAAACTAATTGTATCATAGTTCAAATAGATAGAAAAATTAGATATTTTCGTAAATTACACAAAAATATTACCAATAACACCAAAACGCTTCCCAACACTTCTGATACACTTAAAATTTACAAATTGGCAAATGATATATGGGTGAAAGAAAAATCTTTGGATAAATTTTTCCTAAACCAACTGTTACTTAATCTCAAAACCATGGATGAGACATCCCGAGAACTTAATATTAAGCGTGTTGAGCTGCTTCGCATCATTAAATTAGTAAAGTCCGCATAATGATTCCCTAGTTGATTAAATCTATTGTTTAAGTTTATATTTCGATTGTCACTTTTTCCATTGTATCGTGTAAGTTGCTATTACATATGTGATATGAGACACGTTTGGAATTTAATTTCATTATTAACATAGTTATTTAATTTATATTACTCATCTTCTGTTACTAAGTTAAGTTAGTGAAGTAGTGGCTTGTGTATGCCACAATTGTAGGAGTTAGTTATTATTTAGTTCTATTTATTAGACTTATTTAGCTAATAGTTGTTATTCGAGTTTATGTAAGGAATCTTCCAAAGCTCTACCTTACGATTAAGATACATTCTTGGCCATAAACAAAAACAACTAAAACCGTGAATAATAACTAACTCACACAATAAATAGAACTAAATAATAACTAACTCCTACAATTGTGGCGTACAAAAGCCACTACTTCAATAACTTAACTTAGTAACATAAATTAAATAACTATGTTAATAATGAAATTAGATTTCAAACGTGGCTCATAGCACATATGTAATAACATCTTACACGATACAACGGAAAAAGTAACAAACAAAATATAAACTTAAACATTAGATTTAATCAGCTAGGGAATCATTGTGCGGAATTTACTAATTTAATGATGGGACGCAGCTCAGCACGCTTAATATTAAGTTCTCGGGATGTCTCATCCATGGTTTTTAGATTAAGTAACAGTTGGTTTAGGAAAATTTATCCAAAAATTTTTCTTTTCCCCATATATCATTTGCTAATTCGTAAATTTCAAGTGCATCAGAAGTGTTGGGAAGCGTTTTCGTGTTATTGGTTATATCTTTGTGTAATTTACGAAATATCTTATCTTTTTTTCTAATTGAATTACGCTACAATTAGTTTCCCGTGTTTTTTGCAAGTAAACAAGGAAAGAACCTATGTTCTTCACGATATCAGAGACTTCTATGTTCTTTCTCTGAATAAAACGCATTAGTCGACTCAGAATATAAACATTGGTAGCAGCCGGTTTCATCGTTGTCGTCGTCTTATTTTCCAAATTCTTAATATTCTTCTTTATCTTCTTCCCAGATAAATTGCTGGGGTTATCATCTTCAGAATTTGTGAAACTTTTCGTAGACGACGTCAATGACAAAACCGGCTGCTACCAATGTTTGTATTCTGAGTCGACTGATGCGTTTTATTCAGAGGAACAACATAGAAGTTACTGATATCGAGAAGAACATAGGTTCTTTCCTTGTTTACCTTCAAAAAACACGGGAAACTAATTGTGTCATAGTTCAAATAGATAGAAAAATTAGATATTTTCGTAAATTACACAAAAATATTACCAATAACACCAAAACGCTTCCCAACACTTCTGATACACTTAAAATTTACAAATTGGCAAATGATATATGGGTGAAAGAAAAATCTTTGGATAAATTTTTCCTAAACCAACTGTTACTTAATCTCAAAACCATGGATGAGACATCCCGAGAACTTAATATTAAGCGTGTTGAGCTGCTTCGCATCATTAAATTAGTAAAGTCCGCATAATGATTCCCTAGTTGATTAAATCTATTGTTTAAGTTTATATTTCGATTGTCACTTTTTCCATTGTATCGTGTAAGTTGCTATTACATATGTGATATGAGACACGTTTGGAATTTAATTTCATTATTAACATAGTTATTTAATTTATATTACTCATCTTCTGTTACTAAGTTAAGTTAGTGAAGTAGTGGCTTGTGTATGCCACAATTGTAGGAGTTAGTTATTATTTAGTTCTATTTATTAGACTTATTTAGCTAATAGTTGTTATTCGAGTTTATGTAAGGAATCTTCCAAAGCTCTACCTTACGATTAAGATACATTCTTGGCCATAAACAAAAACAACTAAAACCGTGAATAATAACTAACTCACACAATAAATAGAACTAAATAATAACTAACTCCTACAATTGTGGCGTACAAAAGCCACTACTTCAATAACTTAACTTAGTAACATAAATTAAATAACTATGTTAATAATGAAATTAGATTTCAAACGTGGCTCATAGCACATATGTAATAACATCTTACACGATACAACGGAAAAAGTAACAAACAAAATATAAACTTAAACATTAGATTTAATCAGCTAGGGAATCATTGTGCGGAATTTACTAATTTAATGATGGGACGCAGCTCAGCACGCTTAATATTAAGTTCTCGGGATGTCTCATCCATGGTTTTTAGATTAAGTAACAGTTGGTTTAGGAAAATTTATCCAAAAATTTTTCTTTTCCCCATATATCATTTGCTAATTCGTAAATTTCAAGTGCATCAGAAGTGTTGGGAAGCGTTTTCGTGTTATTGGTTATATCTTTGTGTAATTTACGAAAATATCTTATCTTTTTTTCTAATTGAATTACGCTACAATTAGTTTCCCGTGTTTTTTGCAAGTAAACAAGGAAAGAACCTATGTTCTTCACGATATCAGAGACTTCTATGTTCTTTCTCTGAATAAAACGCATTAGTCGACTCAGAATATAAACATTGGTAGCAGCCGGTTTCATCGTTGTCGTCGTCTTATTTTCCAAATTCTTAATATTCTTCTTTATCTTCTTCCCAGATAAATTGCTGGGGTTATCATCTTCAGAATTTGTGAAACTTTTCGTAGACGACGTCAATGACAAAACCGGCTGCTACCAATGTTTGTATTCTGAGTCGACTGATGCGTTTTATTCAGAGGAACAACATAGAAGTTACTGATATCGAGAAGAACATAGGTTCTTTCCTTGTTTACCTTCAAAAAACACGGGAAACTAATTGTGTCATAGTTCAAATAGATAGAAAAATTAGATATTTTCGTAAATTACACAAAAATATTACCAATAACACCAAAACGCTTCCCAACACTTCTGATGCACTTAAAATTTACAAATTGGCAAATGATATATGGGTGAAAGAAAAATCTTTGGATAAATTTTTCCTAAACCAACTGTTACTTAATCTCAAAACCATGGATGAGACATCCCGAGAACTTAATATTAAGCGTGTTGAGCTGCTTCGCATCATTAAATTAGTAAAGTCCGCATAATGATTCCCTAGTTGATTAAATCTATTGTTTAAGTTTATATTTCGATTGTCACTTTTTCCATTGTATCGTGTAAGTTGCTATTACATATGTGATATGAGACACGTTTGGAATTTAATTTCATTATTAACATAGTTATTTAATTTATATTACTCATCTTCTGTTACTAAGTTAAGTTATTGAAGTAGTGGCTTGTGTATGCCACAATTGTAGGAGTTAGTTATTATTTAGTTCTATTTATTAGACTTATTTAGCTAATAGTTGTTATTCGAGTTTATGTAAGGAATCTTCCAAAGCTCTACCTTACGATTAAGATACATTCTTGGCCATAAACAAAAACAACTAAAACCGTGAATAATAACTAACTCACACAATAAATAGAACTAAATAATAACTAACTCCTACAATTGTGGCGTACAAAAGCCACTACTTCAATAACTTAACTTAGTAACATAAATTAAATAACTATGTTAATAATGAAATTAGATTTCAAACGTGGCTCATAGCACATATGTAATAACATCTTACACGATACAACGGAAAAAGTAACAAACAAAATATAAACTTAAACAATAGATTTAATCAGCTAGGGAATCATTGTGCGGAATTTACTAATTTAATAATGGGACGCAGCTCAGCACGCTTAATATTAAGTTCTCGGGATGTCTCATCCATGGTTTTTAGATTAAGTAACAGTTGGTTTAGGAAAATTTATCCAAAAATTTTTCTTTTCCCCATATATCATTTGCTAATTTGTAAATTTCAAGTGCATCAGAAGTGTTGGGAAGCGTTTTCGTGTTATTGGTTATATTTTTGTGTAATTTACGAAAATATCTTATCTTTCTATCTAATTGAATTACGCTACATTTAGTTTCCCGTTTTTTTGCAAGTAAACGAAAAAAGAACCTATGTTCTTCTCGATATCAGCAACTACTATGTTCTTCCTCTGAATAAAACGCATTAGTCAACTCAGAATACAAACATTGGTAGCAGCCGGTTTCATCGTTGTCGTCGTCTTCTTTTCCATATTCTTAATCTTCTTCTTTATCTTCTTCCCAGATAAATTGATGGGGTTATCATCTTCAGAATTTGTGTAACTTTTCGTAGACGACGTCAATGACAAAACCGGCTGCTACCAATGTTTCTATTCTGAGTCGACTGATGCGTTTTATTCAGAGGAACAACATAGAAGTTGGTGATATCGAGAAGAACATAGGTTCTTTCCTTGTTTACCTTCAAAAAACACGGGAAACTAATTGTATCATATGTCAAATAGACAGAAAAATAAGATATTTTCGTAAATTACACAAAAATATTACCAATAACACCAAAACGCTTCCCAACACTTCTGATGCACTAGAAATTTACAAATTGGCAAATGATATATGGGTTAAAGAAAAATCTTTGGATAAATTTTTCCTAAATCAACTGTTACTTAATCTCAAAACCATGGATGAGACATCCCGAGAACTTAATATTAAACGTGCTGAGCTGCGTCGCATCATTAAATTAGTAAAGTCCGCACAATGATTCCCTAGCTGATTAAATCTATTGTTTAAGTTTATATTTCGGTTGTCACTTTTTCCGTTGTATCGTGTAAGTTGTTATTACATATGTGTTATGAGCCACGTTTGGAATCTAATTTCATTATTAACATAATTTTTTAATTTATGTTACTTATCTTTTGTTACTAAGTTAAGTTAGTGAAGTAGTGGCTTGTGTATGCCACAATCGTAGGAGTTAGTTATTATTTTAGTTCTATTTAGTTAAAATGAATAAAAAAATAAAATTGGGCAGCTAAGTGAGCAATAATACACAATTACTACAAACAAACAATAATACAATACAGCAGGCTAAGTGCAGCCACCACCTTCCCCTAAGACACTATTCATAAACCTAGATATTCGTTTAATTTAGGTCAGTCGTGCCAAGCAAACTAACTTATATCTTAAACTAACATCAAATTATGTATTTTTTATTTTTCATCCACAACGTATAAATTATATCAATTGTAAAATTCCCGCATTACAGGCCCAAAGTTAGTGATTCCCACTACTGTCAAGGTATTAATATTGTCATTTGTATTATTCTGGTACTTTTAATATAAAACTTGGATCGGAGGTCTAAGTCAAAATAAATTCTAGTTTAATTTGGCTCCTTCTATTGAAATAGTTTGAAACGGATTTTATAAAAAATCGGGACACGTAATTTTTAGCTCTGCAGCGCGACAACCAAATTGACATTTAATGGCATTGAAAAATGTTAGTAAAAGCTTAGGACAATGGCATTTTCACATTTAATGACGTTTTTTTTAGTAAAACCACTTGTAGCGATGTAGCTAAAAGTAGTAATGCCACTATTATATTAATTATGGCACAAAATAAGTGTGAGAGTTATTACATATCATGATATTATAAAATGCCACAGAAAATACATTTAACTTCGTGTTAAAATGTCAGTTAATCTTATTTTGTTGATGCTTTCAGATGACACTAAGTAGACTGACATCAATAAATGTCAATATAATGGATTAGATAGATGACTTGACAAAGCGCCATGAAGAGCTAATTAAATGACGCAATATACTGACACAATATGAATCAATAGTCACATAAAAATGTCACTAGCTATCAAATAATGACACTCTCAAAAAGACATACCTATTATCAGTCGTGACATTTTCTAATGCCACTTGAGTGTTCTGGTGAACTTGCCCTATGATTTGCCATTTGGGAGTAGTTGCACACAAAAGTGAATTTGATTGAATGCTGCATCCAATATCAGACCATAAGATCACTGAAAACTCCAAGCTCCACTACAACAGAATTGGCATTTTCTGTCGGGCCCGACGTTTTGGCCCGACGGAAAAGGCCCAATTATTACCGTCGGGCCCAATTCCGACGGTAATGGCTTATACCGTCGGCTTTGGGCCGACGGTACACATGGGCTGGCTTTACCGTCGGCCCAAATCCGACGGTAAAGCCCATTCCCGTCGGGTTTGGGCCATCGGGAATGGCCCATTTAATTAAAAAAAATAAAAAAAAAATAAAAAAAATGGGTTGGCTTTACCGTCGGCCCAAATCCGACGGTAAAGCCTATTCCCGTCGGGTTTGGGCCGACGGGAATGGCCCATTTAATAAAAAAAATTAAAAAAAAAAAGAAAAATTGATGTCAGCCTTTTCTTTTTAAATTTATATTTACATTTTCGACCCCAAAAGTATTTTAAACATTGTTCGTTCCGCATTTTTGACAAATTTTAAATGTACATATGCCTCATAAGTTTTATTAAAATAGTGGTTAAAAAAATGGAGGTTTGATGTCGTTTTCTATCTTTTGCATAATTAGATATTCTACCCCAAATATTTTTTAAACGTCTTTCCATACTCCGATTTTGACAAAATTTTGAAGAACACTTACATTTTTAATAACATAGCATATGGTAAAAAAAAATCGACGAGAGGACTTGATTGACACTCTCTACATGTGAAAATACAATTTTAGTATGATAGAGTATACTTATATAGGGTTTAGGGTTTAGGGTTTAAAGTTGAAGATCATATAGTGTTATATTGTTTATTTGCGTCTTTCGTTACTCCATTTTTGACGAGATTTGGAATAACACTTTTACTTATTGTTTAGAAAATGTTGGTGAAAGAAAAAGTGGATTTCGAGTTTTTTTGCAACTTTTGAATAATTACATTTACAACCCGAAATGTTTGTTTGCGTCTTTCGTTATTCCGTTTTTTACTATATTTTAAAGAACACTCCTACTTATGGTTTAAAAGATGTTGGTGGAAGAAAAAGTTAAATTTGAGTTGTTTTCCAACTTTTGAATAATTACATTTACAACCCGAAATGTTTGTTTGCGTCATTCGTTATTCCGTTTTTTACTATATTTTAAAGAACACTCCTACTTATGGTTTAAAAGATGTTGGTGGAAGAAAAATTTAAATTTGAGTTGTTTTCCAACTTTTGAATAATTACATTAAATCAACGTTATTTTAAATTAAAAAGACAAACTCGGATATTAAACACGCAAAATCGTAATTCAAACACTCATACTCGAAAATTAAACACACATACTAGAAATTTAAACACTCATACTCAAAAATTAAACACACATACTAGAAATTTAAACACTCATACTCGAAAATTAAACACACATACTAGAAATTTAAACACTCATACTCGAAAATTAAACACACATACTCAAAATTTAAACACTCATACTCGAAAATTACACATTAATGCGACCCCGGTTATCATATCCAAGATGGACCACCGTATTCTGTATTCACGTCACTGTTCCAAGCTTGATTAGTGTAGTCTTCAGTTGGTAACTCCAAATTGTTTAGATCAATTACGGGTTCGACTTTATAACCCCTTGGACGAGCACGTCGTGGGTCATTTGGACGAGCCCCACTATAACTACCAAATCTCGTCCAAAACGAAGTAACGAAATACGATAAACAAATAAACGGGGGGTTTATGTAATTATAGAATAGTTAAAGAAATATCGGAATTAAGTTTTTTCTTTTACCAATCCTTTAAAAACACTAATTAAGCGTGTCATTCCAAATCTCGTCCAAAACGAAGTAACGAAATACGATAAACAAATAAACGGGTGATTTATGTAATTATAGAAAAGTTAAAGAAATATCCGAATTAAGTTTTTTCTTTTACCAATCCTTTAAAAACACTAATTAAGCGTGTCATTCCAAATATCGTCCAAAACGAAGTAACGAAATACGATAAACAAATAAACGGGTGATTTATGTAATTATAGAAAAGTTAAAGAAATATCCGAATTAAGTTTTTTCTTTTACCAATCCTTTAAAAACACTAATTAAGCGTGCCATTCCAAATCTCGTCCAAAACGAAGTAACGAAATACGATAAACAAACATTATAATATAAAATACTATACCTCTCCTAAACCCTAAACCCTAAACTCTATAAACCCTAAACCCTGTCCTTAAAACCTATACAACATAGTTCTAACTTGTATTTTCATACATAAAGGTTGTAAAACACCTTTAATCACTAATATTTTTTAACCATACACTAACATATGTAAAATAGGAGTGTTCCTCCAAATTTTGTACAAAACGGAATGTCGGAAGATGTTTAAAAAACAATTTGGGGAAGAAAGCGCAATTATACAAAAGATGCAAAACAACTTCAAATTCTGTTTTTTCTTGAACAACTATTTTCACAACACTAATGAGGCATGTAAATTCAAATTTTATCGACAAATGGAGAAGCGAAACACGTTAAAAATATATTTGTGGTCAAAAATGTAATTTTATTTTTGTATTGGTAAAAGAAAAAAACCTACCGACATCAGTTTTGTATTTTTTTTTATTAAAAAATTCTGGTTGACATCCTTTTTTAATTTTATTATTAAATTTTTTTTTTTAAAAGAAAAGGCTGACATCAATTTTTCTTTTTTTTTTTTTTTTTTAATTAAATGGGCCATTTCCGTCGGCCCAAACCCGACGGGAATGGGCTTTACCGACGGCTTAGAGCCGTCGGTAAAGCTCTTTACCGACGGCTTAAAGCCGTCGGTAAAGATCTATACCGTCGGCTTAGAGCCGACGGTATAGATCTGATCCGTGTGATTTCATCACACGGATCAGATTTCGCCACGTCAGCGATCCGTGTGATAATTCACACGGATCGTTGACGTGGCACCCCCCACCCCCTTTTTTTTGGTTTTTTTAATTTAACCCTACTCCTTCTAAATATCTATAAATACCCCTTATTCTACCCACTTAATTCATTCATTCTTTCCATTCTCCAAAAACTATCTACTTTCTCTCCCAAAAATTCTAAATAACTAACAAAAATTTATCCATATATATTCACTAACTTATAATTAGAGTTTATTATTTGTTTTATTATTTTATTTCTACTTATGTTTTATTCATTATCTAACTAATAATAACTATAAAAAACTTATATTATCAAGATTTTATTTTAAATACGAAATTTTATTTATTATAATTATTAATTTAAAAAAATTGCTCGAAAATGTGAATGTTATTATTTAAATCGGTTTCTTTTAAATTAAATCGCCAAATAAACATAAAAATGTTATTTAAAATCGTTTCTTTACAAAAAAATCGCCAAAAAGTTATAAAATAATTATTTAAAATCGATTTCTTTTAAATAAATCGGAAAAAAAATCATAAATCAATTATTTTAAAACGATTTCTTTTAAGTCAATTGTTTTAAATCGTTTTTTTAAATCATTTTTTTAAAGCGTTTTTTTTAATTTTTTTTAATTTTTTTAAACCCTTTTCCGTCGGCTCTAAGCCTACGGAAAAGCCCTATACCGTCGGCTATAAGTCGACGGAAAAGGGAACTATACCGTCGGCTTTAAGCCGACGGAAAAAAACCCCTTTTTCGTCGGCTTAAAGCCGACGGTATAGGAAAAAGGCTTTTCCGTCGGCTCTAAGCCGACGGAAAAGCCCTATTCCGTTGGTAAAAGTCCGACGGAAAAGCTCTTTACTTACGAGCTTTTTTCCGTCGGCTTTTACCGACGGCTTTTGCCGACGGAAATAACCATTTCCGTCGGAAATGGGGCCTTTACCGACGGTTTTTGAGCCGTCGGTAAAGCCGATTTCTGTTGTAGTGCTCGAGTTGAAATTAATATTAAATTCTAGGAGAAGATTCCCAATCTGATATATATCGAAAAAAACATATTATTTTTAGAACTCACATTGCTACATTATTTGTACTCCAATGTGTTGAATGGTATTATTTAACTCAGAGCAAAAAGAATCACTACCCCCACTTCCTTTGAGATGATGCTTTGGGTTGTAAAATAAAATTTGCTAGTTGTGGAACACATCGACGTGTCAATAAACAAGAACTACAATTTATAATAAACTTAGAAATAATCTATATGATTGACGACGAAAAAGTACTACCTAATTTAGTACAAGCATACCACCACAACATTCTCCTGCAATGAACTCTTGTAATGTTCAGCGAATTTGTTAAATCATTTCCAAGGAAACATAAGGTTGTCCGATAGCAGATGGCCGAAATGGTAGTCCTTCTCATCAAACTGGACAACAAACAAAGGAATCAAACATTAACATGTACTATATACTAAAAACCTTTTAAGTGAATAGATCACGGCTACTAAATAAGGATCAAAATCCTGACAACTACATAGTAAGATATTGAGGATTACCTGATCAGAGTATCATTGTCTAGTGGTCCAGCATCATCAATATAGTAGCAACAAAGTCCCGCAACTTTCACAGATAAAATGAAAAGAAATTAATTTGGAGGAATTTTGTCTGGCAAGAAAAACCTTATAAATCGCATCATGCCTAGAGTATCTAATCTGTACGTAGATGAAGTGCAAAGGAGCAACCATGTACCTATTTAACCTGCACATTTGAAGTGCAAAAGAGCACTCATGTAACTAGAAGTGACTGATCATTTTTTTTGTGATGAGCCATGAGTCAAATTATAGTTAGATCTTCTACGCTCTAGTACTAATAATCTAATTTCACTGAACCTCTAAACAACATTCTCTATTTGTTTTACACAATTTCATGTGTATCAGCTGCTTAAGTTTTTAGAAGAGACTTACCACTTAATGTTCTCAGCTTCTTGTTAAGACTTCCAATTATGTTGTATGCTTGAGCTGTTTGTTAACGCTTTCAGTTCTTAATGCTGGTATAAACTAGTGGAACAATATAAATTAAGTATATAAGTACTAGCTAGAGATTTATGATACAATTCATCACTGTTACTATATCCTAAATCCATAAAAATAGTAACTTAAATCACTTTAATCAATCACTTGATTCAATTGTAATAGATGAAGGAATTCTACCTCAGATACCAAGTGCAACAAAAAGCAGAAACTTGCAAGGTGAAACACAGAAATTAAAAATACACACCTTTTTATGGTATTGCAGAATTACTTAAAGACAACAAATAAATCCTTACGTGGAACTTGGGATAAAATCTCCAACAAATAAATCCTTACTCCCAAGTTGATAATGTAACAAGGAATTTTTTAAGCATTCTTCGAAGATCGAACAAACAATAAGGCGCGCGTAGGGTTCTATAAACAGTGATGACAACAAGCTGTTTAATTAAAATAACAACTTAAAATCCACATGAAATTGAATCAAGCAAAACCTTTGGTCGAAAAATAAACCGTTTAGCTCAAATAACTCCAAAGCCTTATCTTATGCTACATGAACAATATCCGAGTCTAATCCATACTTCTCTATGTTTGATTTATCAACGAAATATTCAAAAATAGCTAAGGTGCAACAAAATTGAACAAAATAAAATATCTTCAATGAATAATACAAGTAAAATAATTCTTAATTTGTTGTACCTTTGTTTTATAATTTTTTTTTTTTTTTTTGTAATTCTGCATCAGATAAGGAACTACGATAAACAAATAACAACAGACGTTTTAAATTCAAAGCTTTTGTGACATACCGTTGTTAAACCAAACAACTCGTGATAGTTTTGAACTCGTCCATATGATCTAATAAACTGCTCATAAAGCTTCATAGTAATCTGCAGATAATATAAAAAAAACTTCATTCCGCAAATCTATAAAATAACTCAATAGACATAAAGCTGTTCATTATGATTTATGACAATGCATTAGTGATAAAAATTCTTCTTAAGACAACAGAACACCACATATTGGAACTGGAGCTAGATCATCATTAAGTGTATATGCAGACATAATAACTCATAGCAAACAAATATATGTTAAAATCAAGTTGGTGGGCATGAGTAATTTACATCACACAACCACATTCAACTCACAAAAGAATGAAAATGCCATGGAATCACTAACCAGAAGTGGAAAAACTACAGAACATATATCATAATGTATTCTGCAAAAATGTACTCCTTTTCTTCCACATGCACAATATGAATGATAAGGTACTCATCATGCTAATCAAAATGATATTGGCGACAACATAGACAAAGAACATCAAGTGGAATATTTACACACCTTTAATTGCTACAACAAGTCATGGCAAGAGTCAATAAATTTTGAACAAGTGATTGGTCCTCTTTATTTCTCAAAATTATAAAAATAAACTCTAATGTTGCTACAGGAGTATTATAATATAAATTCAAGTTCAAATACAGGTGTGTAAATAAACGCAGGCTTGCATTTTCATTTTGTTTATCATACAAGCAACTGAAATTGCTTAAGTTACCCATATATAAGTGACTAACCTCTGCTAGGAATAGGTTACTTCTTTGATGGCAAACTGTGTACGTATTTAAAAAAAAAAAATTAATAACCATCGAAACCGAATTGATCACAGTTCAAGAAGAAGCAATCTTATTAATATGTACAAAAGATCCTAATACATAAGAACCTCAAACTGCTTTTCTTCAAGGGTCCTTCTTGATGACGAGCTCTTGTCTTATCTTTTCTCGAACAGAGTTTTCACCATTTTCTATATCTTGATTACCAACAACCATGGATGCTGTCGAGCTATACTCATTCCAATCTGGATGAAATTAATGTTGGACACAAGATAGGAAGAAGGAGGAATATGTATGACTAATAAGGAAACAAAGCAACAGCAGTTTACTTAAGAGTCAAAAATGTATAGCATAATTGCAATCTTGTTCTTTTTTTAATTTTTAATACTTTAAACATATCTATTACCTTGAAATCTTGTCCTTTATTAATTTTTAATACTTTAAACATATCGCTTCGGTTTTTCTATTCGGGATTCCTGTTCCATTTTATGTGCCACCAATTAGATGGCGACACGTGGCATTGCGGACTATGTAAAAAATCCACCAAATCACTCCCCACCTTCTTCCTCCTCGGATGAAAGAGAAAAGAAGGAAACTAAAAAACAAAAAAAATATCCTTTCCAGTTCCACCACGCATCAGCATCACCATAACTTAATTTTCACAATAATAAAAAAAAGAGAACAAAACATGCTTTCCACAGTGACCAGATTCTTTATTTTCTCTCTCCTCACAATCACAATCCTAACGGCCGCCGTCACCGCGACCTTCTCCGACGCCGCTTCTCCTCCCTCGTTGTGGTTAAAAAACGTGCTCGAGCTCCTCGATACCGGAGTTTCCGCCACCAGTGTCGTCATAGGTAAGCTTTTCGATAAAGCACGGATTCCGCCGCCGGAGAGCTTAACGTCGTCGTCGTTGGCTGATTGACCGTCGTCGGAACTCGCAACTGCTCCATCACTATTATCGTCTCCACCTGCGCCGCCCAAAAGGTTAACTGACGGAGCGTCGTCAGAGAGATGGACCACCGACTCGCCCGTTAGAACGTCGAAAAACGCCGGCGGTGTCGCAGAAGCTCCTGCATTGTTGAAAATGGCGCCTCTTATATGCCACGTGTCGCCATCTAATTGGTGGCACATAAAATGGAACAGGAATCTAGAATAGAAAAACCGAAGCGATTAGGGGTTGAATTAGGAGTACAGTTGCCAAATTTAGTTTGACAGATTGAGCGAGATTTGCTAAGACATTGGCAAATTAGGAGTATGGCCTCAAGAGTTAGGTGTTGATTTATTTGACATAGACAAGTGTTAAGAACTTCAATATTGGGTCGGATCATATAAAATAAATATTAGTGGTTATCACCTTTGACGTACAGACGCATTGTAGGACATTTCGTTTTGGTATCCTGGACAATTCACTTGGATGGCTAATGAGTCGAAGCTAACTTAGAGTTTAAGTTAAGATTAAAATTATTTATTTTCTCGTTGGAATGGAACTATATATATTATATACAAAAGTGTTTTATTTTGAAAATTATGCAAATATATTATTTCAAAGAATAACTGTTTACACATCTTATGAATTCAAAGAAGGCTCAAGTACTTGTTTACAAATCATGAATTTGCCGTTAATATTATGGCAATTATATTATAGGGGTAATTACATTAAACCCCCCATCGTATGGTCCATTTCTGAGTCAACCCCCTTAACTTTGTTTTGACTCAGTCAACCCCCCATCGTTTGCCAAAATCATCACTTTGCCCCAAGTCAACTTTTTGCACTTTTTTCAGGGGTATTTTCGTCAAATGTTAAAAAATTTAATATTTGTTTTAAAAAAATGTAAAATTATTAATCGACAAATATTAATTTTCGCCAAAAAAAAATTCAACCAAATTTATTTCTGAATTTTTTTTTCGTCAAATATTTTTCGACAATTTTTTTTTTTTCGACAACATTTTTTTTTCACCAAATATTTTTTTTCGACAAATTTTTTTTTTTCGAAAAAAACATTTCTGAAAAAACATATTTGGCGCAAAAAATAATGTTGTCGAAAAAAAAATTTGTCGGAAAAAAAAATTCGAAAAAATAAATTTGTTCGAAAAAAAAATATTTGTCGAAAAAAAAATTTCGAAAATAAATTTGGTTGAAAAAAAAACATTTTTTGGCGAAAATTAATATTTTTCGATTAATAAATTTTACATTTTTTTAAAACAAATATTAAAATTTTTAACATTTGACGAAAATACCCTTGAAAAAAGTGCAAAAAAGTTGACTTGGGGCAAAGTGATGATTTTGGCAAACGATGGGGGGTTGACTGAGTCAAAACAAAGTTAAGGGGGTTGACTCAGAATTGGACCATACGATGGGGGGTTTAATGTAATTACCCCTATATTATATTGAATTACTCCTTGAGAACCTATGTACCGAGCTTCATATTTTAAAAGCATGCCAATATTGTACATAAAATTAGTTTCATGATTGATCATTCTTAAAGCCACTTTGATGGCTAAATTATTGCATTCTCCATCGTTACATTTTATTCATATAAAAACTTAAAATAATTTGTATTGAATTTGAAATGATACAAAATAATTTTTTTAAAACACCAATGTCTCTTGGTCATTGTATAAAAGGTCATTAAATATAAAGAAAACTTTGTTTTAAACTAATAAGGGGAATTACTTTTTGAATGAACAGAGGAGTATCTTTTGTACGTATCGTTGTACTTTTTTTTTAATACAAGGGAGTGGT
Source organism: Linaria vulgaris (assembly GCA_948329865.1). Taxonomy (NCBI): domain Eukaryota; kingdom Viridiplantae; phylum Streptophyta; class Magnoliopsida; order Lamiales; family Plantaginaceae; genus Linaria; species Linaria vulgaris. The sequence goes on along the minus strand of OX415253.1, from coordinate 1,204,016 downwards.
TGGCTAATTTAACTTAATATATCGTCAGATTTGTAAAAATTAAAAGAAACAAGAGAATATAAATTAACAGAAAGAAGTTGAAAGAAAAATGAAATGATAGGGAAGGAATTGACCACTTATAATTTACCAAGTTTTTTGCAAATTCTCAAAGTACTGCGAGTATATTTATTTAGTTTTGTATTATAAACTACTCTACAAATGCAACAAATTCTCTCAAATTATACATCTTCACATTTTGTATTAGTAATGATTTTTTTTGTATTAATAATGATTTTGAGTTATTTCCTTCGCCTTGAGTACTTTTGCGATGATACTTCAATCACATCACAGTATATATTATGATGACCAAAAATAGCTATATCTTATACAGGTGGTCGAAGAAATGCTCCAGTAAGTGATGATGAAAATGAAGATTTAAATCTCAATGATGGCCATCGCAATAGAGAACCTGCAAATTCCCATCACAATATTGCACGAGCTATACAGAAAGACAAGGTCTCCACCCGTTCAAACTCCCACGTCCTACTAATTGTTGTTACTGTCAAGCAACATTGTTTCATTACGAAACAAAGAATATCTGGTGCAATAGAGGAAGGGTAAAGTTACAAACAATTCATGTTCCACGAGAACTGCATGAGTTATTTAGAGGTGAATCTGCCAAAGGGAGAATATTTAGGAAAAATATACGTGCCTATAATCATATATTTTATTTCACATCAATGGGTGTCCAACTTGAAGAAAGTGTAATAATGGGCCAAGGAGTTTACACGTTCAGGGCTCATGGATCGATTTATCATCAAATTGGCACGTTACTACCTTCTCCAAGGATTAGGCCAAGGTACCTGCAAATGTTCATATATGATACCGATAATGGGACTGAAAATTGTTTACTTGAGAATGAGACTTGAAAATTGTAAAGACATTCCGTCATTTAGCTCAACGTCTGGGTCTAAATCATTGTAAATTGATCATTAAAGAGAGACCCACAACAGAAAGACAATATGTTCTCCCAACAACATCACATGTAGCAGATGTTATATGCGGAGGTGATGATTTACAAGGTCCTACTGACAGAGACATATTAGTTAAAACGATAGGTGGTCAGGTATTCAAAATTGCAAAATTCTCCAGTTATTATGATCCACTTCAATATCATTTGCTTCTTTCTTATGGAACATATGGATGGGACACTGAGTGTCGTACAACTCAAACCTCAAAACTTTCTTGCTGAAATTACTACTCTACATGTTACGGACATGCAATGCTCTTTAATTTTAAATTCAAAATACTAAAGTCATTTTCAATTTGCTTTCTTCAATATTTGATTAACTTTTACTTACTGGTCTCATGTAACAAATTAACAGATTCGCATGAATAATCCGAGCATATTGTTGTATGGGGGTCGTTTGTTGCAACAATATGTTTTTGACAATTACATGAAGATTGAAACTCAGAAACTGAGATTCATAAGAGCAAATCAAGATAAGATCAGAGCTGAATTAGAGCTGAATTATATCAAGGTTTGCAGGATTGTTTAGCTGCATGAGAGAATGATGCACGTAAGTTGAAGTTAATTTTATATTTCTTTAATATTATATTTGTCAGTATTTTGCGAGACTCAGATTCTCTTTCGCAACTTCTTTTTTATTCTACTAAATTTATGCATTTTTTTCTTCAATTAGGGAATGTTGGCCATCGTACTATTTTACCATCATCATTTGTTGGGAGGCCTAGGGACATGTACCAGGGGGCAATGACATTGGTGCAAAAGTACGGCAAACCTAACATATTTCTCACAGTGACATGCAGCCCGAATTGGCAAGAGATACAAGAACAATAACTTCCTGGACAAACGGCTCAAGACTGACCTGATTTGGTAACTATAATCTTCAGAGCAAAATATGAAGAACTTAAAAAAGATGTATATACACGAGGAGTGCTAGGCAAAGTTGCAGCACATGTCCATGTCATAGAGTTCCAAAAAAGGGGTTTGCCTCATGTTCACATGTTGGTTATTCTACAAGATGATGATAAGCTGAATACTCCAGATGCGTATGATCACATTGTTAGAGCATAAATTCCAAATAAAGAAGAAGAACCTTTGCTTTATGAGGCTGTCCTCAAGCATATGATACAGGGGTCATGCGAATTAATGAATTCGGCAGCTCCTTGCATGAAACAAGGAACTTGTAAGAAGGCATATCCAAAGCAGTTTGCACCTGCTACGTTACGAGGAAATGATTCTTATCCAATATATCGATGACGCGATGATGACATACACATTGCACTGGATAGAGATGGGGATAGGGTTGTCTACAACAGATGGGTAGTTCCATAAAATTATTGGTTATTGCTAAAATATGATTGTTACATCAATGTTGAAATATACAAGTATGTGTACAAAGGTCCTGATTGTGTGGCATTTGAAGTACGTCCAGAACCAAAATATGATGAAGTCAAATGATATGTACATGGCAGGTGGATATGTGCTCCAGAGGCTTTATGGAAGATTTTCAAGTTCCCGATGAGTCGAATGTACCATTCTGTTGTGTGTTTGCAGCTTCATATGCCGAATATGGAACATGTTCCAGTACTACAATCATGAACGAGTATCAGATATACTTAATAATGAGCGACACTCTCGAACCATATTGACTGAGTTTTTTAGAGTTTACGGTGAAGACACAGAAGCCAATAAATATCTATACAGCGAATTTCCTAAATACTATAGATGGCTCACAAATGTAAAAACTTGGCAACGAAGAAAAACAACCCAAAAAGTCATTAGTCGGCTATATACTGCATCATCAAATGAAGGAGAACGTTTTATTTGTGTATGTTGCTCAATCATGTTAGGGGCCAAATCAGTTGACGATCTCAGAACAGTAAATGGGGTTTGTTACTTGACATTTAAGAAAGCTGCAGAGAAACTTGAGATTCTAGAAGAGGATGATAGTATTCGAGAATGCTTAATCAAGGCGCGACATGTCAGAATGCCGTCTGCTCTTAGAAGACTATTCGCAACAATCCTTATATTTTGTGAGCCAATAAGAGTAAGAAGATTGTGGGATGAGAATTGTGAGGACCGCACCTCCAGATTTAGTTAATATCAAGCTCGTCCCATGTTCAAACAACACATAAATAAACTCGATATTAATTTAGTCTAAATGAATGGTCTCACGGCCAGGATCATACCATACACGAAGAAAATTAATTTATTACATATCACAGCGGAAGTCCTGATAAAATACAAATAACAACGTTATAGTTGAATAAAAGTAACATTACTTAGTTATTTAAAGTATTTATGATTATTGAAATGCATACTCAAAATCACACTTAGCAAAATAACTTTTTGATTTGGAAAACCGCTCACACCAGCCACACGTAAGTCGCCTTTTATTCTAAGAAATGGACAGACAAAACAAAAGAGGAATAAGTCTTTAATGACTTAGTGAGATTTATGGGTTTAGGCGGTAAATTGAACAAGAATAAGTAAAATCCGAAAATGAACTGAATGGTAAAGAATGGCAAGAAACAACTATTGAGCGTTAATAACATATGAACATGAAGTAACGAAAATGAACATGTGCACATAACAACTAGATTCAACCTTATATCAACGAATATACTACCTTATACCTCCCAACGAGGAGTAACCTCGCAACAAAACGAAAAGACATGCTCGAGTACACGTCTATCTAGCACGCGGGATATAATCAACTCCTGACTATATGCGGCGCCTAGATCGATGGGTATTATGCAAAAATACTTAAACCGGCAGCCCTTGCTGCCCAACAGTATTAACACAATCTCGGGCCCAACTTCCCAAAGGCGTCCCAATGGGTGAAACATAATATCATATGAGCTAATAAGCCGGATAATATCCGTTGCTCGTTTGCACAGTCCAAGAATCAATATATAGTTTATCATATTAGATCAGGTAATACAATTATGAATTGACAGGTCATAGATTTAGCATTTGAACATGAAGTAACAATAGATAAAAGAAACTGAATCGCCAAAGAGAATAAGTAAATGAAACATAAAGGTAATATAAAGGATGAAAGAAGTGACTCGTGATTCGGGAACAAAAATCATGATTTTTCTGTCCAAGTTCCTCAGGGCCGGGTGCCAAACGGGGCTGGAATAATCAAAATCAAACCTCACCTTTTTCACACAATTGCCGCTAGTTGTCCTCGTTAACTTCGTCAATCCCTAAATAGGTTTATAAAGTGTTAATAGTTATACAATTAGCTAGTAAGTTTATGTTTTTCATAAAGTATTATAACTAGTAATTAGGCTACCCTTTAATACTAGCTAAGTTAAAATGTGAGAGAATCGTGTCCTAATATGCATCAAAGATCCATACAAAGGATTAATATGAAAGTTAACTAAAGATCACTTAAAAACATGCATCATCATTAGTAAAAATAAAACATGCTCGGCTACTACTATCTTTGCCGTCTAAACTATGATATAATGAGTGATTTGCTTAAATAACCTTCAATATAGTAAATCTATCATGAATTCACATTTCAACTCTTGATATTAAACATCATATGAAGAGATTGGTGAAATATTACATAGTATTCTAAAATAAATAACTAAAATAGTAACATGCTTTGATTCTTATACTAAATTGACCTTTGTAAACAAATGAATATCATAGTTAAATAGTTTTTAAAGAATAAAAATATATAGAGGCACTACAAGATTTGGGGGTCAATAGTGACCGAAATGCAGTCACTATTGACCCCCCTTGGGGTCCCTGATGGTCAATAGTGACCGCATTTGGGTCGCAGATGACCGGTCACTATTGACCTCGGTCACTTTCCATCAGTGACCGCAATTAGGTCGCTGATGAGGGTCAATAGTGACCGAAAATTTAGTGACCGCCTTCCGGTCCCTGTTTATCGGAAATGTCAGTAGTGACTGCTTTCAGGTCCCTATTGATTGAGAATTAGGGACCTAAAAGCAGTCACTAAAATAAATAGGGACCGTAATTCGGTCCCTATTTAATATCAAAGAGTATCTATGAATATTAGTAGGGACCGAATTGCGGTCCCTAATAAAGTCAATAGCGACCGGAATTCGGTCCCTACTAATATTTATGAATATTAGTAGGGACCGAATTACGGTCACTGTTTTTAAACTTAGTGACCGCAATTTGGTCCCTACTAATATTCATAGATATCTATGAATATTAGTAGGGACCAAATTGCGGTCACTAAGTTTAAAAACAGTGACCGCAATTCGGTCCCTACTAATATTCATAGATATCTATGAATATTAGTAGGGACCGAATTGTAGTCACTAATTACCTGTACGAAAAATAAAAAATAAAACACTAATATTCCGGATTTCATCCGGAATATTATAATTTTTTTTGTAAAATTATGATTTTAACAAGATCAAAACCATAAAATAATGAAGAAAATGTTAATATAATGACATGAATGTAAAAAGATTAAAAAAAATGACTAATAATAGAAACTATAATATGAATGAAAACAAAAAAATGAATGATTAAAAAGATCAATGAAAGCAAAAAGATTAATGAATAAAACAACAAGTGAAAGAAAAGTAAGAAAATAAAGTGTAGATCCAAAACAAAAAAAAAAAGGTGAAAGAAAGAAAATAAAGTGTAGATCCAAAATAAATATAGAAAGATAATAAAGTGTAGATCCAAAATAAAGAAAGAAAGATAATAAAGTGTAGATCAAAACTAAAATAAAAAAGTGAAAGAAAAGAAAGTGATTTTTTGGATTTATGTTGTTGTGTTGGTGTGTTGGAGAAAAGAAGAGATTGTTGTTGTGTTGGTGTGTTGGAGAAAAAAGAAGAGAGTGTTGTTAATTATGTTGGTGATTTTTGGAGATAATGAAATTTAGATGTGTAATAGTGGTGAGTATATATAGAGGGGAGGTTGAAAATTTCAAATTTTCGTCAAATTCAAATTTCCCTCTCAATCTCGCCTAAAATTTTCGCCCAATTTCAATTTTTTTGGATTTCAGTGACTGCAATGCGGTCACTGTTGCCATATCAGTGACCGCAATTAGGTCCCTACTAATATTCATCCATTTTAAAGTATGAATATAAGTAGGGACCGCAATTTGGTCACTGTTTAGTCAATAGGGACCGCATTTAGGTCACTAATACATATTTTCGACCGCTATTAGGTCACTAATATTTTTTAGTGACTGCAATGCGGTCATTGTTGCCAGATCAGTGACCGCAATTAGGTCCCTAATAATATTCATCCATTTTAAAGTATGAATATTAGTAGGGACCGCAATTTGGTCACTGTTGAGTCAATAGGGACCGCAATGCAGTCCCTGTTGAGTCAATAGTGACTGCTTTGCGGTCCCAATTGACGCAATAGTGACTGCATCGCAGTCACTATTGTCTCCCATACTTTACAATCGATTTTTTTTAATTGATTTTGGTGTGTTTATGATTCTTAGTAACCAAACTCATTGTAACATGTAAATTGAAGTAATAAATGATTACAAAACCAACCTCATAGTAGTTTAGTTGTGGATTAATAGATTGATTGAGATTGAACGAGTTATTAACGTTGGAGATCTATTTCATGTTCTACAACTAATCATCACTAGTTAGTTGTAGTTGTTATTCGTTTTTATGCTTTACTTCACTAATGTTAGCATATATATGATTATGAGGTATATATCATCACATCAAGTAATCATTATACTTATATGTATATACAATTAATTTGTCATTATGACATTCGTCATACAAAATAATAAGAGCATCGTCAAAGTGATCCGATCTCTTTACTTAATGTTTGGATTTACAATGCGTCATTGAAATTATTGTTGTTTTAACTCTTATAATGGTTATTATGAACTAAAAAAACAACGCGGCACCTCGAACCATCTTAAAATATAGATTTTAAAGTTTAGGGTTTAGGGTTTAGGGTTTAGGGTTTAGGGTTTAGGGTTTAGGGTTTAGGGTTTAGGGTTTAAAGTATGAATATTAATAGGGACCATATATTCGGTTTGCGGTCACTAATCTTTTGTAGTGACTGCAAGGCGGTCACTACTGACTTTTGCGGTCACTATTGACAATAGCCGTTGTCAATAGTGACCGGAAATGTCAGTAGTGACCGCTTTGCGGTCACTAATATTTTGTAGTGACTGCAAGGCGGTCACTATTGACTTTTGCGGTCACTATTGACAATAGCCGTTGTCAATAGTGACCGGAAATGTCAGTAGTGACCGCTTTGCGGTCACTAATCTTTTGTAGTGACTGCAAGGCGGTCACTATTGACTTTTGCGGTCACTATTGATAATAGCCGTTGTCAATAGTGACCGGAAATGTCAGTAGTGACCGCTTTGCGGTCACTAATCTTTTGTAGTGACTGCAAGGCGGTCACTATTGACTTTTGCGGTCACTATTGACAATAGCCGTTGTCAATAGTGACCGAAAATGTCAGTAGTGACCGCTTTGCGGTCACTAATCTTTTGTAGTGACTGCAAGGCGGTCACTACTGAAATGGGTTTTGCGATTTGGTAAGAAATTTTTTTTTTTTATTTATAGAAGGAATCAGCGACTCAACGTGAGTCGCTGATTGCTTCAGATATTGGACGAGCCTAGACTTGGGCCACACATTTTGGCCCAATCGGGCCAAAATGTATGGCTCAAGTCATATTTTTGAATTCAGCGACTCATATTGAGTCGCTGAATGTTCCTAAGGTCAACAGCGACTCAATTTGAGTCGCTGTGTGCCTGGTACAAATCTGCGACCGAGGGTGAGTCGCAATTGTCTTCACGAGTCACTGAAGACAAGTGACTCAACTTGAGTCACAACCCGGGGGTCACTATTGACCCCAAAATCTTGTTGTGAGGAATAAATTCATGGAGTATGAGTGATAAAAAAAGAATTTTACTATTTTGTAAAAATCCTTGTGTGATAGAAGCTGTTTTCTGACTTTCTGGACAGATGCTGACTGTTGCTTGCTTTCGGCCTTCAAAAACTTCTCGTTTGGAAATGGTGTCTGAATATGAAAGATGCCTAACTTATAGGGGAATCTAGATCTAGAATTTCAGATTTTTTGGACTTGATTTGGATGATTTATGATGTTTTTAGTGCTCGGATTCGAAAGCAGTTTTTCTGCACAATGAAAAATTTTGGTCTTTGAAGGGTAGAAGGACAATGGGAAAAATTCTGAAACAATTGTTTTATGAAACTAGACTCAAAATGATTGAATATAATGAAGAAAAGCGATGCATTCACGTGAGTAATATGACAACTAAAATTGTTCAAAGTCAGATCTAGATGCTGATAGGTTCTTGTGCAATTATAGTAACAAGTTGACAACTTGTATAGTTGTCTCCTTATCACTTATTTTTTTTTTTTTTTTTACTTTATACACCTTATAATATCAAATTCAGATCATATATTCATCTTAAATAATTCACAACTTCTAATTGATTAACTATTATACAATTATAGTTATCATATAAAAGATATATATATATATATATATACATAATTAAGGAGATAACTATATATATAATTAACATGTTTTAAGCTAATTTCGAAATAATCATTATTATTTAGGGTTTATGAACCTAATTTAAGAACACATAAATTGTGTAAAAGCTATCATAAGCTAATCATAAACGTTTAGGACTAAATTTGCAAATTCTAAAACTAATTGGTGTCAAAATCCTAATTTGTGTAAGTTGAAGGACTAAAGTGCAAATTAAACTAAAATAAATTGAAAATGTTATTTTTTTCTGTGCGTGACAAGAATTATAACTACATGATTGAGGACTATTCTACATCGTCTAATACAAATAATTTATCAATCCAGAATAGGCTTCTCAATTAGAAAAATAATGCACTTCGACAACATACCAGAAGTCTAAAAGAGTTTGATTTGCCTCAGGTTACAGAAGATGTAGGGAGCATATGTAGATTAGTCGATGAGGAGCTGTCACTGCCGATTTCAGAAGACGACTTGAATGCTCTTTCCATGTTAAATAAAGGTCAGTTGGTCGCATTTAACACCATCAAAGAAGCAATACCTAGAAAAGAAAGTGCATTTTTTTTCGTGGATAACCCTGATGGAACCGGGAAAACGTTTTTATACAGGACCTTACTTGCATTCCTTCGTAACAAGGGACATATTGTTCTTGCTACTGCAACATCAGGTATTGCAGCCACACAACTTCTAGGAGGCAGAACTACACATTCTAAACTGAAAATACCATTCATTTTACATCTTAAATCTGTTTGCACTTTCAGCAAGCAGTTTGAAATGTCGAAATTATTTGAGCTTGCCTCTGCAGTAATCTGGGATGAGACACCTATGGCCAATAGATTGACTATTGAAACTCTAGACCGTACTTTCTATGATGTTACTGGAGTTAACTTACCTTTTGGAGGTAATGTGATTATACTTGGAGGTGATTTTTTGACAGGTCGTTCCAGCTGTTATTGGGGTACAAGGTTACAGTCAATACAATTAAGCATAATCAAGTCGGATTTATGGTCAAATGTTAGACTTCTTAGACTAATAGATAACATTAGAGCTCAACATGACCAGTGTTTCTCTGATTTCATTCTTCGTGTGGGTAATGGTCAAGAACCTACTATCCAAGATGATATGATATGGATTCCGAATTCTATAGTCATACATTGGGATGGTGAATAATCAATTGATCAGTTAATTGCTTTAGTGTACCCAGAACAAGTTAAATGATAAGGTAATTGAATTGTTTTGTGGTGAGGATGAAAGTACATATTACTCATTTGACTCGGTTGCTGATGATTTACGTAATTTGTTTCTCCCTGAATTTTTGAACTCACTTTCTCCCGGTAATCTGCCACCCCATTAGTTGACTCTAAAGAAAGGATGCCCAATTATACTTCTGGGGAATATTGATCCTGAAATTGGGTTATGCAATGGGACAAGACTTATTTGTCATAAATTTTGTATACATTTTATTGATGCTGAAGTTCTGCAGGGTGATTTTAAAGGGACCAGAGTGATTTTGCCATGCATACCTTTGAAGACTGCTGAAGATACAAAAATATCATTTGAGTTGACACGCAGGCAGTTTTCTGTACGACTTAGTTTTGCGTTGACAATAAATAAATCACAGGGACAAATAGTACCTCATGTTGGAATTTTTCTACTTGATCATGTTTTCAGCCACGGTCAATTATATGTTGCTTTGTCTAGTGGTGTTTCTCAATCTACAACAAAAGTATTGGTTAGGAATGGTAGCTTACATGGGAATGAAGGGGTCTATACAAGAAATGTTGTTTATCCAGAAATTTTTGTAAATTTGCAAATCTATAAATATTAAAGGTACGTTAATCATGTTGTGCGTTTTCCATTAATCTGTCTGACTAAAGTTCCTTAGTCCAAGAATTATTATTAAGGTTTTAAAACTCTGTTATGTACATTACTTTTTCTCCTGTTAATTGCAGGTTTTTTGTTGGATTTCCTTGCTGCAATATGCACCAAGTACCTAATGTAGGACCTTAAACATGGATGAAGTCTCCATGTAAGTGCTCTGGAGACAGTTGTTTTGGAACTTTATTTGTACTTTCAGATCTTTCAGTTTAAACCTAGATGTAAATTATACATTATGCAATTTTTCTTTGTATGACTTTTATATCTTCAATTAGTTATTCTTCATTACGTGTATCACATGTTGTAGTTGCTTCAGGAACAATATCTCTTTCATTCAGTGGGATGCATAAACTACTAATACTTAATTAGATTTATGAATAATTAAATATTATCTTCTATTTACTATCAGCAGCAGTTTCGTTTCATTTTTTTTCCATGCCTTGATTAAGGGTTGACATACAAAAAATATTATTTTTCTAATCTGGTAATCCGTATTGATTCAGGGTTGACATACCGAAATATTCCTTTTTCTAATCTGCTCATACATATTAATTATTAATTTGATCCACTGCGTTTCTTATTTGGTTACGGATATGTGTTTGGATATATTTGGTGCATTTTTCCTTCCGACTACCTATAGATATGAGCTTTCCAAATACCAAGTTGTTATAAGTGCTCATGAATTTAGAGTTTTGGAGTTGTGTCTAAAGTCTCACATATTGTTATATTACTATTTTCTACTAAAGATTTGAACTCTGTTTCTTTACAGCTCCAGAGAGAAAACTAAGCAATGAGAACTTATTTGTCCAGATTTGCAATGATTTCCGTCATTGACATGTCTACTAGAGAATATTAGTTAACTTTGTTTGATTGATGTATAGACTACATCTGCTAATTATGAAACAGATACAATTAGATAATCTGCCTCTATAATGTATTTGAGTGCTTCTCCGATTTGTTTAGATAACGTAACTCAAAATTTTCAACTAATTTTTTTTCATTTATGTATTTACCTTTGCATTTGGAAGAGTACATAATTTACACATATTTTGATTATGTGCATGACCACTTTTCTTCAAAGGACCTTTGCTCTATGAAACAAATTTGTCGGCTTCGTCGTTTAATTTTATGAATTTGACGTGCTAATTCTTAAGTTTGTCTAGAATGATTAGATTTTTTTTAATTCATAATAATTGTTAGGCATACTTAAGGAATCTCAATTTTTTTCAATATCAGCGCGTTACAAAAAAATTATTTTCAAACAGTGAAGTATTTTACACGCGGTCTCCGCGTGTGTCAAAGTTGCTAGTTGATATATTAAATAAGCAGACTTTGTTAAGCATAAAAGTGTTAAAAGATAATTAATATCGTTTATCCATCATAATATTACGAAATCTATAACCACGCTTCATAAATAAATTATACAGTTTCGTGAAGAAATTTTGTACATTAGATACACAATTCAAAACACAAGAACTAAAATTTGTTAACTTAAAAAGTGGAGAGAAATTATTTTCTTATTTAATGTGAGCGAAAGAGAGAAAAAAAAAACGGAAACTAGAGGAAAGAGTAGAGATAAATTTCGTGTTTTCGTTTAATGAGCTACCAGTAAGTATCTATTGCGTATCATCCGTAGCGAACATAATTTTCTTGATCACTACAACAGATTTGGCCTTTTCCGTCGGGCCCGGCGTTTTGGCCCGACGGAAAAGGCCCAATTATTACCGTCGGGCCCAATCCCGACGGTAAAGGGTTTTACCGTCGACTTTGGACCGACGGTAAAAATAGGCTAGCTTTACCGTTGGCCCAAATCCGACGGTAAAGCCCATTACCGTCGGGTTTGGGCCGAAGGTAATGGCCCAGTTTATTAAAAAAAATTAAAAAATAATAAAAAAATAGATCTTTACCGTCGGCTTAAAGCCGACGGTATAGACCTTTACCGACGGCTCTAAGCCGGCGGTATAGATCTGATCCGTGTGATTTGATCACACGGATCAGATCACGCCACTTCAGCGATCCGTGTGATAATTCACACGGATCGCTGACGTGGCACGCCCCACCCCTTTTTTTTTGGTTTTTTTAATTTAATCCTACTCCTCCTAAATATCTATAAATACCCCTTATTCTACCCACTTAATTCATTCATTCTTCCCATTCTCCAAAAACTATCTACTTTCTCTCCCAAAAATTCTTAATAACTAACAAAAATTTATCCATATTCACTAACTTATAATTAGAGTTTATTATTTGTTTTATTATTTTATTTCTACTTATGTTTTATTCATTATCTAACTAATAATAACTATAAAAAACTTATATTATCAAGATTTTATTTTAAATACGAAATTTTATTTATTATAATAAAAAATTTATTTAAAATCGTTTCTTTACAAAAAATCGCCAAAAAACTATAAAATAATTATTTAAAATCGATTTCTTTTAAATAAATCGGCAAAAAATCATAGATCAATTATTTTAAAACGATTTCTTTTAAATCAATTGTTTTAAATCATTTTTTTAAATCATTTTTTGAAATCATTTTTTATTTTTTTTTAATATTTTTAAACCCTTTACCGTCGGCTTAAAGCCGACGGAAAAGGGACGCTATACCGTCGGCTTTAAGCCGACGAAAAAAACCCCTTTTCCGTCGGCTTAAAGCCGACGGTATAGGAAAAAGGCTTTTCCGTCGGCTTAAAGCCGACGGAAAAGCCCTATACCGTTGGTAAAAGTCCGACGGAAAAGCTCTTTACTTACGAGCTTTTTTCCGTCGGCTTTTACCGACGACTTTTGCCGACGGAAATGGTTATTTCCGTCGGAAAAGGAGCCTTTACCGACGGTTTTTGAGCCGTCGGTAAAAGCGATTTCTCTTGTAGTGGATTGATAAAATTTGCATGGAACTCAGAGCCAAAATAAACGCGCCACCGTAAATATTAATACTTGTCCCCACAATTACTGCAATTATTTTACGTACTGCTTTTCAGTGGAATTTGTCCTCATTAGTTTATTTTTTTTTATCAAACTAATGTTCCACTCTTGGATTTGATATTAATACTTGTCCCCACAACTACCGCAATGATTTTCCGGCTTTAGATGTGAATTTGTCCTCATTAGTTTGACAATATCTCTCGGTATATATATAAATGCGTCTTTTACCAAGGTATTACAACGAGTACACTGTTAACTACGCTTATTCTAGTTATACTAGTCTCAAACAGACTTGATCCAGAACACCTTGAACTAACGTCGTATGCAACGTAAGATGTCAAAAATATGTCGAATATGACGTCGGAGATTATGTCGGGTCCTCCATATCGAGAATGACCCACTAGGTATATCGGAAGGGTTGCGAGTGATGTATATATCAAAGATATATATCGAGTAGTATGTCGAATGTTATATCGAGTGTGGCTCGATATAGGTCTACAGTAATTGCGGATAATTAAAGCTTACCTTGATCTTCCGAAAGTGGGTATTTATAGATCTCGGGGTGCGGAGACCACTCACGTGATAAACACCTGTGTTGTACTATATCGAATGTGATATTCGATATGTACGTCGATGATGATCCCCGATATAGTCAAAATCTGGGCCGGGCCCGTGGCAGCCCCAATACGGGAAATACCCATATCATGTAGTCCCCCAATTTAGGAATTTTTATCTGGGGATAACAATTTGCAAATTAAATCTCAGCTTTTGGATTACCAGTACCTCTCGCCCCGCCAATTCAAATGATGAAATTCTGATGCGGGAGTTGTATTTTGATGTTTTGACTCGATATTGGTGGACCATCAAATGCAAATTACGCATATTCTGAGGTTCTCATTTGAATTCTAGTCTTTCACGAATATTCATATCATATCGAATTTCTTTCGATATGGATGTCGAATTTATATTCGACATACATTTTCCATAAATGCGTGCCTGATGCCCAACGTCTATAAATAGCGGCTTGAGAGGAGAGAGAGAGAGAGAGAGAGAGAGAGAGAGAGAGAGAGAGAGAGAGAGAGAGAGAGAGAGAGAGAGAGAGAGAGAGAGAGAGGGGGAGAGAGGGAGAGAGAGAGAGATCATTTTGTCTCATAGTAAAATTCGTTATCCTTACGCTGCGGTATGTCCGGGATCTTCGATATATTTTTTGATATGTTTTTCGATATATTTTCGACATGTTTTTCGATATTCACGCCTCTCTATGATTTTTTTGAACTCACAGGTTGCTATGTTCGAGTTGCTGCGCGTATCTTTTTCAGAGCTTCTTATGCTTGTCAGTATTCAACATCCTCATTGCAGACGAGAGTGATTTCGGTTTTAAGGGTTTAGATTCTCAAAATACGGAGGCTAGAGACTCTGGAACTGCTTTCCCTGATAATGATATTTTCGGGACAGATGAGTTGTTTCGGGATGATATTGGTGATGGTGTGGATGAGGATTCCAGTATACCTTCAAGAGCTCAAAATGTGGAGTTTGACGATTGGGGTTTACCCATAGCTCCTGAGGTCAAAAAATTCAAACTGTTGAGAGTTATGAGGACATGGTGTCTCACGTTCCTCATCATCCTAATTTTTATGCTTCGACCTATCATATTGAAGCAGGATACAAGATCATATTCCCTGAAAAGCATGAGAGGATGCATACGCAACCCAAAAGTTGTATCACGGTACATGCAAAGCATCTTTCCAATGTCCTGCGATTCCCTATTGACCCTGCCGTTAACGCTATTTTTGCGAGTATTGGTGTCTGTCTTGGGCAATTGTCACCCAACTCAATTGGGTATATCGTGGGCTTTATTTGCGTTATGCGGCCCTCAGGGTGCCGCATGGCGTGAATTTGTTCTAGAATATCCTTACTGTCATCCTCAACAAGAAGGGCGGTGATAAAGGTTTTATTTGGTCCGTTCGCAAAATGGAATGAAATTTTTGTTCGGTGGCCAGTCTAGTTATGGCTTTGGGAACAAGAATGAATATTTCTATATAAAGAAAGTGGTTGTGAAATTCGACGGGCTCCCAAAAGAGTGGTCTACATCGAATAAATATGTGAGGCCTACTGGCCTTGGCCGCCCTCAATTTACGTCTGAATAATTATTAAGTTACTGGATCGTCCCTACGATCTTACCATGCTTTTTGATTAGGACGTAGTTGGTGCGAGCGATATTTCTCCGAGGCCTTATGGAGGCCCTCATGACCTTGGTAAAGTTCTTTCCTATCGTTGTTCTGGTAGCTTATTCCAAGTATTCGTGATAATTTGTCGTTATTTTGTTTTTCTATAGCCACTCTCGTGGAGCATCGGAGGCTGGACATGATTGCCCAACGCAACCTTGTACCTAGGATGACATCTGAAGATGATGATATGATTCATGTCATTATTAATAAGCATGGGCGCGAAGGTCTTCCCCTCTAAGAAAAGCTGAATCGATCCTCGCAGGGTGGGGAGGCTGCGTCGGGCGCGGTCTCCAGTAATAATCTACCCTCACATAGCTGGGTTGGAGCAAGGCGTAGTGGGAGTCAATCTCCGGGGACTTCTGCCACCGGTGCCTCCGCCCATAAGAAGAGCGGGACTGCGGGAGGAAGTTCTACAATCGGCCAAGGGGCCCTGTTTCAATCTGTAAGTCTATGACCTCTCGCTTTTGAATGCTTTTGCAGATCAATTCATTATTAGATCCGCTTTGGTGTTCTTACAGTGTTGATATATTCCTCTTTTTAGGTTGGGAAATTTCTTGCCAGCTTTTTGAAGACGGCGAGTCAAAATAACGTTGCCTAGGTGAAATCTATCTCGAAGGCTATTGTCCTTCTTGAAAGCCTAGCCGACTATGACCCTACTGCCACCGCCAGGTTGGCGTAGGAGCAAGACGATGCCTTGAGCATTCTTAGCGCCACTGAAGTGAACATGAATGACCTCCTTGCCGAGAACAAGCAATTGATAGCCTCTCTCAATGAAGTTAACGTGTCTGTTGCTATTGAGAGGGGAAAATGTGAGAATGCAGAAGCAGAACTTGTTTCAGTGCGAGAGCAATTGGCCCTTGCCAAGAGGGCTAACCGATGTAGGATGCTCACTCGAGAGCAGCATATATGTATGACGAAGGCCTTCATTTTGAGTCGGACTTATAAGGTAATCTGTGCCGAACGTGGGGTGCAAGAGAGGGAAGAAGCTAAAGATTCCATCATCGGTCAGATCCGCCTTTTTGATGGATTCAGAGATGACTTTGGTCCTAGTCCTTTGGATCCTTTGTTGGGCCCAGATGGGAAACCTGTCGAGGATTCCTATGCAGAAGTTGATGACGATCCTGTAGAAGATGTCTATGAGGAGATTCTCGACCAGAAGAGTCTGGTTTTGATTCATACCAAGCGTGCCCCAAGATATCCCGGCTAAGGGTTTATGCTGTTTTGTAGTGTTATCTTTATCTTTGAAAGATTGTGTATAGTGCTATTTTGGCATGTGTAATGTGCATTCTTGTTCGTTGTAATTGAACGGTCTTTCTTTGAGATTTAAGTTCCCTTGATTTTAGCAGGGTCGCCTTTGGCTACCTGTTGTAGATTGAAGTCCTTCGCGTGTTGGGTTCAGTTTTGTTATTTTCATTATATGTCGGCTCGTCTCCGGCCTATCTCAATGGATAGCGGAGTTATACCAGGGAATTTTTATTTTTCTTATACCGACTTGTCTCTGGCCGATCTCAGTGGATAGCGGAGTTATGCTAGTGCATTTGTAGATTTTTATGCTTCTTTGGTAGCGGATTATTCCTGGTCCTTTTGGATTGTCCGATACTTTGTTCCTGTTGTTAGTCAGAGAAACAATTATTTCATATTAGAGAAAATGAGTGGGTGAGATCCATTGTCTGTGTGCTGTTCCACTGAATGGGGAGTATCATCCTTGTTATTGGCAAGGATTTGTTTGGACATGTGATGTATAAGAGATACATATATATCTGCAAGACAGATAATAATGATAAAATGTTTTTGAATGTAGGTGTGCATGTCTGCACATCTCAGTCCTTCCCTTATAAGGGTATGTACCTGCAGTAGAGCATGCATATATATCTTGATCGAGTATATAGATCGAAACGAAAATGAGATTATAAAGGATAGCGGTCGAAGGCTAGGTAAATCCGAACCCGCCTACGTATCCCGTTGTTTGGGAATCAGTCCGGCATAGTTCCCCCTATTTTAATTACAGTCCAGCCCAACGATGGGGTAAATTAGGGAAATTTAAAAATGTTCAACATTACAGAAAGTAAAGAGTGTCCTAAATGGTTCTCCTTTGTTGATTACTCCGCATCTTGGTGGTTGTCATTTAAGTTCGCAGCTCCTCCAGCGGCGTCCTTGATCCTTGGGAGAGTGAGGGAAGTTATGTAGCACAACCATCCCTTCTCATGGTTGGGGATGACTTCCCCTATGCCTCTTACTGCTGAGAACTTCATCTTTTGGTGGTATGTGGATACCGCTGCTCAAGTGGCGTTGAGAGCCGACCTGCCTATAATGATGTTGTAGGTGAAAGGGTGATCCACGATTGTATACTGAATGTTGAAGGTCCTTCTGTGCGGCTCTTCACAGAATGACGTTGGTAGATTCACCTGTCACAGTCGTATCACCTCGGCTCTTCCGAAGCCAACTAAAGGGGTGTGGACTTGTTCCACCACGTGGTGGCCTAGTGCCATCTTCTCCAAAGAATGTGCAAATATGACATTTGTGGAGCTTCTGTTGTCTATTACCACCTTGCGAACACCATAATTGGCAACATCAAGTTTAAAAACCAAGGGAAAATCAAGTGATGATACCCTCCGGCAGCTCATCCATTAACGACATGAATATGATATAGCAGTCCTCTTCTAGTTCTCTCGTAATATTTTTCCTCTGATTGGTGGAGTCTGCTCCGATTGGCCCGTCATTGATCATGTTGATCACACCTCTAGAGTGTGCATTGATAATTGTGTTATCGTGCCCATTGGGGCCCTCTATGGCCTTCGTACTGTTCCTTCTAGGGAAGTAGGATTAATCCTCCTGACCATCAGAGTCTTTGTTGTTCTGCACACACTCAATCATCTTTCCTTCTTTAATGAGGCGCTCGATCTCATCCTTGAGATCTATACAATCTTTAGTCTCCTGTCCTTTCTGGCAGTGGTACTCACAATACTTCCTTGATCGCTTGACGTCCTCCGTTTCTCTCACCTTCCTTAGTTGATTCAACCATCTGTTCCTTTGAGCCACCGCAAATACTGTCAAAATATCTTGATTCAAGGGAGTGTATCTTCTTGGTGACTTATCCCGTCAACCTCTGTTCCAACCTTCTCTACCTCGGTTGCGACCGGCTTAGTGTGGGGCTTGCTTTGTTGCCATCATATTGTCATTGTATATGATATTGTGAGCAAGCTCATTTATTTGGTTGATAGTTGGAGACCTGAGCTTGATTAGCTCATGTGCAAATCTCTTGTGCACCGTCGTATTGAATAAGATGAGTACCACTTGGTCACCATGTGGTTCATCCACCTTCATTAGTTCATCGTTGAATCTCTTCATAAACTCTTATAGGCTCTCTTTCTCCTTCTGCTTCATTGCGTTCAGATGGTGCATGCTAGTCTTCATCATTTTCTGACTGGAAAATTGACTCTCCAACTTTTCCCTATATGTTCATAACTGGTGATAGATCCTATCTCGATCACGTTGAACCAATCCAGAGCTCCTTCGGTTAGGGTGGTGGCCAAGATTTTTTCCTTGATGCCGTGTGAGAACCTATGCAAGTTCAACACACTATCAACACTATGGAGATGATCCCTCAAATCGCTCTTCCCGTTGTATGCCTTGATGGTGAGGACTTTATCACCCTTCCCCAATACTTCTGCCTCGATCTCTGCACAAAACGGGGTTAAAGTCTTGTGGCCCTCTGACAATGCTTGTTTTCGACTAACCTCCATCCTCTCACGGTCTAACTACTCCATTCTTCTATAGATTTTTCTTCTTTCTCTTATCGGTCGGGGCCTTTCCTCTTCTTGAAATCTTGACTAAGAACGGTCCCTCGTGTCGTCACTCGCATCCCCATGCTCTTCACCCCCAATTTCGATTGCCTGTCCTCCTCTGGCCCTAGATTTCTAGGGTGGCGGTGACAGGTCGCCTGCTCCCCGAGCATTCAGGTGTGGTATCAAAGTTTCTAAGGCTATCTTCAGTGTTGCCTAAACCGTGGCGTTGATCTGCGCCACTACCTCCGATGCTAACGTGGCGGGTATTGCAGACTCAGGTCCTACTCCTCTCGGTGCTTGAGGAGGAACGGGTTCATTCTCTCCCCTCCCCGGTTCTGGGGCCGGAATGGGCAGCGGGGGTGCACTCTCTGCCATTGAGTTGTCAACCACTGGTCTATTGGACTGTGAGTGTGCCATCCTTCTTTGCATCTTAACCTCCACGTTCGTGAACTTGGTGTTTCCACAGACGGCGCCACTAGTTTGACAATATCTCGTATATATATAAATGGGTATGTTACAAGGGTATTACAATGAGTACACTGTTAACTAGGCCTATTCTAGCTATACTAGTCTCGAATAGTCTTGGTCCGGAACACCTCGGACTAACGTCGGATGCAAGGTAAGATGTCGGGAATATGTCGGATATGACGTCGGAGATTATGTCGGGTCCTCCATATTGAGAATGGCCCACTAGGTATATCGGAAGGGTTGGGAGTGATGTATATATCGAAAATATATATCGAGTAGTATGTCAAATGCTATATCAGGTGTGACTCGATATAACTCGACAATAATTCCGGATAATTAAAGCTTACCTTGATCTTCGAAAAACGGGTATTTATAGCCTCGGGGTGCGGGGACCACTCAGTTTAAATTATATTGATAAGATTTCTTCACTTCGCTCTTGATAATACATCAGAATCATTTAGCCGCATTTTATTGAGTTTACCTTTCCTTTTATTAAGGAATACGAATCTGTTATTACTAATTCACAATTTTAAGTTTCTATATGTAGTTTCTATATGTTACTACACTATATGTAGATAATGAATCAAACTTAATGATACTACTGCAACAGTAGTATCAATGTTAAGGAAATTGTATGTATTTTTACTCATAATTACATTTGTTAATAAATATATATTATTAGACAAGAGTCTTAGTCTTCGTACTTAAGAAAAATATTCTTTGTATTTATTTTCTTTTGTATTTATTTGTTTCATTATTGTATTATAAGTTGTACTTATATATACCACCATTGAGTGAAGAATAAAATAATCACTTCATAAATCTTATATGGTATCAGAAGAAAAATATCTCTAAAGAGAAATCACGACTCCTGATGTCTTCCGCTGGAAACCCTAAAGACTAGGCTTCGCCTGCCACGCCGTCCGTGGACGCGTCTTCCATGGCACCGCTCATGTCGTTGTCGTCCTCCGCTCCTCTTCAGGTTGTGGGTTCAGGGATTCCGCCCCTTGTTCCACCGTATGGTCCTAGTGGTACTCTTCTTATGTTTATCTATGCACATACTCATCTACCTCAGCAGTTAAACTCTGGGAACTACACATCCTGGAATGCATGGGTACGCCATCTGTTTTATGGCTACGGCCTTCTTGGCTGTTTGGACGGTACGACCCCCTTCATTCCATGCGGTGATTCTCCGGAATCTATCGTTGTATTTATTCACTGGACGCGTCAATATGCTATTCTTGTATCTGCCCTCTTTGGTTCGCTCTCTTGGGAAGTCATACAACTTGTCTTTGAGAAGAAGACGTCGGCTGAAATATGGACATTGTTGCAGAACACGTATGCTAACCTATATCGTGCTCGTGTCATGCAATTGAAAGAATCTCTCTCAATTGACCATTGGCTCCAAATCCGTGTCAGAGTTCCTTCAACTTGTCAAGGTGAAGGTTGATGAACTTACCCTTGTTGATCATTGCCTCTCTGATGATGATGTTACTCTCTTCGTTTTGAATGGTTAAGGGGCATCATACCATGATATTGCGGCTCATATCCATGATCGTGATCATCCGATGTCCTTCTCGGCGCTTCATGACAAGTTGGTGGCTCATGAGATCTACGTCAAGCGCTTGGAGGCTCAAACTGCATCTCTTGTGGCTTCGGCCAATGCTGCCTCGTACCACCACAACTCTGGTCAACGTGGTCGTCCAAACCCTAGCTGCCACAACAACTCTCGTGGTAACTCCAATCGCCAAAACTGTGGAAAGTCTTCAAACTGTGGCAGCAACCCTAATAATCAGGGGAATCGGAACAACAACAACAAACATTCGAACTATAATGGACGCCCTGACATCATGTGCCAAATTTGTGGGCTTTATGGTCATTGGGCTTGTACTTGTCATCGTCTTCAGCATCCTCTTGCTAACTTGGCCTCGACTCTGAACTCTCCTTCTCACAACACCAACTGGCTTCTTGACTCGGGGGCCTCCCATCATCTCACCATTGATCTCCAAAACCTAACCGTTCACTACAAATATGAGGGGACGCATGAGGTCACCATCCCTAATGGTTCAGGTTTTTGCCTATCACTCACGTTAGTTCCACTTCTATTACAAAACCTATAACTCGCCGGTTCCGTCTTTGGATGGTTATCGATATTACTTGTTGTTAGTTGACCATTTTTCAAAATATTGTTGGTTCTTCCCTTTGACTCACAAATCACAAGTTACTACGGTGGTTCACCAATTTCACACGCTTGTTGAGAAACAATTTGGGATCTCCATTAAGAACTTTTATTCGGATAATGGGGTGAATTTATTGCGCTGCGTTCTTACTTCTTGAATTGTGGTATTAGTTGGCTTACCACTGCACCTCATTCTCCGCTGAAAAATGGCACTATTGAACGACATCATTGTTATGTTGTCACTCTTGGGCGCATTCTTTTACAGTAGTTGGGCCTTCCGTCATTGTTTTGGGACTCGGCCTTCTCTATTGCTTTTATCTTTATCATAGGTTGCCTACAATTGTCCTTCGACGCAACAGTCCTTTTGAGGTCTTGTTTGGCTGCTCGCCCAACTATCTTAAGCTACACACGTTTCGGTGTTTGTGTTTCCCGTGGCTTTGTCTTTAATTTCCGGGTAAGCTCACGCCTCCTTCTCGTGTGTGTATCTTTTTGGGCTATAGTGTGACTAAGAGTGCTTATCATTTTTTAGACATTGAAATGTCGCGGGCTTTTGTGTCTCGCAACATCCGCTTAATGGAGACATAGTTTTCGGGGTTTGCGTCGCGTTACCCTAACCCTAGTCCGCCACCCGCCCAGGCGATCTAGGCCCATTATGATTTTGCTCCATGGACCGGACCTATCTTCTCTTAGGCCTGAGTCCACGATTCATAAGGCCCGTCTGCAGTCAGCGGTCCAAGTTTGACCACCCCGGTCCGTCTTCTCTTAGGGCTCCATGGGCCTCTGGCCCAGCTCTCGCGCGAGTCCTTGTTGCCCGCGTCGTCTACTGTATCGTCGCGTTCAATGCAACCGCCTGACCCCGACTCTCCTCCTTCTACTAATATGTAGAATGGGGACAAATGTATGTGATTTTTGATTTAAAATCTTTTATTATTTTTACTATAAGTAGAATGGGGACAAATGTTAGTATGTTTCTTTCATTGGTATCAGAGCCTTATGGCTCAATTTCTGACTTTTAAGAACATAGATGAAAATGAATACATGCCCCTTATGCAAGTGTTATCTATGTTATCTCGAAATCAAAAGCTTCATGATAATCAATGGTGATTTTTTAATTTCTTCAATTTATGCCTTGAAATTGTACTGTAGCATGCCAATATGATATTTATCATTCCTGCAAAATTTCGTAACGAATGGCTTTGTGGTTTGTGAGATATTACGAAGTCTTTGAGTTTTACCCGAAACTTTGACTGCATACTGTGAATACATTTCAACGAATGTTGCACGGTTACAAACTACATGTCAATATCTTTCCATCCATATAAATAATGTTAAATTTAGCCAAGAATTGAGAGAGTTATGACACTTTCAATTTTCAGCGAAAGTTAAATTTTTTTGAGATTTTTAGAGAAGATGCACAAAAATGCGATACGTGGCACTGAACTCATAACTTTCAGCAGAGGCGCGTAGGGGCGCGTGAGAAGCCTACGGTGGTTCATTTTTGGATCTAAAAATTGCGTTATACTCACAATTGGATTTTCTATCTTTGTGTAACTTAAAGTAATTTTTTCAGAGTCCGAAAATATGTTTATTGGATTTTTTACCTTTTAGTGCAAGGATAATTCTAGAAATAATATTTTACTTTTTTTGAAAAATTCTGAAATTTTTTTATAGTCTGAAAATTATCTAAAAGGCATGTGAGCCAAGTGTAAGTGTATGGACATTTATTTAAGCCATAATTAATTTTGTTTAACTTGAAAATTTAGTTTTTCTTTGATAGTTGAGACAAAATTGGGCATTTAATGTTGTATTATGGTCTCGAGTATCATACAACGTACTCGAAATTATCTTATGGATATATGTTATTTAGACAACTAAAGTAAATGTGTGTATGCACTCCATTGTGTTGAAATTTTGTAATTTTAAAGACAGTGTGATCTTCGTGAAGAAAACCCCGAGCTTGGAGGCTTGTAGTTCTAGATGGATGTTGGAAAACTTTAGAAATCCTAAAAGATATCTTTATGCGCACTTGGTAGGCAATAATTTGGATTGGGGATCTATATGTTACTGAAGGTGTGATTGAGATTTGATGACTGGATTTGGTTTTGGAATTATCACATGTGAACATGAAGATAATTAGTTTAATTTATTTCATGTGACGTAATCTATTCCATAGTTTTGTGACGAAAGCATGTATTAAAACCTGTATGATTATGTTTAATCATTTTATGTTCATGTAGAATACATGTTTGTTTCCTTATGTTCATTTTTTTGAGCATGTAATTTCATATTTTACATGATGTATGCACGCTAAGTTTTTAGCTAAGTGGGAGTTCTATGGTTGGTAGAATTTTAGAAATTCTAACCATGAACTTAGAAGATTTTCAGATTTAGAAATTAATTTCATGATAATGAACGTTGGGATATGGATGGTGATAGACCACTATGTGACCTCTTCGATTTCGTCCTTTATTGTCGATTATCATGAATGTTGATTTGCTATATATAAAATCAAACTTGTATAACCAATGGACATTTAAGAAGATATCTCTAGAAATTGACGGACCATGGCAACCAAGTTGGTCATGTTCGTAGATTCAAATAAGTGCTAGCAAAGAACCTATTGTGAATTGAACTGATTGTAAACTTATATAGTTTAAATATCATGTTAAGACAGTTTAATACCCCTAACAACATCGATTAAGTCACTCCAAACCATTTAGCAAGGTCACTCTACACTTGAATACAACTCTAAGGGCATACAGATGATTTAATTCCGCTGTCTGTGCCATTCTGTATAGCCATGTAATTAACGATGAAAGAACTATTGATATGGTCAGAGAATGATTTAATGTGTTTGATCAAGGATAAAAACTAATGAGGTTGTCGTGTTGATGTTACCTTCTAAATGCTAATCTTTTGATTGCATCGCATTGGTACACTTAAATAGATTTCCTATGAAGTTGGGTCACCTCTATGGTTATTGTAACGACCCTAAAATTTTGAAAAAAACATTACATTTTCAATATTTTTAGTTTAGTCCCTAAACTATTAAAAATATCATTTTGACCCTAAATAGTTTTAAATATTTGCAATTTAGTCCTAGATTTAATGACCAGTTCATGGTGGTTTTCTATACACTTGATTTATTCTTAAATTAGATTTTCAAATCGTAAGTTATAGTTTTTATTTCAAAAATTAGCTTAAAACGTGTTAATTACATAGTTATCTACTTAATTATGTATATATATGTTAGCCCCAAAATATATATATAAAAAAATATACAACATCATCTATCCCCACGACAGATATCTCACAGAGTACAAATGCCGCGCGAGATGTCAGGAACTTTAAATAGATTCCCGAAACATCCCACAGGTATACGATACTCTCGTACCTATCGTGTCAATTGGATATACGTAATATCCCTACCTCCTTTCAAGGAGCCCTCGGAGCAATATCTCACCTCCTTTCAAGGAGCCCTCGGAGCAATATCCCTACCTCCTTTCAAAGAGCCCTCGGAGCAATATCCCTACCTTATTTCCAGGAATCCTCGTTCCTCCCACGTTATAACGGAAGCTCTCGGAACACACGTGCCATCTTTATACCGATATATGGATAAGAATCTCATCAAGAAGCCACGCCAGCTCCTTTCTGCCGAAGCCTCAAGAAGCCACGACAACTGTTTGTCTTTATCCAAAGAAAGATGATACCCATACAAAATTGACACCTGTAAAACTCTTACTTGTATCCAACGAAACCTTCTTCTATAAAAGGAGAAGAAAACAAAGAAAATGAGATAGACTGATTTCCAAGAATAAAAAATAACAGTTAACACTCTTCAAACTAAGGAAAAAAGCGATTATTCCACCCACGAAATATATTCAAAATAACTATATCGTTAACAAATGGCGCCGTCTGTGGGAACTGCCTTATAACTTTGCCTTTGAGAACGTTTGAGGAGATCTCTTTGCGAGAAAAAAAGGAGTTATCATGAGTAATTCTCCTAGCTCTAGACCTTCAGAAAACCAACGAAATTCCACGGAATATATGCCAAGAGAACACTCAAAAACATACTCGCCACCAATAATAGAAAGATGTAGTTTCATAAATATCCCCCAATCTGCTTTTGAACGCCTTGTAGAAGGAGCCACTCGGAGAGACAGACCGAAAGGGGCTCACCCCCGAGACGAATTTCCTACGCGAGATCATAGGGAAAGACCCTACTCAAAAGAATATGAGTCTCGCCCAAGATCCCGATTCCAGTTGGATCCTCCCCGAAGGGAAGCCTACCCCTCGGTCACGGAAAGACGCACTCACCTAGGGGAGGGGAGGGGTAGGATACCCCGAGGCATAGATGGAACAGACGTCCATTACCCCCGAGAACACCAGGCACCCCTCGTTTCCCCCACTGGTGATCATTCCCTATGGATCATGGTCACCAATCTAAGAAGGGAAATGAGGAACCTACAAAGCAATCTAGCCCCGGGTGAGGAAATGGTGTACCACGGGTCCCCTTTTGTTCCTGAAATATCCCGCGCTCTGGTTCCGCCCGGGATGCGCCCTAGAAACCTCCCCCTATACGTGGGAGAAAAGAACGGGAGAGATCCCCAAGATTACATCCATCAGTATATTGCTACCATGGACTTAGCTTCCGCGCCAGATTTTGTTCTATGCCGAGTGTTTCGTACCACCCTGGCAGGAAGAGCTCAAGCTTGGTTTTCCCAGTTAATGCCTGGCACGATTTCCTGTTTTGACCAAGTGGCATGCTTGTTCGTACGCCAATTTGCTTGCAATCGGAGATACCCAAAATCCGCCAGCCATTTGCTCACAATAACACAAGGTAAAGATGAGCCTCTTAGAGAATATATGAAATGCTTCTCGGATGAAGCCATGGACGTACCAAATACTCATCCATCTATTATAGCGTATATTCTGGCTCAAGGACTTAGGACCGGGGATTTTTCCGATACCTTATGGGTAATCAAGTTAAAGATAAGAATGAGCTTATGCACAAAGCAGAAACCTATATCATCATGGAGGAAGCCGAAAACTCCAAAATCTAGGCAGAACGCCATGATCTGGAACATGAGAAGGCGACCCCAGATAAAACCAAAGAAGGAAAAACACTGCTGAAGAGGAGGGAAGATGGAGGACCAGTAAAGCGACATCTACAGCATGCGCCCCTACCTCCCCTAACTATCACCCCTGCGGAAGTACTCAATGTTATGAGAGGTAGTAATGATCTCAAATGGCTGCGTCCTCTCAGGAGACCCCATGACAAAAAGGATTCCAGCATATTTTGTAAGTACCATAAAGCGTGGGGGCACGATACAAAGGCTTGCATCACCTTGAAAACTGAAATACACCGACTCCACAACGCTGGATATTTGGGAAATTACTTACAAGAAAATAATCAAGAAGCCCCCAAATCCAATGTTTGGAAGAGAATTCGGTCCGAAGTAATTACCGAAGAGAGAAGACCCGAGACCCAGAATCGGGAGAACACCCCTCGCCAGAGATTGCCACCACCTCCCGAATCCTACGAGGATAATCCTCCCTCAGGCCAAACGATTAATATGATAGAGGGAGGAGACCTTTCTATATCCCCGTCGGGAAAAACGAAGAAGTATTTGAAGGATGCAAAGCAGATAGGGCAAGGACCACCCATGTGCTCTGTACAGGGAGCCCAGTTACCTATTATCGCCTTTAGACCGGAAGACTTGAAAGGTATCATATATCCTCACAAGGATCCTTTGGTCATAGAAACCACGATATTTGGCATTGAGGTCCAACGCATTCTAATCGATATGGGTAGTTCAGTTGATGTTCTCTTCCTCTCAACTTACTTAGCTATGGGATTAAGGAAAGATCGTCTAGAAGCGGCTGAAGTCCCACTTGTCGGATTCTCAGGTGACGCGTGTCGTACCCTAGGAACCGTCATTTTACCTATTTCTTGGGGAGAGGGTGCCACGAGGCGCACCGAATCAACTAAATTTTGGGTAGTGGAGGCATCCTCCAGAACGTATAATGCGATATGTGGGCAACCTTCAATACGAACCTTTGAAGCCATCCCCTCTACCATACATCTCAAGGTCAAATTCCCCACCCCGTCAGGTATTGGGGAAGTTCGGGGTAGTCAAGTCAAAGCTCGAGAATGCCGCATGAATGCTATCCCATCTGAAAACGAAGAAGGGATCCCCCTGTCAGTCAAAAAATAAAGAGTGGGGGAGGAACTGAAAGTGCAGCCTGTAGAAGAGCTAAAGATGATTGAAATAGTGGAAGGAGCCCCCACTAGGACAGTTAAGATAGGGACGAGCATGAATCCAGGAGTGGAAGAAGGAGTGACCCTTATACTTAAGGAGTTCAAACATCTCTTCGCGTGGGAAAGGGGGCCTCCGGGAAGGATAAGCAATCAAGTATGCCAACAGTTCCTCAATGTCAAGACTGGAACCAAACCCATACAGCAGAAGAAAAGGAATATGGGGCCGGATAGGAATAAAATTATACGATCCGAGATCCAACGACTGCTCAACCTGCATCATATTCGGGAAGTTCATTATCCCGAGTGGTTAGCCAACGTGGTCCTTGTACCCAAAACATGAGGAAGATGGCGTATGTGTGTTGATTTTACCAACTTGAACGAAGCTTGCCCAAAAGATTGCTATCTCCTGCCCAGCATAGATCAACTGGTAGACTCTACAGCTGGATGTGCATTATTATCCACGATGGACGGGGATCAGGGATAGAACCAGATACCCATGGCCGCTATAGACCAAGACAAGACTAGTTTTATTATTGAGGCAGGCACCTTTTGCTATCTGGTAATGCCATTTGGACTAAAAAATGACGGTGCCACCTATCAGAGGCTTGTGAACTTAATGTTCGCTGGCCCAATCGGGAAGTCGATGGAGGTATATGTGGATGATATGATTGTCAATAGCCCTCGGGCTGGAGATCATCCGGAGGATCTCCGTAAGGCGTTAGCCATTATGTATCAATTCGGAATGAAAATCAACCCTCGGAAATGTTCTTTTGGAATAAAAGGAGGTAAATTCTTAGGATTTATGGTTACGGAAAAAGGAATAGAAATGAATCCAGAAAAAGCCCAGGCCCTTCTAGATATGCCTACTCCTAAAACAATCAAAGATGTCCAAAAGCTCACGGGAAGAATGGCATCTCTAAGCCGATTTATCTCCAAATCAACTGACAAAGGACTACATTTCTTTAAAATCCTAAGAAACATTAAAGATTTCAAAAGGACTGAATGATGCGAGGGAGCTCTGGAGGAGTTAAAAGATTACCTAACTCGCCCTCCATTGTTAATGAAACCCACCCCCCAAGAAGATTTATTTGTATACTTAGCCATCGGAGAAGAAGCCGTAAGTGTGGTGCTAGTCAAGGAACATAATAGGGAACATCGCCCAATATACTATGTTAGTAAAACATTACAAGGAGCCGAAGGACGGTACACTCAAACCGAGAAGTTAGTACTGGCTCTCATCACTACCGCACGGAAATTACGCCCATATTTCCTTTGCCACCCCATAACAGTGTTGACTAAGTATCCCTTACGAACCATCCTTAACAAGCCTGAAACCTGGGGCCGACTCATCAAATGGGCCATCGAACTCACAAAGTACGATATCACATATGCCCCCCATCCTGCCATTAAAGCCCATGTTTTGGCGGACTTTGTGGTAGAAATGGAAAGTATGGAGATTACTCGAAACCCCCCTATGTGGCACATATTTGTATATGGATCCACCACAACAACTCATGGTAGGGCAGGAATAGTCCTATCCAACACGAAAATAGAAGACGAAACCCTATACTTCACTGTTAGACTTGACTACCCCCTATCTAACAATGAAGCCGAATATGAGGCCCTATTGATAGGACTGAGATTAGCCCGAGATGGAGGGATTAGAAGAATAGTAATGCACAGTGATTCTCAACTCATCGTGCAACAAACAAAAGGTGCATACGAGGCCCGAGAAGAAAGGATGCGAGAATACGTACAGGCTGTACAACACAGAAGCGCATGGTTTGAAAGCTACGAGATAGTACAAATTCCCCGCTCCGATAACCAGAAAGCAGATGCTTTATCAAAAATAGCCTCACAAACTGCTACCATCCATACCCGTCGTATCACGTTTCTCCAAGCGACAACTTCTAAAAATAAGGAAACAAGGGAGGTGAATGCAACACAACAACCCTCAGGTGATGGTTGGATGGAGCCTATACTAGCTTACCTCAGGCATCCCGAGGAGTATGTGGCTCATACTAATAAAACGGAACAACAGCTAATGGCGCGAAGGACTGCCAGATACTTTATCCACGAAGGTATATTGTTTCAACGATCTTACTCCCACACCCATGCCAGATGCCTAGGTCATGCAGAAGCCGAGAAAGTCATTCGGGAAACGCACGAAGGTACTTGTGGTAGTCACACGGGAGGAGAAAGTATGACGGGACGTATACTTCGCCAAGGCTACTACTGGCCCACAATGGAAAAGGATTGCCAAGAACATGCCAAACGCTGTAAGCCATGCCAAGCCTTCGCGCGCCAGGTACGTCAACCTGCAATACCATGGATGTTCGAACCCCCTCCATGCCCCTTTGCCAAATGTGGAATTGACATCGTAGGACCATTGATCCCCACCGCCGGACAAAAGAAATATTTGCTAGTGGCTGTAGACTACTTCACCAAATGGGTGGAGGCGGAACCTTTAGCCAAAATTACCGCGAGGGCGGTTATTAACTTTATATGGAGATACATTATATGTCGTTTCGGCATCCCCCGACACTTGATTAGCAATAATGGGCTCTAATTCATGAGCCAAGAGTTAGAAAAATGGTGCAGCCATTGGGAGATAAAGCATCGTTTCACCTCCGTGGGATATCCTTAAGCCAACGGCCAAGTAGAAAGGACCAACCAAACTTTGCTAAAAAATCTAAAAGCCAGATTAGGTTGACACAAGGCCCGATGGGTGGAAGAGATCCCCGGAATTCTATGGGCCTATCGAACTACTCAAAGGATCGCCACGGGAGAAACACCCTATAGTCTAACATATGGAAGTGAAGCGGTTATACCTCCAGAGGTAGTAGTAGAAAGTTGGCGAGTCCGGGAATATGAGGAAGTAAGCAACAACTCCAATCTGGTCCTAGCCCTGGATCTTCTAGAAGAAATAAGGGCCCATGCCGCTGTCTGTATGGAACAATATAAAGCGCGCATGGCACTACACTACAATTCCCGAGTCCGACCCCGACTTTTCCAAGTCGGGGATCTCGTACTGAAAAGAACGGAAGCTTCCAAAAATGTGGGGAAGCTTCAGCCTAAATGGGAAGGGCCTTTTAAAATAGCTAAAATTGTTGGAGGTGCCACATACCTCCTGGAAAATCACAAAGGAGTCCTCCATAATTCCTGTAACGCGTATAACTTGATAAAGTACTACGCTTGATACCCCGATTGACTAGTGCGAAACTAGCCTCCCTTTGTATATAAATAAAGATGTGCGTGAATAAAGCAAAGTTTACAATAGATGGCTTTCCTTTTATTATTTAGACAAGGATAGCTTTGCCATTACAAGAGGAACCATTGGCAAACCTATCTTAGGAAGCCTTACGTTACGAAAAAAGGGGGGGAAGAAAGCTACACATGCCTCTCACCAACATGCCTATATAACAATTTATACATTGTCAAGAACATCCCAGAACACATCGTAATCCTTAAGGATCCTCACAGGGTCGCTTTCCTTCTCTAATCAACCGACGACGTTGTTTCTCTGAAAGGTCCATAGGTTCTACAAGATCCACAGAAGGAACGACCGAACCCTCTGACATTAGAACGGCCTCCGAAACCATCGCTAAGGAAGTAGTATGAGGTTCAGGTATTATATTTAAACGCGGGATCACTAGAGAGACAGGAAATCCCGGCAATGACCACACGGCCTCCTCACATAAATTGTATCCAATACGCACCATATCCCAGAATTGCTCTCGAAGCATATCCCGAGGGGCAAGGACGTTGGATATATCCATTAGTGCCTGGGTTCGCGCCAGCATCAGAGATACCTCCTGCTTTTGCAGCACCTCCAGCAGCTTTCGGGCAGCTAAATCTTTTTCTTCCAAAACCAAAGTCAAACGCTCCTCTAGGATACGCAGCTGTCCACGTAAATCCTCCACCCTCTCTTCTAAACACACCACCCGTGCTCGCTCCAAAGACAAGCACCTATCCATATCCCGGGACTTCTCTGTCAAATCTTTTACCACCCCACGATGACTCTCTTGCACTGTTTCTCTATCTCCTAGGAGTTGTTCTACCCTTTACCTGGCAAACAAGAGTTCCCTTTCGAGATAGTCCCGATGGCGATAGATCAACTCTGCTTCAGAAGCAATTTGATCCCTTCGAGAACCCACAACATTGATCACCAGGAAAAGCTGAAATATTCCATCAGAAGAGAATCTGAGTAGCTGTAGGAGTAAAAATTATTCTCGGCAGTAGAAAAGATAGATATTACCTCACAAAGATCCTTGCTAGCCAGATCATGTAGAGAAGACAGTGGGAGAGCGTTCAGCTGAGTACAATCCAAACTATTCAGCAATCCGCTCAAAAAAGTTCGGCAAAAGAGTACGTCGGGGTTAAGCCCAGGAAACCATTCAGATACTCGCGAACCCTACCCCTGTTCAATACCTGCGAGAGGAGGTGGCGTATCGGAAGAAGAGGGAACTCCCTCATCTATTGCATTAATGGAACTCCTGCTAAAACAAGGAGCATAATCCCCCTGATTATTACCCTCTCCGATAGTCCTAGAACCCAACCTCAGGGAAAGCAACGGGCTTGAAACTACTCCCTCTCCTGGGAGCCTTCATGGCGAATCTCCCACTAGTCGCAAAGGAAAACGACCCGAATCCCCCTAATGGGGGATAACTCCCCGTTCGGGCGCAAAAACCTCCATTCCGCCATACCACTAGATACCTCATCGGAGATGTTACCCTCTAAAGCCCTTTCAGACCCCCTCTCAACGAAAAAGTCCATCTCGGACCCTGAAAATAGAATAGAAGCATATTATTATAGAACTACACCCCTAATATGACACATTTCTTAAAAAAAAAAAAAAAAAGGGGGGGGAAACACACAAGGAAGAATCTTACAGAAAAAGAAATTGGCATGCAGAGGACGAGGAGAAAGCTCTCGTGCTGCCGATCCCTCTTGCAAACCAGCAAGAGAAAGGGCATCGGACAGCTCCAACAGACCACATATGTCATAACTATCATTAAATAACAGAGATTCTCGTAAAACTTTCGATTCATGAGTAATCACTTCCGAGGAGGGCACCACGTATCCCAACCCCCAACGAACAGGCACCCCCCAGGCGCATGCTGTCATCCCCCGAGGCTTTAGATAAAAGAAACGGATCTTCCAATCATCTCTGGGGGTAACCCGTCTAGTGATAGCGGTAAAAGAGCGACGTTGGTCATGGTACACCAAGCTAAAAAATGGTATATCTCCTGGACAAGGATGCAATATAAAGACACTTCCCACCCGATAAGGAGTTAGAGGCAAATCCAGAAGTCCACAACGAAGAACGTAACCCACCTGATAACGGTAGGAGTTAGGTGTAAGTTCACTGGGACAAATTTTCCAATAACAAAAAAGTGCACGTAAAAACGGATGAAAAAACAAACGCAATCCACAACGTATCTAATCTAAAAATACTGTCATATACCCAACGGGAGGGTTATAGGCCCGTTGATCAGCCCCAGATAGCACTATGTCATATCCACCCAAGTCCAAATTGTACTCCACAAACAACGCTGCCACCGATTCTATGGATTCCGTTCTTTCAACCGATCCGATGCGACCACCCCCTATTAACATTCGAGGATTCACTGTGATAGTATGAAAAATCGATAAGCGATCTATCGGGATGTAAGCATCCCTGCCCATAAACACATCCCTTATGCTATGCGACAGCACCATATCTGCTCGAAGTTGCACTGAGGGAGGAACTGGTGAACCTCTCGGGGTGGAAGGGGAATGTCCCTCCCTACGACTAGGACCATGCATAGAAGTCTCACTTGGTATTCGTCGCACCATGCGCACGGCAGGGGACCTATGAGAAGAGATAAGACCCCATTGAGAACGTGTAGAACGGGGAAGTGTCATGGCAGGTTTATCTAAGTTTGCTAAACTTTTTTTTAGAAGACAAAGGTTGCCAGAGAACTAAAGAACAAGGCGCTTAAAGACAAAGGTTGCCAGGAGCCTGATGAAAATGACAGTTCAGGAGAAAACAATTTATAGTAAGAATAAGGGGCCCACCGCCAAAAGTAGGACCACCCGGATTCTGCGGTTCTCACAACCAATAAAGAGGTGGCATGAAGCTCCACGTGTCATCACCTCCAAAAATCAACCGGAGTCATACTTCCACTTACCTCATGCAAAAAGGAGAAGGAGGCACGCAGTTGCTATCATTAAAAAACATACGGATAGAGTTTTTTTAGTCATATTAAAAGAGGAACTCTGATCCCCAAAGTATGACAAAGCACAACTACTCTGTTTGTAACGGGTCAATCTTAGTGAAACATAAAAAAGACAAAATTAAAAACTCATGTAAGAGACAAATCCCTTCAAAACATGCACTTCATATAAATTAAATAGATTACAAACGACCAGTTTCATAAAAATACAAGTATATTAAAAGATGAGGGATCTCTAGGACGGGGGAGGTAGAGCACTCGATGATGAAGGAGTTGGCACATGGGCAAAAGGAAGAGTCGGATCATTTGTAGAAGAGGGAGCATCAGAAGGAGCAGCCTGTACCCCCATACTGGGAGGAGAGTGAGTTGCAGGTAGCGGGACCACAGCAGTCACAGGAACACGGGAAGGGGCAGAAGAAGGAGGAGGAAACTGAGAAGTATTCTTCAAAAAGAGGGCATAGGCTTGTTCCAACGTGGGCCTCTGCATCTCCAAAATATTTATCTGGCGCGGATCAACATTGGGAGCTATCTTCTTGCACACTTGCCCAAATCATTGAAGAAACCCCCACATTACATGCCCAACCAGGTATCCGTGATTCTTGCAAACGTATAGCTCCTTAACTTGGACAAAGGACTCCTCATGGGCTTGCTTAACAGCAGCGTTCAGCTTCTGCTGCATCTCCTCAGGGGTGATGCCCCCCGAAATTGGGGCCTTCGATAACTCTTCAGTAAGAGCATCCACCCGACCAAGTGCTTGGGACAGACTATGCTCCAACTCTTTCTGCTTTACTCCCCATGAAATCTTCTCTTCCTCTAAGGAGGTAACCTTTTCTTTCAATACCAACCCCGAGGCCACCATCTCCGATACGTAGGATTGGAGTCGCTTGTTTTCCACCCTTAACTCTTGGTTCTGCTGCGTAATCTTAGCCCACGCTTCATCATACTTTCCCATCTTTTCTCGGGGACTCTTATTTTCTTCCTCCGTCTTCCGATACCTTTGTTCCGTAGCGGTCGCCAACTTCTGCAACTTCTCAACCTCAAGTAACAGAAGGGGAAGCATTTTAGGCGCCTAAAAAGCAAAACAAAAGAATAAAGACCCAAATGCTGGACCCTAAACGAGTACGATAAGTAAAAGATAAGTCTTACCAGCATAGCCACACAATTCGTGCAGGCCTGGACAAATTTCCACCCCTCCGATGGAAGAGAGTTGGCAGCAGACAGGAAATGAGTAACTGTATCAAGGGCCACCTGAGCTTCCTCCGGACTAGGCTCATGCCCTGTGATGGGAATACTGGAAGACGAAGGTCCCACCGATAGTATCCCCCTCGATATGGGCACCTGGGTAACCACGGGGCTGTCCGATTGTATGGCGATAAAAGAACTTGGAGGGGGATAATCAGCAAACGAGGGAGCTGCAGCCATCAACTCATCTAATAAAAGCATCGGATCGTCAGAAGCAGGAGGAGCATAAGGATTCCAGGGAAAGGATCCTCCTTCAAGATTAAAAAAGTCACCCCTGTGAATTAAAAATCTCCCCAGGTAAGTAATTAATTCCCTAAAAAAGAAAAACAAAGGGGAAAATATTCAATCTTAAAAGACTTACCCAAATCGAGAGAGTTTTCCAGCTGAGATACTCCATCGTTCTCAGCAAGGAGAGCCTTTCCTTTATCTATCAAAGACAATTGTTATCAGCACAAAGTATCTCAATATCATTTAAAATGAGAAAACATACATACCTTTGGGAGGAGTTGCGAGTAATATATCCACCGAATCCCCCGAATGCTCCGAGGGGGAAGACGCGTCGACATCTCCCAAAGAGGGCAAGGGCATCCCCCTGTCCCTACGTCATCCTCCTCTCCCCCTAACGAGAAGGCCCCCACAGTAACCGCTTCCGCGGAAGTTACATCCCAACCCGATTCCTCCGGGATATCGGATGTTCCACTAGATGACAGAGATATAGCTATTCTTGCTCGCTCAACATTACCTTCCTGAGCCACGGGGACTTCACCTACCCCTGACATCAGTCCACCTTCCTGAGCCCTCGTCTCCTCATGAACACATGAACTGCTAACACATTTCACCATGTATGGCCGTAAAGCATCCACTGCAAAACAGCCCAAAATCAGAAAAAAAATATACGTAATAAATAATATTATAAATAAAATAAGAAAAATATAAAAACGTACTAAGGGCGTTGAAGTACTTCTCGGGTACAGCCAAAGGAGTATCAATTTTATCTATATGAGCAATATACCGTAAGCCCGCGGTCCGATAAAGGGCAGCAAAAATCCCCGACTCCACCAAAGACTTTGCAGCAAATACTGGGGAAAATACCAAAGTATCATCTAACACCCTTTCCGGAAACTTGGGCTCCCTCCAAGTGTAGGGCATGTCCCACTCCCCTTCGGTCGGGCGGATATAGAAAAACTTGTTCTTCCAGGTACTGTGAGAGCTAATGTTGCCCTCGGAGATACGGTCATCCTTATTCCGATGACTGAAACAGTAGAAAGGAGCCCCCCCCCCCCCCCCGGAGACACCTTCAATTCAAAAATGGAAAAAAAACCT
The DNA here is from genome assembly GCA_948329865.1 of Linaria vulgaris. Classification (NCBI taxonomy): domain Eukaryota; kingdom Viridiplantae; phylum Streptophyta; class Magnoliopsida; order Lamiales; family Plantaginaceae; genus Linaria; species Linaria vulgaris. The sequence goes on along the minus strand of OX415253.1, from coordinate 1,166,992 downwards.
ATCCCTCGTACACTATATTCCCCTCACCAAAACACCAAAAGACAAATAAAGCTAAAGCCATGAAGGAATTGGGGGTGAGTTGACTAGGGCATACGTCGCAGTACTTAAAAATTTCACAGTAAAAAGGCGGGAAAAATGAACGTAATCCCGCCTTTACCTGAGAGTAATACACGGTCAAATGCTTCGCCGGAGGAGAACTACCCCTTTGATCTGCTTACGGAACCTCCACCGTCACATTTCGGCCTGAAGCACCGAATTCCAGGTACAAATTTCGAATCTCCTCCTGTGAAGCCGTGCTAACTATCGCTTCAACTCTGTGGGTAGCTCGAGGAACACCACCTTTATCAGCAACCTTCTTCGATTTTTTTGCCTTCCTCGCGCCGCCACTGCCACCAACCCCCGCCACCGCCGTCGCACTTCTCTTTCGAGAAACGGCCTCTGACACCCCCGAAAAACCAGTAGCAGCAACCGCTCCATTATCAGAAGCGGCAGACACCAAACTAGCCATATATTTGGACGCCATTAGAGTAGAATTGAAAGATTCTTAAAAAACAAAGAAGTTTTTTTTGCAGAGGGAGAAGATAATACGGAAGAAATTTTCGCCTAAAAATTGCAAGTGAATAAAAATTAAAAAAGGAGGGTACTTATAAACCCTAGGCCCAATAAGATATTAATTACCCACACCCCACGATTGGAAATCGTGTATAAGTGGGATATAAACCGTCATGCCCCCTCATTTATGGAAAACGGTCTAAATACCTCGGCACTTACACCACTTCAGAAACGTGGCATTTAATTATAACTAAATGTCGTGACATTTATTATAAATTAAATGACCCAACATTAAAAAAAAAGGGAAGCTATCGGAATTATACCCCCGAGAAAGCATGAAATAAATTCCTCTGGCCCTTCTTAAAAAGAGAAGACCATCAGAATTGGGGGGGGGGCTAATGTTAGCCCCAAAAATATATATATAAAAAAATATATAGCATCTTCTATCCCCACGACAGATATCTCACAGAGTACAAATGCCGCACGAGATGTCAGGAACTTTAAATAGATTCCCGAAACATCCCACAGGTATACGATACTCTCGCACCTATCGTGTCAATTGGATATACGTAATATCCCTACCTACTTTCAAGGAGCCCTCGGAGCAATATCCCTACCTCCTTTCAAGGAGCCCTCGGAGCAATATCCCTACCTCATTTCAAGGAACACTCGAAGCAATATCCCTACCTCCTTTCAAAGAGCCCTCGGAGCAATATCCCTACCTCATTTCTAGGAATCCTCATTCCTCCCACGTTATAACGGAAGCTCTCGGAACACACGTGCCATCCTTATCCCGATAGATGGATAGAAATCTCATCAAGAAGCCACGCCAGCTCCTTTCTGCCGAAGCCTCTAGAAGCCACGACAGCTGTTTGTCTTTATCCAAAGAAAGATGATACCCATACAAAATTGACACCTGTAAAACTCTTACTTGTATCCAACGAAACCTTCTTCTATAAAAGGACAAGAAAACTAAGAAAATGAGATAGACTGATTTCCAAGAATAAAAAATAACAGTTAACAATCTTCAAACTCAGGCAAAAAGCGATTATTCCACCCACAAAATATATTCAAAATAACTATACCGTTAACAATATATCTTTTATATAATAGTTATAATTGCATAATAGATTATCAAATACAAAGTTGTGAATCTTTTTAAGATGAAGATATGATCTGAATTTGATATTATAAGGTGTATAAATTAAAATAAAATAAAATAAAATGATAATAAGGAGACAACTACAAGTTGCCAACTTGCTGCTATAATTGAACATGAATCTGCTGCACTCCAGATCTGACTTTGAACAATTTTAGATACCATATTAACTCGCGTTCATGAATTGTTTTTGTTCATTCCTTTCAATGATTTTGAGTCTAGTTTCATAAAAGAATTTTTTCATAATTGTTCATATCGTCCTTCTACCTCCAAATAACCAAAATTTTTTATTGCACAGAAAAACTGCTTTCAAATCCGAGCACTCAAAACATCATAACTCATCCTAACCATGTCCAAACATTGTGCAATTTTAGATCCAGGTTCCCCTTTTAGTTAGGCATCTTTCATATGCAGACACCATTTCCAAAAGAGAAGTTTTTGAAGGTCGAAAGCAAGCAACAGTCAGACTTTGTCTAGAAAGTCCGAAAATAGCTTCTATCACACAAGGATTTTTGCAAAATACTAAAACTCTTCCTTTATATGATTTCACTAACACTATGTAATATTTCACTAATCTCTTTATATGATTTCCTAATATGCAGAGTTGAAATGTGTAAATAATGAATTCATGATAAATCTGCTATATTCGAAGTTATTTAAGCAATCACTCAGTAGATCATAGTTTAGACAGCAAAGATAGTAGTAACCGAGTATGTTTTATTATTTTTACTAATGACGTTGCATGTTTTTAAGTGATCTTTAGTTTACTTTCATATAAATCCTTTACATGAATCTTTGATGTATATTAGAACACGGTTCTCTCACATTCTAACTTAGTTAGTATTAAAAGGGTAGCATAATAACTAGTTAAAACAACTTATGAAAAACATAAACTTACTAGGTAATTGTATAAACATTAACACTTTATAAACGTATATGGGGATCGACGAAGTTATCGAGTACAACTACCGTGAATTTTGTGGAAAAGGTGAGGTTTGATTTTGATTATTCCTGCCCTGTTTGGCACCCGGCCCTGAGGAACTTGGACAGAAAAAATCGTGATTTTATTTTTGAATCGTGAGCAATTTCTTTCATCATTTATATTGCCTTTATATTATATATACCTGTTCTCGTTTGGTAATTCAGCTTCTTTACCTAACTTTATATCATGTTCAAATGCTAAATCAGTATGACCTGTCAATTGATAATCGTATTACATGACCTAATCTGATAACCTATATATTGATTCATGGACTGTGCAAACGAGCAACGGATAGTATCCGGCTTACTACCTCATGTAATATAATGTTGACCCATTGGGACGCCTTTGGGAAGTTTGGTCCGGGATTGTGTTAATTTACTGCTGGGCAGCAAGGGATGTAGCTTTAAGTATTTTGGCATAATACCCATCGATCTTGGTGTCGTGTATAGTCAAGAGTTGATTATATCCCGCATGGTAGATAGACGTGTACTCGAGCATGTCTTTTCGTTTTGTTGCGAGGTTACTCCTCGTTGGGAGGTATAAGGTAGTATACTCGTTGATATAAGGTTGAATCTGGTTGTTATGTGCACATATTCATTTTCGTTATCTAATGTTCGTATGTTATTAATGCTCAATAGTTATTTCTAGCCATTCTTTCCCGTTCAGATCATTTTTAGATTATATTTGTTCTTATTCAATTTACGGCCTAACCCTATAAATCTCACTAAGTCATTAAAAATTTATTTCTCTTTTGTTTTGTTTGTCCATTCCTCAGAATAATGGAGACTCACGGGTGGCTGGTGTGAGCGGTTTTTCAAATCAAAAAGTTATTTTGCTAACTCATTTTGAGTATGCATTTCAATAATCCTAAAGATTTTAAATAACTAAGTATTGTCACTTTTATTCGACTATGACATTACTATTTGTATTTTATCAAGACTTCCACTGTGATATGTAATAAATTGATTTTATTTATGTATGGTATGATCCTGCCCATGAGACCATTCCTTTAGACTAAAATTAATACCGAGTTTGTTTATGTGTTTTTGGAACATGCAATGAGTTTGATATTAACTAAATCTCGAGGTGCGGTCCTCACAGTTATGCTACAAATATAGTCCTACGTGGTTTTTAGACTACGATAACTTGAGACTGAATTATACTTAGGGAAATCTAACTAGTTCATGCACACATGAATTAGCAAGAGGTGGGAGGAAATACGAGGTCATTCCTAACAAGAATCCGTGCATACAAATTTATTTATATCACGACTGAATCTTTTCCTACTTTCAACCATATTTAAGATGAAGAGGTGAGACTTCAGTCAAAGAATTATTATTCTTTGAAGAGTCATTGACTTGAGCGAGTTTGTGACTTAGTTGGAACAGGTTGTTATGTGTAGCATTTGGTGGCTTAGACATCCTTCTTTCTTTAAAAGTGTCAATATGTGACTGATGAAATGTTTTACTTACCGCATTAATTGTTGGGAACAATTAATGCAACTTTTTATGGGTTAGTGAAAATATTGATATAGTGTACTCTAAGTGGTTATGGTTTAGCACCCTAAGTGGTCCACTTTCTTGTTTGGTCCGCTTGTTTGAATTTTCTTTATTGAAAATGTTGACACAAGAATCATCCGGAAAGATGATTTAGACTGAGCTCCCTTGAGATAACTCATGTAGTTTTCTATGCTTTAACTAATCCAAAATCAAGGCATGAAGCCATCGTTTTCATTATAGTTAACGGTTATATTGTGCATTTATCGTTGATGTTTAACTGTTGACAAATTTGAGATACATAAGTGTTTTAGATGTTGTAGAGTTAAGATCCAATTGGTAGGATTGTAATGGTCCTTAGGATTGGGTTAATGCACAAAAAATGTAATGGAAGAGACTTTCTCACTAATAACGTATGATTTCTTTGCACGCCTATATGTTGGGTGTTACCATTAGAAGAAATGGAAAGTTGTACACGACATTCATTTCCTTTATCTATCTCAAGGAGATAGATGAAATTCAAGCAACAAGCAACTCCAAATCCTTTCTTACAAAGGTTTAATCTCCATTTGTTTGCCTTTCTTCACAAAACTCGACCTGCAACCAATTTTTTTTAAGTACCTGTATTTCAGAGTATAAGAACATCAACTTATTCTAATTTTCTCCTCCTTAATCTAAGAATGAAAAACTGTAGTGTTGAGCCAACACAATTAACCTCTGTGTTGTCCTAACATTTCCATCTGTCAATTCAACACATGCAGTTAGTTTAATAGTACAAATCCAAGAAAACTAGAATAACTCATCAGAACAAATCATTGAACATGCTCTCAGTGCCAAATTATGAATTGTTCAAAATGACTTCTAAGTACAAAAAACAAAAAATTGGTGGCCCTCAATCTCCCCCTTTTTATGAGGAAAGCACCACCAACAGGTGCTTCTTCATGGTGTCTAGCTCATTGATCTCTTCTTCCATGTCTGCAATCTCCCTCCTCATGTAAGCAACCATCCTATCACACCACTCCACCTTTTCTTGAATGAAGGTAGAGTTGATAGCCATAGATGGGGTAGAATCATCCTCAACAACTAAGGCACTGATGAAGTTGTGCGCCTTCTTCTTCCCTTGTTGTGCACCACTACTTTCTGAAGTATGTGGATCCTTCCATGGGAGATCATTGATTTTGTCTCCTACAAAGCAGTTCTTGGTGATGGGTAGCTGACCAGCCTTGTCCACAAAGGTCTCATTTCCACCTTTCTTGAATCCTTGATTAGTGAGAATCTTGTAGATCAAGGAAAGAAAGGGCAAGATTGCATCCTTCTTGTGCTCAGCCTCACCAATCATTCAGAAAATTCTTTCCCACGTGTTCACTGGATACCCTTTTTGTAGTTTGTATATAAACACAGCCATTTCCTGAATGAGGATTGTGGATTTGGTTGAGGGTATTCAGTGAAATGAGGTAACCTTGCACAAGACATCAGTGAGGGTAGTGAGTCTAGTCACCTTCGGCTTGTTCTTCCATTTCTTCTCAAGTCCCCAAGCCAGGTCCTTCATCATGTTGTCACCATCAATCTCTAACTTTGTCTCATGTCCTCTAGGCATCCTCCAAGCTTTATTAATGATTGACGGATTGAACTCATAGAACTTATCTCTCACGTATACTCTCCCATACTTGGGGGACCCCTTAGAATGCACAAACTTGGACAAATTACAGTAAAATTCCTTAACAAGATCACGGACCTCGGGGAAAATCTCTATCACAGAGTTAACCAAGCTCCGAGACACAAGAAATTCAAACACCTTGCACTTTTTGAAGTCATCCATAACAATGTTCCTCTCAGCCCAAATCTTCCTAACAGTCATAATCGAGGAGTTATCACTTGCAATTTTGGTCAGGAAATACCTATTATGACGTTCAGTAGGAAAATCCGCCGCAAATGTTTCTGGTGGTTCAGGCTCAGACTCCTCCTCAGACTCCATTGTTGTGTTTGCATCGTCCTCAGATGGTGTTGTATCAACATTCTGACCCATGGGTGTTGGTCCAACATTGCCTATAGCCGATGTTGGCACAACATCAAGCTAAGTCTGGTCCTCAGCTTCTTCCTCCATTTCTTCACTATCCCCATCCTCTTCTTCTTCTGAACCCTCTTCTTCATCCTCATCAGCAGAATCATCTTCTTCAGATGAGGATTATTTTTCATCACAATTAGCATCTTTCTCTGTTGCATCTTCATCAGCAACTTTTTCCTCTACAACTTTCTCTTGATCTTGTACCTGTTAGTCTTCCTTCTCCCCCTCAATTTCAGAAGGAAGAGTAGGATGTTGATTCTCTTCAGGTACCTCTGCCTCTAGATTTTCCTATTCATCAATTAGAGGGACATCCTCAGAGATGACAAGTGGGTTCAGAGCAGCATCTGTGTCTGTAGGTTTCTGTGTGGTTTCCAAATCCTCAGGGAATGGTGTTGTGACCACATCATTGGGTTCGTGTACTGGCACAACATCTTCTGCAACTGGTGTTGGCTCAGCGCTGGTAGAGCGCCCTTTTTTGACATGAAATTCTTCCTGGTATAAACATTAGCCTTCGTTTTTTGTGGTTTAGTAGTTACCACCGTGTTGTGGGTGCAGGTGCTTTTACGGGGTGGAACTCCCCCTACATCAAATGGCATTGCAGCTGCAACGTTAGCAAGATCAACAATTGTGGATTTATTTCCCATTATAGCATGCGTAAGTAATTTAGGGAGTAAGTAAGAATGTAGGGTTTAATTGATTTTTCACAAATTAGGCTCAAATATAAATAGGATGAATAAGGAAAGTGGGAGTAATTATGGGACTAATGGGTGGGTAAATAATAAGAACGTGTGCAGTTTGTGCCATGTTGAGTCAACACGTGCTGAACATGAACGTGTTGGCATGACACGTGACCAGAGCAGATAATGCGTATAACTTATGAGTCACAGTGTTATGCTGACTGATGAGACACCATTCGGAGATCCAGCGTTGGCATAACATTTGAACTCAACCTTCAGTACTGAGCCAAGTGTCTGTGTGGTCAAAGTCTTGCCAAGGTTTTCATCATATACTAGCATAAGTAGAATCTAAGCAAGATACCTAGAACTTTAAGAGTGAGAACGAACCATTCAAATCAGTAGCTTGCCTTAGACTGAAACAAGAGTGGGAGTTAGATAACAGAAAAACACATAAGTAAAAAGTAAGGGGGTTAACATCACTGAGATAATTAAGCTCATATAGTTCAATGAGAAACAAACTTGTGTGTTACTGAAAGCTAATGACCCAGAAGATATGCCTTGCATATGACATTTATGAATTGAAGAAAACCAAGAGATACTCCCCCATAAGATCATACCAACACAGTAGGGTAAGCAAACAGAAAAGAAATAGGCGAAGATCAACATTGGTCCAACATTTATGAGCCTAGTGATGTCCCAACACACCATATCAGCAGTCACAAATAGAAACTCTTTACTTTTTTTCATTTTCATACATGATAAACAAAAATAACTTTCATGCTTAACACTTTGAGGCAGGAAGGATCATGTCTTCACTGAATCTAGGCAATAACAGGACCCCTAACACCCCAGTGTCAACACAATAAATGCAGATGCACGTGCAAGTACATAGGGGTGGATGCAGGCAGCTCAGGACCCCAACACCCCAGTTACCTAGCACATACTTGTTTACTGAGCACCAATAAGAATGTTTTAGCAAAAGTGGGCAAATAAACTGCATGAAAGGCAGTACATAACCTCAGTCACCCTAGCATACAAGTTCACCATAATATGCCCCTTATTCAAGCAAAACAACATAAATAAGTTACAACTGAATACAGCATATCTGTCAACTCTATGTACCCCAGCTTCTTTATATTGTTTTGTGTGTCTATCACTTGAATATGTCACAACTGAATACAACATAGCAATTATTGTGTACACTAGCTTTTCCAAGTGAAGACACTACCTCAAATCTAATAAATTTTAACAAAGAAATCAACAAGCATTTGTAAAGAGTAAGCTATCCAATCATGATGACAGGCAAGTGAGACTCCACATGGTTCAAGAATGTTCACAAACAAGCATGAGATAACAAGAAAATCACAAGAACTAGCCAAACAAAAAGGAGAACAATCTGGGTACATCACAATCAGTCACTGGTGTTAGCCTGTGATGTTAAGACAACACATGCATGTTCAGTGTGTTCACAACACGCTCATGCTGAGAGCCTTCCTCAAACTGAAGAATCTCTCAGTGTCTAATGGTTTAGTAAACATGTCAGCCAGTTGGTTGTTGGTTTCAATGTGTTCAATTGTGATTGTTTTATCTTCAACCAAATATCTTAGTAAGTGATGTTAATGTCAATATGTTTGGTTCTAGAATGCTGCACAAGATTTTTTAATATGCTAATAGCGCTTAAGTTATCACAAAACACGTGAAGAGTATTACTAGTTAACCCATAGTCACAAAGCATATGTTTGAACCATATTAGTTAGGTTACACAGCTGGTAGCTGCAATATACTCTGACTCAGCAGTAGAAAAAGACACACAATTTTGTTTCCTACTGTACCTGGAAACCAAATTACTTCCTAGATAAAACACCCCCTACTAGTGGATTTTATATCATCTGGATCCTCTGCCCAGTCACTATCACTCAAGCCAACCAAGTTTGAATTTGTATCATGAGAGTACCAAATCCTCACTCAGCACTTCCAGATATGTATCTTAAGATTCCTTTTACAACAGTTAAGTGAGATGCATTTGGTGCTTCATAATACATGGCACAAACACACACTAGGTACATTATATCAGATCTCGTGGCTGATAGGTACATGAAAATCCAATTCATTGACCTGTATAGTGTTTATTCAATATCTTCACCAGCTACATCCCTCTCAATCTTCACTGTAGTGGACATTGGTGTTTTGCATGGCTTAGATTCCAGCAACCCAAATCTCTTCACCAAATTCCTGGGATACTTCTCTTGAGATAGATTCATCCCTATTTCCTTTTGTTTCACATACAGTCTTAGGAAGAAGGTGAGCTCCCCTATCATACTCATTTCAAATGTACATGTCATAGTACTAACAAACTTGTCCAAGGTGGACTGATTAGAAGAGCCAAATACTAAGAGATGGTGGAATCACTTGAGAGTTGGTCATGATGGCCTTCTCTACGTCTTCTCCAATGTTGGTACCAATTTAAACTATCTTCCTCGAGGCTCCTTCCACTAATTTTATCATTTTGAGCTTTTCTGCGGGTTAGACTAGGACCTTCTTCGTGCGAGCTTTCTTGGCCAAAGGCTCGACACTGAAAGGCAAAGACTGAAATTGTAAAAGTTCATACGGCATTCGCGGGCTATAGTGTGATCTCTCTTTACATCACCTACCCCGGATAGGGTAGCGAACTTTGCTTGGGTCCCACAGTTTTCCTCTTGTTTAGGAGTTACGCGTTAAATTCTTGGGTTGTTACAATCGTCAATATTTTACTCAAGTTGCATCTTATTTACCTTATGGGTAAATCCTGGAGGCAGGATTCGAGGCGGTTCAAATATCGAATAATCCATATTTTAGAAAACATAAAAATCAAAGTTTTCATCAAATCCTAGATGTATAGATTCGACTAATTGGACGAAGTTTTACCAACATTTCATTGAAGAAGACTCATACTAATATTATAGCCATCACAAGTTAGATGATATTAACCTTAAATTTATTCTTAAGATGGTGTGCATCCGGTATGATATCCTCGAGAATATGTTTTTTTAGAAAATCCATACAAAAAGCAAAACCACTCCAAAGTCCCATCATAAGATACTAGACAAACTTTTCTGACAATCTAACATGAGACAAATTATAAAATGAAAAATATTACCATACTTATGTATGATTTTCTGTTATATGATTTTGTGTGTTATCGTATACTATTGCTAAATTACATAAATGTGATTATGAATAAACTCACACTAAGTGTTTGCAATAAGTGCACATCTCATGAATTCATGTGACATAATTGTACATTAAGAAAACCACGGAATGAAACCATTAAAGACTTAAAATAGGAGCTTAAATAATACTATTGTGCTTGGATTATTAAAACAAAAAGGTCAACAAGTAGAGTCAGCAAGTACAATAAATGTATTTAACTAATCACGAACCTACTTTCTTTTAACAACAAGAGTGATACTACATAAGATAGTAGCAATATGTGTTATGTCACGTGGATGCTACAATTGCAGGGATCACCATTATTTGTGTATAACGAACTAGGTACATTATGATATGTCATTGGAAAGCCACATATGTGTAGGTAGTAATGCACCAAGCGGGTTGCAATTCAAAGCTTTGAAGTGAAAGTTATGCCCGAAATAGTGGAACTGCGCAGAGTTATACAACATATCAAATATCATATTCGATATACTATGTCAGGAGCCATTTTCGACATACCTTGACCCATATGTCTATAAATATCCCTCCCTTTGGCCCTAAAGTGGAGACAAAATGCCTAGGGACCTCCTCCGTACCCCATATATTGAATATATTCGATATAGACCTCCGACATAGGGTATTTTCGACATAACATTCAACATAAAGTTTGACATACAGCAGACCCGATATTGTATTCAGTGTAGAAAATGTTCTACTTATCCATTTGATATGTTAAGTATATGTATGGAAAGCTACATTAGTCTACTTTTCATAGGATGAATAATATCGATGTTTTGATATGGCCGATATGGTGAAGCCTCGACATCACACCCGACAAGCTAGATACTTGACTTGATATTCGATGTCGAGGCCATTATACATGTCCCCGTTATGTGCCTTATATTCTTGGAATCCAAGGGAGTCTAATTTCCATATCAAGATGAGTATCAAGGTTTGGACCTTTCTTCAAGGAGATATGGTCAAAACTGTGAAGCTGTGTAGTGTAGAAACAAGTGTATCACATAGCCCGATCAGGGCTCGGTCATCAGAATAGATAAATGAACTACGTTCGGCTTGATTCTCTCAAAGGGATACATATGCAGATTGAGATAACCCAAGTTCAGTCCAAAATCATCAAAGATCCATCCGTCCCCTCACCACATTGCTTGGAGTACATGTGTGCAAATGACAAAGCTGGTTTCAGCGTGGCCTAGAACCAGCATAATGTGGAGTGTTTCATCAGCCTGCCAAGTTAGCATACGAACTCGCCCCAAATCATTGGCGTTGTCTATGGGAATACACTGGAATGTACTTGGAAATAAACACGCAACTTTAAAATTCAATCGAGTTCATCAAGAACAATGGCGGAAGGGAGCGCCATCGGACCTGTGCCTTATATCAAACTTAATCTCACGGATCTTGATTGACCCACATTCATCAAAATCATGGAACATATCGAGCACCCAATACCCTCACTTTGCCAATCAACATAAGTCATACTATTTACATTATGTTATTTACATGCACATTCTGCAATTAATTATGTTATACTAATTCACTTACGTATCGAGCCTATTTTCGATCTTATCGATGAATTCCATATTGCTTAGATTCGATATTATCCCAAATTCGATACCACCCTAGATTCAATTTCTTTTAGACTCAACGGGGTGATTTCCCAGGAATCACTTGGGCTTGTTAATTTCAACTTTTAGATATATTGGAACAATTTATATTTTCTTGAATTGTCTTTCATCCATATTAGGCGAACTAGGCTTTACCCAGTTTTTGGCCGCTATCTATTATTGTTCTTTATATTGGGAATGCGATATATCTTTGTCTTTCATATTAATAGACTGATTGCAGGAGCAAACCTATCCTACGGGATAAGACAGAAATATACCTTAAATGGTAAAAGTATCTCATATCCTCAAAGATAGCAAATCAGAGACGGTTCTTGGTTGTTATCTATCTTGAAGTCTTATATTCATATATATTGTTGTATAAATTATTATCCATTTAAATGACATGAATGCAGACGTCCTTCGTCAACAAAAAAAATCCCTTTATTTATCGAGATAAGGAGGATAAAGAGAAAAATGTTGATACAAGAAGTGATGAAGATCTACAAATCCTACGGGATATCTACAAACCCGAAAGGGGCGAAGATCTACAAATCCCATGAGATATCTACAAACCCAAAGGGGCGAAGGTCTACGAATTCTACGAGATATCTACAAACCCTAAAGGGGCGAAGATCTACAAATCTCACGGGATATCTACAAACTCGAAAGAGGCAAAGATCTACAAATCTCTTAAGATATCTACAAACCTGAAAGGGGCGATTGTCTACAATCCTACGAGGTCATAACTCCCCTATCCACCACGATAGGCAAGAAAGAACTCGACGGAAATAACTATCTACACTCCTACGAGGTCAAAACTCCCTTATCCATCGCGATAGGCATGAGAGAACTGACAAAAACTACTGTCTACAATCTTAGGAGGTCATAACTCCCCTATCCACCACGATAGGCAAGAAAGAAACCGATGGAAATAATTTTCTACAATCTTGCAAGGTCATTACCCAGCTATCCACCGAGATAGGGAGGAGAGCACCCAAAAAGGACGAATATCTACAAATCTTATGGGATCATAATTCCCTATCCCCGAAGTTACGGAGGAGGCAGAGCAATACCGTAATAGGTAATTTTTTATTTACTATCCTACATGATATGATAGAAAATATTCAAATAGACTCATAAACTCTCTTTTATTCATGAATTTAGACGAAGAAACGGACAATGCCGACAACACAAACGAGACATGCTAGAAATGGCAGCGTTACTTCTACCCATACGGTAAAATTCCAGCAACGGCAAAGCCACATCTACCTATAAGGTAAAATGCAAGAAATGGCAGCGTCACTTCTACCAATACGGTAAAATGCCAGAAAATGGTAGAGCCACATCTACCTATAAGGTAAAATGCAAGAAAGGGAGCCTCACTTCTACCAATGCGGTAAAATGCCAGAAATGGCAAAGGAACATCTACCTATAGGGTTAAATGCCAGAAATGGCAGAGTAACAACTACCTATACGGTATTATGCCCGAAATGACAAGAATAACATGTACTTTTACAGATACATGCTAAAAATGGCAAGAGTCACATCTACATACACGGTAACATGCCATAGCAGAGCAACATCTACCTATATTGTTTCATGCCTAAATTGGGAAGAGGAATATTTACCTACGTGGTACCAAGCCTAAAATGCAAATAAATCTATACCTACGAGATACCCTGCCCAAAACGGCAAAAAAACATAGTCCTACGCGGTACCCTGCTTTAAATGACAATGAATCATCCACCCACGATGTACCCTACAACAAATCAAATACATGGTTCCTTACAAAGTATTCCTTTATATATTACAAATAAATAAGTTACTTTAAGACACCACGGGAATCGTAGAAATCTGTGCACATATATGAGATGACACGCTTGTATTAATCCAAACATAAATAAACCAAGATGAATCAGATTAAAACATCAAGTACCCACGCGGTAACCTGCCTCTTAAGGCACAACGACTAGTACCTACGTGGTATATCCGCCTCATACGACACAAAACAAGTACCTATGCGGTATCATGCTTTTTAAGGCACAGTAAAGCACCAAAATGAGACCTCGACTCCTAAGGGCCTATAATCGTCGCCCAATGCCTCCTCTAAATCTGGCCCGAGGTTGCAAATGTCAAGTAGTTAGTTAGACACCTACTCTACATAATTATAATAAACTGAAGATAACACCTAGATTATGGCAGAATACTGCTAGACTCTCAAAACCAGCGCGATAAAATGATTAAATGACTAAATTATTCATACCATAATTTTATGACACTGGCATTACATCCGTCACCGTAATGGGACTAAGATTACAACGTGAAACATGTTCATTATCGCGTGCAAGATGCGAGTTAAGAAAAAGACCAAGTTCTAAAACATGTTGCAGATGTTAACAAAATGTATATCTACTAGGAGGCTTAACATCTTACCCATACTGGTACATGAATTTAAACGCAATCCACCGTAGGTGGTACAATATGACTTTTCCCTTTAAGGTGTAATGAATTTCTAAATGAAACCGGAACCAACGGTAAACTCCCATCGCTAATGAGATCTCCAATACTACCACCACGATTATAAGATATATAATGCAAGATTCAAAATGAACAACTGTTGTTCAAATAAATGAAGATACATTGGTTGAATAAAATTGCTCCAAAGCACAAAAAGTGTTGGCCAAAAAATAAGTCAACGCAGCGTAATATGCTACGATATACATCAACATAAACTATACAACCCTTTCAAATGGTGACCAACCTACACCCATTAGTAGCGCAAACAAGCAATCTAATATGCACTAGGCGCAGACCTAAGAATGTCAAGAAGCTTCTTTGCGTCCATCATCGCATTCCACAATTTCACAATTTCTATAACGAAAGCCTCCCTTACGATGCCTTCTCGCTCATTACCTATCTTATCCTCTTTAGGGTTGACAAAGTGCATGTTTAAGTTACATGGGAGAGAATGTTGACATCTCTCCTTGGACTTATAAGTGATATGGACGTATAAGTGATATGGACGTAAACTGTCTTTTACAAATCTTATAAAGCTCTCTAAAGTGATACGGCTTAACTTTGAACAATTACATGACACAACAAATTAATAACATAACAAATCTTATGAAGCTCTCTAATGTCCTCCTTCGATCAGAGGAACCCCTGACGTAGAGAAGATCCATCACGACTTCGTAAGTTATGGGTAGTTTTTTCAACCATTTTTTGTGATTTCTTCTTAGGCGCATTGGTAGAAGTTGCCACTTTATCTTTAACCGTTGACTTTAAAGGTGGGGATGGGTTCTTGTATATCACAAGTGGATGATATTCTCTTTCATCATCGCCAAACGCATTGGAATACGCGATGTCATAGGCTTGCTCACTCGAGACTGCTCGAGTTTTTATTTGAACATTCAGAATTCGAAAGAGTTTTTTCATCATTGAATGTGTCGTTTGAAATGAGATAATCCATGGAATTGAAGTCAATTTGCCTTTTGCATTCTGAATCAGAACGTTCACCCTGAGAATCAATCATGTCCTTAAAAGCATCATTCATTGAATCACTGTAATCTTTTCCCGAATTACCCGACTCAGCTTATATCCCAAGAAGCAATAATATCCTCACACTCAACCAATTCTTAGTTGCAGTGCCGAATTCTTTAATAACCAACTTATCTTCAACGAGATTCAAATCACCAATAACGTTAGAAACTGATGTAGCGAGCGGATGGAAGACATAAGGGAAGATGAAATAACACAAGAAATCAAAAGCTCGTTGATTCCGCAGAATACCGAGAAACTGAAGAAAACTGAGAAAACTCTCAAGTTTAGTTTTTTTTTTATTCATTCAACAACTAACTACAATGACTCAAAGACGACTCACTTATAAAGATGAAACCTTAAACATAAAAATTATCAAAATTACAAAAGACTCTTAAAATAACTAAATAAAATTAAAAATCCCGCTGAAAATAATAAACTGCAATTTTGACCCTCTAAACTTTCGAATTTGCCTAAAATCATGTGGGCTTAAAGACTTTTGTCTTTACGTTTTGCTCAGGAGGTCAAGTGGTATCTTTTGTCAAAAACGGGCTCCGTTGACTTTTTGGTCAAACCTCGACTCGTTTGAACCTCGGTTTGGTTATTTTTGATCAAGAGATATTCATATTTTTGATCTCCATCATTCTCCTCTGGTTGAAAAAGATTCGACCTCGAATCTAAATTGTGTTTAGTAACTAAGAACTTATCACCATAAGACAAAATATGACTAGTTACATAAAAAATATCAAAACCATGAGGATGAACATCTTCAATTGTGGCAACAACAATATGAGCGTGCTTCTTCTCGTCATCGACCACTTCCACACCTAGATTCTTCGTTTTATTACAAAACTTTCAAATCTATCGCTTTTCTTGGCAACCTCGTACTTTTCCAACATCTTCGTCTCTTTTATTGGATTCTCCATCGTGATCTTCTCGTCCACACCGCCCATGAAATCTTTTAATCTAGAAATCTCGATCTCATCCACAATATCATTACCATCGCTATCATAAACCACATCATATGAAGGTTCACAATCCTCTTCATAATCACCATGTAAATTTAGAATATCACCTTGAAAGTCTGATTTCCAATATTTTTCCTCTAGATCATCTTGTCTCCGGTGAATAGGCGGATTCAATGGTTGTTCTAGTGGTACAAACGGATTATCCTCATCCGTAAACAATGGGGCTTCAGGTGTTGGTGCGAGTTCAGGCTGTCGAGCAACCATCACCGCTATTTGTTGCGTCAACAAGTTAATTTGTCGACGTAACATTGTGTATTCATCACATATATCTTCTTCTACCGGAACATGATGGACTGCAGAGTTTCTCCTTGCTGCCATGGTGAAGGAACGAACCTGTCTCTGATGCCAACTGATGTAGCGCGCGAAAGTCATAAGGGAAGATGAAATAACACAAGAAATCAGAAGCTCGTTGATTCCGCAGAATACCAAAAAATTGAAGAAAACTGAGAAAACTCTCAAGTTTAGTTTTTTTTATTCATTAAACAACTAACTACAATGACTCAAAGACGACTCACTTATAAAGATGAAACCCTAAACATAAAAATTATCAAAATTACAAAAGAATTTTAAAATAACTAAATAAAATTAAAAATCCTGCTGAAAATAATAAACTGCAATTTTGACCCTCTAAACTTTCGAAATTGCCTAAAATCACGTGGGCGTAAAGACTTTAGTCTTTACGTTTTGCTAAGGAGGTCGTTTTCACTTGGAAAAGTTGTATCTTTTGTCAAAAACGGGCTTCGTGTTGGTCAAACCTCGACTCGTTTGAACCTCGGGTTGGTTATTTTCGATCAAGAGATACTCATATTTTTGATCTCCATCAGAAACCAAAACCGCCTTACCGTTATCAATTAAGCTCGCATCCTTTGGCGAAATAACGTTTACATTAATAACTTCTATACAATCAACCCATGCATTTGGTTCTTCATTAATAAGAGCATGGAAAGAATTATCATTACCTCGAGATAAGGATTGAACTGGAAAAGAACACTTTGCTGTTGTCGACCCTTATTTTTCATTAAGCGTTTTATGATGGGCTGCTCTCTTTTAATAGGTATTTTATCAATGTTACTAACATCAACACATTGAATCGACTTCATAAGACCACTTGAGAAAACATCATGCTTCCTATGAACCGGTACCCAAACTTTGCTTGATCCTTTATGATCTTCTTTTTCCATAGCCACTTTAGCAACTTGTACATGTTTTTTCTCGGATTTTTCAACACCACATTCTTCAATAACATGACCCAACTATTGACATTTCCGACAGTAATTTTGACGTAAGTTACTTTATCTCCAACTTGAAAACCTCATTCAATTTCCTCCCTTAGTGGCTCCAAAAGATTAACCTCAACACAAATATGAAGGTAATCAGGACAAGACATAGTGATAGCAACCTCGTCTAACCTCAGTGGTCTGCCAAAATAGTGAACAAAAGATATAAGTGTGATGCATTGATAATATCTCAAGTTCAGGTCGATAATCCAATCCAATCTAGTGTAATTGGCGGTTCTGAGTCCGGTCTAAAAGAGGGAGTACATTTGAAAACCTTTGTCGATACACCATAAAAATCTAGTTAGTTTTTCATCCAAAGCCTCGTGTAATCCTCTTTTTTTGAAGTTTAACCATAACGTGACAAGGCCAATGGGCCCATCGCGTACGTGCCTTTTAAAGCAAGTCTCTAAATCATGCGATTTATAAACATGTAATTTGGTTTTACAATCGGGAAACATATAATAAGCACCAAGTTCAAACCATTATCAAGCTCTTTTATCTCATTTTCTTTGAACAATATCATCGATTTACCTTTAAGAGTATGAAACTTATTGGGCACAATCGATGTATCATCAACAAGAGATCGCTTAAGATCATAATTTGAAATCGAATTAGCAATCTAAGCAAAAGACGTACCTTTTAAGGGTTGACGTAATTGAAATGGTCGTGGATTGATCGGAGCAACATTCAAGCAAGCAAGTTCCCTCTCTTTACCAAAAAAGTTAGATGAAATTTGAGGAAATTAACAAGGGAAGGAGCCAAATACCTACTGGACTCATTCAAAGGTTTGGGCACCCAAAATGGAGGTCTTCTATGGGGAAACAGACTCCAGAATTGGAATCGAGGCCAAAATTAGAGTTGAAAAGTTAATAATTCAGGATTTTCATTGACTACCATATTTGATTTGATAGCATTAATATATGTATAATGCAATCCTGATGAGAGTTTTGGTAGTTTTTCAAATATATGTTGCTTTCCTGATATATACTTAATAAAGAAAAGATATTTAGTTTTATTCTCAGTCTTTGATTTGGTATCATATCCATGACGATATATATCATTAAAACGCAACAAATTTCTTCTGGATTTTGGGGCAAATAAGGCATCGTTGATGATAAATAGCGTTCCAATTGGTAAAATGAAACTAGCTCTACCAAATCCTACAATTAGGTCAGTAGGACCTGATATCGTATTGACTTTTGCCTTTGTTGGTTTTAGATATGTAAAATATTTCTAACTTGGGAGAATTGTGTTAGTTATAGCACTATCAGGGATGCAAAAATCAACGATATGCTTCATGCTGGCTTCGTGTCAAACAAGTAGAGTTAAACATGATATAACAATAAATGAAGCATATATTTAAAAAAAAAAGGAAATAGTTTCATTAAGATACACAAGGAAACACAATTAATGAAAACATGGTACATTACAAGCAGAAATCGCAAATACATATCAATTTAAAAATTACACAACAAGGAATCCCATAGTGCAAATCAAACAGGAACCACGTAGACATGAATCACATAGCTCACATCAAGCCATAGTAACATCATGATCATCCATGAAATCAGATGATGCTAAATATGTGGGATTATTAGGCATTTGTTCAACAAGGTTCGCTTCCTTTCTTTGTCTTTACTCTCTTGGTACAATTTACAAAAATGTTCTGGTGTACGACACGTATTGGCCCAGTGTCCTTTCATTCCGCAGTTAAAACAATAATATTCAGATTTCTTATGAGCATTTTTTCTTTTATTATGATGGTTATTGTTATCGACCGTATCATTGGTCGAAGGGTTGTAATAACTACCTCGACCACGTCCACGACCACGACCACGTCTATGGCCACGACAACCTCTAGAAACATATCTTCCTCAATAACCACCCCGACCTTGATATTGGCCTATGCCTCGACCACCATTATTATAGTTTCCTCGCCCACGGAAGTTTGAGAAATTTATGTCATGTGCTTCTGGCAATGCATGTGCTCCAGTTGGGCGTAACTCATAATTCTTAATCAATATATTATTACTATTCTATGTCGTTAACAACACCATCTCTAGTTCGTGATACTTAGTGTATCCGACTAGTCTATGTTGCATTTGGACGAGTATATGACTGACATGAAAAGTAGAAAGAGTTTTTTTCAATCATTTCCTCATCACTAATTTATGTCCCGCAAAATTTTAGCGTATGTCGGATATTATGAATGGCATAGGACTAATCATTTACTGATGTAAAATCTTGAAACCTTAATGTGTTCCACTGATGTATGGCTTTTGGAAGCATTGTTTCCTTTTGGTGGCCATATCTTTCATTCAATTTAATCCATAGCTCAGAAGGATCTGTAATCGAGATATTCCGTTTGCAAAAAATTATCTAAATGTCTACGCAGGAATATAATTGCCTCGCATCATTGCTGGTCAGTACATTCATTGTCCTAATCAATTGTTTCCGCGAGAGAGTAAATTGTGGAATCGGAGTAACTTCCTTGGTGATCAGTTTATAGACTACAAGAGAGTCTATCTCCACTTCTATATTGCGTATCCTTCTATTCCATGCTAACGACAAACCTTCCTTGAGAGCTATAAGTTCCGCTTCATCCACAGAGGGAGACATTAACTGTTTCAGAAAACCGCTGATCCAGTCACCATCATCAGCCCTCAGAACTCCCGCGCAGGTACCAGCATTGAGCTCCTGTCTGACACTGGCATCAGTGTTCAGTTTATACCAACCTTTAGCTGGTTTGATCCATTTCGTGACTCTCTTATGCTGCAATCCTTTCCTTCTGCCCAAGAACATGTCCCAACTCATTTGTTTAATCTTGAAAAGTCTGCCATGCAATGTTGCTTCCTGATTATGAAAGACTCTATCGTTTATGTGAAGCCAGCACTGCCAAATTGTGGACATGAAAATCCATTTCCACTGAAGCTTTGGTGAGAGCAGATTCCTGAACTGAAAAAGCTCCAGGTTGTCATGAAGCCAGTGATCATCAGCAACCCCATCAAAAGCTGCTAGATCTTCAGGGTGGACAATTCTCAGCCATAGAGTTCTGGCCTCCCTGCAGTGTCTAACCAAATGCAGGCCAGTTTCTTCTTGAAAATCACAAAAAGTACAGATAGGGGTTGAGGCAGCAAATCTCCTGTATCTCATGAGGTTGGTAGCCAATTTTTCTTGGATCAGAAGCCACAAGAAGTGCTGAAATTTGTTACTTATGTCCACATTCCAAATCCACTGGAACTTAGAGGGTGAAGTGCCTATCCCTGAATGGCTCTGCTGGAATAATTTATAGGCAGATTGACAAGTGAACTTACCAGTAGATGTACCATTCCAGATGATTGAATCCTCCTGATTAGAAAGATGAACATGTCTGTTCTGAATATCATCATGAATATGCTGAGGCAAGGTAGTAATAAGAGCCTCCAATCTCCACTCATAGTTCTGATCCAACATATCAGAAAGGGCAAGCTTCTTTTCTGAATCATGAATCTCAATTCCTTCCTCACTAAGGCAGCCACCTCTCCAATTATCATACCAGAAAGAGATTTGAGTCCTCTTTCCCACCTTCCATCTTAAATGAGGTTTCATCAATTCCACACACTTGATGATACCCTTCCAAGTGCAACTATCAGTAGGTTTGACAGCATATTGGAGCAGTTTGTCTGCCTTCAGATATTTAGCCTTCACCAAAGTAGACCATATGGACTTCTCCTCTGTCAAAATTTTCCAAGCCAGCTTAGCCAGCAAAGATTCATTAGCAGTTCTTGCCACTCTCAGTCCAAGACCACCTTCATGTTTAGGCTTGATCACCTTCTGCCACTGCACCAAATGCATCTTGTGTGTCTCATAATTAGTAGACCAGAGGAAGTCTCTATTAATCTTATCTAGTCTATGACACACATGTTCTGGAAGGTAAGTAGCTTGCATTGTGTAGACAGGTTGAGCAGAAGAAACAGAAGCAATAAGAGTATCTCTACCTGCCAGAGATAACAGTTTACTCTTCCAAGAGTCAAATCTACTCAGGATTCTATCAAAGAGCTCTGCAGTGTCTGCCCTTGATGATCTGCCATGAACAAGTTTAACTCCCAAGTACTTTCCCAGATTCAGAGTTTGAGCAAAACCCAGAGTGTCACAGATGTGTCTCTTAAGATTAGAGCCCTGACTTCTTGAGAAGAACACCTTGGATTTCTGGAAGATCACCTTCAAACCAGAAGCTGTGCAGAACTTGTCAAGAGTTTTTTTGATGACTTTAGCATTGCCAGCTGTGGCAGAACCCATAAGGATGAGATCATCAGCAAAGAAGAGATGAGATAAGGGAGGGCCACCTCTGCAAGGAACCAAAGGCCTCCATTTGCCCCTCTGAACCTCCTCTTGAATCAGATAGGCAAGTCTCTCCACACACAGCACAAACAGATAGGGTGACAGAGGGTCACCTTGTCTTAGTCCACATTTATGTTGAAATGGTACCAAAGGAACTCCATTCCACAGGATTGTTGTGGAAGCACTTCTAACACAGAACATGATAAGGTCAACCATGGAGGGTGGAAAGTTGAAAGATAGTAGAGTTTCTTCCAAAAAAATCCCAGCTTATCTTGTCATAAGCTTTCTCCAGGTCAAGTTTCATAATCATAGATCCTTTCTTGTTCTTCTTTTTCGATCTGAGAGAGTGCAGAACTTCCTGAATAACACTGATGTTGTCCTGAGTACTTCTATCTTTAATAAAGCTAGCTTGAGTAGGTGCAACTAAGTTAGGCATCAGATGTCTCAACCTGTTGGTGATACATTTGGTAATCAATTTGTAATTGACATTGCACAGAGAGATAGGTCTGAATTGAGAGATATTCTCTGGAGATTGAATTTTGGGAATCAGGCACATATAAGCCTCACATACTTTTGAATCAAAAGAGCTGTTGTGAAAAGCATCTTTAACAAATGAGACCACAGAATGATGAAGCCAATCCCAACCTTTTTGATAGAAACCAGCATTGAGGCCATCTGGACCAGGAGCTTTGAGAGGATTCATTGAAAATATAGCTTCTTTGATTTCACTAGCATCCAAACTAGCTCCAAGCTGGACCTGCTCATCAGGGGATAATCTCATTTGTAATCTGGAGGTAGGAAGAATGATAGCTTGTGAGAAGTCTGGGGACAAGCTATCACCAACAAACAAACCTGAGAAATAATCCAATGTATGTGCTTGAAGAACACTATCAGTTGATTCCCATGAACCTGATATTTTCAGTCTAGTGATCAGGTTTCTTCTCCTCCTAACCAAAGTAGTTCTATGAAAGAACTCAGTATTCCTATCACCTTCTCTGATCCAATTCACCCTAGACTTCTGTAACCAGAAGAGCTCTTCTTGCTTTAAGATAAGACTGAATTCTTGTAGAAGCTCTTCTTCAAGATTACTGAGATAAGCATTAGGTCTAAAACTCAGAGATTTCTGAATCCCCCCTAATCTTGCCAACAAGGTCTTCTTCTTCTGAAAAATGTTACCAAACCTCCCTTTGTTCCAAGGCAGCATGATTCTAGGGACCTCCTAGATGGCAGACAGTAAATCAGGGTTATCTTCCCAAATTTTCTGAAGAAGTGCTGAACACTCAGGATTCAAATGCCACATATCTTCAAATCTAAAAGGTTTCTGAACTCTAGAACTTCTCCTGCCCATGCACCAAGTCAAGATGGGATGATGATCACTGTAAGTTCTAGGAAGGTTTTCCACTTCTGTTGTGCTGAACAGGTCCATCCAAGCTGCATTAGCCATAGCTCTATCCAGTCTGGCTTGGATGAGAGCCCCATCTTTCCTATTGTTGGTCCAGGTAAACTTGGGGCCAACATAACCAAGATCAGTCAGATTACATTGGGCCATGAAGTCCCTGAAGAATTGTAATCTGCTGATAGTCCTTGTTCTACCCCCTCTCTTCTCATGAGCATACTCAATCTCATTGAAGTCTCCTGTAACAAGCCAAGGCATAGGATGAGCCCTGGACATGTTAACCAGATCATCAAAGACCTTAATCTTGGCAGTCTTCTTAGGTTGAGCATAGACTCCAGTGAGTCTCCACTTATCCAAATTGCTAGGCTTGATAATTGCAGATATGGCTTGATAATCAACATCCACAATCTCAACCTCTACATCAAAATCATTCCATAGCATCCACAGGCCACCTGCCATGCCTTCTGTGGGTGCTATCTGATAGTTGTTATAGCCCAAATATGGAACTATATTCCATGTTTGTTCTTCTGAAACTCTAGTTTCCAGGATAAAAATAACAGTAGGATTGTGAATCCTTACCAGATTTCTGAAGTTGCTGTGAAATTCTGGATCCCCAGCCCCTTGGCAATTCCATGAGATAACTTTCATTCTTGGATTGTATAAATGAATAGGTTCTACAGGATTATCAACTGGAATCCTATTCCATTGTGCCAATATCTGATGCAGAATCTCCATTGAGAGACTTTGCTGTCTGTTGCTCTCCCATGGGGTGATTTCTGCTCTCTCCCTCCAAGTGTGATCTGCATCTATCCGTTCCTCTCTGTGTACATGCAGACTGATCTCCCATATGGTTCATGGGATTGTCAGAACTGAGATAATGCGGTCCCAGTGGTTGATCTCATGGGTCATTGCTGGTGCTACAAACTGGGATTGTCGAGTGATGAAGTCCCAAGGGTTGATCCAGTCCCAAGGATCCAAGTCCATTGCTTCCTCCATGATGTTGAAGTGTACCCGACGTTGAAGATATAACACAATCCACAAGTTCCACCGAATCTGATGTTCCCTCTGAATTTGTTGATGCCAGAATATCAAAAGGGTTAGAGTTTTGCTTATGAACCGTTCCTAACCTATTAGGAATATTAGAGACTCTTGGTTGTCTTTTATATTTAGTAACCGCCATGTTCTTATTCTTAACCGTTTCATGCCTCAAAGAGGGATTCAAAGAGGCGGGTAATATCCTTCTATTATGTGGCCTCCCAGCTGAAGACTCACTAGGTTTCACATGGCTTTCATCATTGGATATCACCAGAGGAGAAAACCTAGTATTCCCAGGCTGATTGCTTCCTGGTACCATTTCCTTGGTGCTCTTTACTGCCTTAGGAAACTTAAGGGTAGGCTTAGGGTTGCCTTTCTCCTTGGAACGTACTGAGGTGGCTTTCTTTTTGCTGACCAACATCCAACTCCCATAATCCTTAGATTTAGCTTTCTCTAGAATCCAATCTTCCTTCTGTTCAGCAGATGATTGATTCTGCTGCTCATTCTCCTGTGCACCAGTGTCCATGCCATCAGACTGAGGCTTACTGATAGAGCAATCATTTTTTACATGACCAATCCTCCCACATTTATAGCAAAGAGATGACACATTTTCATAAACCACTTGGTAGACATTATTATCAATCCATAGACCAACTTCTAAGGGTTGATCAGTTCGGATTTGAACACAGAACCTAGCAAAGTTCCCTCTTGTGGCATTAAAGGTATTACCATCAATCTTAATTGGTTCCCCAATGCAAGAAGCAATAGCTTGAATCACTGCCTCCCTTAAGTATTCGATTGGAAGATTAAGAATCCTAACCCATGTAATAGAACTCTTCAGTTCATCTTTTCCTGGACAGAAATTAGGAGTCCATTTGCTAACACTCATGAAGTGTCCTGCTAATTGCCAAGGCCCCTCGGTGAGGATAAAATCTCTCTTTGCTTCAGTGAGCCCTCTGATGCAGTAACAACCATGTCCTAAATCTACTAAGGTGAATTCACTGTGGAGATGCCACATGATATCCAACCTTGATTGAAGAGTTGCATAATACCACGGTTTCCCACTAATCCTGATAATGATGGCATGATCCCATTCATCCTTCAATTTATCTTTCAGCCCTTGCAAGATGTGAACTTGTTTGATAGGAATAACTTCATCAGGCGACTTGATTTTGATGAATTGGCTTTCCTCAGCAGTTTTGCTGGAATCTATGCGAACATCCTTGCTAATCCCTCGTGGTGCAACCACATTGGCGTAGGAGTTTGGCATTGGAGCAACATTAACGTTTGCATGCAGAGGGGGGAAAGATTTGTCAAATTCAGACAAGTCAGGCGCGTTCATCGCTCTCTTTTGAACTCTAATACGAGTTTCACTTCCGAGGGTCGATTTGAAAATAAAAGGATCCTTAGTCGATATGTTCGGTGGCGGCGGTGGAGGCGGAGAATGGTCTTCGTCCATTTCCGACAGGACGGTTACCATGGCAGTTAGAGACGGTTAGTTGGCTTCCGAGATTCGTGGAGAAAAAGCAGTTATTTTTTTGTGAGCAAAACCCTTTATTCATTTTCACATTTGATTCCCATTGCATATAATTTTTCCCATCGACAGTGATTTCGGTAAAATCTACTTTCGAGAGATTAGACATATTGCAGATAAATGAACATTAAAACAAACATAATTAGGATCAAGACATTTTATTTTAATATGCAACCACACAAGCACAATTATTACAATAGTATGATGAAATTATCTAATCTCTAGCCACATTATGCACTTGAACATTGCTACGACAAAAGCAAGGAATATAATAGGTAGAAACATAGGATTTTCCTCAGCTGCTAGCATAAAAATGAAAAATAAAAGGTAAACGAGCATCAAGATCATTGTTGACGTTCGGAGCATTTTGCAAGATGATAGGAAAAAAAATGAAGATTTGTGTGGAGTTTGAGTTATGAAATCTGCATATTTATAGAAGAAAGATATCTATAAGTAGTCGTTTTATAGCCGTTAGAAAACAATGATTTTTCTTTGTTTTGTTTCATTTGGCATAATTGATGAATGATAATATCTTTAACAATCAAGCAACAAGGATTAATTGTATAACAAGTAAATAATTTCAACCACGTTAATAAATTTCAACGGGCATAATAAATAATATTACGATAAGTAAATACAGATAGATATTTCTGCCACATTACTATGCAAAAACTTTCATGGACTTGTGGAATAAACTAAGCAATATAATAGGAAGTAAAACCTTCCATAATAATTAAGTGTTAGTAGTAATAGGAGGTAAAAACTTCCATAATAATAAATTGTCAGCAGTAATAGGAGGTAAAACCTTCCATAATTATAAATTGTCAGTAGTCGTTTCTAGCTTGGGGTTAACTCAAGCATCAACGAAAGTTAAAATTAGCGTTAGTGTTAGAGTTAGATGACAGTAAAATATAAAGAGGATTTTCAACTAATCATAAAATTATAGATAGGCGGTAATCCGCATTGTCAATAATAATGGAGATAGATGAACAAGTAAATATAAACTTTCGTACCTTTTAACGTTGAACGTTTTCTTTAACGAAGGAACTGAATTCTTCCGGATAGAGCACTATCGTGCTGATAACGTGCTATAGAAAAGCTAAAACTATTGGAGTTTATAACAATATATTTAAAAGGACATAGGGAAAGAAGAGCAAATAAGGAGTATATTACTTGTGAATGAATGTTTTTCTCTTCATCTTGATGGCTCCTTATATAGGGAAGAATTTCCAATATTTTACACCATTTACAACAACTACTACTATTATAAATTAATATTTGTACATAATTTTCAACAATGACCACTTGCCATATTTATAACACCATTTAATTTATTCAGAATTTTGGCAAAGCACCCCTGTACTATGTAAAAGAGGCGCATTACCCCCTCTAAAATAGAAATAGTCATATTACCCACCTGTAATCTTAAAACGGTTCATAATACCTCCTCATGTAAGGAGGTCCATCTCACTAGCCAAAAATTGAGAGTGTGATTAAATTTCTTGTAAAAATTTTCCCTTAATTTTTTTTTTGAATTTTTTAACATTAAATTACAAAAAACAATGATATATATAACTTACTAAGTTAATAATAAATCAATATTCAAATAATAAAATTTGACCATGTACAAGTTATAAATACATGAAAAACTGAATAAGGAGGCCGGTGTGCACCAATTTCAACAACAACTCCCAAACTGGGGGACTACATGATATGAGTAATTCCCGTATTAGCTACCCCACCGCAGTTATATTGGCCAAGCCCATCAAGAATCGGCTCAACGCTCTTTTATATCGGGGATGGACCCCGATATAGCTTTCAATATCGAGTATCACATTCGATATGGTACAACTCACGAGGAAGTCACGTGTGCGGTCCTTGCATCCCGAAGTCTATATATATTCGGACTCTACTAATCAAGGTAAGCTTCATTAATTATCCCACACTGTTTAGACGTATATCGAATATCCACATTCGATATCGTGCCTTCACCCGATATCCATACCCGACATACACTTTCGACATATATCTCCGATATACATTCCCAATATTCCTTACCTGACATGGTCATATCCCCGATATCAGCCACATCCCCGACATAGAAGAGATTCGACACCATCCTCGACATCCAGCCAAGCATCCAAACGTTAAAATTTAGTAATCCCGCACTAGTAATAGCGATAAGAGACCTGATTTGTAATAGATTCGTTATCATTTTGTTGTAATCCCGCACTTCACATATAATATACGATCTATTGTCAAATTAAAATTATAGATATATCCCAACAAATAATAAATTTAGTAGTGTGTTTAGTGGTAAATAAGGAAATAAAAAAAAATGGTGTTAATATGCCTTCTTTTATATAGCAGTATAAATATATGTACTTAATTACTTTTTTTTTTGAAAACCTTAATTACTTTATTTTAATAGGTGGAGCTGCTCTAAGTAATCACACCATTATGAAGGTGTAAGTAGGGGTGTTCATATAACCGCCACCCGCCCGACCCGTCCGCCACCCGCCCGCTACCACCCGCAAACCTGCGGTTTAGTAAAATTTTGCAAATAAAACAGTTTAAAATCATGGTAACTCGCTGATGGGCGGGCGGGTCGCGGGTTACCCAATCTACCCACCCAACCCGCTTGCCACTTATTAGTTATTATTAAAATAAAAATAAAAAGATATACTCCCTCTTCATTAGGGTTTTTCATTGTTCAGCCAGCCACCACACTCACCAACCCCTCTTCTGTCTTCTCTCTCAGTTTCACTCTTTGCCGCGTGCCGCCCCCGATTTCACTCACCTCACCCCACCTCTCTCACGCCGCCGCTAACCACCGCCTCCTTCACCACGCTCGACGGACGACGCTGACCACTGTCACCGCACAACCCCCATCGCGAGTCCACGCTCGACGCCATCGCGAAACCAGCAGTCCACCACGCCATCCCTCCTCCACCACGCCACCAGCACAACCATCGCCATCGCGAGTCCACCACGCCACCAGCACAGCACAACCACGCAACCAACACTACCATCGCGAGTCCACCACGCCACCAGCAGTCCAGCACAACCACGCCACCAGCACAACCATCGCGCGGCCACCACGCCACCAGCCCTCCGCCACGCCACAAGCACAACCACGCAACCAACACTACCATCGCGGGTTCACCAGCATAACCACGCCAGCAACACAACCACGCCACCAGCACAACCATCGCGCGGCCACCACGCCACCACCACAAAGGTCACCTCTTTCTTTCTTGAATGCAGTATTATTGTATTAGTGCTAACATTTTTGTAGTACAATTTTGCAGTATATTGTATAATTTGTATTAGTGGTAATCTGTTGGATTCTTTGAAACAGATCTATTGAGATTTGTTGTGACTGATGATTAATTTTGTTGATGACTGTTGACTGATGATTAATTTGTATTAATACAAATTTGTGAAGTATTAATTTGTGATGACTGAGAGATGTGATAACTTTAAAACATATCTACTGAACCGCCACCCGCCTGCCAACCGCCCGCCACCCGCCCAACCCGCCTAAACCGCAACCCGCATGGTTTGCAAATTGTCAACACCCGCACGGGTGAAAAAATTGGTAAACCGCCAAGCTTGGGTATGGTGTCTTTTTTCGTTGCCACCCGCCATAACTCACCCGCTAACACCCCTAGGTGTAACTGTAATTATCAATTGATTGATTATATGTAACTGATAATGAATCTCTTTCCGAAACTATTTCCTGTGCTGATTTTCCCTGAAGTGAATGGGCGGTGGAGAATTTTTTTTTTTTCTTTTATAAAGTAGGTAGGGTAGAGACAGCGCGGTTATACGTTGGAACCCATAATTTTATAATGAATTTTATATTATAATATAATGAGAACTTTATTGCTAAATACACCGGCCTGTTGCCTGTCCCTATTACTGCATGTTACTCCCAGATGTATAATATTCTATTAATATGTTTCATAATATATACATATTTGCGGTGCGCGTTGGACTTTTGTACGCCCCATCGAATTCGTCCTTGGGAAGTAGTCAGGTTTATTGGACTTCAATTTATTATACTTTTCTCTTTTTAAAATCACTAAATATCCTACAAGAGGACTAATCACGTTTAATACCAACTCTCATTCTGCAACTCGCAAAGCCACCGAAGAGACAGCAAGCTTCAGTATATAAGTATATTTATGTGTATATATATAATACTAGACATAACATAAAGATATAGAGCTAAAGATAATACGTACATTCTTTCACCAATTAAAGTGTGAAGCTCTTTCTCTTCTCTACACGCACTACTGTTTTTGATGAAGTTGTGGATATTGTGTGTGGTTGCGTTATTCGTAACTTTACAATTGGGCGAGGCCAAAATTAGACACTACAAATGGGAAGTGAAGTATGAGTACAAGTCACCCGACTGTTACAAGAAACTTGCAATCACCATAAATGGCAGAACACCGGGCCCCACCATTATCGCGCAGCAAGGCGACACCGTTGTTGTAGAGCTTAGGAATAGTTTGTTGACTCCATCAAGTGATTGAATCTGGATGTTTAAAGTATTAAAAATAAAAAAAGGACAAGATTTCAAGGTAGTAGATACGTTTAAAGTATTAAAAATTAAAAAAATGGACAAGATTTCAAGGTAGTATATGTTTAAATTATTAAAAATTAAAAAAGACAAGATTTCAAGGTAGTAGATATGTTTAAAGTATTAAAAATTAAAAAAAGAACAAGATTGCAATTATGCTATACATTTTTGACTCTTAAGTAAACTGCTGTTTCTTTGTTTCCTTATTAGTCATACATATTCCTCCTTCTTCCTATCTTGTGTCCAACATTAATTTCATCCAGATTGGAATGAGTATAGCTCGACAGCATCCATGGTTGTTGGTAATCAAGATATAGAAAATGGTGAAAACTCTGTTCGAGAAAAGATAAGACAAGAGCTCGTCATCAAGAAGGACCCTTGAAGAAAAGCAGTTTGAGGTTCTTATGTATTAGGATCTTTTGTACATATTAATAAGATTGCTTCTTCTTGAACTGTGATCAATTCGGTTTCGATGGTTATTAATTTTTTTTTTTTAAATACGTACACAGTTTGCCATCAAAGAAGTAACCTATTCCTAGCAGAGGTTAGTCACTTATATATGGGTAACTTAAGCAATTTCAGTTGCTTGTATGATAAACAAAATGAAAATGCAAGCCTGCGTTTATTTACACACCTGTATTTGAACTTGAATTTATATTATAATACTCCTGTAGCAACATTAGAGTTTATTTTTATAATTTTGAGAAATAAAGAGGACCAATCACTTGTTCAAAATTTATTGACTCTTGCCATGACTTGTTGTAGCAATTAAAGGTGTGTAAATATTCCACTTGATGTTCTTTGTCTATGTTGTTGCCAATATCATTTTGATTAGCATGATGAGTACCTTATCATTCATATTGTGCATGTGGAAGAAAAGGAGTACATTTTTGCAGAATACATTATGATATATGTTCTGTAGTTTTTCCACTTCTGGTTAGTGATTCCATGGCATTTTCATTCTTTTGTGAGTTGAATGTGGTTGTGTGATGTAAATTACTCATGCCCACCAACTTGATTTTAACATATATTTGTTTGCTAAGAGTTATTATGTCTGCATATACACTTAATGATGATCTAGCTCCAGTTCCAATATGTGGTGTTCTGTTGTCTTAAGAAGAATTTTTATCACTAATGCATTGTCATAAATCATAATGAACAGCTTTATGTCTATTGAGTTATTTTATAGATTTGCGGAATGAAGTTTTTTTTATATTATCTGCAGATTACTATGAAGCTTTATGAGCAGTTTATTAGATCATATGGACGAGTTCAAAACTATCACGAGTTGTTTGGTTTAACAACGGTATGTCACAAAAGCTTTGAATTTAAAACGTCTGTTGTTATTTGTTTATCGTAGTTCCTTATCTGATGCAGAATTACAAAAAAAAATAAATTTATAAAACAAAGGTACAACAAATTAAGAATTATTTTACTTGTATTATTCATTGAAGATATTTTATTTTGTTCAATTTTGTTGCACCTTAGCTATTTTTGAATATTTCGTTGATAAATCAAACATAGAGAAGTATGGATTAGACTCGGATATTGTTCATGTAGCATAAGATAAGGCTTTGGAGTTATTTGAGCTAAAAGGTTTATTTTTCGACCAAAGGTTTTGCCTGATTCAATTTCATGTGGATTTTAAGTTGTTATTTTAATTAAACAGCTTGTTGTCATCACTGTTTATAGAACCCTACGCGCGCCTTATTGTTTGTTCGATCTTCGAAGAATGCTTAAAAAATTCCTTGTTACATTATCAACTTGGGAGTAAGGATTTATTTGTTGGAGATTTTATCCCAAGTTCCACGTAAGGATTTATTTGTTGTCTTTAAGTAATTCTGCAATACCATAAAAAGGTGTGTATTTTTAATTTCTGTGTTTCACCTTGCAAGTTTCTGCTTTTTGTTGCACTTGGTATCTGAGGTAGAATTCCTTCATCTATTACAATTGAATCAAGTGATTGATTAAAGTGATTTAAGTTACTATTTTTATGGATTTAGGATATAGTAACAGTGATGAATTGTATCATAAATCTCTAGCTAGTACTTATATACTTAATTTATATTGTTCTACTAGTTTATACCAGCATTAAGAACTGAAAGCGTTAACAAACAGCTCAAGCATACAACATAATTGGAAGTCTTAACAAGAAGCTGAGAACATTAAGTGGTAAGTCTCTTCTAAAAACTTAAGCAGCTGATACACATGAAATTGTGTAAAAAAAATAGAGAATGTTGTTTAGAGGTTCAGTGAAATTAGATTATTAGTACTAGAGCGTAGAAGATTTAACTATAATTTGACTCATGGCTCATCACAAAAAAAATGATCAGTCACTTCTAGTTACATGAGTGTTCTTTTGCACTTCAAATGTGCAGGTTAAATAGGTACATGGTTGCTCCTTTGCACTTCATCTACGTACAGGTTGGATACTCTTGGCATGATGCGATTTATAAGGTTTTTCTTGCCAGACAAAATTCCTCCAAATTAATTTCTTTTCATTTTATCTGTGAAAGTTGCGGGACTTCGTTGCTACTATATTGATGAAGCTGGACCACTAGACAATGATACTCTGATCAGGTAATCCTCAATATCTTACTATGTAGTTGTCAGGATTTTGATCCTTATTTAGTAGCCGTGATCTATTCACTTAAAAGGTTTT
Organism: Linaria vulgaris; assembly: GCA_948329865.1. Taxonomy (NCBI): domain Eukaryota; kingdom Viridiplantae; phylum Streptophyta; class Magnoliopsida; order Lamiales; family Plantaginaceae; genus Linaria; species Linaria vulgaris. Next base: position 1,133,867 of record OX415253.1, on the reverse strand, counting down.
TAGTATATAGTACATGTTAATGTTTGATTCCTTTGTTTGTTGTCCAGTTTGATGAGAAGGACTACCATTTCGGCCATCTGCTATCGGACAACCTTATGTTTCCTTGGAAATGATTTAACAAATTCGCTGAACATTACAAGAGTTCATTGCAGGAGAATGTTGTGGTGGTATGCTTGTACTAAATTAGGTAGTACTTTTTCGTCGTCAATCATATAGATTATTTCTAAGTTTATTATAAATTGTAGTTCTTGTTTATTGACACGTCGATGTGTTCCACAACTAGCAAATTTTATTTTACAACCCAGAGCATCATCTCAAAGGAAGTGGGGGTAGTGATTCTTTTTGCTCTGAGTTAAATAATACCATTCAACACATTGGAGTACAAATACTGTAGCAATGTGAGTTCTAAAAATAATATGTTTTTTTTCGATATATATCAGATTGGGAATCTTCTCCTAGAATTTAATATTGATTTCAACTCGAGCTTGGAGTTTTCAGTGATCTCATGGTCTGATATTGGATGCAGCATTCAATCAAATTCACTTTTGTCTGCAACTACTCCCAAATGGCAAATCATAGGGCAAGTTCACCAGAACACTCAAGTGGCATTAGAACATGTCACGACTGATAATAGGTATGTCTTTTTGAGAGTCATTATTTGATAGCTCGTGACATTTTTATGTGACTATTGATTCATATTGTGTCAGTATATTGCGTCATTTAATTAGCTCTTCATGGCGCTTTGTCAAGTCATCTATCTAATCCATTATATTGACATTTATTGATGTCAGTCTACTTAGTGTCATCTGAAAGCATCAACAAAATAAGATTAACTGACATTTTAACACGAAGTTAAATGTATTTTCTGTGGCATTTTATAATATCATGATATGTAATAACTCTCACACTTATTTTGTGCCATAATTAATATAATAGTGGCATTACTACTTTTAGCTACATCGCTACAAGTGGTTTTACTAAAAAAACGTCATTAAATGTGAAAATGCCATTGTCCTAAGCTTTTACTAACATTTTTCAATGCCATTAAATGTCAATTTTGTTGTCGCGCTGCAGAGCTAAAAATTACGTGTCCCGATTTTTTATAAAATCCGTTTCAAACTATTTCAATAGAAGGAGCCAAATTAAACTAGAATTTATTTTGACTTAGGCCTCCGATCCAAGTTTTATATTAAAAGTACCAGAATAATACAAATGACAATATTAATACCTTGACATTAGTGGGAATCACTAACTTTGGGCCTGTAATGTGGGAATTTTACAATTGATATAATTTATACGTTGTGGATGAAAAATAAAAAATACATAATTTGATGTTAGTTTAAGATATAAGTTAGTTTGCTTGGAACGACTGACCTAAATTAAACGAATATCTAGGTTTATGAATAGTGTCTTAGGGGAAGGTGGTGGCTGCACTTAGCCTGCTGTATTGTATTATTGTTTGTTTGTAGTAATTGTGTATTATTGCTCACTTAGCTGCCCGATTTTATTTTTTTATTCATTTTAACTAAATAGAACTAAAATAATAACTAACTCGTACGATTGTGGCATACACAAGCCACTACTTCACTAACTTAACTTAGTAACAAAAGATAAGTAACATAAATTAAAAAAATATGTTAATAATGAAATTAGATTCCAAACGTGGCTCATAACACATGTAATAACAACTTACACGATACAACGGAAAAAGTGACAACCGAAATATAAACTTAAACAATAGATTTAATCAGCTAGGGAATCATTGTGCGGACTTTATTAATTTAATGATGCGACGCAGCTCAGCACGTTTAATATTAAGTTCTCGGGATGTCTCATCCATGGTTTTGAAATTAAGTAATAGTTGGTTTAGGAAAAATTTATCCAAAGATTTTTCTTTCACCCATATATCATTTGCCAATTTGTAAATTTCAAGTGCATCAGAAGTGTTGGGAAGCGTTTTGGTGTTATTGGTAATATTTTTGTGTAATTTACGAAAATATCTTATTTTTCTGTCTATTTGAATTATGATACAATTAGTTTCCCGTGTTTTTTGAAGGTAAACAAGGAAAGAACCTATGTTCTTCTCAATATCAGCAACTTCTATGTTGTTCCTCTGAATAAAACGCATCAGTCGACTCAGAATAGAAACATTGGTAGCAGCCGGTTTTGTCATTGACGTCGTCTACGAAAAGTTACACAAATTCTGAAGATGATAACCCCATCAATTTATCTGGGAAGAAGATAAAGAAGAAGATTAAGAATATGGAAAAGAAGACGACGACAACGATGAAAACGGCTGCTACCAATGTTTGTATTCTGACTTGACTAATGCGTTTTATTCAGAGGAAGAACATAGTAGTTGCTGATATCGAGAAGAACATAGGTTCTTTTTTCGTTTACTTGCAAAAAAACGGGAAACTAATTGTAGCATAATTCAATTAGATAGAAAGATAAGATATTTTCGTAAATTACACAAAGATATAACCAATAACACGAAAACGCTTCCCAACACTTCTGATGCACTTGAAATTACAAATTAGCAAATGATATATGGGGAAAAAAAATTTTTTGGATAAATTTTTCCTAAACCAACTGTTACTTAATCTAAAAACCATGGATGAAAAATCCCGAGAACTTAATATTAAGCGTGCTTAGCTACGTCACATCATTAAATTAGTAAATTCCGCACAATGATTCCCTAGCTGATTAAATCTATTGTTTAAGTTTATATTTCGTTTGTTACTTTTTCCGTTGTATCGTGTAAGTTGTTATTACATATGTGCTATGGGCCACGTTTGAAATCTAATTTCATTATTAACATAGTTATTTAATTTATGTTACTAAGTTAAGTTATTGAAGTAGTGGCTTTTGTATGCCACAATTGTAGGAGTTAGTTATGATTTAGTTCTATTTATTGTGGGAGTGAGTTATTATTCACGGTTTTAGTTGTTTTTGTTTATGGCCAAGAAGGTATCTTAATCGTAAGGAAAAGCTTTGGAAAATTCCTTACATAAACTCGAATAATAACTATTAGCTTAATAAGTCTAATAAATAGAACTAAATAATAAGTAACTCCTACAATTATGGCATACAGAAGCCACTACTTCACTGACTTAACTTAGCAACAAAAGATAAGTAATATAAATTAAATAACTATGTTAATAATGAAATTAAATTCCAAACGTGGCTCATAACACATATGTAATAACAACTTACACGATACAACGGAAAAAGTAACAATCGAAATATAAACTTAAACAGTAGATTTAATCAACTAGGGAATAATGGTGCGGACTTTACTAATTTAATGATGCGACGCAGCTCAGCACGCTTAATATTAAGTTCTCGGGATGTCTCATCCATGGTTTTGAGATTAAGTAACAGTTGGTTTAGAAAAAAATTATTCAAAGATTTTTCTTTCACCCATATATCATTTGCCAATTTGTAAATTTCAAGTGCAGCAGAAGTGTTGGGAAGCGTTTTGGTGTTATTGGTAATATTTTTGTGTAATTTACGAAAATATCTTATTTTTCTGTCTATTTGAACTATGATACAATTAGTTTCCCGTGTTTTTTGAAGGTAAACAAGGAAATAATCTATGTTTTTCTCGATATCAACAACTTCTATGTTGTTCCTCTGAATAAAACGCATCAGTTGACTCCCCACCTTCTTTTCTCTTTCATCCGGCGGAGGAAGAAGGTGGGGAGTGATTTGGTGCATTTTTTACATAGTCCGCAATGCCACGTGTCGCCATCTAATTGGTGGCACATAAAATGGAATAGGAATCCGGAATAGAAAAACCGAAGCGTAATTCTTGAGACCATACTCCTAACTTTGATATTTAATATTAAACATGTTCCAGTCTTGAAAAAGAATCATCAAAGTGTTGAAATTGCACCGTGCACCTTGGGCATTATAAAAATATTTTAATGTAAAGATCAACTTAATATTCTGAACAACTTGTAATAAAAAATTGTTTTAAACATAAATTTATTAAAATAAAATCGCATTATATGATGCGCGTTATAATTATTTACTGCCGTATAGATCTAATTATCTCAATAATGCAACAACATTTATAGTTGTGGGACCAGTAGGTGGTGGGGAGTGGGTCAATAATACATCAAAGATGACAGAGAAAAAAAAGCCATTTCCATTAACAAATATTTTATGGATGCAATTTAAGAAATATTTTAGCTCTATACGACAAAGATGACACTGGTCCCACAACTATAAATGTTGTTGCATTATTGAGATAATTAGATCTATACGACATTAAATAATTATAACGTCCATCATATAATGCGATTTCATTTTAATAAACTTATGTTTAAAACAATTTTTTTATTACAACTTGTACAGAATATTAAGTTGATCTTTCCATTAAAATATTTTTATAATGCCCAAAGTGCACGGTGCAATTTCAACACTTTGATGATGAATCTTTTTCAAGATTGGAACATGTTTAATATTAAATATAAAAGTTAGGAGTATGGTCTCAAGAATTAGGGGTTGAATTAGGAGTACAGTTGGCAAATTTAGTTTGACAGATTGAGCGAGATTTGCTAAGACATTGGCAAATTAGGAGTATGGCCTCAAGAGTTAGGTGTTGATTTATTTGAAATAGACAAGTGTTAAGTACTTCAATTTTGGGTCGGATCATATAAACCAAATATTAGTCGTTATCACCTTTGACGTATGGACGCATACTGTAGGACATTTCGGTTTGGTATCCTGGAGAATTCACTGGATGTCTACTGAGTCGAATCTAACTTAAAGTTTAAGTTGAGATTAAAATTATTTATTTTCTCGCTGGAATGGAACTATACATATTATATACAAAAGTATTTTATTTTAAAAATTATGAAAGCATATTGTTTCAAAGAATATCTGTTTACACATCTTATGGATTCAAAGAAGGCTCAAATACTTGTTTACAAATCATGAATTTGACGTTGATATGTGCTGAGCGGGGCTTGCTGGAGCGGGAGGAATCCAAGGCCTCTGTCATAGGTCAAATTCAGCTGGAAGGTGGTTTGAAGGATGGGTACGACCCTTCGGCCATAAATTCGCAGAAAGGGCCGGACGGGGAATTTCCTAAAGACTCCGATGATGACGACGAAGATTTAGAACCGGAGGCGGAGTATCGCGAGATCGTCGAGCAGAAGAGTTTGGCGTTAATACACATCAAGGGGGCCCCTCATTATCCTGGTTGAGAGTCTAGGAGTATGTATTTTTTCTTTCGGCGCAGTTGCCTCCTGTAATATGGTTCATAGTTTTACCTGTTAATTGAATCGATCTTTTCTGCGTGTCCTGATATATATTTGTTCATACATAATCCATGGTATGATTGCTCGTGTTATTTTTGCTTCTCCTTGTTATGTCACCTATCGGTCATCCCGGATTATGTCGAGTAATCACAGCTATCGCGTAAAGGTGCCTCTGTTTCCGTGCTTTAAAGTACGGCCCGCTATCACAGGAGAACCGCTGCCGTTGCGTTGTTTATTGTTGACTTCGTTATCACAGGGGATTCTTTCTTGGATGGGCCCCCTTATTACAGGGAATTTCTTCTTGAATCGACCCCGTTATCACAGGGAATTTTTTCTTGAATCGACCCCGTTATCATAGAGAATTTCTTTTTGGACTGGCCACGTTATCACAAGAACTTTTTTCTTGGACTGGCCTCGTCATCACAAGGACTTTTTCTTGGACTGGCCCCGTTATCACATGGACTTTTTTCTTGAATCGACCCCGTTATCACATGGAATTTCTTCTTGAATCGACCCCGTTATCACAGGGAATTTTTTCTTGAATCGACCCCGTTATCACAGAGAATTTCTTCTTGGACTGGCCCCGTTATCACAGGGACTTTTTTCTCGGACTGGCCCCGTTATCATAGGGACTTTTTTCTTGAATCGACCCCGTTATCACAGGGAATTTTTTCTTGAATTGAACCCGTTATCACAGGGAATTTTTTCTTGAATCGACCCCGTTATCACAGGGAATTTTTTCTTGAATCGACCCCGTTATCACAGGGAATTTCTTCTTGGACTGGCCCTGTTATCACAGGGACTTTTTTCTTGAATCGACCCCGTTATCACAGGAAATTTCTTTTTGAATCGACCCCGTTATCACAGGGAATTTCTTCTTGGACTGGCCCCGTTATCACAGGGACTTTTTTCTTGAATCGACCCCGTTATCACAGAGAATTTTTTCTTGAATCGACCCCGTCATCACAGGGGATATTTTTTGTGGGTAGGGGCGCATCCCGTTATCATAGGGGATAGTTTTTGTATCGTAGGCGGGCCTTTTTGTTGTCTTTTTGACTATGTCTCTTGGTGACTCTGTCGTTGTTGAATCTGTAAGTCATTAAGCCCTGTAAAACAGATCAGACCAGAAATTTTTTTCGACGTAAAGGCTAATACGAAGGCAAGAAATGATGTGCATGTGTTATCTGCGGGATGTTCCCTCAATCTGGGAATATCCGTTTTATACAAGAGACAGTGTTTCCATTGTGCTCTATCGCGCCTGTTGTACCTGTTTGTACCTGTTGTACCTGTTTGAATAGAAAATATAGAATAATCTGGGGCAATGCCCCCTGAATCACCCTTTTAACATACTCTATGTCCTTTTCGAATATAGTAATGGGCGATCCTTTATGCCATTTTCTGCACTTCTATAATGTCCGCTTAGGACATATCCCTGCATGGTAAACCTAACCCGCCTACATATCCCGTTGAATGGGGAATCAGATCGGCGTAGTTCCCCCTGTTTTAAGTTACATGCCGACCCACGAAGGGCAAAATAAGAGATAACGGTCGAGGACTAGGTAAACCTAACCTGCCTACGTATCCCGTTGAATGGGGAATCAAACCGGCGTAGTTCCCCCTGTTTTAAGTTACATGCCGACCCACAAAGGGAAAAATAAGAGATAACGGTCGAGGTCTAGGTAAACCTAACCCACCTACGTATCCCATTGAGTAGGGAATCAGACCGGCGTAGTTCCCCCTGTTTTAAGCTTACAGACCAACCCACGATGGGGCAATGTTTTAAATGTTCAAGCATAATTTAAAAAATTACTAAAATCTAAAATATTGTCCTGTTGTGCATCATGGTGATCATTCCATAGCTAGCCGATCCTGATTTGGTCCGATTGCTTCTTCCTCTGCTTCTCTAATTCTTGGCAACGCAAGAGAAGTGATGTAACAGAGCCAAGCTTCCTCCTGGTTAGCGACCACTTCTCCGACCCCTCCTCCTGCTGGGAATTTCATCTTCTGATGGAATGTGGATACCACTGCTCTTATGCGTTCAGGGCCGGTCTGCCGATTATGACATTGTATGCAAATGGTTGGTCCACGATTGTGTATTGAACATTAATAGTTCGCCTGTGCGGTTCTTGTCCGAATGATGTGGGAAGGTTCACTTGCCCTAGGGGAATTGTCTCCGCTCCGCCAAATCCTACCAGTGGCGTACATACCTGTTCAACTATGTGATGACTGAGTGCCAGTTTCTCCAACGCATGCACGAACATAATGTTGTTGGAACTACCGTTGTCTATAAGTACCTTGTGAACAGCATAGTTAGCGATATCCAGCTGAACAACCAGGGGGCAGTCGAGCTCTCCTGCCTGTATGGCCTCGGGGCTGAGATCCAAGAGGCCCTGCTGGAAAACGTGATAACCTTGTCTGGGAGCTCCTCGACCAACGTTGTGAATCCAACGAATCGGTCCTCATTCAATCCACGAGTTATCTTCTTCCTCTGATTGGTGGAATCCGCTCCTGTGGTCCCACCGCTTATCACATTGATGACCCCCCTCGACGGCACATTATTCATCGTATTGCATCCTTGTCCATTCTCAATTGCCTTAAGGCCCTCCCTTCTTGGGGATTGGGACCGTTCTCCCGATTCAGCATATTGCCCGCTCGCCTTAACGAATTCTATTAGTCTTCCGTCCCTAATCAGCCTCTCGATCTCATCCTTCAGGTCATAGCAGTCGTTTGTGTCATGGCCTTTTTGGCGGTGGTATTCGCAGTAGCGTCTAGATTTCTTGGTGAAATCCGTCTCCTTGATTTTTCGAGGTGCACTTAGCCAATTCTTGCTTTGCGCGACGGCAAAGATAGTGCGAATGTCCCGATTGAGGGAGGTATATCTCTTTGGGGACCTGTCTCTTCCTCTGCTGCTCTTGTTTCATAGCTCTCTGCCCCTTTCCCGACCGGATTCCTGGGGTCTAAACTTTGTTGCAATCATCGCGTCCTCGTAGATCACAGTATGCGCCACTCGTTTATCCGATTGATAGTAGGTTCTACGAGCTTGATCAACTATTTGGCGAATCTGTTGTGTGTTGTTGCTCTGAATAGGGTCTGCAGCACTTGTTCCCCGTAGGGGTTGTCCACCTTCAGCAGCTCCTCATTGAATCTGCTCATGAATTCGCCGAGAGTTTCTATCTCTTTCTGTTTTAACGCTTCCAGATGGTACATGCTTGTCTTCATTCGTTTCTGACTGGAAAAGTGATTCTCCAATCTCTCATTCATCTGCTCGAAGCTCGAAATAGATCCTACTTCAATTATGTTAAACCAGTCTAATGCTGCTCCTATTAGTGTTGTCGTCATTATTTTTGCCTTAATACCCTCGGAAAAATCTTGTAGGTTCAAGAGACTCTCCACGGCGTGGATGTGATCCCTCGGATCACTCTTCCCATCATACGGTTTTTTGGTTGGAATCTTGTCTCCTCTGTGCAGTACTTCTGCCTCTATCTCATCCGAAAACGGGGTCCTACTACGACCCTTCCCACGTCTCTGAGTCACCTTCCTTGTTAACTTTGCCCTCTCGCGGTCTAGCTGCTCCATCCTCCTTGAGATTACCCGCAATATTTCTGCATTCTCGTTTCTGGAACTATTAATCTCAGCGCGGTCGCGACCACGTTCCATTCTCCGGATTACCTCCGCCCTCTCGCGGTCAAGCCGTTCCATCTTTCTCGCTACCTCTCGATCTAGGGTCCCGGGGTCCCATCTTTCCACCCTGTCGTAAGCAGCGGGCGATATCTCCCTGAAAGAGTCCCCCGTATCCTCCTGTTCGTCGTACCCTTGCCTTGCCCTTCTCTCAGCCGCTCCGGATTCATGGGGCCTTGCCCGAATGTCCTTAGTCCTTTGCTCCGCCAGTCGTGGGAGCAGGGTCTCCAATGTGGAATCTAGTGCCGCTTTTACAGAGGCGTTGACCTACGCTTGCATTTCTGAGGTTATGGCGGAGGGGTGAAACGCGCTTTGTCCAGCGGGCATTGCCTCCTCGTGCCGGGAAAATTCGCATTTGGCGCCTCGGTCACTGGAATGTCTGCAGTGGGGTTCTCGATGGTCGGGCCCTCAGTCACGAGTTCCGCCATATTTGGTGCAACAAGGGTCGGGCCTGCATTCGCGGCCCGCGGCGGCCTCCTGGGCCCGCGTCTTCGCAGTGGCTCGTTCTGTGGTGGAGGAAGCTCCATCTCGGCTTGAGCCACCATCTGTTCTTGGTCGGTTGGGTGTTTAGGGAGTTGCGTGTCCTCCATCCTGGCGCTCCTAGTCACAACTCCTCTAAATTCGGATCGAGTCCTCCTTCCATGCATCTCGGCGTCCGGGTCCGGGAACTGGTGTTCCCACAGACGGCGCCACTGATTTGGCAATAGATCGTTTTATATATATTTGAGTGTCGGTTACAAGTGATTAGTCTGGAGATACAACGAGTCTATCTCAAATCAGGCTTACACTACGTATCTCGTGTAGACTTGGTCCGGAACACCTCGAACCTACGCCTTGATGCTTGGATAGGAGTGGAATATCGGTAACTCGATCGAACAGACGTCGGTGATTGTATTCGATGTGATATCGGGGATGACCCCCGATCTGATGTCGGTGATGAGCTGGTGTAACGTGTCAAAGGTGCACGCGATAACCCCGATATCAAATAAGATATCGAATGGGATCTCGGGAATATATTTCGATCTGACGCGTGGTAGCTGAGGGATAATTATTGCTTAATTCGGGATCCGGGGACCACACTAACATATCGGTGATGATTACCGATATGACATCGAACGTGATCCCCGATATGGTCCAAAATGGGCCTGGTTTGGACCTGGCCCAATATGCAGGAAATGCCCGTATCAGAAGATTATAAGAATTATGTAACCCAAGTTGGGATTTGATCTACTAGTGTCGTTTTTGCTATTGAATTTAATTACAACTTCATATAGAATTAATATTAGTGACAGTAAGAACCTTAGATATTGACCAAAGTTCGAATAAACAGCGAGCTTGTGATTGTTAATGAACAAGTTAGGCCTCCCTTTGATGCTAAGTATAGCACTAATTATCCACTTAGATTAATTCGAACTTATTACGAAAGGAGGTTGAACGCATAAGTGTAAGACTCTAATGTATAAATTAAATGAAGACAAACTTATATTATTATTTTTTGTCAAAAGGCTTCACATGTTTCATGGGACGCCTTAGTTTCTTTAATAGATGAAAGCTAATTTGGAAGTTTAATCTTCGGAAGTATAACATATGTGGACCTAAATTATGGCCCAGGCTTTCAGTTTCCTACTAATTAAATATTCTCAAGAACTCATTTAATTAACCCACGGTTTGTTGACGCAAGCAATACAATATACTACACTCAAGGAATGAATCTAGGTTACACCCTGGTATATGGAATAGCTAATTATAGTTGACACTAAAAGTTCCTATCAAAAGAGTTGTACACTAATTGTGATCTTAACTAGTAATAACAAATTAATCTTAAAACTCAGTTAAGTTTAAATGACGGTAGAGGCTGGATAATATTAGGCATGCAGATTGTTTCACTACATTAGACTCTTGGGATTGTTCTTCTTAGATATGTACATGTCATTGTAGGAGATTTAGACCTCGTGTTCGTCGTGAGACGTCGTGACGCCTTTTAAGAATATAATACAATACCTCTGAGATGAAGGTTAGCTTAAAATTATATATTTTCTCGCTAGAATGGAATTATATATATTATATACAAAAGTGATTTATTTTGAAAAATATGCAAGCAGGTTGTTTCAAATAATAACTGTTTACACATCTTATGAATTCAAGGAAGGCTCAAGTACTTGTTTACAAATCATGAATTTGTCGTTGATATTATAGAAATTATTTTATACAGCACTACCTCTTGAGGATCTAAGTACTGAGCTTCCTATTTTAAAAGCATGCCAATATTGTACATGAAATTAGTTTCATGATTCATCATTTTTAAAGCCACTTTGATGGCTAAATTATTCCCATTTAATGGCTATTGATTGAGCCCTAACATGGATGTGTAAAATTCTCCTTGATAGTATAGGGCTATAAGGTAGGTTTCAAAATCTAGTGTCAGTTTGAGCAAACTCTATTCTACTTCTGGATGGAGCATTCCAGCAGGGTGTATCAGAGTTGAGGCATGTACCTGGGCACGTCCTCGGCTTTATCTGGGCCGCTCCTGGAGGGGAGGTATAAGGTCGGGAGTCATATGACTGGATTGTTATGACATTATTGATCTAATAAGTGTTATGATTTTAAATGAAAGTATAAACTCCTTTGAAAATCATTCTCGCACGATCATTATACCTCCGGACAAGGTGCTTTGTAAGAGGCATTTTATTATACCTTCGGACAAGGAGCGGCCTCGCAAACGAATCAAGAGACATGCTCGAGTACATGTCGATCCAACACGCGAGATACAGACAACTCCTAACTAAAAGCGGCGCCTGGATAGATGGGTACAAAGAGAAATTACTTAAACCGACAGTCCTTACTGCTCCGCAGTAACTCGACTCAATCCATGGGTCGAACTTCCCAAAGGCCTCCCAATAGGTATAACAGATAAACAAATAAGCTAGTAACCAGATAATATCCGTTTCTCTTTGAGCTACATGTCTCGAACATGTTTTTTGCTTTTTGCACAGTTCAAGAACCAACAGATGAATTATAATATCGGATTATTGCCATGATTATAAATCGATATGATTAATAATAAATAATTTATATGATTTAATGATGAATACGAAAATCATGTTATCAGATGAGATGCATAACAAGATTATGTTGGAATATAGGTTATTAAAGGTCTGGTACTGGAGTAGTGAGCTTTTTGTCCAAGTGTTTCAGGGCCGGATGCCAAACTGGGCTAGAACAAGTCAGAAATGGAACCTCACCTGTGACAGTAACTTCGTATTCGGGAAATTTTGCGTCATCTCCTAGATAAATTTAAATCTGTTAATAAATCTAAACCAAATAATTAACTTTTATATCTTGTTGTAATTTCACTCATGTCTCTTTTATCTTTGATATTTGATTACAACCCAATCAAGGAATAGAAATAGGAAAAATAATTACATATTAACTCGGTGCTTGCAATTTCACCGTAAGGTTATTAGTTTCTTAATAGCATCAGATGAACGGAGTAATTGTTTTATTTTAAAGTTGTTTATTACCTATAACATAAATAAACTTCTATATTTTAACATGAAACTTGTACTTAGTAATTTATAAAACTTTCCTAGGATTACTACCTATTAACAAAACCACATTGTTACATTTAAAAGGAATCACAAATATATAAATTCGTAGAGTTAATTTAGGATAAAACTTAATTATCAACTTGAAAACAAGGTTATATTACAAGGTTATAACCTAGATTATATCACAATTTCAACACCTTGAGAGAATTTAGAGAAATTAAGCATGAATATATTTCCTACAATATGTAATTAAAAGAAAAATCACAATTAATACCCATACTTGATTGACAATTATAACAAACGGGGTTTAAACTATTTTTCATGACTTACTTAAGTGCTACACATGGTCAATTGAAGAGTGGTATCATTATGCATAAGTTAATTTGAAGAATCAAAAGAGGTATGCTATTTAGGGCAAAAAATTGTAGCGAGCTTGAAATTATACCTTAAATAGACACTTTTAATTAATTGTGATTCCAAATATTTTGAGGGCTTTTGTTCTCAACACATGTATGAAGGTGTGTATAAAACGGTTTTCAAAATAATTAAGATCTCAAATTTAGGGGTAAAACTCGAAATTTCTGGTAGTATGAGGTTTGGGGCCTTTCTCGATTGAAGATGAAAATAGCAAATTGTGAAACAATCTCGTTCTGAACAAAAACACAAAACTAAAGAAGTGGTATTTCAAAAAAATTTGGCTGAATCGACTTACTTTAGGATGTAGAAATCATTGAACACAAAGTACTTATTTATAGACGAAAATTCAAGTTAATAATCAATATTCATGTCCCACCAATTTTGTTATTGTAAATCTCAAAAAATCTGACTTCAATCAAGCTTATAGAGATGTTATGGCTTCCCTCATCAATTATGTTTATTGCATATTAAGTCCCTCAATTATTTATAATTAAAATTCAAATAGGTATAATTAGGTTTATTCATTATATACATATTTTCTAATGTATTTTTTCTTGGCAATTCAATTGTCTTGGTTAATATTTAATATTCTAATATACATTTTTGGATTAGAGACCTTTATAAATAATAAATGACTAACTTCTAAGTCGATGGACTAAAAGGCAAAAAATTCTAATCATTTATGGTCAAAATAGAAATTTTTAAAAGTTCAAGGACTAAAGTATAAATAAATTTACTTTCAAATTTTCGGGGCGTTACAATACCCCCTACTTAGCGGAGTCTGGTCCTCATATTCTTACCTAGATTGGTTTTGAAGATGAAGACAAGAGCTACGATTTTGCCTTTTTATTTTTTTACTTCACTGAAATTTCCTTGATTTAGTGATCAATCCTAGTTAAATCTGTAGAGTAAAATTTGTCGGCCTTTCTCAGATATATGATCTCAAATTCTTAGTACCTATGTAATCTAAGAAACTTATTCAATATATTATTTTGTCTTTTAATCTTATTATAAATTCCATCTCAAATAATCAATTTCCTCATTAACCATTTAGAAGAAACCCTCACATCTTTGATTGGTTTAATGCTTTCACCATGAACATATCCATAATTTGACTTGGACTCTAAATTGTGAATTTACAATGTCTCTCTTAGAAAATTATAGATCCAGTCTTATAATATGAATATCTAATAACCTCATAATAACTTGATAACTCTTTGTTCAATGCTTAAATCCATTCCATATATCTCAAATTTACCTTAAACTTCAAATGTCAGTCAAGTATCCAATCCTTAAATCTAACAAGCTTATATCCATTAACTATATTTGACAGCCCATCTATATCCTAAAGTAAAATATCTCCTAGTAATTGATATGTAAAAGTCCATCTTTCTTTCTTTGTTTTTTTTGTCCAAACAAGACAAATGTATCCCAGAAGAGAAGTATTTCTAACCACTATCTCGATTAATTTTATCCTTAAGGACTAACACTTAACGCCATAGGAAGTCGTAAACCCATTTTTCGAAAGAAGAAAAATTAAGCTTTATGATTCTTGTCTAATAATATGGGAGAGTTTAGTATATTTTTAATTTGATTAGCTTAGAATAATTATGCAAATTAAATTTTGACGTTTAACACATCATAACAACTGTGTAGGTAAAATAAGACTACAATAAATGCCTTATTATTCTAGATGCAATATTTCAGCTAAACTTATATAATAGTAGTAAACTCATACCAAGAGCAAGAAATAGGAAAGGTATTGGGAAACCTAAAAATATAATAGCAAATTCAAATGATATTTCCTCATCATTTAGAAGAAAAATAACTAAATTACAATATGAATTACGTGAACCATATGATCTATTTTCGGTCGAGAGAAGTTAGATGAATATCAATGTGTATTTTGTAGTGTAAAAATGATGTTTTTATAGAAGGAGATATGCCATTATAGCCGTTTATAACCGTTGGGAGAGAAAACAAACTAAATAAAAATTATTTTTGTTTTAAATGATTTGAATGGTGTGATGATTGGGACGAAAATTAAGATATAGAAGTATGTGACTTGTTTGTGTAAAATATGTTTGTATTTTCGAAATCTTAAAACATATGTTTTAACTAACGAGCATAATATAGTGAAGTTAGAAAAATCTATAATATTCTCAAAAAATTGGAGTGCCAAAAACATTCATCCAATTTTTTGTCGATAAATCATGCTACTTAAAATTTTATATATTTAAAAAATATGACTACCACCAATAAAATGAGTAATTTAATTCTAACAATAACATATAAGTTTTTTTGATTTATTATTACTATTATTATTATTATTTTGTAATTTTTTTATTTAAATGAATAAATCTGGACACTTAGACAAAACACAGGAGGAATATAAGATAAAATAACTTTTCCTTACAAGTTCATGCACGTATTTTAAGAATTATGAAAATATTCAGTTTTTAGTACAAATAATACTAAAACTGCTTTATCTACACACACACACATATATATATATATATATATGTATTATTTTTAATAGGCACAAATATTGGATGATGGGGCACAACGATATAAATGCGTTTTTCTTAGATTGGTGAATGTCATATCATAAAAGATGGATTGTAGGATAAGCTATTTATAAAAATGGATTGTAGGAGACGCTATTTAATTATTTAGTATTTTTTAAGATGTTATTCTGTTATACACTGCAAGAAAAAGGATTTTTGGCTAGAATTAAATCCGTAGGTAAAAACCCCATTTTTCGTATCCAGTGCCCGTAGTGGAAGCCTTCGTAGGCAATAGTCATCGGCTACGGATGACCGTAGCCAATGACTATTGGCTATGGATCTTGCATAGCCAATAACGAAAGACTAAAATGCCCTTATACTATTGGCTAAGGAAAGTTCTGTAGCCAATAATAATTATTGGCTACGTAAAAGTTCCGTAGCCAATGCCTATTGGCTACGGCATATTTCAGTAGCCAATAATTATTGGCTACGGAACTTTTCGTAGCCAATAGACATTGATTTTTTAACTTTTTTAAAATATTATTGGCGACGGAATACTCCTTTTTTAAAAAAAATAAAAGATTATTAGCGACTAATAGATCCGTCGCCAATAATATTCGTAAATATAAAAAAAAATTAAAAACATTTTTAACATTTTTGAATTATATATAATGAAATATATTTAAACTAATTAACTAATGTTTACAAGATTAATTATGTAATATATTTATTGCATAAATATTTGTATATTAAAATATTTTTTGAATTATTAAGTGGTTAATGAAGTAAATATAATTTTTTAAAAGATGTATAAATATCTTGGAAAGTATATGAATTGGAGACTTAATTTAAATATTGAATGATTGAAATTATTGGAAGAGCTTATGGTGGAAGGTAGGAATTATAAGAGAGAGGTAGGAATATGTTTATGAATGTAAGAGTTGGGATATTTATATAATAGACCAAGACTATTGGCTACGAAACAATCTGTAGCCAATAGTCTTTGGCTACGGAACAATCCGTAGCCAATAGAATTGTTATTGGCTACAGAACAATCTGTAGCCAATAATCTTTACCTACGGAATATTCCGTAGCCTATAGTCTTAGCCTACGGAAACTCCGTTGGTAATGTGTTAATTCATGAGATATATTTTAATATTTATATTATTTTCTAGCACAACAAATTTTAATTTTGTATTTAAGACGAGAAAAAGAACAAATATTATCAATTTGTGTCAATTGCTTGAATCTTTGTTGTTAGTAGACTACTTAATAGTTATTATAAAGTTGTATCCCAACATATTCGTATGTATTAATCTATTCATTGTAATATTTCATTAGTCTCTAATTTGTTTAATATAATCTTTAAAAGAAAATAATAAAGTTACACTAAATCAGGCATGTGAGTAGTTGGTTTTCTTTTGAGTTTATTTAGGCCCACATTGCAGCCCAGAAAAATACCACATACTAAATCACCTAATTTAAAAGATAGAGGGAGTAGTAATTAAGTGAATCATGAGGGGTATGAGAAGAAATTCATTACGTCCTCACTTCTGGTATTGGAAATGAAATGAAAGGACAACTGTTGCAAATCATATGTGTGCTATGCCATTTAGTCTCCATAGGAAAACACCTGTAAGTTGATAATCACACACACCAATTCACTTCCTTTCCACCCGTCATAAGCACATACTCATCACACCAATTCACATGATAAATTATTTAGTACTCATATCTCCTTTCGTCTTGTTTGATTCATTTTGCAAAGAATGAAATTTCACCTCTGTAAACCAAAATATAAATAGTACTCAAATAAACACGAAAACTATGAACCGAAAGTGGGAGCCTACAAGTTGTCAGCTGCAAGGAAAGAAACTGCGCAAAATCTAACGTAACACATGAGTCAACGTGACGGTTCCGTCTATGATAAAAGGGCGATCAGTTCAGCAGAAGACGATATCACTTTCATCTGCAGAAGCAGTGTATATCGCCGCTACAGATGCAACGCGTGAAGCCATTTGGCTCAGAAGAATTCTTGAAGACTTGCAGCAGAAACAAGAAGCTCCAACAGTAATCTATTGCGACAACATGTCGACTATTGCAATGACGAAGAATCCAGTATTTCACACAAGATCGAAGCATATCAAACTACGACATCATTTCATCAGAAGTCTAGTTCAAGATCAAGAAATTCATTTGGAGTTCGTAAACACCAAGAAATAACTCGCGGACAGTTTCACAAAAGTAGTGGCCGCAGAAAAAAAATGTGCACTACAAAATGAAGTTCGAATTATGAATTAATGGGGAGTGTTAAAATTATAATTCATAATTCTAGATCCTTCAGCTTTTCTTGACCAACAAGAAATTCATCATTTCATCAGAAGTCTAGTTCAATATCAAGAAATTCAGTTGGAGTTCAACCCTATAGGTTTCTAATGCATGTTTAATTGAGCCCATAAAGCTATGCAAGAAATCTCTTCTATTGTTCCTAAGCTCCCAAGTAATGCTATAAATGTATCAGAATTATACAACATAGTTGCTATTCTTTCGTGCATGCTAGGTACAATTAGCCTTTCACCTATGATTGGACCACTGGGATTCATGCCCGCTAAAGCGTTTGGTATGATTCCTAACACTTTACCACATATAAAAAAATGCGCTTTTTGCTGCACTCTCTATTAGCCCTAAACTTCCTCCTCCATACACTAGCTTTATGTTTCTCTTTGCTAATGTGTTCCCCAGAGTACTTGCTACCTCTAGAAACTCAGAATCTTTTTCAAAACTAGACCCACAAAAGACATAGATAGATTTTATTTCTCGAAAGCTTTTTCCATCTCAGATTTTTTTTCTCCCTGATAATGTGGTATGTGTTAATGTGTGATCTTCGACATCATAAAACCGATATTTATAAGAAAACATAGTAGGCGTACTGATGAAGCTTTTGAAATAATAATAATACATCATCTTTAAAAATAATAATTAATTAAATAGCGTCTCCAACAATCTATCATTTATGAATAGCTTCTCCTACAATCCATCTTTTATGATATGACATTTAACAATTTAAGAAAACGCATTCATATCATTCATATTATTTGTGCATATTCAAAAATAACACACACACAGACACACACACACACACACACATATATATGATAAGACCATCTAAGTTTTATTTGTACTGAAAAACTAAAAATTTGCATAATTCTTAAAATAAGTGCATGCACTTATAAGGAAAAGTTATGTTACCTTATTTTCTTCCTGTGTTTTGTCTAAGTATCCAGATTTATTAATTTGAATATAGAATTTTCAAAATAATAATAATATCAACAATAATAATAAATCACAAAACTTCTCTGTTATGTTACAATTAAATCACCCGTGTTCTTTTTTGGTAGTTATTTTTAAAATTAATAAAATTTTAATTATCATGATTTGTCGACAAAAAAAAAATATATTGGATTAAAATTTTGGTACTCAAAATTTAAAGAATATTAAAGATTTTCCTAATTACTTTATATTATGCTCGTTAGTTAATTGTTTTTTAACTAACGTATTTTACACAAACAAGTCACATACTTTTAATTTTAATTTTTGTCCCAATCATCATACCATAAAAAAAAACAAAAAAAAAATCTCCCAACGGTAATAAACGGCTATAATGGCCCAATCTCCTTCTATAAATACATAATTTTTATACTACAAAACACACACTCATCTTCATCTAACTTCTCTTTACCAAAAATGGATCATATGGTTCAAGTAATTCTTGTTGTAATTTTTGTTATTTTTAGTTTTCTTCTAAATGATGAAGAAACATCATTTGAATTTGCTATTATATTTTTAGGATTCGCAATACCTTTCCTATTTCTTGCTCTTGGTATGAGTTTACTACTATTATGTAAGTTCAATTTGAGAAGGAACAAGTGGCAACGTTGGTGGTGGTTTCATATGCATATACGTACTTTTTCAAGTGTTTTTTTTCCCTCGATTGAAACTCTTTGATCAGCATAATTCTATTTCTACTAACTATTTATCAAACTTTTTACTAACTTTACCTTTTCTTACTTTTGCAGATTCAGTTTTAATTACTTCTCAAATATAGTCCGCATTGCCCATACAATGCACTTAAATTTTGATTAATTTGTCTATTTTGTAACGATGAAAACTACTTCATACAAATATAAGTATAATATTTGTAGCGCCATTAACCAAGCACCTACCGCTTCAAAATTCATTAAAGAACACCTCGCTTCTCTTTTAAAAGCTGCAGCTAACCTAAAATAAAGTAGAGCGAAAGCTAATACCCAAAAATGTTGCACTTCAATATCTTACGTTGTCAACTACCTTCTACTGATATTCGGCTAGGCTTGCCCTTTAAAATAAGCTCTAAGCTTCCCTTATAATTCTGGAATAGAACCATAAAAATATCTTGATCAGTCAAAAGGACTCAGTGAGATTTAATGCATGGCCATTTTCTTTATAGAATATTTTTGAAAAAAATGATAGCACCAGAATGATCTTCAAAAGAAGTTTATACCGTCATGCCAAATCATAACATTTATTAGATCAATCATGTCACAATAAGTCAGCCTTATGACTCTCGACCTTATACCTCCCCGCTAGAGGCGACTCGGATAAAAGGCAAAGACGGGCCCAGGTACACGCTTCAACTCTGATTCACGCTGCTGGAACACTCCGTCCAGATGTAGAATAGAGTTTGCTCAAAGCGACGCAAGATTATACAAGTTACACTAATAGTCCTATCCTATCCAGGAGAATTTCACACATCCATGCCAGGGCCCAATCAATAGCCATCAAGTGGCACAATTTAGCCATCAAGGTGGCTTTATCGATCAATCATAGAGCTAATTTCATGTACAATATTGGCATGTTTTTTAAACAGGAAGCTCTATACATAGATCAAGATTCATCAAGGGGTAATAATACGATAATATGAATGTCATAATACCGACAACAAATTCATGATTTGTAAACAAGTACTTGAGCCTTCCATAAATCGATCACATTTGTAAACAACTATTCTTGAAGCATCATGCCTGCGTAATTTGTATGATAAAATACTTTTGTATATAGTCGTATAATTTCTATTGCAATAAGAAAATATGTAATTTTAATCTCACCTTATTGTCCTCGTCACCTTGCCTAGATCGATAAGATGCCCAAGTAGTCATCACCTCACCTTATTACAGTAAAAGACTAGTAAATATTTAGTTCAAGACTCATAATAGTAGTATTTTACTTTTCATTTCTGTCTAGCTCAATTCCTACAATGTGCAGTTTAATTGTATACCAAGTAACTGTCGACTCTTTAATTATCCAATTTTATATATTGATAGTTTGTCAACTTGAATCTATTGTATTTCATTTTAAAGGCACTAAATTTTCACTTGCACAAGAAGCTCATATGTTACTAAGTGTAAAGCCAATTCTCTGAATATATTAATTGATGTATTCAAGTCTTACTTTTGATCAAGTCACTGAACAATCGCATTTTAAACTAATTAAATTAACCATTGAAATGTAACTACAGAGACTTCATATGTTTCTTAATTATGTTCATGGTAAGTAAACATGTACAAGATCAGTCAATAATATTTCAATTCCCCACTCACGTTACCACCCGACAAATCATAAGAAGCCTTCGTTACAGATAAAGTTTTGTCTCAACTAATAATATACCCATATTATATATTTATATTTACCACGTATTACTCCATTTAAGAAAATAAAAGTTAACATCCAGTTTAAGTACCCGTTTCAAGTTCCAGGATCGCTTTCTGCTTCTATGGTGCGGTCCTTATAAAACTTTGATGTCTCTTTTTCTCTCTCTGCAGTTCTCATTTGATGTTTGATCAACTCTATCCCTTCTCCAATCACCAGGTACATGTTCGTGGGTGCTATTGTGTGAGAGGTGTGCACCAGGTATGGTTGACAGGTGGAGAGGTAGTAATCGTGAAGCATGCAGGAGGTTATAATTAGGACAATTAATAATTTGTACCCTGGATGTTTACTATTTTTATGAAAAGGCCTAACCTGTTTACATTTATTAAAAATACCCTAGATGTATACTATTCATTCACCAATTTGCCCTTTGTGTGCCAACTGTAAAAAAACGTCCGAAGTGACTGCCTGCGTGGAAGAAGCGCTTGAAATGGGTTAAAAACATCTTCGCCACATCATTCAAACCACCCTAAAAACGCTTTTTGGCTCAACCCTTACACCTAACACTTAGTCATTTTTTCTCCAAATATCATTTCCCCCCAATTTGAGATCATACCCGAAACCCTAATTTAATTTCCCCGAAATTCAGTTCATAAGAAATTGTCCCTTATCCTAACCCTAAATTCGACGCCCCAAGATGTTGATTTACTACTAAAATTACAGTTCATTGGTTATAATGGCTCAGCTCGTCTAGTGGATGCGCGAAAATGCCCAAATTACGGTCCCCCCTTTACCATGATTTGCCCCCGCCAAATTATCATAAGTCACTCTAAATGCATGGTTTATACATTCGCATTTTTACACTTAACTTAGCTTTTTTGTTGGTTTAGTACAATCTTGAGGGTTTAAATAGTTGTCGTGGTTATGGGTAAGTCACTATTGAGGTATGGTTTTGATTTGTGAGGGCTTTGAAGTTTATTAGAAGATAGGGGTTTTTTTTTTCTTGCCCATTAAGCTATTTCATCTTCAAATTATGCGTGTTTTTGAATTGGGCTTGTATTTTTCGTGTTAATTTTTTTTTTTAAAATATGCCCATCAGGCTCTGGCATGGGCTTGGTCGAAGCCCAGTCGATGTGGCCATCCACGTGGGGTACGGACGACATGGCCACCCACGTGAGGGTTGATCAACTCTATCCCTTCTCCAATCACCAGGTACATGTTCGTGGGTGCTATTGTGTGAGAGGTGTGCACCAGGTATGGTTGACAGGTGGAGAGGTAGTAATCGTGAAGCATGCAGGAGGTTATAATTAGGACAATTAATAATTTGTACCCTGGATGTTTACTATTTTTATGAAAAGGCCTAACCCGTTTACATTTATTAAAAATACCCTAGATGTATACTATTCATTCACCAATTTGCCCTTTGTGTGCCAACTGTAAAAAAACGTCCGAAGTGGCTGCCTGCGTGGAAGAAGCGCTTGAAATGGGTTAAAAACATCTTCGCCACATCATTTAAACCACCCTAAAAACGCTTTTTGGCTCAACCCTTACACCTAACACTTAGTCATTTTTTCTCCAAATATCATTTCCCCCCAATTTGAGATCATACCCGAAACCCTAATTTAATTTCCCCGAAATTCAGTTCATAAGAAATTGTCCCTTATCCTAACCCTAAATTCGACGCCTCAAGATGTTGATTTACTACTAAAATTACAGTTCATTGGTTATAATGGCTCAGCTCGTCTAGTGGATGCGCGAAAATGCCCAAATTATGGTCCCCCCTTTACCATGATTTGCCCCCGCCAAATTATCATAAGTCACTCTAAATGCATGGTTTATACATTCGCATTTTTACACTTAACTTAGCTTTTTTGTTGGTTTAGTACAATCTTGAGGGTTTAAATAGTTGTTGTGGTTGTGGGTAAGTCACTATTGAGGTATGGTTTTGATTTGTGAGGGCTTTGAAGTTTATTAGAAGATAGGGGTTTTTTTTTCTTGCCCATTAAGCTATTTCATCTTCAAATTATGAGTGTTTTTGAATCGGGCTTGTATTTTTCGTGTTAATTTTTTTTTTAAAATATGCCCATCAGGCTCTGGCATGGGCTTGGTCGAAGCCCAGTCGATGTGGCCATCCACGTGGGGTACGGACGACATGGCCACCCACGTAACTTTTTTTTTATAAAAATCGTTGAGCCGAGGGGTAATTACAAAATTACCCCTGTCAACTCTACTTACCGCTAAAAGGAATCAAAATCGGGCCACCAAGAACATACTCCTCAAACTCCTCAGCAACAAATTCGACACTCTCGCCCTAATACATTTCCGATTTCCTCGTTTTAAGCACCGAAAATCAAGGTGAACAATTTCACAATCTTTTGTGTTAATCAAGGAAATTACATTAACCCGATGCTTAATTTTGTTTAGGGTTTAGGGTTTAGGGTTTTTTCCCCAATTATAGCTAATTACCGATTTATACTGATTTGTTGTGGTTGTTGTTGTTGTATTTTGATCGAACAGAGGGTGTCGACGTGTTAGGATGGTTGAATTTTGCCTAATTCGAGCTAAATGCTAAAACCCTAAGAATCATTTTTAATTTGAATTTTGACCAATTTAATTTTTGTTGATGTATATGTAGACACATTAATTTTGTGTCTAATTAAATTAAATGATGGTAACTCTTAAGATGCAATAAATACAAAATATATGTTATTTAATCTTCATATTTTGAGGGATTAAAATAAATATATTAATTAAATCTTAAGACAAGAAAATAATTGCTTATCAAATCTCAAGACGTGGAAAGTCTTCTCCTCCAAGTCAACAAGTGCAAGAAGTCAAGACGAAGAAGAAAGTGTTCGTCGCGAAAATCAAGTCAAGTTGATCGTTAATTCAAGATCAAGCTCAAACGTCCTTGTATTAACGTTCAACTCAAATACACGTAGAAGAGATCAAAATCAACTCTACTATCAAGTCAACCAAATTTCAAGACTAATTATTTTAGAAAAGAATCAAAGGATCAAATAGAGAGATTGCACCATAAATTGTACTTTGAATTTATTCATATTTACTTTGTAATCTTTTCTTGTCGTTTAATACAGAGTTCAAGAATTTGTCAATACAACTTTGGCACGCCCGGTGGGACCATCTCCACCTCTCATCTCTTTTCCAACAAGTTTTAAATTTGAAGTCACAAGAAGTAAGTGTTGCTCAACAATGGACAAGTCAATGGGTTCAACAAGCGAAGGCTCTTTGCAACCGATAATGAACAATACACTTGCACCGAGGGCAAGACACGAAGCTAAAGAAGATTTTCAAGCAACTTCAATGGAAGAGAAAGTTGATACGGTGACAAGAGCCATTGCGAAACTTACAAAACAAGCTCAAAAACGTGAAGAGCACTTGAATCGCCTTCTCCAAAAGATAGAGGGCCAATAAGGAATTAAAAATTCCCAATAAGTCACCAACAACATTGGAGTTCAAAGATGCATCAAGAATACAATCAACGAAATTGAAGTCTCTCCTCATCTCCAAAAACAAGAGCTCGTGGAAAGCGGGCGAGCAAAGCATGGTGCATGAAATTTCTACTCAAGGAGTCAAAGCTCAAGAGTTTGAGGAAGTCCTAATCGAAAGATTCCAACCCACTCCCTTTTCCAAAAATCAGATTTCTCAAGGAAGGAAGAGCAAGGCACTATGATGCATACAAAATTTTATGAGAAAAACATTCAATATGTTGAAGTTGGAGAATATCAAAAGTCTTCAAGCAAACAAATTCAAGTTTCCCCACAACGCATTGTCTCTGCCGAACAATTGAAGAAGCTCATTGAAGAAGTTGCAAATAATCATAATGCTCAATACAAGACTTCTAAATCTTACACAAAGCCTTATACTCAAAGAATAGAGCAATTGAAAATAACAAAAAACTATCAACCTCCGAAGTTTCAAAGGTCCGGACTGGAGACCCAAGACAACATGATATGGGCTTTTCCAGCATATTGGGCCTGGCCCAAACTAGGCGCATATTTAACCATATCGGAGGCCACTTTCGACATCATACCGGTGATAATCACCGATATGATACTGTGGTCCCCGGATCCCGAGATCTATAAATACGCGATGCCCAGATCCCAAAGTAAGCAATTATCATCCCGCAGCTACCACGCATCACATCGAAGGAAATCACCGATCTCACTCTCGATATCGTATTCGATATCGAGATACCCCACGTACTCCACTGACACGTCTTACCCCCGCACTACCGATACCATATCGAGAGTGGTCCCCAATATCACATCAAAGATTATTACCGATATACATCTGACCTAATTACCGATATACCCCCGCCGTCCAAGCGTCAAGGCGTTAGTTCGAGGTGTTCCGGACCAAGCCTAATCGAGACACCTAGATTAGTCCTAGTTTGTTAAGATAGATTCGTTGTATTCCTCTTGTACTCCATTGTAACCGACCCATACTTATATAAACGATCTATTGTCAAACTAGTGGCGCCGTCTATGGGAACACCAGTTTCGGAACGAGGATGTCAAGATATAAGGAAGGAGGACCCGATCCGAATTTAACAGAGTTGTGACTAGAAACACGAGGATTGAGGACACACCACTCCCTCAACAGCCGACTGACCAAGAACAGACAATGACCCAAGCTGAGATGGAGCTTTCTCCAGCAAAGAATGAACCGCGACGTAGGCGTGGGCCCGGAAGGCCATCGCGAGCCACAAATACATGTCCAACTACTTCCGCACCAAATACGGCATAACCTGCTACTGAGGACCTGACCACTGAAAACCTGGCGACGGATGTCCCAATGACCGAGGTGCCAAACGCAGATCTTCCCGGCTCAGAGGAGACGATGGCTGCAGAACAGAGTGTCGTTCCC
Organism: Linaria vulgaris; assembly: GCA_948329865.1. Classification (NCBI taxonomy): domain Eukaryota; kingdom Viridiplantae; phylum Streptophyta; class Magnoliopsida; order Lamiales; family Plantaginaceae; genus Linaria; species Linaria vulgaris. The sequence continues at coordinate 1,107,872 of OX415253.1, read as the reverse complement.
CCTGCCGCCATAACCCTGGAGATGCTAGCGCAGATCAACGCTTCTGCAAAAGCGGCGCTTGACGCTACACTGGAGACTTTGCTGCCACGCATAGTGGAAAGAGGGACAAGGGATGTTCAAGCAAGGCCCCATAAATCCAGGGTGGATGAGTGGAGGACAAGGCAAGAGCGGGACGAAGAGGAGATCCCGGAAGGGGGTCGAAGGGACAACACTGGAAGAGGGATTTTGACAAGGGCCAGAAGTGAAGAGAGGGTAGAAGTAAGTGATGATACAGAGAACGACCAGAGAGCCAGGATGTTTGAGGAGGACAGACGTAACATGATAAGGGAGACAGCTAAAACGACTACGGACATGGAAGACGGGAGAAGGAACGTAAATCGTGGAACGACAGCAGTTGGATACCGACGGCCGTTGACTCCCTTCTGTAGTGAAATCGAGAAAGAAGTGTTGTGCAGAGGAGACAAGATTCCGACTATAAAACCATATGATGGGAAGAGTGACCCAAGGGATCACATCCACGCCGTGGAGAGTCTCTTGAACTTACAGGACTTTTCCGAAGGCATTAAGGCAAAAATTATGGCAACAACGCTAATAGGAGCGGCGTTAGACTGGTTTAACAGAATCGAAGCGGGACCTATCTCTAGCTTCGAGCAGATGAAGGAGAGGTTGGAGAACCACTTTTCCAGTCAGAAGCGAATAAAGACAAGCATGTACCATCTGGAAGCGTTAAAACAGAGAGAGAGGGAAACTCTCAGGGAATTCATGAACAGATTCAATGAGGAGCTACTGAAGGTGGACAACCCCTACGGAGGACAAGTGTTATAGACCTTATTCAGGGCAACGACACACAACAGATTTGCCAAAGAACTGATCAAGCTCATAGAACCTACCATAAATCGGATAAATGAGTTGGCACATACCGTGATTTACGAAGACGCAATGATGGCAGCTAAGCTTAGACCCCAGGAATCCGGCAGGGAAAGGAGTAAAGAGGAATGGAACAGGAGCATGGGAGGAAGAGACAGGTCGCCGAATAGATATGCTCCCCTCAACCAGGACATCCACACTATCTTGGCAGTCGCACAAAGCAAGAATAGGTTAAATGCACCTCGGAAAATCAAGGAGACGAATTTCACGAAGAAATCTAGGCGCTACTTTGAGTACCACCGCCAGAAAGGCCGTGACACGAACGATTGCTATGACCTGAAGGATTAGATCGAGAGGTTGATTAAGGATGGGAGGTTAATAGAGTTCGTTAAGGCGAGCGGGCAGTATGCTGAATCGAGAGAGCGGTCCCAATCTACGAGAAGGGAGGGCCTTAAGGCAATTGAGAGTGGACAAGGACGCAATACAATAAATAATGCACCTTCGAGGGGGGTGATTAATGTGATAAGTGGCGGGACTGCGGGAGTAGATTCCACCAACCAGAGGAATAAGATAACCCCGTGTACTAAACGAGGACCATTTCGTCGGATTCAAGACGCTAATTGAGGAACTTCCAGACGAGGTTATTACGTTTTCCAACAAAGACCTCTTGGATCTCAACCCCGAAGCCATCTAGGCAGGCAAGCTCGACTGCCCCTTGGTTGTTAAGTTTGATATCGCTAACTACGCTGTACACAAAGTACTTATAGACAATGGTAGTTCCACCAATGTTATATTTTCACATGCTTTGGAGAAGATGGCACTCAGCCACCATGTAATTGAACAGGTGCATACGCCACTGGTGGGATTCGGTGGAGCAGAAACAATCCCCCTAGGGCAAGTGAACCTTCCCACGTCATTTCGACAAGAACCACACACGCGAACTATCAATGTTCAATATACGATCGTGGACCGACCATTCACATACAATGTCATAATCGGCAGGCCGGCCCTGAACGCGATAAGAGCGGTGGTGTCCACATTCCATCAGAAGGTGAAATTCCCAGCATGAGGAGGGGTCGGAGAAGTGATCGCTAACCAGGAAGAGGCTTGGTTCTGCTACACGACTTCTCTTACGTTGCCAAGAAGTAGAGAAGCGGAGGAAGAAGCAATCGGGCCAAATAGGGATCAACAAGCTATGGAGTAATTACCATGAGAAACAACCAGTACAATCGTTTAAGTTTCCTTAGTTTTTAAAATCATGCTTGAACAATTAGAACATTGCCCCATCATGGGTCAGTTTGTAACTTAAAACAGGGGGAACTACGCCGGTCTGATTTCCCACTCAACGGGATACGTAGGTGGGCTAGGATTACATGGCCTTCGACCGTTATCTGTCATTACTTTTTATTTTCTCAGCGATATTACTGTATCATTAAATCTCCCATTTCATGCAGAGGCACATCCTAATTGGATATCATGAAAGTGCAAATTATGGCACATAGCATCGGGGAAGTTACCCCACAAATATGTATTTGCTATATCACCTTCTTACAAGTACAAGTGTACAAAAGCTATGTCAAAAATGCTGCGAGCATCACTTTTCCTCGAAAAATCGAAATTCACAGGTTAAGGGAAGATTCGTCGGATAACAAAACCGCATAATTTCATGCTCTCACATAAGATGGTACAGTGCAAAACCTTTTTTTTCTATGTTATTTTATAGGTGCCTAACGACCTATCATCGTGACAACTACAAAGTTACCGAGGGGCACAAACAAAAGCCAGCCTCCTACCCATGAGCGGTAATGGATCCCCCTGTGATAACGGGCGGGGCTCCTACCCATGAGTAATAACGAGTTACTTACGAAGTAAAGGCAGGCTCCTACCCATGAGCGGTAACGGGTCCCCCCTGTGATAACGGGCGGGGCTCCTACCCATGAGTGGTAACGGGTCACCTACGAAGAAAAGGCAGGCTCCTACCCATGAGCGGTAACAGGTCCCCCTGTGATAACGGGCGGGGCTCCTACCCATGAGTGGTTACGGATCACCTACGAAGACAAGGCAGGCTCCTACCCATGAGAGGTAACGGGTCCCCCTGTGGCAACGGGCGGGCTCCTACCCATGAGTCGTAACGGGTCACCTACAAAGAGAAAAAGATCCCCTATGATAACGGGGTCGATCCTAAACACATGAGCAGTAGCGGTTTCTCTGTGATAACGGGATGGGCCCCTACCCACAAGAAAAAGATCCCCTGTGATAATGGGGTCGATCCTAAACACATGAGCAGTAGCGGTTTCCCTATGATAACGGGATGGGCCCCTACCCATAAGAAAAAGATCCCCTGTGATAACGGGGTCGATCCTAAACATTTGAACGATAGCAGGTTCCCTGTGATAACGGGATGGGCCCCTAACCACAAGAAAAAGATCCCCTGTGATAACGGGGTCGATCTTAAACACATGAGCAGTAGCGAGTTTCCTATGATAACGGGATGGGCCCCTGCCAACAAGAAAAAGATCCCCTGTGATAACGGGGTCGATCTTAAACGCATGAGTAGTAGCGAGTTTCCCTGTGATAACGGGATGGGCCCCTACCCATAAGAGAAAGTTTCCATGTGATAACTAGGTCAATCCTAAACACTTGAGCAATAACAGTGTCCCTATGATAACGGGGTCAGACTCTAAAGAACATAAACAGAAGCACCTCCTTGTGATGAGGGGGATTAGCCAAAATAATTCGGTATAACCTGATAGGCGACACAACAAGGAGGCGTAATAATAAGGCAAGCAAACACACCATTGCACACGTATGAATGAATATAAATCAGGACACGCAAGAAGGATTGATTGAATTAACGGGTAGACCATCAAGTTATAGACAAAAGGGAAAATTACAAATCCCAAAATTCTCAACCGGGGTAACGAGAAGCTCCTTTAATATGGATTAACGCCACACTCTTCTGGTCGATAATCTCACGATACTCCACTTCTGGCTCCAGGTCTTCGCCGTCACCGTCAGAATCTTCAGGAAATTTTCCATCCGGCCCCTTCAACGGATTTATGGCTGACGGATCATAACCGTCCTTAAAACCACCTTCCAGCTGAATTTGACCTATAACGGAGGCTTTGGCCTCCTCCCACTCGAGCAAGCCGCGCTCAGAACATATTATCTTATAAGATCGACTCAGAAGGAATTGTTTGGCCGCGCTGGTCAATTGGCTCTTGCTCAGCGTCATGCACCGGCTTGGGCTAATCTGTCCCTCAGAACTGCGGCCTCGGCCTCAACTGCCTCTCGTCGGGACGCTTCACTACCAGCAATAAGTCGAGCCTCACCGAGCTCTGCGATTAACCTTTTATTATCGTTATACAAGCCTCTCACATTACTCTCGTTGGTTTTCAAAATATCCAAGGCCTCATCTCTCTCGTGCTGGAGCTGCACGGCAGTAACGGGATCGTATTCACCCAGCTTTTCGAGCAAACCATTGGTAACCCGGAGCGATTCTGCGTAATCCAATTCGTCCTTAACAGCCATCTCCAAGAAAACTTTCAAAAAGCTCGCCACCTGCACATTCACAATAAGGAATTAGCTACTCGATTGAATAAAAAACCCAAAAGAAATACGCATCAAATAGACACAAAGATTACTTACAGATTGGAATAGACCGTTGTGATCCCCACTTGAACTACCCTCCTCCCTCGTTCTTTTTCGCCCCGTGGACGTCCCGACATCTACATCATTTTGAGATTGCGAGGCGCCACCCACGCCTGCAGTATTTCCACCCGATGAGGGAGCAGTCTTCTTTGCGTTCTTGCGCACGCCCTTCCGTAGCGGCATCGGCCCCCAGTTGTTTACGTTCCGTTGCCGCGTCCAGACTATAGTACTCTACCAAATCGACTGCAAGATACATGAAACATAAGGTCAAGAGATAAATCAGGAGAAAGCTATCGGTTTGTGAAGATATAACACTTACCGAGAGTAGAGGGGCCGTCATAAGGTACGGGAGATATCCCACTTGCTCGCAAAACTATGTCACTGCAAAGCAGGGTACCGTCGTATGGATGGTTAATCAGCTTCCTCAGAAATTTGAGGCTATGTGCGGTTGTCCCAACAACGGCTCGTCTCTCATATTTGGTGTCTTCGCACCACACACTTGGAAGCACATCAAATTCACCAGTCGTCCTCTCCTGGACGTAAATATACTCACACTTATTACCAAATCCATAACTGGATTGAGTATATTGCACGAACCTAAGACCCCCTGGGCCCGCACACAAAAGAATCCTTTATCACCGCCCTTCCTGTTGACCATGACACTAAAGAGTTGCCAGAACTCATTAACCTCACAAGGGGCACCCAAGGCTCTCATAACACAAATGAAAGCCACGATGTACCCCAGAAAATTGGGGGATAGCTGCCCCAAGTAGACCCCTATGCTCGTTACGATAGCACTAACCGCATGATCAATTGGGAAGCGCAATCCGTTCTTAAAGTGCTTGGCATTAACAGTAATACAGCCTTTCGGTGGAGTATGCATTCGTTGATCCGCCCTAGGGAATATGACCCTGTACCCCTCGGGGATGTCATACTCGTCGAAGTAATGACCAGCATGATGAGGAACATGAGACATCATATCCTCATACTTCTCCGTGGTCTTATATTTTGGGGGGCTGATCCCCAAGCCCCACTAATCTACATTTGTGCCGTTAGCTTCCGGCGGAGCAGAGAATTCAACACCAGATTGGTTGCCAATCAATTGGTCAGACCCAAACATTTCATTTTCAGTAAATCCCACTCCGATCCCTTCGAAATCCATCTCGGGCAAACCTGAGCCAACATTGTTACCGGCAAACGATATACTGAGGCGCTAAGTGAGAAAAATAAAATTGAACGTTAAAGCCTGAAATGAATAAACATGGCAAGGTTAGTTATTTAGCTTAAAATATCTAGGCACATATATATACATAAATATGGAAATAACTTCAGGACCAAATCGGAAAATAAATCGGAAAACATATCGAAAGAGATATCGAAAACGATATCGAAAGTGAAATTCGACGTACTTTTCGGAGGGACGATGAATTTCCGCTAAAAGGCAAAGTGATTTTCACTTCCCTTGAAGCCCTATTTATAGACATCGGAGATGCTAGATCGAAACAAAATTTCGATCTCACATCGGTACTGATATTCGATATAGATAAAAGGACATTATAGTCAAGTTATGTGAAAAAACACGCAAGGACAAACGCACTCGGGGGTTCACCAAAGTTTATCAAAGAGTGCAATCCAGATATGTGTGAGGAATTCAAAATCTAGTATGGTGAACGAAGAATTCCAATGAGGACCTCAAATTATACATCCACTGCACTGGGGAGTCCAGCGAAATTTATTACAAAGTGCATTCCCCGCAAATTAGATCTCCGTCATTTGAACTGGCGGGAAAAAGGGTACAGGTAACCCAGGAATTTAAAATTAATTTTGCAAATTCTTATCTCTAAGATAAGAATCCCCAAATTCGGGGACTACATGATATGGGCTTTTCCCGCATATTGGGCCTAGCCCAAACCAGGCCCATATTTAACCATATGAGGGGCCACTTTAACCGATATGATACTGTGGTCCCTGGATCCCGAGATCTATAAATATGCGATGCCCGAATCCCAAAGTAAACAATTATCATCCCGCAGCTACCACACATCACATCGAAGGAAATCACCGATCTCACTCTCGATATCGTATTCGATATCGAGATAAGCCACGTACTCCACTGACACGTCTTACCCCCGCACTACCGATACCATATCGAGAGTGGTCCCCGATATCACATCGAAGATGATTACCGATATACATCCGACCTAATTACCGATATACCCCCGCCGTCCAAGCGTCAAGGCGTTAGTTTGAGGTGTTCTGGACCAAGCCTAATAGAGACACCTAGATTAGGCCTAGTTTGTTAAGATAGATTCGTTGTATTTCCCTTGTACTCCATTGTAACCGACCCATACTTATATAAACGATCTATTGTCAAACTACAACATGTTGCTCAATTCATTGAGACATACAATAGTGCAACATTCAAGTTGATGGATCCAATGATGAAGCTCACAAATGTTCTAAAATCATGAAGTGGATTTATGGTGGTTGAATTGAAGCACGAGAACAACAAGAAGAAAGACATCGAGACTTATCCACTCATTGATGCGTTTCAACACAAATCGTGAACAAGTCTCGAGGGGGCAATTTGTGGACACATTAGTTTTGTGTCTAATTAAACTAGATGATGGTAACTCTTAAGACTCATCAAATCTGAAGACATAGAAAGTCTTCTCCTCCAAGTCTCAATCTTCAAGAGATGGAAAGAATTCTCCACCAAATCTCAACACAAGAAAATAATTCTCCACCAAATCTCAATCTTCAAGAGATGGAAAGAAGATTCTCTTAGATAAAGTCTTCCATATCAAGGAATTGTAGACGTGATCACAACCATTCATCTCATCAGGAAACTCTAATTGAGATTCACTCCACAACTAAATAGAGGTGGTCTTGAAGAAGAAAAAATACACACAAAATTTCACAAGTTGAAGAGGGAAAATCTCTAAGGTTTCGCTCCACCAAATTCATCCATCTTCAAGCGTTCTTCGCAGCATTCAAGGTATTCTTCAACAGTCTTATAGGTGTTCTTCATAAAAAACTCATTTCAATCCGCCGTCAAGTCTCAATTCCATCCGAAAACCGTTTTTGTAGATTGCACTTCTGCCGAGGAAGATCAAACTCCAAGAAGTTGAACAAATCCAAAGCCAAGACGAAGAACAAAGTGTTCGTCGTGAAAATCAAGTCAAGTTGATTGTTAATTCAAGATCAAGCTCAAAAGTCCTTAAATTAACGTTCAACTCAAATACACGTAGAAGAAATCAAAATCAACTCCCCTATCAAGTCAACCAAATTTCAAGACTAATTGTTGTAGAAAAGAATCAGAGGATCAAATAGAGAGATTGCACCATAAATTGTACTTTGAATTTATTCATATTTACTTTGTAATCTTTTCTTGTCTTTTAATACAGAGTTCAAGAATTTGTCATTACAATATAATTCTATGTAAATACCGAAACTAAGTACTACAAGTGTTTAATTGCTTAATAAATTTGCAATAGGAAGAAATTGATTAGGTAATCTGTAAAATTAGGGCATGGTGTATGTGCTTAGTAAAATTGATTAAATTTTAGTGTTAAAATCTGTAATTGTACTATGTATCTTCTGATTAGTGTTTAGGGCTAAATCTATAATTGTACTATGAATATTTGATTAATGATACTGTGAAATTTGATATATCCATGTTTTGATTTTATTGTAGATGGTGTATCAATTTCCTTGTGTATGTGGTCGGGGTTTAAAGATATATGATAGGGATGGGTTAACTTTGACTCGACCCGGTGAATTCTATTATGTATGTCCAACTATAGTGCGTCACCCAAATTATTTTATTTAGAATGATGAAATCTATTTGGAAAAAATGCCCGTCTCCGGACTTTCATGCATCCTCCTACCATGAATTCTCCACCGTCTTTGAATAAGAGAACTCACTCACAAGAAGACTTTTTCGGAAATCATGAACAAGATAAAACATAATCTAGTTGTGGCGTGTCTACTACATCTATTGTGCTTGCTGTTGTTGGTACCCCTCATGGTTATGGATTGAATGAAGTACTAACTAATGTGTATGTCACAAAGACTGCTCTTGCTTGTTGTTGTATTGCTTGCTCTATTGTGATCATGATGGTCACTGTGTTTTGCATTTTTTTTGTACTCTTTAAATCAAAAAACTAGTTGTAGTTGATGGGTAACCTGTTGGATGATTTCATTAGTTAATGTTGTTCATTTCAGTTACTTTTTAAGGACAATTTCCTTTGTTGGTCATGTAATTAATTAATTTTACTATTTCAGTTATTTATTATTGTTAATGATGTAGGTTATGATATGGTGACATATATTGATAGTAATTTTTCAATTTTTTTTAGAAGAATGGACAACATGGTTGATGAAAGGCTTAAGCACCTATTTAGGGATCCCTGCACTAATAACTTTGTTGAGATGAAGCTACTTGATATTGTTTGTATGTACGGTGAAAGGCATCCTATAAGTAACCCTAATATCCTAAACCGTGGAGTGAAGTTCTTTACGGCAGAAATGGAGAGGGGAATTAGGGATCCTAATCCCTTTTCTCCTTCAAGAATCAAAAAAAAAAATTGGAAATTTGCCACCAAAAGTATATCCAATTTCTGGAATTTATGGAAAGGCATCATATATTCTTCATTGGAATAACTTATGAAGTTGTTCCTCTTGACAACTATGATCCTACAGGGGCATGTCTCTAATTTTATCCTTATTAGTTTTTTAAGTGTTTTATTATAATATTTTTTTCCTATTTTTTGTTACTAACTGCAAACTTGGTATTGGTAGGAGAATGAATCTGACCGCTACTTCCGCCTCTACGGCCTTGAGAATGCATTTTACATATTCAAGTTGTTTAAAGACCTAGAATGTGCTGCTTTGCCTGAGGAATTTGTTCCAAATACACCTGCTGAAGCTGATGATATTTTCTGCCTCCACAAGCTTTAAAAGCTAACTAACTTTACAAACCCTAACACACAGACTAACAACAACAACATTCAGCCACTTCCCACACAAAAAATAACCACACCAACATGCAGTCACTTCACTTCCAAACAAACCGTCCTTGAACATATTTATTTTAGCAAAAACAGTTCTGCATGTGTACCAAATCGAGCTACTTACAATATTTTTTAGGCGGGTTATGCAAATCCTCTGTCGGACGAGGTGTATTCATCACTGAGTTCAAGTCAATTTAAAAAAAAAATGAATTTTGTGGTGAAATTGAATTTTAGGGTTCTTCATAATATTGGGTGGCGCCTTTTTTAACATAAGCAATTTCTCAATCTTTCGTGTTTGTTTTTTCGGACCAAGTGAGGGTTTGATTCTTTGGATCAAGAATCATCCACGTCGATTCCTTCCAACAGTAAGTAAAGTTGACAGGGGTAATTTTGTAATGACCCCCCAGGGTCAACGATTTAAAAAAAAAAAACCAAGGTGATGTGTTGCCACATGGCCGTCGTCCGTACGCCACGTGGGTGACCACGTCGACTAGGCCTCAACCAAGCCCACGCCAGAGCCCGATCGACATTTTATTTTTAAAAAATGTTAACGAGAAAAATACAAACTCGATTCGAAAACAAGCATAACTTGAAGATGAAATAACTTAATAGGCAAAAAAAAAATCGCCCTAGAAAATATTCTGTCTTTTTTTGCAAAAAGTTATTAGCCTTTATGTTTTTATAATTTTTGTGTGGTGGGGTTTAGTTTATTTCACTGCAAATGGTCCCCTCACCATGTGCTTACCCTGGATTACACCACTTGGTTTATAGCTATTATTATAAGTTGTTATCTTTGTACATAAATTTTTAATTGTTTTTGTGAAGTATATCTGTTATTTTAAAAATGGTTGCACTTTTGTTCTTTATTGTAGATTATTAAGTTTATGGTTTACTCATTTATCCTGATAAAGTTGTATACCTTCTATTTGCAGCCCCTAAAAGCAAGTTTCTTACCCTCATAGTTCATTATGAAGGGTAGGTGGAAGTCCACTCCTTTTGATACTTATGTTGGTGGTGGCATAATGAAGTTTGATTACTCTGAAATTAAAGAGATAAAATTAAAGCTTCTAAACATATATGCTGATAATATGAATGCCAATGGTGGAAAGAAGTTCTACTTTGTCTGGGAGGGTTGATTTAAGGTTATAAAGGATAACAAGCTTTTGAAGAGGGCTCTGAATGAATCAATACCAAATAGGGAATTTGATTTGTACTGTGATTTTGAGATTGACCTACCATTTCCTGAAATGCCCCTAGATACAGTAGATGTTGAGTTTCAAACAAATGTAGGGAATGTTGTCTCTGAGGGTGCTCAGAATGTTAGTGGCAATGAGAATGATGGTTGTGAGCTTGTGGATGGAGATGAAACTGTAGGGGATCTCGGGAGTGTAGGTGTTGATGTAGTGGAGACTACTGACAAAGTTGTGGTTGGTAGTACAGAGCTTAAGGTTAGTGGGAATGGGATCACACATATAGATTTTGATATTGACAGTGTTGATGAAACATATGGGGAAGAGAATGAATAGTTAGATGACACAAACTTTTATGAAAATATTGATGAGGATGATAATAGAATTGAGGGAAATGATATTGGTAATGGTTGGGCTGAAAGTGATGATGGAGTTAGAAAAACTGGTAATATTGGAGTTGGTGGTGTAGAGAATAGTAGTGGAGATACTCAATTTAGTGATAAAAGGGAAATGGATCATAACTGAATTGTTTGATAGTGACAGTGCTGATGACACTTATGAGGAAGAGAGTGAATACTTAGATGACACAGACTTTATGAGAATGTTGATGAGGATGTGGAAGCTGAAGACATTGTGAGTCTTAGAGTTGGTGATGATAATATAGCTAAGGTCAATGATAAGGATCTATGTGGGGATTCTGATAGGATAGCTGTACAAGAGAAGGAAAAAGGTGCGGCTCAAGGTGATGATGATGTTGAAATTGATGAAAATGGTGGGCAAAAGAGATGTTCCATTGAATGATAAAGGGAAGGGGATCATGGTTGAATTGAGTGAGGGTGATAGTAATGATGACACGTATGAGGAAGAAAGTGAGTACACTGATGAAACTGACGGGTATAAAAATCTTGAAGATGAGGCTGATATAGAAGACATTATGAGTCCTATGGTTGAAGAGGAAACTGAAAACACTGAAAGAAATGCTAGTCCTGATGTCAATGCACAGAATATTCCAGAAGCTGTAGAAACAAATGCCACTCAACATGCCAACACAAATGCCACTGCACCTGGAAAGGAACTTAATGGTTCCCCTGATGTTGAAGATCAAGATGAACCAGATGTTGTAAGTGGGGTTACAAGGGTTTTTTTTATTCCCATGCCCTATGATGACAAGTATGATGATGAGGATGGCCCGAAAGTATTTGTCAAGTCTGACATACTTAACCATATTTTTAAGGTGAAGATGTTATTCATCAACAAGGAACAACTGAAGTTGGCAGTTAGATCAGATGCCATAAACAATAAGAGAAGTGTAAAGGTTTATAAGAGTGATCGTAGAAGGATCCTTTTCAAATGTGTCCAGTTGGGGTGTGAATGGTGCATCCATGTATTGAAGGTGCCAGGTGAGGAGACATTCTAGATCAGGCAATATAATGCACAACACAATTGTGTGAAACGGTTTGGTTTGAGGAGTATGAAGGCAACATGGTTAGCTGATAGATTCATTGGAGTTTTCAAAACAGATTCTAAAAGGAATGCAGGATGTTGCGACTATTGGTGGTATGGAGAATTTTGATTAATTTCAACATGTTTTGACTAGTTTTGTTTTACTAATTTGCTTAGTTATGAACTTTTGCCTTTCTAATTGATAGTCATGTGGTAATGCTTTTGAACTTATGTTCTTGTTGGACATGTTAATGCTTGTGCTTTTAATGTGGTGTTTATCTAAGAATCTTGCCTTTATTTGCATACTTGTATGGTATGGAGTGCGTTAGGACAACTAGTAAGTTAGTTTTCTTTAGTTATAATCTAGAATAGATAGCTTTCATAAACCATTCATTACAACAACAAACAACAATACAACAAACCTTACACTACCAACTTCACACATCCAAATCAACCTAAAACCCAAACAACCTTACACCTTAGACCTTAAACCTCACTTAGACAAATACCAAGAGGCATTCAAAACTGCTGCACAACTCATTTCATGCCAAAATGTCACTGTTTCAATACAACATTGCAACAACCATACACAACCCCAAAATTATCATCAGACAAAACCTAAGCCTAGCAACCAATTTGTTTTTTTTCAGTCTACAACACCTTAATCTTATCTTCTTCTTCCTTATTTGTTTTCATAAACAAGAACTGAATTGTGTCCAAATAGTTTCCTTTCGTTAACGCTAGTTGTTCTTCAAGTTCCTTAACTTTTGCATCCCTCTTCTCGATCCTTCGTCGCAATGTTGGTATGACGACCCTAGCAAATGCACAAACACGTGGATCTTCCCAAATGAACAGTACACAACCTAAAGGCCATCTCACACACTCGTTGAACCTTTGACCGGAGTGTCCATAGGTTGTTGACACACGTAAAATGGCGGGCCTTCCACAATTGTACATCAAATTGGAGGTCATAGTCGATTAAGACATTTTGGGAGACATAAGATTAGGGTTTCGGTATTAACTCAATTTGGGGGAAAATTGACCTGAAGTAGGGCTTATCAGTTGAGCCAAAAATTTTTTTGGGGTGCTTAAATGATGTGGCGTAGACGTTTTTAACCAGTTTCCAGCGATTCTTTCAAGTTGGCAGCCACATCGGCCGTTTTTTTACAGTTGGCACGAAAAGGGCAAATTGGTCAATAAATGGTATGCATCCAGGGTATTTTTAATAAATATAATCATGTTGGGCATTTTCATAAACATAGTAAACATCCTTGCACAAATAATAAATTGTCCTTATAGTTAATTAGTAGATTGATGTGGTAGATTTGTATTCCAAATTGTACATCAAATGGTAGTCTGATAGGTTTACGGCATGAGAATATTGGTAATTTGTTTATTCAAACATTAAGTGCATGTGACCCTCCATTCAATACTGAAATGCATGAGTTAACTCAATGGTATTTACTTTATTATATAGCATACTTAATTTATATTGTCAACTATTTCTAATTTAGATATGGTACGATCAATAGTAGTTGATTGGCCCTCAACTTGAGATGTTTTACTTCTAAATATTTATCACATAATTCTCAAGTGTTCTCTGAATTACAGATTGAACCAACTACTAATTTCTATTTTTACATTAATGTAGTCACATTTTTCATTTTTGACTTGGCAAATACTTTTAGTATGAACATTTATTAAATTAGTGTTCAGATTGCTAAACTAATTCGATTACTCTTAAACAAAGAATTTAAACATACGCCTGAACATTAACTAATAGCTTTTTTGTTTCTCTGAGAAATATAACTTATATGAAATAGAATAATTTTTTTAAGTGGATGTTACAAACTTACAATCACCCCTCCTTCTAAGAATTTCGTCCCAAATTCGCATTTAATACTATGGTTTTTTTTGTTGGAATCGTAAAATGAATACATCATGAAGTCAAGAAGTTTCACAGTGTCATAAGTTGTAGATTAGAAGAGGTATCATATATTAGGACGCTCAAAATGGGTATGTCTTGTGTTGGCTATAGATGACTTGAGGTGTTTTAACCAATGAGTCAAATGGGGAGACCACACTGAATATGGAGAGTGAAATGCGGGGGAAATATAAATGATAGGTTGAGGTGAGTTGAAACACTATTTTATTATGACGCACTACAGTCGGACTCATTAATGCGAAACAATTGAATTTGAAGAGGTAATTTTGTGTGAATTGGATAAAACTGAGTGGGAACTGAACCCACGTGTGAGGGCACTTCACTTAAGAGATGTATATATTAAATCGCACCACAAAATATATAATCTAGTGATGAAAAGAAGAAAGCTCCATATACAGATCACATGTCTGCCAGTTCCTCTAATGGATTCTCACTTACGCTAAAAAAGAGATATTTTTTTTAAAAGTGATGGGGTATTTTAGGATTAGCCCAGCACTGTATATTGGATCGGTCCATAGTCGTATTGAACATGCCTAATTCGATGTCTGCTACGCATCGAATGACCCCTATTCGATGCGTGCATCGAATCAACCTGGTTCGATGCGCTTCACACAGCTGTCTAAATGTCCCACGGAATGAGGTCTATAAATATCCCGTCCCTTCACCTTCCACAGGCAGATCAAACTCTAGTTCAACCGCTACCATATCGAACGAAGATATTCGATACGCTCACTCGTTCGATACACTCCAACATTATTGTGCCATATTGACATCGAATCAATCAGATTCGAGTCACAACATCATCGAATCACTGAAATTCTATATAATCACATGGAATCAGCCAACATTGAATAAACATGGCATCGAATCAGATCCATTCGAGGCGCACATCGAATATCCAGAATTCGATACGCACGTTAATTTGTCATATTATGATATCTAGAGCAATTTAATATCTGTAATAGATAGTAGGTGTTCCGGACAAAGTTAGTTCGTTTATTTTATTGGATTAACATTATTTTGGTTATTTATATTCAGATTATATTATTGTACCGTATTCTGTTACAGTGACGAAATAAGACCAAAACAAACAAAAAAAAGAAGAAGATATATTTGAATAGCTACATAGCCCTGAACCCTATATTTGATGTTATAATATAATCCCAGATTCGCCCAATTAGGGGTTGTTGGTGTGTACGCGTTATTTTCTATAAATTGTAGGGGGGTCCAGATGTATATGTGCTATAAACTTTGGATATAATCTTTAGTATTTTTAATTTCTTTCAGAAAATAAAACTAACATCAAAAAAATTAATCAACCTCCAAATATTTTTTTTTACTGTTAATTAGTTTCAACGAGTATCTGCCTATCTCGAGCTATTTTTAATTAATCAATAATTAATACACTTCCACATATTCTGGAGCTATTTTCAAGTATTGCTTAACATTTTCAAGTATTTTCAAGTATTCGAAGCCCTTTTCACGTATTTTCAAGTATCTGGAGCTATTTTTTAAAATATGTTGACTGATCAGAAAAAATTTATTATTAAGTTTCAACTTTTTTGTTTCAAATCTCACATCATTTCTGAACATTTAAAATTAAATTGATAATTAGACGATAAGAAGAGGTTTCTAAAAGCTTGAAATTCTAATAACTTTGTTCTGAAAGTATATAGCAAAATTATTTGTATATGCTGTTGGAATAAGATTACTTTAATTAAATTTAATGCAGCTATTATTTAATAATAGTTTACAAATGTTATATTATATACATTACATACACAATTCCTAAAAAGTTATTAATCTAGAGCATAATTGGTGTTTTATTATTAAATATATACTTATGGCATCAACAAACTTCGACCAATACAGGAAATTCTAAACGCTCTGACCATTCATTCAAAGCTAATATTGTTATACCAAATTATACAAAGCCAATTGATAGAGATCGAGAATTTCAGATTTTAGATTTTAGAAGGATGGGAGAAAGAATAAGAAAAACAAGAAGAGAATTTAGAACAACAGAAGCATAACAATTGCAATCGGCAATTCAATATCAATAATCATAAAACCTCTCTTCAATAATAAACCTTAGCCTCATATTTATAGGCTAAGTAACAAAAACCTACCAAAGCTTCTTGATAAATGTAACAAGAAGTAACAAGATAACTTAAAATCATAAACTTACCAAACTATTAAATTATATCTTAATAATAACTAAAATATTAGGAAAGTAATACTAAAATAATATTTTATCTATAATCTCTATCATTCTCCCTGGCTTGAAAAAAAGTCGCTCCCGGAGAGTTTGGAAAATGCCATTCTTGAATCTTAAATGGAACTCAAATCATCGGGTTTTGGGCGACCCTTCCAACGAACAAGATAGTCTTGACGTCCATCAATGAGATCAGTAAGACTTGCCTCCGAGGATAGGGGTGATGTAGGAGAAAGTGTAGGCACTAAACTTGAAGACGTGGAACTCCCTAAAACACTAGCATAAAAACAAAAAAGCCAATTATCACGATAAGAAGTTAAATTTTTAATATTGACACTAGGACTCTCATAAATATATGAAGGCAAGTTCAACAAATTAGAGTCCATAATTGGCGCCATAAGTTGATGATTCATGAGATTAAGCCGAGGTTGTGTCCCACTCTCATCATCTTGACCCTTCGTAGTGGCATCTTCTTGAAGTGATTCTACAAGTATCTCGTCCTTGTCTTTGTGGGTCTCATGTGAAACCAACAATGCACGGTATGGACATCGGAAAGCAGTATAGCTTCTTTCATGGCATTTATGGCACACTATAGAAAAGTAAGATCTTGAGATTTCCGATTAGATTGTTGAAAACTGACAGACTTGGTTTGTTTAGACTCCCCAACTTGTGATGCATATGCAGAAGAAAATTCGTGGTGCCGCTCAACCTCCAATGCCTTTTGATAGGCATCAAGCAAAACATCTAGCGCACATAAGTTCACATCCCTATTAAGATCATCTCGTAAGACATTGATGAATCGAGTAATTGTCACCTAGATTTTCTTCTCTAACATTGCACCTGAGTCTCAAATCTTTGAACCGATCAAAATATTCAGCCATACGTGAAGACATTGTCTTCGAATCTAACCAATCATCCATCATTTGTCTTTTGTGAAAAGAAGGTAAATATTTTTCTTTCAATTTATGTTTCATCTCTTCCCACAAAACAATAGGTGGTTCATGAGCTAGCTCAACTTTTCTTACAATACTTTGTCAATATTTCTTAGCAGACCCAACTAACTTCATTCTTGCAAATCGAACTCTATGACTATCAGTCATGCCATAAAAGTTAAAATTATCTTCCAAACAATCTAACCAATCAACAAAGACAGTAGGATCATGTCTCCTATCAAAATCGGAGATATCAATCTTAATCTTCCTAGTTAAGTCATAAGGATCATCTCGAGGTGGGTGATGTCTACTAGGTCTACCCTCGTACCTCGCTCTAGGATTGAACATCATCATTGTCATCAAGATAACAATCAAAATGATTATTATCAACATTCATGTTCCTAGCATTCCTGTTATTAGAAGTTCTTACAGATCTTTGTATGTAATGTGAATCAGGTTTTGGTAGGATTCCTTTACCGTTATTTGGATATTGTAGAATTGCTTACTGGATTCTGACATTAAGACACATGAGCATTCAATTTACCATTAAAACTAGTCTCTAATGTTGTAATTTTTTCATTGAATTCATCCCTCATTGATTGAATTGTACCACTCATTCATTCAATCCTACCATTCATTGCTTCAATCACAATACATAATTCTTCAAGTTTCTTATCCGTCATTGCTCTTGTAATGGTTATGCAAAACTTGCCAAGAAAAATTTAAAAGTCCCAAAATCAATAAGAAGAATTAACTTTACCGAGTATTTTGGGCAATCAAATTTTTTGTTGTAGTCCATGAGGTCCACTTCCTCTCCAATAGGCTTTAACTGCTCCAAATCACCCGTATTCAACAATATCCAGCCAAATATGAGAAGATCAACATTTAAAGGATTAAATTATAAATAACCAAGATAGTTCAAACTTGCAATTATCTCTCTTCTTCACTGGACAGCCTTCGGTTGAATCGAGCGGGTGGAACCACATCGATTTGCTGTAATTAAGGGCTGCTGGGACTCGTGGCGCGAACGTGGAAGTGAACAGTGGTGATGGTGGCAGAAATCACACAGGGTGGCGGCGGAATGAAACGAACTACAATTGACAGTTTGCGCGATTGTCCTGATGGTGGTGGTATTGATCACGGAGGTGGCGTCACGTGGTTTCAACAACTACAATAGTTGTGACAGGTGGAGATGGTGGATGCACGACGATCAATAGCAATGGAGGCGGCGGACTGCGCCTACGGTTTTGCAGTGAGATTCTTATTTTTTTCTTCAGAAAATTGAAAATTGCAAAACAAACCCTAAACTACTCAAAAACAGTGGAAACTTACTCGATTTTTGTTGGGTTTTTTTTGTGACGTAATTAATGCAGCAGGAAAACGAGGGAACAAAAATCTTATGGCTCTGGTGCCAATTTGATAGTTATGGGGAATTTTAGATTTTAGATTTTAGAGGGATGTGAGA
Organism: Linaria vulgaris; assembly: GCA_948329865.1. Taxonomy (NCBI): domain Eukaryota; kingdom Viridiplantae; phylum Streptophyta; class Magnoliopsida; order Lamiales; family Plantaginaceae; genus Linaria; species Linaria vulgaris. Next base: position 1,089,149 of record OX415253.1, on the reverse strand, counting down.
AATAATTAGAAGAATAAGAAGAGAATTTAGAACAAGAGAAGGATAACAATTGCAATCGACAATTCAATATCAATAATCGTAAAACGTCTCTTCAATAATAAACCTTAGCCTCATATTTATAGGCTAAGTAACAAAAACCTACCAAAGCTAGAGTTCTTAATAAAAGTAATAAAAAGTAACAAGATAACTTAAAATCCTAAACTTACCAAACTATAAACTATATCGTAATAATAATTAAAATACTAGGAAAGTAATACTAAAATAATATTCAATCTATAATCTCTATCACCAATATACGCGCGACACGTGGCATCTCAACAATAACTAGTTTTTTCAAAACTTCAGCTCACAAGCCGAATTGGGACATAATCCTATCAATGGGCCCAATTCGACTTATAAGCCTAGTTAGAGTTGAAGCATCCTGATTCGAGTTGAAGCCTCTAGATAGAGTGTAAGGACTTGCACGAGTTGAAGCTTCCTAATTTGAGTTGAAGGATCCTGATTCTAGTTGAAGCATCATGTTCGAGTTATTTGAGTTGTTCAAGTTATCTTGCTAATCAGGTCCTCAAAAGCTGGGGCCCAACGCGACCCACTATGATAATTAAGGAAAGATTAAGCATATAAAATCATCATTATCGAGGGCCATTTTTCGGAGAGAGAGCTCCAGCTTGATTCGAGTTCTTTCAAGGTATTCAAGTTATTCTGCTTTGAATTCGAGTTGAAGCTCTAAATTTGAGTTATTCTTCTAAATTCGAGTTGAAGCTCTGAATTCGAGTTATTCATCCGATTTAGAGCAGTTTAGCCCATTTTCACCGTTTTTCAGCATATTTCAGCATTACGAGGCCCATCCCATCACAGGATCATTACTGACTTAGGCATCAGAGTGCCTTGTAGGGTAAGCCCCCGCCTAGTTCACGTGCCATATTTTCTGTGCAGGTTTATGGTACTCAAAGTTAACTTGGACCAATTAGGAGTTCGGGTTAGTCTGACATTGAGTGACTAGTCAGCAAACAAAATTACCTCACATTAGTGGCGTCGTCTGTGGAAAACCACTAAGGGCACTGATGGGTGGCGTTTGGTGTGATACAAAACAAAATATAAGCTAACAACGAATTGTCACGCCTAAGTCCCACTATGTCGCAAGTGCACGGACCAAGTAATAATAAAATGGTAAGTATAGTTACAAACCAAGTATCGAATCCCAAGGGAGTGGTAGACTGCTGAATGAATCACGTATGTCGGTCATACCTTAAGTTCTGCTCTTGACGCGAAGGAGAAGGCCTTGTAAAAAGTCAAGGAGTATGCCGCGAGGGCCCACGCCGACAGAGAGGTAGTGAGAAACGCGAAGGAGGCTGTTGATCAACTCCAATCGCAGGTATCCAATCTTTTGGCTAGCAAAGGGGAGCTGGCCAAGTGAGTCGCCGAGCTCGAGAAAGAGGTGGCGGTCGAGAAAGAGAAGGCTGAACACGCAAAGGGTGTTGGTTACTCTCGTGGCCTTAATGATGTAAAGAATTATAATTTTTTTTGTATATTTGTATTCTTTAATTCTTTATTGTTAATTTCCTTTGTGCTCGTATAGGTTTCCGCTCAGCAGAGGGTGGAAATTGCGGAGGCATTCCTTCGGAGCAAGACTTGTCGAGAAATTAGTGCTCGGAGGTGTGCCCGTGAAGCCCGTAAGGCTCAGGTCCTGACTGTGCAACAATTCTATTGCAGCAAGTATGTTTGAGAGGCTTCAACCTTGAATGGATGTATCTCATCTTGGGGCCTAATCGAAAGGCTTTGCCGCCCCCATTGGGTGATCAGTCCGTTTCTCCGGATTAGTTTACCATGCTTCTTAAGGACAATAACCTCATCCTTAGTGGACTCTCCCAGCCGCCTCCTATGCCTCCTGTTTATCCTTCTTCCGAGGATGACGATGATGCTGAAGCCTAAGGGCATTGGTTTTTATTTTATTTTGTAATGAACTATTTCTATTTCGCTTTTTATGGCGCTGCATCGCCTCTTAATGAGTTGAAAATTTTGATTAATTACATGATTGTTTTTCATGAATTTTTGCGTAGGATTGTTTGATCTAATACTCGTACTCGTTGTCTTTTCTCTCAATTGTTAATGTTGCTCTTTTACTTTATTTTGACAACTTGAGAATTCTTCTATATTCGTGGAAATTGGTCTGTTTCACTTTGAATCATAGGGTTATTATTTTATTCAACAGGGTTACAACCGCTCTACTTAGTGTTATTCCTCGTGGGGATAGGTATTGTTTGTCGTTCTTAGACAAAGTATCCTTCTTTTTCATATTTTCGGATTGCGGTATCATTCACCTTTCTGGATGGAATATCCGCTTCTTTTCTGTATTGCGGGATTCACGATAACACTTGTAACTTTGTACGTAGTGTATGTCCCTTTCTTTCTCTCTAGGGATTTTTGGTATCACTTGCCATTTTGGACAGAGTGTCCGGCCCTCTTCGTCGTCTTTTAGGATTTGCAGTATCTCGTGCCACTCTGGACAGAATTTACGTCCCTTTTCATCGTCTTTTGGGATTTCCGGTATCTCATGCCACTTTGGACAGAGTTTCCGTCCCTCTTCGTCGTCTTTTAGGATTTGCGGCATCTCATGCCGCTTTGGACAGAGTTTCCATCCCTCTTCATCTTGGTTTGGGATTTGCGGTATCTCGTGCCACTTTGAACAGAGTTACCGTCCCTCTTCGTCTTCTTTTGGGATTTGCAGTATCTCGTGCCACTTTGGACAGAGTTTTCGTCCCTCTTCATCATCTTTAGGGATTTGCAGTATCTCGTGCCACTTTGGACAGAGTTTTCGTCCCTCTCGTTGCCTTTGGGGATTTGCGGTGTCTCATGCCACAATGGAAAAAGTTTCCGTCCTTCTCATTGCCTTCTTGGGGATTTGCGGTGTCTCGTGCCACGATGGACAGAGTTTCCGTGCCTCTCGTCGTCCTTTCTAATATTATGTCCTGCATAAAGTCTGATCATGCAGGTTAGATGGATTTCATATAGATCAGTTAATCAAAAGGTTTTTTCTTGGAAACAGAATCAAATTATGTGAGTAGATCGGAGCTTGCTTCATAGCTCATTTTGTCCTGCTTTCCTATATTGCCTTCCGAACTCACGTTCTTGGTGTCCCTGTTTTAAGTTGATACATGTTTGCCCCTCACGCTTGTCATGGCAGAGGGGACGAATAAATATTATTCCTAATATTAAAAATAATAAGGACTCGCAAAACTCGAACTTAGAATTATTCAAGCAATGTGCTCCGTCCGCATGGTAGCTAGTACCTTCGCTACGTATTCTTCCTACTGCGGCCACATCCGGAGTGAAGTCACGTAATACTTACAACCTTGTATATGGTCTGCTATCACTTCACCTGTGCCGATAGGAGTTGGAAATTTTACCATTTGGTGGTAAGTTGATGGTAATGCTCGGAATGCGTTTAGCGCATGCCTTCCTATGATTCCGTTGTATGCGAAATGAATATCAACAATCACATAATTTGCCAGAAGTGTTTTTCTTTGGGGCGCTTTACCCAATGAGGTGGGGAGCATAAGCATTCCGAGAGCGACTATCTCCGGACCCCCGAATCCGTGAAGCAATGTTTTCATCGGTTCTAATGTCTGGTCGTTCAGTCCCATTTAGGCCAGTGAGGAGCTGAACAACACGTTAACTGAGCTACCGTGGTCCACCAACATCTTATTGATTCCATAATTTGCTATGTCCACAGTTATTACCAAAGGGCAATTTAGTTTTGACATTTGAATGGCCTGTGCGCTCAATTTTTGGAGGTCTGCTGTTGAGAACGTAACCTCTTCGTGTGGAATTTCTCCGATCCTAAGTATCCTAGCCATGTTGACAAAATTATCTGATTCAACGAGCCTCGTGATCCTCATTCGGCCGTTGGTGGAATCCGCTTCCCCTGGCCCTCCTGATATCGTGTTGATCATGCCTTTTCTGACATTTCCATGTTCAATCTGAGGATAGATACCGGGAAAGTTCGCCCAGGTGGTACATGCCTCTGAATGATCATATCATGACAATATTCGGGGTAGCAAAGAGGAAAGGTTGGCTGAAAGAGCCCAGACAGATGAAGGAATCCAAGGCTACAAGGTTTTCGACCCAATTCTACAAGTACCATAATCAGAAGGGACACAAAACCGAAGATTGCATGAATCTCAAGGATGAGATTGAACGATTATTGAAGTATACAAACTCGTGGAGTTTGTAAAAAAGGTTCACGAACAAGAAAATAATGCCGACAAGAAGAGAACTCCATCGCCCAGAAAAGATAAACAACGAATGGTCGATGAACCACATACTTGAACAAATGTGGTTCATCGACCATTCGTTGTTTATCTTTTCTGGGCGATGGAGTTCTCTTCTTGTCGGCATTATTTTCTTGTTCGTGAACCTTTTTTACAAACTCCACGAGTTTGTATCCTTCAATAATCGTTCAATCTCATCCTTGAGATTCATGCAATCTTCGGTTTTGTGTCCCTTCTGATTATGGTACTTGTAGAATTGGGTCGAAAACCTTGTAGCCTTGGATTCCTTCATCTGTCTGGGCTCTTTCAGCCAACCTTTCCTCTTTGCTACCCCGAATACTGTCATGATATGATCATTCAGAGGCATGTACCACCTGGGCGAACTTTCCCGGTATCTAATGTTTCTGCTACTGTTGTTGTTGTTAAAGTTTTGATCTTCTCTTCCCCATTCCTTCTCTTTTAGGGGTGCTATAATGGGCACTTTTAGGACCCTTCGTAGTGGCATCTCCTCAAAGTGAACCACCTCCTGCACTATCTTATTAGTTTCTTCGATAGTGGTGGGTTTGCGTCTGAGTAAATCCCTACTAAAGACTGTGTTGGTGGTTGCTCGAAAAAGTATGCTCATTATCATCTCTCCAGACGGGCTGTCTATCCTTAGCAGCTCCGTATTGAAATGTCTCATAAAGTCATTCAGACTTTCATTGGTTTCTTGTTTCATGGTATAGAGATGGGAGTGATCCAAGACCAATTTTCAAACATCTTCCTCAGTTGCTTGTAGCGTTTGATTGATCTTGGAGTAAACCGATTAAACGAGTATGTGGCTACCCCTGACAGGGTTGTTGCGAATATACTGGCTTGGATATTCTATTTGAAACCGTACGAAGACAATTTCATGTCCAAGTGAAAAAGGTGATCATAGGGATCAGACTTACCATCTTAAGTTTTTAGATTCGGGATCTTTTCCCCTTGTCCTAAGATCTCCGCTTCTATCGCTTCGAAAAATGGGCTGTTGTTTGAAGTATTGTCCGCCTGTGCCATCTGGCCTTCAATTACTACTTTCTTTCTCTCAAGCCTCTCTATTTTTCTAGTCATTTCGTCATGCTCCCTCGTGGAGTCATGACTCTCTGGACATCTCCTGTCGTCCCCATCCTCTCTCGTTCTTGGTTCATCTCTTTGGTTTTCTTCATTTTATTTTCTTGTCGTCTCATGGTCCTTTCTTGATTGCACCTCGACTAATTTCAACTTCCATCTCTTATCGTCACGGGCCGATTTTTCTTTGCTTTGTTGTTCTTCTGATGCAGGTTTACTTTTTCTATTGTCCTGCCGCGATTTCTCCTTCTCCTTTCCTCTCGATACTATGGCCGCAAAACCTTGTTTCCTTATGGTCTCTGGATGCTCAACAGGCAGTGGTGTCAGTACGGGCGATGCGGGAGTCAGCACTTCTGCCAATGCGGCCTTAACCATCGCCATGACTTCATTTCTCATGGTATTCGGAATTGAAACAATAGTTGTCATTGCCCTAGTGGCACCTGCTTAAGTTCTAGGTGCCTCCACACCTTGAAGTCCCTGCATTTCTTACCTTGCGGGTGTTAGTAACCCCATGGGTACTGCTGATGGTCCCATATTCTCCGGGATAATATGATCTGGGGTTATCCGCTCGGCCTCTTCACTGGGTCCCTCTGTAGCTCTACTGCGAGATATGGTAATTCTGAAAGTCATGCCTAATAAACAATAAAAATTTAGCGTTCCCACAGACGGCACAAATTGGTAAGCGACATATTTACCCTGTTTTAATGTTAAATAAGGTCAGGAAAATTAATGGAAAGTTTAACTCATGTTTGCCAATTACATTTATGAATGAAATTTCTAATTTGGGCCTTCATATCACTAATTCGTCGTCCCTCTGTTTCTTATTTACATTATAAATATATTGTTGTTATTCAAATGGGAACTTTATCAAACACTTGGAATGGTACTTATTAGTAGTGTAACTCAAAATTGTATGATGAACAGCCGCGCCTTCAGCTTGGCCTTGGACCCATACGCTCATGGTTCGCAATATCTCCAACTGGATCCAATTCCCACAAGGCGAGCTAGAATGCTTATCACCAAAATTATACCGCCCCAATGTTAAGGTCATCACCTCTTCATGAAGCACGTGTGCTTATATACTTCAGTGTTGTAATTCTAAGAGTTTCTTTACTATTTGATGAGAATGCAAAGAATCAGAACAATTGTTGTGGTTAAATTCGCAAGTTTACGAAATCGTAGCAAGTAATAAAGTGATAGATAGGGTTGTCGATCCCACGAGAAATAAATAATTAATTACCAAAATTGATTAACTCTAGTTTTATTTGAGAAATCGAATTTCAGATTGTTCAAGCGAAAATATTAACAATTTACTAACCACAGTAAAAACTTTTAACAAAGTAGGGCGTTGAGACAATAGAATAACAAGGGTATTTCAATAAATAAGTGTAGACAATGAGAGAAGAGCTGGGAATCATGATTTCACTATCATTAGTCTGATCTAACTTTTAACTAAGAGTATTGTTACGAGTCTCACGTTCAAAATTGTTGTTGGTTATCACCATTTATGCTTTATGTACTGTTTCTCAAGTTATACATAAATTCTACAGCTTTACAACTAGAAAATGAGTCTAGTTATGAAGATGTGCACATATATGTTCGGTGGTGATTTTATTAACCACGTGAAAATGATAGATATATTTCTATTCTACTAAGAATTCACGGTATTTACTTCAAAGCTATTTCACGAAAATATCTTCACAATTTCAATTCGATCCTTAGTTCATCCAAAAGTTGGCCAGAATTTTAGAAGCATTATATTCACAAATAAATACACCAACTATTTTGACATCGTAACAATATGTTTTAACTAAAGGTGAGATCATCGTAATTAGGCTACGCCACTATCACAGCAAGGTAAATTTAGCACATAATGGAATATAGAACAAGACTATAAGATAAATATAACATCATAAAGTAAAGAGAGAAAAGTAAAGAGAGTTTACAGATTGTTACAGACTTTTACTTCCGTAAAGCCTCCGGTGGACTCCGCTGTACAAACTTCGAATTACTCCTCCAAAATTATAAACTACAATCGAATACTACTACTATAGAAAGACTACTAAGTGAAGAGAGAATGAAGAAGATTGGTGTGTTCAAATATGGAAAATGTGAGGTCTATTTATAGTTGAACCAAAAACATAAGACGACATCTCGACCGTTCCTCTCGTTTTGATCCAATGGTCCAAAGTTGTCATATAATTGATGAATTATTGATCACATAAGTCATGACACTCTAGAGTATTCTATTTGGAAGCTTGCAAGACTGAATATAGACCATTGATTAGACATTTTGATCCGACGATCATCGAGCTAGACATTTGTGGCTTTCCAGTGATATAAAGAACCAAATATAACTCAATCTACACAGGTGTCGGTGAATTTTTGAAGTTTTGGTTCTTGATTGACAAATCATATTTCAACCTACTAAACATGAAAACAAACATAAAAATACCACAAAATTATCAAGAATAATCAATTAAACAAGTGTAAAAACATGATAATGATGAGTATTTCCCAAGCTCATCACACTCCCAAACTTGTTCATTTGCTTGTCCTCGAGCAAAATGCGTAAAACAAACAACGCAACATTCTAGACTTAAAAAAACTAAAACAAAGACAGAATAAATGGGCTTCATATTTCTCTTTTTTTTTCTTTTTTTTCTTTTTCCACATATTTCCTTCAATTTCAAGTTCCTGAATGCAATTCGGTCTCTAGAAAGGTAGGATAACTGTTTGTGGCTACACGGGGTAGGTAAATGGGCTCATAAAAAAAAGACTTTAGCGAAAGGCTCAGAGGGGTTCTGGTGATTAGTTTATTTGTGAAGGGTATGTCTTGAAAGGCTCAAACGTGTTAAAGAAAAGATGGCCTAAATCATTTCTTAAATGAATCATCATCAACGATTTTGCTTTAAGAGGTGATCAATTATTTATGAAGCTCGGGTGCATCTTCCTTAGTTTACTTATCTCAATAACCGTTCTCGAAGTATACTCAATCAACGTGTGAAAAATGTATGAAGATAGACATGCTCAAACATAGATTAAACGAGAAGTTGTTCACATAGTATATCATGCTCATCATCATCACAAAAATCACAATAAGTGTCAAATTTCTCATCATTGATCCATAATCTGAACAATTATGTGTAGTAAAGTTTTTTTTTTTTAACTAATATAAAGACAATAGAAGCCATCACAATCAAAAATGTCCCCCAAACTTACATGAGACATTACCCCTAATGTCTACAAACCAAAGAAACAAATATAAATAATAATAAAAACGATGTCACGTGATAGGAAAATAGTAGTTGTGATTGTGACTCACATCTTCCTTTGGTTTTACGTCTAGAAACGGCATAAACGCCTTCTATGAGTCGAGTATTGGCTTCCCATCCAATTTTCTTAAAAATTGGCAAACATGGTCTTTTAACGTCAGATTCCCAAGACGCCGCTACCTGCTTACATGTTAACTGTAAAGAACATAAAAGAAAAAAATATATATACAATACAACTGAAAATAACAACAAAAAGAAAAATGGGTATTCTTCTAAATGCAAATGTACCATATGGGCAAGTGAATGTTATTTTCTCTTGATCTTCATGTACAATGGGTATTTGATTATATCCAAAATAACCATCAAGAAAATAGTAATATGGGTGACATGCAAGTCGATCCAACATTTGATCAATGAAGGGTAAAGGGAAATGATCTTTGCGAGTTACCTTATTTAGTTTTCGATAGTCAATGCACACCCTCCATCCAGTGTTTGTTCTTGTGGGAATGTCTTCATTGTGTTCATTCTTCACTACAGTCATTCCTCTTTTTTTGGGCACAACGTGTATTGGACTAACCCATGAGCTATCCAAAATTGGGTAAATAATTCCAGCAAATAGAAGCTTTACTACTTCAGCCTTTACCACTTCCTTCATATTGCGATTCAGACGGTGTTGATGTTCGACAGTTGGCTTGTAGTTCTCCTCCATTAGTATTTTGTGCATACAAGTCGAAGGACTGATGCCTTTGATATCGGCAATGGACGACCCTAAGACAGTTTTATGATCTCTTATAACTCGCAACAACTTATTTGTTTCAACATTAGTCAATGACGATGAAATGATAACAGGTAGAGTTGAATTATTTCCTAAAAATGCATACTTTAAATGAGAAGGAATTGGTTTAAGATCTAGAGTTGGTGGCTTGATAATAGATGGGATTGTGATATTCGTACCTTTCTCTAGCTCTTCGACATTTCCTTTGTAATCTATTGGTATTTCATTAAAGGCTAAAATGCATCTTTCAAAATCATCATTATCAAAATTTATCTCTTCTTTTATAAGACATACCTCGAGTGAATCCTCCAAATGGCTTTTATCGAACACTTGTTCAACCATCTTGTCGAGAATGTCAATTTTGAAACAACTATGAGCTTCTGATGGGAATTTGATAGCCTTGAAGACATTGAACGTGATTTGTTCATCTTGCACTCTTATTGTAAGTTCTTCTTTTTGCACATCAATTGTTGACCAGACTAAAAATCACGTTGTAGAATGCTTTTGTCATGCCATCGCTTTGTTCTCTCTTTGTAGATTTTGGCATTTTCATAAGCTTCATTTCTGAAATCTTCCAAAGCATTGAGTTGTAGCATTCTCTTTTCTCCAACCAGTTTCATATCCATGTTCAGGTTTTTTTACAGCCCAATAAGCCTTATGTTCAAATTCGACCAGCAAGTGACAAGCCTTTCCAAAAACCAAACGATATGGTGACATACCAATTGTAGTTTTGTAAGCAGTGCGATAAGCCCAAAGTGTATCTTCAGGATTTTTGGACCAATCTTTTCTTGAAGAATTCACTGTTTTCTACAATATTCGCTTTATTTCCCTATTTAAGATTTCCACTTGGCCACTGGTTTGCAGATGATAAGCAGTTGCAACTATGTGGCGTACTCCATATTTAGTCAATAAAGATTCAAAGTAGTGGTTAAGGAAGTGTTTACCTCCATCACTGATGATTGCCATGGGTGTGCCATATCGGATGAATATGTATTTTCGAAGAAAATGGATCACCACCTTGGAATGGTTAGTTGGTAAAGCAATGGCTTCCACCCACTTCGAGACATAGTCAACTGCTACCAAAATGTATTTGTTGTTGTATAAAGAAGGAAATGGTCCCATGAAGTCAATGTCCCAAACAACAAATAATTCAACTTCAAGAATGTTATTCAAAGGCATTTCATTACGTCTTGAAATATTTCCAATCCTTTCACATCGATCACAGGAACTAACAAAAACATGAGCATTATTAAACAAAGTTGGCCAATAAAGTCCACACTGAAGTACCTTCGCTGCAGTTCTTGTTCCACCGAAATGTCCTCCATATTTTTAAGAATGACAGTGTTGTAATACCTCAGCAATTTCTTCTTCAGGAACACATCTTCTTAAAATTTGATCACGACAGTGCTTGTAGAGGTATGGATCATCCCACAAAAAATGTTTGACTCCGGAAAATAGCGTCATCTTTCGCTGGTAAGTTAATTCAGATGGAATAATATTGCATGCAAGGTAATTAACAATATCAGCGTACCATGGAGCATTGGTTGTTTGCATAGCATATAGCCTCTTATCACGGAATTCTTCATGGATTGGTTGAAGTTCATGTGCTTCTTTAAATTTTACTCGTGATAGATGATTTGCAACAACATTTTCTAAGCCCTTTTTGTCACGGATTTCCACGTCAAACTCTTGAAGAAGCAAGATCCATTGAATCAACCTTAGTTTTGCATCTTTCTTGAAAGCAAGTACTTGATTGCTGAATGATCTGTGTACACAATAACTTCAGAACCAATCAAATATGAACGAAATCTATCAAATGCAAAAACAATTGCTAATAACTCCTTCTCTGTTGTTGCACAATTCATTTGAGTGTCACTTAGAGTTCGACTGGCATAGTAGATCACATGAAAGACTTTGTTCTTTCTTTGGCCCATCACTACTCCAATAGCCTAATCACTTGCAACACACATCTGTTCGAATGGAAGATTCCAATCGGGGGTGGAAATTACTGGTGCTTCTATTAGCTTATTTTTCATCAAGTTGAAGGCTTTATGAAATTCTTCATCCAATGTGAAAGTGGATTCCTTTGCCAATAAGTTGTACAAAGGTTTTGTGACTTGAGAAAAATCTTTGATGAAACGCCTGTAAAATCCTGCATGTCCAAGAAAACTACGAATACCTTTTACTGATGTAGGAGGTGGAAGTTTTTCAATTACCTCGATCTTGGCTCGATCAACTTGAGATGCCTCTGGCAGATATATGGTGTTCTAGGACAATTCCTTCTTGTACCATGAAGTGATACTTTTCCCAGTTCATGATCAAGTTTGTTTCTATACATCTTTTCAAGACTAAAGACAAGTTAATCAAACAGTCATCAAATGACATACCAAAGACAGAAAAATTGTCCATACAAACCTCAATGAATTTTTCCACCATATCAGAAAAAATAGACATCATGCACCTTTGAAAAGTAGCAGGGGCATTAAAAAGACTAAACGGCATTTTTCTAAATGCAAATGTAACATATGGGCAAGTGAAAGTTGTTTTCTCTTGATCCTCAGATACAATGGGTATTTGATTAAATCCAAAATAACCATCAAGATAAAAGTAATAAGGATGACCTGCAAGTCGATCCAACATTTGATCAATGAAGAGTAAAGGAAAATGATCTTTGCGGGTTACCTTATTTAGTTTTTTATAGTCAATGCATACCCTCCATCCAGTGTTTGTTCTTGTGGGAGTGTCTTCATTGTGTTCATTCTTCACTACAGTTATTCCTTCTTTTTTGGGCACAACATGTATTGGACTAACCCATGAGCTATCCGAAATTGGGTAAATAATTCCAACATCTAGAAGCTTTAATACTTCACCCTTTACCACTTCCTTCATATTGGGATTCAGACGGCCTTGATGTTCGACAGTTGGCTTGTAGTTCTCCTCCATTAGTATTTTGTGCATACAAGTCGAAGGACTGATGCCTTTGATATCGACAATGGACCACCCTAAGGCAGTTTTATGATCTCTTAGAACTCGTAACAACTTATTTGTTTCAACATTAGTCAATGACAATGAGATGATAACAGGTAGAGTTGAATTATTTCCCGAAAATGCATACTTTAAATGAGAAGGAATTGGTTTAAGATCTAGAGTTGGTGGCTTGATAATAGATGAGATTGTGATATTCATACCCTTCTCTAGCTCTTCAACCTTTCCTTTGTAATCTATTGGTATTGCATCAAGGGCTACAATGCATCTTTCAACATTTGATCAATGAAGAGTAAAGGAAAATGATCTTTGCGGGTTACCTTATTTAGTTTTTGATAGTCAATGCATACCCTCCATCCAGTGTTTGTTCTTGTGGGAGTGTCTTCATTGTGTTCATTCTTCACTACAGTTATTCCTCCTTTTTTGGGCACAACATGTATTGGACTAACCAATGAGCTATCCGAAATTGGGTAAATAATTCCAACATCTAGAAGCTTTAATACTTCACCCTTTACCACTTCCTTCATATTGGGATTCAGACGGCCTTGATGTTCGACAGTTGGCTTGTAGTTCTCCTCCATTAGTATTTTGTGCATACAAGTCGAAGGACTGATGCCTTTGATATCGACAATGGACCACCCTAAGGCAGTTTTATGATCTCTTAGAACTCGTAACAAATTATTTGTTTCAACATTAGTCAATGACAATGAGATGATAACAGGTAGGGTTGAATTATTTCCCGAAAATGCATACTTTAAATGAGAAGGAATTGGTTTAAGATCTAGAGTTGGTGGCTTGATAATAGATGAGATTGTGATATTCATACCCTTCTCTAGCTCTTCGACCTTTCCTTTGTAATCTATTGGTATTGCATCAAGGGCTACAATGCATCTTTCAACATTTGATCAATGAAGAGTAAAGGAAAATGATCTTTGCGGGTTACCTTATTTAGTTTTCGATAGTCAAAGCATACCTTCCATCCAGTGTTTGTTCTTGTGGGAATGTCTTCATTGTGTTCATTCTTCACTACAGTTATTCCTCCTTTTTTGGGCACAACATGTATTGGACTAACCCATGAGCTATCCGAAATTGGGTAAATAATTCCAACATCTAGAAGCTTTAATACTTCATCCTTTACCACTTCCTTCATATTGGGATTCAGACGGCCTTGGGGTTCGACAGTTGGCTTGTAGTTCTCCTCCATTAGTATTTTGTGCATACAAGTCGAAGGACTGATGCCTTTGATATCGACAATGGACCACCCTAAGGCAGTTTTATGATCTATTAGAACTCGCAACAACTTCTCTGTTTCAACATTAGTCAATGACGATGAAATGATAACATGTAGAGTTGAATTATTTCCCAAAAATGCATACTTTAAATGAGAACGAATTGGTTTAAGATCTAGAGTTGATGGCTTGATAATAGATGGGATTGTGATATTCGTACCTTTCTCTAGCTCTTCGACCTTTCCTTTGTAATCTATTGGTATTTCATTAAGGGCTAAAATGCATCTTTCAAAATCATCATTATCAAAATTGACCTCTTCTTTTATAAGACATACCTCGAGTGAATACTCCAAGTGGGTTTCGTCCAACACTGCTTCAACCATCTTGTCGAGAATGTTAATTTTGAAACAACTATGAGCTTCTGATGGGAATTTGAAAGCATTGAAGACATTGAACGTGATTTGTTCATCTTGCTCTCTCATTGTAAGTTCTCCTTTTTGCACATCAATTGTTGACCAGACTCAAAATAACGTTGTAGAATGCGTTTGTCATGCCATCGCTTTGTTCTCTGTTTGTAGATTTTGGCATTTTCATAAGTTTCATTTATGAATTCTTCCAAAGCACAGAGTTGTAGCATTCTCTTTTCTCCAGCCAGTTTCATATCCATGTTCAGACTTTTCACAACCCAATAAGCCTTATGTTCAAATTCAACCGGCAAGTGACAAGCCTTTCCAAAAACCAAGCGATATGGTGACATACCAATTGGAGTTTTGTAAGCAGTGCGATAAGCCCAGAGTACATCATCAAGCTTTTTAGACCAATCTTTTCTTGAAGAATTCACTGTTTTCTCCAATATTCGCTTTATTTCCCTGTTTGAGATTTCCACTTGGCCACTGATTTGCGGATGATAAGCAGTTGCAACTTTGTGGCGTACTCCATATTTAGTCAATAAAGATTCAAAGTAGTGGTTAAGGAAGTGTTTACCTCCATCACTGATGATTGCCATGGGTGTGCCATATCATATGAATATGTATTTTCGAAGAAAATGGATCACCGCCTTGGCATGGTTAGTTGGTAAAGCAATGGCTTCCACCCACTTCGAGACATAGTCAACTTCTACCAAAATGTATTTGTTGTTGTATGAAGAAGGAAATGGTCCCATGAAATCAATGCCCCAAACATCAAATAATTCAATTTCAAGAATGTTATTCAAAGGCATTTCATTACGTCTTGAAATATTTCCAATCCTTTCACATCGATCACAGGAACTAACAAAAACATGAGCATTATTAAACAAAGTTGGCCAATAAAGTCCACACTGAAGTACCTTCGCTGCAGTTCTTGTTCCACCGAAATGTCCTCCATATTTTTAAGAATGATAGTGTTGTAATACCTCAGCAATTTCTTCTTTAGGAACTCATCTTCTTAAAAGTTGATCACGACAGTGCTTGTAGAGGTGTGGATCATCCCACAAAAAATGTTTGACTCCGGAAAATAGCGTCATCTTCCGCTGGTAAGTTAATTCAGATGGAATAATATTGCATGCAAGGTAATTAACAATATCAGCGTACCATGGAGCATTGGTTGTTTGCATAGCATATAGCCTCTTATCAGGTAATTCTTCATGGATTGGATGAAGTTCATGTGCTTCTTTAACTTTCACTCGTGATAGATGATTTGCAACAAGATTTTCTAAGCCCTTTTTGTCATGGATTTTCACGTCAAATTCTTGAAGAAGCAAGATCCATTGAATCATCCTTAGTTTTGCATCTTTCTTTGAAAGCAAGTACTTGATTGCTGAATGATTTGTGTACACAATAACTTCAAAACCAATCAAATATGAACGAAATCTATCAAATGCAAAAACAATTGCTAATAACTCCTTCTCTGTTGTTGCACAATTCATTTGAGTGTCACTTAGAGTTCGACTGGCATAGTAGATCACATGTAAGAATTTGTTCTTTCTTTGGCCCATCACTACTCCAATAGCATAATCACTTGCAACACGCATCAGTTCGAATGGAAGATTCCAATCGGGGGTGGAAATTACTGGTGCTTCTATTAGCTTCGTTTTCAGCCAGTTGAAGGCTTTGTGACATTCTTCATCAAATGTGAAGTGGATTCCTTTGCGAATAAGTTGTACAAAGGTTTTGTGACTTGAGAAAAATCTTTGATGAACCGCCTGTAAAATCCTGCTTGTCCAAGAAAACTACGAATACCTTTTACTGATATAGAAGGTGGAAGTTTTTCAATTACCTCAATCTTGGCTCGATCAACTTGAATGCCTCTGGCAGACATATGGTGTCCTAGGACAATTCCTTCTTGTACCATGAAGAGACACTTTTCCCAGTTCATGATCAAGTTTGTTTCTTCACATCTTTTCAAGACTAAAGACAAGTTAATCAAACAGTCATCAAATGACATACCAAAGACATAAAAATCGTCCATAAAAACCTCAATGAATTTTTCCACCATGACAGAAAAAATAGACATCATGCACCTTTGAAAAGTAGCAGAGGCATTAAAAAGACTAAAAGTCATTCTTCTAAATACAAATGTACCATATGGGCAAGTGAAAGTTGTTTTCTTTTGATCCTCAGGTACAATGGGTATTTGATTATATCCAAAATAACCATCAAGAAAACAGTAATGAGGGTGACCTGCAAGTCGATCCAACATTTGATCAATGAGGAGTAAATGAAAATGATCTTTGCGGGTTACCTTATTTAGTTTTCGATAGTCAATGCACACCCTCCATCCAGTGTTTGTTCTTGTGGGAATATTTTCATT
This sequence comes from Linaria vulgaris, assembly GCA_948329865.1. Classification (NCBI taxonomy): domain Eukaryota; kingdom Viridiplantae; phylum Streptophyta; class Magnoliopsida; order Lamiales; family Plantaginaceae; genus Linaria; species Linaria vulgaris. Next base: position 1,072,735 of record OX415253.1, on the reverse strand, counting down.
GTGTTCATTCTTCACTACAGTCATTCCTCATTTTTTGGGCACAACGTGTATTGGACTAACCCATGAGCTATCCGAATTGGGTAAATAATTCCAACATCTAGAAGCTTTAATACTTCAACCTTTCCCACTTAATTCATATTGGGATTCAGACGGCGTTGATGTTCGACAGTTGGCTTGTAATTCTCCTTCATTAGTATTTTGTGCATACAAATCGAAGGACTGATGCCTTTGATATCGACAATGGACCACCTTAAGGCAGTTTTATGATCTCTTAGAACTCGTAATAGCTTATCTGTTTCAACATTAGTCAATGATGATGAGATGATAGCAAGTAGAGTTGAATTATTTCCCAAAAATGCATACTTTAAATGAGAAGGAATTGGTTTAAGATCTAGAGTTGGTGGATTGATAATAGATGAGATTGTGATATTCGTACCCTTCTCTAGCTCTTAGACCTTTCCTTTGTAATCTATTGGTATTGCATCAAGGGCTATAATGCATCTTTCATAATCATCATCATCAAAATTGATCTCTTCTTTTATAAGACATAGCTCGAGTGAATACTCCAAGTGGCTTTTGTCGAACACTTGTTTAACCATCTTGAGAATGTCAATTTTGAAACAACTAGCAGCTTCTAATGAGAATTTGATAGCCTTGAAGACATTGAACGTGATTTGTTCATCTTGCACACTCATTGTAAGTTCTCCTTTTTTTTCACATCAATTGTTGACCAGACTCAAAATCAGGTTGTATAATGCATTTGTCATGCCATCGCTTTGTTCTCTCTTTGTAGATTTTGGCATTTTCATAAGCTTCATTTCTGAATTCTTCAAAAAGAATTGAGTTGTAGCATTCTCTTTTCTCCAACCAGTTTCATATCCATGTTCAGGCTTTTCACGACCCAATAAGCCTTATGTTCAAATTTGACTGGCAAGTGACAAGCCTTTCTAAAAACCAAGTGATATGGTGACATACCAATTGGAGTTTTGTAATCAGTGCGATAAGCCCAAAGTGCATCATCAAGCTTTTTAGACCAATCTTTTAATGAAGAATTAACTGTTTTCTCCAATATTCGCTTTATTTCCCTGTTTGAGATTTCCACTTGGCCACTGATTTGCGGATGATAAGCAGTTGCAGCTTTGTGGCGTACTCCATGTTTAGTCAATAAAGATTCAAAGTAGTGGTTAAGGAAGTGTTTACCCCCATCACTGATGATTGCCCTGGGTGTGCCATATCGGGTGAATATGTATTTTCGTCGAACACTTGTTCAACCATCTTGTCGAGAATGTCAATTTTGAAACAACTATCAACTTATTATGAGAATTTGATAGCCTTGAAGACATTGAACGTGATTTGTTCATCCTGCACTCTCATTGTAAGTTCTCCTTTTTGCACATCAATTAGAGTTCTCCTTGTAGCAAGGAATTGGCGACCAAGAATGATTAGAATATCATGATCTTCTTCCATGTCCAGGACGATGAAATCTGCAGGGAAGATAAACTTATCAACTTTAACCAATACATCTTCAACCATACCTCGAGGATACTTGATTGATCTATCTGGTAGTTGAAGGGACTCGGTGGTTGGTTTGGCTTCTCCAAGATCTAACTTCATGTACACAAAAATAGGCATCAGGTTAATGCTTGCACCTAAGTCACACAATGCTTTCTCAAAATGTGAATTCTCAATTATACAAGGAATTGTAAAACTCCCTGGATCTTTGAGCTTTGGTGGCAATTTCTTCTATAGAATGGCGCTGCACTCCTCAGTTAGGCATACAGTTTCATGTTCTTCCAGCTTTCTCTTATTTGATAAAAATTCTTTCATGAATTTCACATAGTTGGGAATCTATTCAAGAGCATCTGCAAAAGGAATGTTAATGTGCAATTTTTTAAAGATTTCAAGAAATTTAGAAATTGCTTATCTAGTTTAGTTTTCTTGAATCTTTATGGAAATAGAATTTCTTGCACATTCGGTGGTCGTGCGTCGACAAAGGTGCGTTTTAGCTCAGATTCACGTCCCTGTTCATGTGTATGAAACTTCTCTGCTTGTGAGGCAACAGGTTCTAGTAACACTTTTTCACTTTTGAGTGTAATTGCCTGCACATGTTCTCTAGGGTTGGTTTCTGTGTTGCTCGGCAATTCTCATTGTGCTCTTTCAGCTAGAGTCGTGGCAAGTTGACCTATTTGTACTTCTAATTTTCTGATGGATGCACCTTGGTCTTGGAACTGTTGCTGGGTTTCATAGATGAATTGGTCAGTTCTTGAGGCTAATTGGTTTGTGGTAGTGAGTAACTGAGTGACAATGTCCTCCAGGGAAGGTTTCCTTTCTTGGTGCAGTGGAAATCCAGGAGGAGGCCTGATATGGGTCTGGTTGTTGCTCCAAGAGAGGTTAGGGTGGTTTCTCCATCCACGGTTATAGGTGTTGGAATATGGATTATTCTGCGGCCTGTTAAAATTTGACACAAAATTTGCTTCTTCATTGTGAGCAGAATTTCCAGAATTGCTTGCCAAATTGCAGTTGGCAGTTGAATGTGAGTTTCCACAAAAATCACATGTTGCTGATGTGGACTGAATGGCATTTGCCCTCATTGTTCCCAGTTGCTTGGTGAGAGTAGCTACTTGTGTTGTTAATGTTGTGATAGCATCTATCTCGTGCACACCTACCGGTCTTTTCTGTCATTCAGAAGGCCACTGGTAATTGTTCGACGCCATTTCCTCCAATAGTTGATAGGCATCTTCTGTGGTTTTCGCCATTAAAGCTCCTCTTGTAGCCGCATCTACTAAGGTTCTAGTGTTTCCACTCAACCCATTGTAGAATGTTTGAACTTGCAACCATTTGAGAAGTCCATGGTGAAGACACTTCCTAAGCATTTCCTTGTACCTTTCCCATGCTTCGTACAGATTCTCCATGTCGTGTTGCACAAACTGAGTGATTTCATTCCTCATTTTTGCTGTTTTAGCTGGGGAAACAACTTAGCTAGAAATTTTTATGCTAATTCTTCCCAGGAAGTGATACTACCTTGAGGAAGTGAATTGAGCCAGTTCTTTGCCTTGTCCTGTAATGAGAACGGGAATAGTCTCAATTTAATAGCATCTTCAGAAACTCCATTGTGTTTAAAAGTATCACATATTTTTAAAAAATTAGCTATATCTGCATTGGGAACTTCACTCGGGAGTCCACAAAATTGAACCGATGTTTGGATCATCTGAATAATTGCGGGTTTAATTTCAAAATTATTTGCAGCAATTGATGGCTTTTGGATGCTTGTGTTGACACCTAAAATTGTTGGGACAACGTAGTCCCGCAAGGCTTTTGATTCATTTTCTATAAGTTCACTCATTTTGCTTTTACCTTTTTCTATCCTATGCAGTATTTGTAAAGTTTTTTCAATTTCAGGATCAAAAGGTAAAAGTGTTGAGTTCTTACTCCTTGTAACTCATTTTGATTTTTTATTTTTCTCAATTTTGAAAGTAAACAGAAAAAACAATAGTAAAAAAAAAATTCCATAGTAAAAAATAATTATTTACCGTCATAAAAAATAAAAAGCTTGTGTACAACCAAACGTTTTTTTTACCAAGGTGATTTGTTTTTACTACAGTAAAATATTAACACATATAAAACATAATCTCAAATTAACAATAGGGTTAACTAGTATTGATATTAATTAATTTTATTCCCCGACAACAGTGCCAAAAACTTGTTGTGGTTAAATTCGCAAGTGCACGAAATCGTAACAAGTAATAAAGTGATATATAGGGTTGTCCATCCCACGAGGAATAAATAATTAATTATCAAAATTGATTAACTCTAGTTTTATTTGCGAAATCGGATTTCAGATTGTTCAAGCGAAAATATTAAAAATTTACTAACCACAATAATCACTTTTAACAAAGTAGGGCGTTGAGACAATAGAATAACAAGGGTATTTCAATAAATAAGTGTAGACAATGAGAGAAGAGCTGGGAATCATGATTTCACCGTCATTAGTCTGATCTAATTTTTAATTAAGCATATTGTTACGAGTTTCACGTTAAAAATTGTTGTTGGTTATCACCATTTATGCTTTATGTCCTCTTTCTCAAGTTATACATAAATTCTACAACTTTACAACTAGAAAATGAGTCTAGTTACGAAGATGTGGACATGTATGTTCGGTGGTGATTTTATCAACCATGTGAAAACGATAGGTATATTTCTATTCTATTGAGAATTCACGGTATTTACTTCAAAGCTATTGCATGAAAATATCCTCTTGGCTTCAATTCAATCCTTAGTTAATCCAAAAGTTGGACAGAATTTTAGAAGAATTATATTCACAAATAAATACACCAACAATACGTTTTAATTAAAAGGTTAGATCATTGTAATTAGGCTACGTCACTATCTTAGCAAGGTAAATTTAGTGCATAATGGAATATGGAACAAGTCTATAAGATAAATATAACATCATAAAGTAAAGAGAGTTTAGAGATCGTTATAGATTTTTACTTCCGTAAAGCCTCCGGTGGACTCCCCCATACAAACTCCGAATTACTCCAAAAATACAAACTACTAGCGAATACTACTACTATAGAAAGACTACTAAGTGAAGAGAGAATGAAGAAGATTGGTGTGTTCAAATATGGAAAATGTGAGGTCTATTTATAGTTGAACCATAAACATAAAATGACATCTCGACCGTTCATCTCGTTTTGATCCAATGGTCCAAAGTTGTCATATAATTGATGAATTATTGATCACAAAAGTCATGACACTCTAGAGTCTTCCATTTGGAAGCTTGCAAGACTGAATATAGATCATTGATTAGCCATTTTGATCCGACGATCATCGAGCGCGCGAACTGCGTGTGTACATTTCAGCTTTGTGTAATATCACCGTTTTGGTCATAACTTTCTCTCAAGATGTCGGAATCACAAACCGCTTGTTGCGTTGGAAACTAGACATATGTGGCTTTCCAATGATTTAAAGAACTGAACATAACTCAATCTACACAGGTGTCGGTGAGTTTTTGAAGTTTCGGTTCTTGATTGACAAATCATATTTCAACCTACTAAACATGAAAACAAACATAAAAATACCACAAAACTATCAAGAATAATCAGTTAAACAAGTGTAAAATCATGATAATGTGTATTTCCCAAGCTCATCAACAATGATGCACTCATTCAAAACTTGGCGGTTAATCAAGTTTTCACAAACAAATCTCCATGTGCGACGTGTGTGAACAATAAATGCAATGATTATTGAGTTTACTTGGATAAGTTCATCAAAACTAGTTCACCAAAGTTAATCATCCTAACTCCATATGTATAACTTTCAAACAATCTCTCTGCTAATTTTAATAAGATTCACTAAATATCAATAGGACTTTTTCAGCTTGTAACATTAGGCTCGGGTATTGGCTCACTGAAGGACAAGTGAAAGCAGAGCTAGAGACGTAAGATATTACATTCAGAAATCTCTTGCACTTTGGTTTTTTTCTCCTTTTTATTTCTTCACAACATTTTATATCCTTCCTTTCTTACTTTTTTTTTCATTTCTTTCATATTTCCCCCAAAACTTATTCATTTTGATATGTACCAGAGGGGTGATCTTCATATTTCTCTTTTTTATATTTTTTTCTTTTTCCACAAATTTCCTTCCATTTCAAGTTCCTGAATGCAATTCAGTCTCTAGAAAGGTATGATAACTTTTTTTGTCTACATGGAATAGGTTAATGGGCTCATAATTTTTTTTAATAAAAGGCTCAAAGGGGTTATGGCGATTATTTTGTTTGTGAAGTGTATGGCTTGAAAGGCTCAAACGTGTTAAAGAAAAGATGGCCTAAATCATTTCTGTAGTGAATCATCATCAACGATTTTGCTCCAAGAGGTGATCAATTATTTATAAAGCTCGGGTGTATCTCCCATATTTTACTTATCTCAATAACCGTTCTCCAAGTATGCTCAACCACCCATGCAAATCAATGTGTGAAAAGTGTATATGAAGATAGACATGCTCAAACATAGATTAAACGACACGTTGTTCGCATAGTATATCATGCTCATCATCATCACAAAAACCACCATAAGTATCGAATTTTCTAATCATTGATCCATAATCTGAACAATTATGTGAAGTAAAGATGCACTTTCTTAAAAATTGGCAAACAAGGTCTTTTAATGTCAAATTCCCAAGACACCACTAGCTGCTTCCATGTTAACTGTAAAGAACATAAAAGAAAACAAAATAACATATATACAATACAACTAAAAATATCAATAAAAAGAAAGAACTAATATGGGTTGCCTCCCAAACAACGCTTGATTTATAGTCATCGGCTTGACTTCTGGTAATTACTTAAGTGGCATTATGTAGAGGTATGTGAAGATTTTAGACCGCGGATTGACACAACACTTTTGAGAGTTAAGGTGGAATTGCCTTAACTCTATTTTGATCTTCTTGATAGTAATAATGTGGAGCGGAAGTAAGAACACAAGAAGATATAATTTTAAGAAGTTTTCAATATTATTAAAAACTTTCGAGCCTTAGGCCAAATAACCATAAAGGTTTTATCAAAAAACGTTCCTCACAACAATTCACTCACGCTCTTTGTTGATCGGACTCAACGAAGCAGACAAGTAAGAACTACTTAACTTCTATGAACTAGACTTAAGCAGTTGATACAAAAACTTCACAAAACAAGACGAAGACAATACAAAGAATGATTAATCTCTTGGATTGTTTAGCACGATTTTCCTGTCTTCATCTTGATGAACTTCACATCTTTTATAGATTTCTTGAGTCTTGCACGCCAAGATGTGTTGTTTACGGCTTTGGTAACTCTTGTTGTTTCCTTGTTGAATTTTGCCTTCTTTGTGAACTTCAAATCTTTCCTGATAATATGTTTCCATTGTTACCGATTTAACAAGGTAACACATCTTCTTCAATTTGCAGAATCCTGGAAAGAATCGCGTCCCAGAGAACAGCTAGCTTGTTTCCTTCTTTTGAAAGCGTTTGAGTTGACTACTCAACTTTGCTTGAATTATGGAAACTTCAAGTAAGGAATCTTCCAAAGCTCTTCATTATGATAAAGATGACTTCCTGGACATAAACATAAACAACTAAAACCGTGGAACTTGGTTAAAATGTGAATAAAGGCAAAACTTAATTTTGGCAACTAAAGAGCAGTTTTTCGCACAAGCTCTCAACTTTCAATGTTATCCTCAGTGTTAACCCAACATCGTCTAACATTGCATCATCTAACATTGATTCCAGAAAAACCTGCACTTTCAATCTCCCCCTTTTTGCCTTTCTTCACAAAACCAACACCTGTTCCAATCAAGACTTATATCCAGAAAGTTATAATCAACAAGAAACAAATTAAACTATTAAACTGCTCCCCCTTAATACAAGATAACATATTCAAAGTTAAATTAACAAAGACAAACATTAAGGTCATCACTACATCCAGATATGTACATATGTTCAGACCTCAACATTCATCAATGTTGCCTCAACATTGAAACCAGTGAGTTTCCTGCGCAGAAGGTTAACTAGACAAACAGTTCAAAATGTACTTTCATAAGTAAAAGCAATTAAAGCAGTTCAACAGTAGTACTTAGAGTTACATGCCATAGCTAGATATCAAGGACAAGCCCCTTGATCAAATAAAACCAATTAGAAATAAATGTACCAGCAGTTCAAAGATATTAGCAGTTTTTAAGAAACAACACATAAACTAGAAGACTAAAATTTCAAATTGGAACTACTCTCCCCCTTTTTGTGAAGAAGGGAGTTTCTCCAAATTTTTCACCATGTCCTCCAGCTCTTTGAGATGTTCCTTTCTTTCCTCAATCTCCCTTTAACAATTAGCAATCTGCCCAGTATACCAGTTTAGCAAATGATCTACAAAAGCAGAAGTTATGACCATGCAGTCTTCTTCTTTGGACATAGGCACTGAAGTTCCAGCAAACTCCTGAGCCTTCTTTTTTTCAGCCCTTGGTCTCACCACTCCTTTTGGGTTCCATGGAAGGTCTCTCACTCTTGATCCAGACAAGTAGCTTGGGAGAATTGTCAGTTCAGTATCATTCTTCCTCCAGCCCACAGTGACACTTGTCTTTAATCCTTGATTGCTAAGGATTTTGCAGATGAGTGAGGGAAAAGGCAGCATGCCATTCTTCCTTCCAGCAACTTTAGACATAGACTTCACAATCCTCTCCCCCATGTTCACAGCTAGCCCATTCTTGATTTTGTAGACTAAGATTGCTGATTCCTTAGTCAACACAGTGACATTTTTGCTTGGCAGCCAGTTGAAACAAGCTATCTTGTGCAAGACAGCACTAAGAAAGGTGAGTTTTGTGGTTGGCAAAGCATCTCTCCAGATTTTGACCAACCCTCCAATCAAGTCCTCAATCACATCATCATAATAGGGGTCTCAGATTCATCAGTAGTAGGGAATCCACATATCATGTTGATGGTGTAGGGGTCAATGTTGAAGACTCTCCCCCTCACCCAAGCCTTTCCAAATTTTGGAGATCTGTAGTCCCTGATCCATTTTGAGAGATTTAAGTAGAACTCCATGACACTCTCAGGAGCATAGTCACTCAGCTCCATCACTGATTGTTGCAACCCTCTTGCCTCAAGCAAGTCAATCACCTTGTTCTCTTTGAAACTGGCCATCTCTATAGCTCTTTCAGTGTGAATCTCCCATCTTTTGAAGGAATCCCACTTCTTCTCCAACTCTTGAGAGAGATAGTAAGGAGAAAAGTAGCTCCCCTCATCGTCAGAATAGACCACATATAGCCCATCTGTGTACTCCTCTGTTCCTGATGTTGCCCAACATCAGCAGCAACATCCTGCTCTTCTTCAGTCTCCTGTTCCTTCTCCTTTTCTTCATCATCAACATCTACTACCTCAGTTTCCTCTTCCATCACTTGCTTTCCTTTCCTCTTTCTCTCAGCAGCAGCAGCCGCACCAGCCTTCTTCTCATCCTCAGCCTTCTTCTCAGCCTCAGCAACCCTCTTCCTAGCTGATCTCTCAGCCTGTCTTTTCCTGGCCTCAACCCTTGTCTTAGCAGGCTCAGACATATTTTTCAATTTCTCCCCGTTGCCCTTTCTCTTTTTCTTTTGAGCCCTAATCCAGTTCCTCACCATCTTGTCCATAGACTCATCCACGGATTTCTCCACAGATTTTTCAACGGATTCACTACCCTACCCCTCAACAGGTATATCAGCATCAAATTCAGGGATGGGTTCAGCAGTGTTTACCTTAATTTCAGGTTCACTGGTGATGGGAGTGGTTGACTCAGTAGTTGGCTCAACATTGGAGGTCGATTCTCCCTGTTTGGACTTCTTCCCTCGGCGCACATAGGGAATCGCCTTCCTTTTAGCAGCCACAGGAGCATCAACTGTCTCTGCAACAACACCTCTAGTGTGTGAACGAGTGCGTGCGGTAGTGGGTTCACTTCCTAGGGCAACATCTGCAAGAGTCTGCATGGGAGACTTGCTTGCCATTGTTAGTATAGAAGTTTTGAAAGAAATCGCAGAGCAAATTGAGAGAATTTGAGAGTTGCGTGAGAAATTTTGCAAAGTAAGCACAAATATGAAAATCGCAAGCACAATTATGGAAAATAGGGTTTTGATTTTGGAAATAACCATGAATAAGGAAAGAGAATGAATGTTAATGGGCAGTTACCAAATTTGAACCAAGTAAAACTTTCCCACTATGTTTTCCCGCGCACATGCTTTGATGTTTAATTAACAGTTAACCAGAGCGGTTTTCAAAAAACTGAAAACTTATAAGTTCCTGTTTTCCATGTTGACCTGCGACTCTGCACACTATTGGGATAACATTCAATAACATTCAAACCCGAAGATGAAGGTGCAGGCTTCACGAAGGCAAATTCATGTGAGAGCTTGAGATACATCTAAAAAATACATCTGAAACTTAACCAATATAGCAAGTGAGTACCTCAGACATATTGTTCAGATCAAAATCATGAGTAAGCAACATAGATAACAAGAAACACACAGAGATAAGCAGTTTTGAATTCAAGGAAAAAATTCACTTCCACAGCATAGAAAGTCACAGAAAAGTGTGTCACCTGCAGTATGTCACCCAATTGTATGCCTCAACACATGAATTATACTCCCCCTAAGCCTAGACCGACACAACTCACAAACAAGAAAGAAAACAATGCAGTTCTACAAGAATGCAACAATGTAATGTCAAATAGGCAGATGGTAAACACTAATGATAAACTCCTCAAACCAGCACAGTTCACATCTCTTTAATAATCTTAATTATTTTCATAACTCATCTGAACCAACAACTGAAGGTTGCTAAACACAAAGCTAATGTCACTACTGAATGAGGGCAGCCTGAACTCCACACACCCAAGTAACAACATTTACAGCAGCAAGTTATGCAAGTACAAAGGCCTTGAATGTTGGCAATTCATTTATCATGCACCCCAACACCCCAAGTCCTTATGCATACTTGTTTACCAACCTGCATTCAAGAGAATGACCAAGTGATCAGTGCTACTAAATGTAAGAAATCTAAACCTCAAACACCCTAGTAGAAAAGATCACTCTCATGTGTTCCTTGGCCAAACAAACATGAACATGTAAATAAGCACAACTGAGTAACACTGAAGCTGTCAACATCATGCAACCCAGCTTCTCCACATGTCTTGTACACCTTCCATATGAATAAGACACAACTGAATAGACATCAAAGTATTGAACTTTGTGTACCCCAGCTTCTTCATATGTTAGGTAATCACAACCTCAGACAACAGAAGAGTTTTATTACTTTTTCAAAACTAAGATGTGAAACTGATAACTAGAAAGAGTTGTTAATCAAAGAGTTCAACCACACAAAAACTGAAGAATCTCTCACTATCTAAAGGTTTTGTAAACATATCAGCAAGCTGATTTGTTGTCTCAATATGTTCAATGTTGATCACTTTGTCCTCTACCATATCTCTTAGGAAATGATGTCTTATGTCTATATGCTTAGTTCTAGAATGTTGGACAGGATTTCTAGAGATACTTATGGCACTTAGATTGTCACAGAACATGAGAAGTGTATCACTATCTAGCCCATAATCGGAAAGCATGTGTTTGAGCCACACAAGTTGGGTAAAACAGCTGCCAGCTGCAGCATATTCTGATTCAACAGTTCATAATGAAACACAGTTCTGCTTCTTGCTATACCAGGAGACCAAATTATTCCCCAAATAAAAACAGCCCCCACTTGTGGATTTCCTGTCATCCACATCACCTGCCCAGTCAGAGTCACTGAAACCAACCAAGTTAGTGTTAGTGTCATAAGAATACCAAATGCCTAAAGGTGAAGTTCCAGAGATATATCTAAGAATCCTCTTCACAGCAATCAAGTGAGATTGCCTTGGCTCAGCTTGGTATCTAGCATAAACACATACTGAAAACATGATGTCAGGTCTATAGGCAGAGAGATATAACAAACTACCAATCATGGATCTGTACAATGTTGGGTCAACATTGCTGCCAGTGCCATCTTTTGTTATCTTCACTGAAGAGGACATAGCAGTTTTGCAAGGCTTGGACTCTTGTAGCTCAAATCTCTTCACCAGATTCCTTGCATACTTCTCCTGGTTCAGGAAGATACCATTCTCCAGCTGCTTAACTTGTAGTCCCAGAAAGTAGTTGAGCTCACCAATCATGCTCATCTCAAATGTTCCTGTCATAGACTCAACAAATCTGTCTAAAGTAGACTTGTTTGTAGAGCCAAATACAATATCAACCACATAAATTTGAGCAATGCATATATCAACGCTTTTTCTAAGGACAAATAATGTTCTATCTCCATCTTCTCTATTGAAACCTAGGCCTAACAGAAAATCAGTTAGCCTCTCATACCAAGCTCTAGGAGCCTGTTTTAAGCCATAGAAAAGCCTTTTCAAGTTTGTACACATGGTCAAGATGTTTAGGATCAGCAAAGCCTTTAGGTTGTTCTACATAAACCTATTTGTCAATTAGCCCATTCAGAAAGGCACCTTTAACATCCATTTGGTATAGTTTAATTCTAAGACAGCAAGCAATAGCAAGGAGTAATCTAATTGATTCTATCCTAGCTACTGGAGCAAAAGTCTCATCAAAATCTATACCTTCTACCCGAGTATAACCTTGTGCAACCAACCTAGCTTTGTTCCTCATAATTACACCATTCTCATCAGTTTTATTTTTGAAAATCCACTTTGTACCTATTACATTCACATGTGATGGCCTAGGTACTAGATTCGAAACTCTATTTTTGGTGAATTGTAAGAGTTCCTCTTGCATGGCATTAATCCAGTAACTATCCTTAAGGGTTTCAGTTACATTATTAGGTTCAATGGAGGACACAAAACAAGATGCATTATCAATAGTACATGAAGAAGACATGCAAACACAAAACTTAGCCATATCCTTGTAATTGACCCTTTCTTTGTTGCATGTTCTAACTCTTTCAGTAAATTTGACCAATTACTTGAGAGGCTGGATGATCTCTTTGTATTCTAAGAGGGGGGGTCTCCTCTGGATACAGGAACCACTTCATCTTCAGAATCTGACAGTACAGATGTTGGCCTAACATTGGGGGTTTCTGGTGTTAACTCAACATTTGTTCTAGTTTCCAGTTCAGCCTCTCCAGCGTCTGTGTTCAATGTTGAGTCCAATGTTGGAGTAACATCTGAACCAGTGACTTCTTCAATACCTGCAGAAACAGTTAAATCATCAAAAATGACATTCACTGATTCTTGAACAGTATGCAATCTTGGATTGTAGACCCTGAAAGCAGCACTATTAGGAGAATATCCAATAAATATACACTTTTCACTTTTGGGATAAAATTTGCTCAAATAATCTCTATCTTTTAGCAAATAGCAGTTAATACCAAATTCATGAAAGTGTGCTACTGTTGGTTTTTAACCCTTCAAGATTTCATAAGGTGTCATAGTAGTACCTGGTCTAAGATAAACTCTATTACTAATATGACATGCAGCATTCAAAGCTTCAGCCCAGAGTTTCTTAGATAGGTTTTTAGAATTCAACATAACTCTAGCCATCTCTTGAAGTGTTCTATTCTTCCTTTCAGTAATACCATTTTGCTGAGGTGTCTTAGGTGCTGAAAACTCATGGAAAATGCCTTTAGATTCACAGAAATTAGCAAAGCTTACATTTTCAAACTCCTTTCCATGGTCAGACCTAATTCTTCCTACAGAAGTACCATAGAGATTCTTAATACAAGCATGCAGAATCTTGAATGTGTTGAATGCCTCTGATTTTTCTTTCAAAAACTTAATCCATGTATATCTTGAAAAATCATCAACAATAACAAAATCATACTTCTTACCATTCAGGCTACTAACCTCAATAGGACCCATGAGATCCATGTGTAGAAAATCAAAGCACTTATTAGTTATAGGGTTAGTACTCTGTACCTGAAGTGGTGGATGGACAGCTTTTGTTTGTTTACCTTTCAGGCAGTCTTCACAAACAATTTTACCTGGGCTAGTCAACTTAGGCAGTCCTATTACAGCTTCTAACTTCTGTAGTTTCTCCAGATTTCTATATTGCACATGTCCTAACTTCTTGTGCCACATGACAGATTCATCTACCTTGGCATGGTAGCATTCAGCTTCATCTTGAGCAAAATAGCAGTTATCCTTTGATCTTGTACCTGTCATGACACGAACATTGTCACTATTAAACACATCACGTGAACTTTTATCAAAAGTAACTAGCAAGTTATCATCACAAAGTTGACTTATGCTAATTAAATTTGCTTTCAATCCTTCAACCAATAACGCATCCTTGAGTGGTGGAAATCCTTCAACATCCAGTACTCCTTTTCCAATGATTTTCCCTTTTGTGCCTCCTCCACAGGTAACTGTTCCAACAGTCAGAGGGATAACCTCTTTCAGGTTGTCAATGTTTCCAGTCATGTGCCTTGAACACCCACTGTCAAAATACCACTTACCTGCAAGGTTAGAGTAAACAGCAGAAAAGACAACATTGCAAACAATTTTAACCTTAGGAGTTTTTAGCTTCTCAGTCTAGGTTCTACTTTTATGTCCTTCAGATTTGTTACCTAATGTTGGGATAACATTCAGATCAGAGGTTCTCCTAACATTGGTATTGCAATTAATTACTGTTTTCTTCTCAATCACAATTTTATATTTTTTACAATAAGGCTTAATGTGACCAGGTTGAAAACAATATTGACAGATAAAAGTAGGCTTTTTCACAGTGTTGGAAGGGATTTCACAACTCAAGTTATTGCTATCCTTGATAAAACCAGCTTTCAAGTAGGCATAATTAACATCTTCAGAGGGAGGTTTCTCAACATAGCCCAAACCATTTTTACCTTGATTTCCCATACTCAGCACTTCATCAAGCAGAGATGTAAAAGAGTTCCATTTGTCAATGGTATGTTCAGCTTTATCTAATTTTACCTTTACCTCTTTCAGCTCAGCCTCAGTTTTGTCAAGGTCTTTCTCATACAGTTTCAGCATCTCCTTCATGCATCCAATCTCTTCCTTCAAGCTTTTGTTGCTCTTGATGAGTTTGTGATTCTCAAGCAGCAGTTTGTGGTAGATAGACTTCAGGTCTTCAATGATTTCCTCATGGGACATTTCACCTTCAAAGAAATATTCTTCATCTAGATCCACTGTGCCATGAAAACAATCAAAGTTAGATTCATCAAAGTAGGACGCAAGATAAGGTTCAGAATCAGTATCATATTCATCCCAATCTGCAAAAAACATCTCCTGTTCTGATGTTGGATCATGAATGTTGGGATAACATTGAGATCCGACGCAGTTCAGGGAGTCTTTTGGCGTCCAGTCAATCCGAGTGAGTAGCGCAGCAGTTTGAGCCTCTTCTGATTGTTCTTCAGCTTCTCCAAAACTAAAGTCATCTTCATTGAAATCATCTACACAAACCCAATGAGAATTTCCTCTTTTTCTAAGAGTGTTAGAACATTCATTAGCCATATGACCATATCCTTTACATTCAAAACATTGAACATCTTTTAACTTATCAACTTCTAAAGGAGTAGGTTTTGATGCCATGTACTTCACAAACTTATGAGGTAATTTCTTATAACCTGGGAAACTATTACTCAGGTTCTTTTCTTTACCTTTTCCTTTAAGATTCAGCTTATTGAACTTCTTAGTAATTTTCCATAATTTGAAGAAATTATTTCAAAATCATCATCATTTTCATTGTCAAGATTTGAACCTCTTAAAGCAACATCCCTATGTTTGCTAGGTTGTGAGGCAAGCTTCATCTCAAATTCTCTAAGAGTATTCATCAAGACTTGAAACTGTAGATTAGCAAGGTTTCTAGATTCACTCATTGCCATTTTCTTGAGAGAAAATTTAGATGATAGTGTTCTCATAGCTTTATAAACCATTTCTTGATTAGTTATAGCAAAACCTAGGTTTTCACATTGGTTAGCAATATCAAGAATTTTCTCAAAATAATTGTCAACATTTTCATCTTCACCCATCTCAAGTTTTTCAAATTGCAAAAGCAGTTGTCCGGATTTAGAATCTTTAACAGCAGAATCTCCTTCACAATATAATTCAAGTATATCCCAAGCATGTTTGGGTTTTGTACAATTCTGGATTAACTTGAAGATAGCATATAAAGAACTTACCTCTGCATATAATTCAAGTATATCCCAACAAAAGATAGCATTAAGACCTTTTTCATTAGAGCTATAAAGAACTTACCTCTGCTGCTGTCCAGTCTGCTTCTGGTTTTGGAACTAGATCACCTTCACCATCTCTTGGAAATGTTGGAAGAGAGTATCCATTGATCACGGATTGCCAGTCTCGAATATCAATAGCTTTGATGTGAGACCTCATCCTGATCTTCCAGTATGCATAATTGGAGCCATTCAAAACTAGAATCCTGTTGGCATTAGGATTGACACTGTCCATGGTGTTGTATCACCTCCAAACCACCAGTGTAGTCGGTGTTCGGCTCTGACGCCAATTGAAAATTTTGGACCGTGGATTGACACAACACTTTTGAGAGTTAAGCTGAAATTGCCTTAACTCTATTTTGATCTTCTTGATAATAATAATGTGCAGCGGAAGTAAGAACACAAGAAGATATAATTTTAAGAAGTTTTCAATATTATTAAAAACTTCCGAGGCTTAGGCCAAATAACCATAAAGGTTTTATCAAAAACGTTCCTCACAACAATTCACTCACGCTCTTTGTTGATCTGACTCAACGAAGCAGACAAGTAAGAACTACTTAACTTATATGAACTATACTTAAGCAGTTGATACAAAAACTTCACAAAACAAGACGAAGATAATAAAAAGAATGATTAATCCCTTGGATTGTTTAGCACGATTGTCTTGTCTTCATCTTGATGAACTTCACATCTTTTATAGATTTATTGAGTCTTGCACGCCAAGATGTGTTGTTCACTGTTTTGGTAACTCTTGTTGTTTCCTTGTTGAAATTTCCCTTCTTTGTGAACTTCAAATCTTTCCTGAGAATGTGTTTCCATTGTTACCGATTTAACAAGGTAACACATCTTCTTCAATTCGCAGAATCCTGGAAAGAATCGCGTCGCAGAGAACAACTAGCTTATTTCCTTCTTTTGAAAGCGTGTGAGTTAACTATTCAACTTTGCTTGAATTATGGAAACTTCAAGTAAGGAATCTTCCAAACATCTTTCTTATGATAAAGATACCTTCATGGACATAAACATAAACAACTAAAACCGTGGAACTTGGTTAAAATGTGAATAAAGGCAAAACTTAATTTTGGCAACTAAAGAGCAGTTTTTCGCACAAGCTCTCAGCTTTCAATGTTATCCTCAGTGTTAACCCAACATCGTCTAACATTGCATCATCTAACATTGATTCCAGAAAAACCTGCAGTTTCAGTATGAATATTTTCTGTTTCTCAAACTCACCTCCAATGTAGTGCTTCAGTCTTTGCCCATTAACTTTGAATGCTTCCTTGTTATTGTTTTGAATTTCAACAGCTCCATATGGAAAGACTTTCATGATTGTAAATGGGCCAGACCATCTTGATTACATCTTTCCAAGAAAAAGTCGAAGCCGTGAGTTATACAAAAGTACTTCTTGACCAGTCTCAAAATCACGTTGTAGAATGCGTTTGTCATGCCAGCGCTTTGTTCTCTCTTTGTAGATTTTGGCATTTTCATAAGCTTTAGTTCTGAACGATGTGGGGGTAATAACACCCCACGCCGCCCGTGAATTCGAAACGTGTCCTGGACACATTACACCCCAACTAGTAGTTGGGGAACAGCCCGTTGACCAACGGTCGAATGAACCAATCGTTATGCCCCCTTCATTGATCAACATAAATGCTTCTCTCTCCTATGTTATTTCATCCGAGAATAGAGCTCCCGAGGACAAAAAGGTAATACCCTTACTGTATTTATTATATATGTATCCATCGTCCTCTTGAAAAAAAATCCCCTCGCGTCACCGAAGGCAAAAAATTGAAGTAATAAATTCCTCTCGCCCCTACGATGGCGATCGAAATTTGGGGGGGCTAGTGTTAACCCTAAAAAATAAATATAGGGATTAACTGAAGCGTTAACCCTAAAAAACAGGGATTAACCTAAGGTAATTTCTTATAACCTGGGAAACTATTAACCTAAGGTAATTTGTCACAAACTTATGAGGTAATTTCTTATAACCTGGGAAACTATTACTCAGGTTCTTTTCTTTACCTTTTCCTTTAAGATTCAGCTTATTGAACTTCTTAGTAATTTTCCATAATTTGAAGAAATTATTTCAAAATCATCATCATTTTCATTGTCAAGATTTGAACCTCTTAAAGCAACATCCCTATGTTTGCTAGGTTGTGAGGCAAGCTTCATCTCAAATTCTCTAAGAGTATTCATCAAGACTTGAAACTGTAGATTAGCAAGGTTTCTAGATTCACTCATTGCCATTTTCTTGAGAGAAAATTTAGATGATAGTGTTCTCATAGCTTTATAAACCATTTCTTGATTAGTTATAGCAAAACCTAGGTTTTCACATTGGTTAGCAATATCAAGAATTTTCTCAAAATAATTGTCAACATTTTCATCTTCACCCATCTCAAGTTTTTCAAATTGCAAAAGCAGTTGTCCGGATTTAGAATCTTTAACAGCAGAATCTCCTTCACAATATAATTCAAGTATATCCCAAGCATGTTTGGGTTTTGTACAATTCTGGATTAACTTGAAGATAGCATATAAAGAACTTACCTCTGCATATAATTCAAGTATATCCCAACAAAAGATAGCATTAAGACCTTTTTCATTAGAGCTATAAAGAACTTACCTCTGCTGCTGTCCAGTCTGCTTCTGGTTTTGGAACTAGATCACCTTCACCATCTCTTGGAAATGTTGGAAGAGAGTATCCATTGATCACGGATTGCCAGTCTCGAATATCAATAGCTTTGATGTGAGACCTCATCCTGATCTTCCAGTATGCATAATTGGAGCCATTCAAAACTAGAATCCTGTTGGCATTAGGATTGACACTGTCCATGGTGTTGTATCACCTCCAAACCACCAGTGTAGTCGGTGTTCGGCTCTGACGCCAATTGAAAATTTTGGACCGTGGATTGACACAACACTTTTGAGAGTTAAGCTGAAATTGCCTTAACTCTATTTTGATCTTCTTGATAATAATAATGTGCAGCGGAAGTAAGAACACAAGAAGATATAATTTTAAGAAGTTTTCAATATTATTAAAAACTTCCGAGGCTTAGGCCAAATAACCATAAAGGTTTTATCAAAAACGTTCCTCACAACAATTCACTCACGCTCTTTGTTGATCTGACTCAACGAAGCAGACAAGTAAGAACTACTTAACTTATATGAACTATACTTAAGCAGTTGATACAAAAACTTCACAAAACAAGACGAAGATAATAAAAAGAATGATTAATCCCTTGGATTGTTTAGCACGATTGTCTTGTCTTCATCTTGATGAACTTCACATCTTTTATAGATTTATTGAGTCTTGCACGCCAAGATGTGTTGTTCACTGTTTTGGTAACTCTTGTTGTTTCCTTGTTGAAATTTCCCTTCTTTGTGAACTTCAAATCTTTCCTGAGAATGTGTTTCCATTGTTACCGATTTAACAAGGTAACACATCTTCTTCAATTCGCAGAATCCTGGAAAGAATCGCGTCGCAGAGAACAACTAGCTTATTTCCTTCTTTTGAAAGCGTGTGAGTTAACTATTCAACTTTGCTTGAATTATGGAAACTTCAAGTAAGGAATCTTCCAAACATCTTTCTTATGATAAAGATACCTTCATGGACATAAACATAAACAACTAAAACCGTGGAACTTGGTTAAAATGTGAATAAAGGCAAAACTTAATTTTGGCAACTAAAGAGCAGTTTTTCGCACAAGCTCTCAGCTTTCAATGTTATCCTCAGTGTTAACCCAACATCGTCTAACATTGCATCATCTAACATTGATTCCAGAAAAACCTGCAGTTTCAGTATGAATATTTTCTGTTTCTCAAACTCACCTCCAATGTAGTGCTTCAGTCTTTGCCCATTAACTTTGAATGCTTCCTTGTTATTGTTTTGAATTTCAACAGCTCCATATGGAAAGACTTTCATGATTGTAAATGGGCCAGACCATCTTGATTACATCTTTCCAAGAAAAAGTCGAAGCCGTGAGTTATACAAAAGTACTTCTTGACCAGTCTCAAAATCACGTTGTAGAATGCGTTTGTCATGCCAGCGCTTTGTTCTCTCTTTGTAGATTTTGGCATTTTCATAAGCTTTAGTTCTGAACGATGTGGGGGTAATAACACCCCACGCCGCCCGTGAATTCGAAACGTGTCCTGGACACATTACACCCCAACTAGTAGTTGGGGAACAGCCCGTTGACCAACGGTCGAATGAACCAATCGTTATGCCCCCTTCATTGATCAACATAAATGCTTCTCTCTCCTATGTTATTTCATCCGAGAATAGAGCTCCCGAGGACAAAAAGGTAATACCCTTACTGTATTTATTATATATGTATCCATCGTCCTCTTGAAAAAAAATCCCCTCGCGTCACCGAAGGCAAAAAATTGAAGTAATAAATTCCTCTCGCCCCTACGATGGCGATCGAAATTTGGGGGGGCTAGTGTTAACCCTAAAAAATAAATATAGGGATTAACTGAAGCGTTAACCCTAAAAAACAGGGATTAACCTAAGGATGGTACTACCGTCACCTAACTCCTAATGCCATATAGTATCGGGAGGGCCCACCGAGTGCCGCAAACCCAAAGTGGTAAAAAAGTGGCACCCGTGAAGAAGAAACTAAGCGTCCCTTGGAAAGTCACGAGGAATAAAAATAAGATATCCACGCTGCATCGAAAAAAAGAATAAAATCACTATGGACCTGCGAGAATCCGATATCCATCGAAAGCGCCAAGAGGGACGAAAACCAAGACCCCGAGTCCCCCAAAATACGAGAACATCCCTCACTGAACAAACCAAAGACAATGAGCCTTCGGAACATAGACCACGAATGATAACAGAGCCCTAGTGAGGTGAGAAAGCCATCGGAGCACATATTACGAAGAGCAAACCACAAGGGCAGCACCCTATCGGAGTAGACCATCTATCGGAGCTTACCTCACGAAGGATAAAACTCAAGAACAACACCCTATCGGAGTTGACCATCTATCGGAGTATACATCACGAATACTAAAACACAAGAATAGACCCCTATCGGGACTATAATGGCATCAGACGAATACCCAACCTCATGTACAAAGTTCTCCCAAAGAATCTAGCCTATCGGAGAAAAGGACCCAAGAATCAAGTTTATAGGAGCCTCCGGAAAGTCATCGGAAGGGATAAAATTTCATCCCCGTCAGCGCCTAGTAGGTGAAAAGCTTAAATATAAGATATATGTTATCTTCTCATGTACACTTAGACACCTGCTCTTTATTAAAGCACATGCAGAGTGATACATGTCCCTAAATACCTCTATAAAAGGGGTATCCTCCTTGTGAAATAGGAAGGCATTCTTAAATACACACAGAAACACATGCAAGCAAGTTAGACTCAAAGCAAAATTCAGTGAATAAAAAGAGGGATGTTTTCGTCATAAGTAAGCTTCTGAACCTTCGGAGAGGGCGTCCCAACCCTTATAATCTCGTTAATCCAGTTAAAATACCAAACCTGTTAACACATATAAAAATAGTCGTATCCAAGATCTGGCATCTCAGATTTGTTGTGGAGTTTCCACGTTGAATCAAGCTTATTGATCAGAGCTAGTAATACCACGTGCTTCCCAAAACTCGGATCACTAACGCATCTTTGCTGGGTTCATCAATTAAGGATTGCAGCTTCGGCGAATGGTTTTTGTTGCGAGCGTGGTGCCTCGATACCTGCAATTTCTCTATTTTGCACATTGAAGGTAAATGTGTTTTCGCCTTCTTATCGAGATCATTTTGCATTCTGAAAATCGTTTTGGAATCTGGTGGTACAAATTCTGTCTTCTTGGGTATTAACTGATCAGGGTGGGTTGGAGAAATGGTCGCTTTGTGTAACACAACTACAATTAGAAATGCCATTTTTCCTCGAATCAGTTTTTTCATGTTGGGTTTCCTTATATAAAATAGTCTGTTCGTGTTTAGTTAAAAAAACCAAAAAGGCATAGAGATTAACATGAACATTATACGCTACAAGATTTGGGGGCATCTGCAACCGCCTCCCACAACCGCCCGGGCGGTCACCAGCATCAGCGACCGCCGCGTGCTTGCCCGTATGGGCGCGACCGCCCGGCGGTCGCGGCACACTTGGTCCCAAAGCTTGCAACCGCCCTCGCAATCACTAAAAGCTCGCAACCGCCCAGGCAGTTGCTATCGTGGGTTATTTGCAACCGTCAAGCGGTTGCGAATAATATATATATATATATATATATATATATATATATATATATTTTAAACTATTGCATTTCGTATGAGTAGTTGTGGCGCGTTGTTCCTTAAATTGAAAATTGCCTTGATAATAGTTAAAACTATCAAGTTATAAGGTTTCATTGCAAAATCAAGCATATTTTATAAAGGACATGAGCTTCTAACTATCTTTAACGTAACGACATCGAACGTAATGCCTAAGTACATATATATACATAATATTTTAAATGATCTAATAATTGAACATTTTATAATGATATCCATACTTAAATTTATAACGTAAATCACATTCACATACGTCAATTATAACTATATTATGTATGATGATTAGTGGTAGAACATAAAATATGTTCATCATTAACTCGCTAAATGACATGTAATCAATTATAACTTTAATTCAAATATAATAATGAGATTTGTTGTCAAATACAAACACATTAGGATCGTTTCATAAAATACATATTCAAAACATTAATATTATTTGCAACCACATGACAGTTGCAAAATTTGTCGCAACCGCCCGGGCGGTTGCCATAGCCTATAGTGACCGCTGGACGATTGCGACAAATTTCGCAACCGCTGGGCGGTCGCCAGTAATGATTATTCACAACCGCCGAGCGGTTACGAATAATATTCATACTTGTCATTAATGCATTTCAGATGATTAGTTGTGGCGCGTTGTTTGCTCAATTGATAATTACCCTAATAATAATTAAAATAACCCACATTGTGATGCTTCATTGCAAAATCAAGCTTTGGGACAACATTAAGTACTAAGTATGATGATTAATTGTTGAATATAATATATAGGTGTATCGTTGATAACTCACCTAATCACATCTAATTTACTATTTTGCTGATTGAAATACTACTCTTACCATCAATTATTACTTCTATTCAAATGTAATAATGAGATTTGTTGTATAAAACACAAACACATTAAGATCATTCAATAAAATACAAATTTAAAACATTAAATATTATTTGCAACTGCGTGGCGGTTGCCATAACCTATAGCGACCACCTAGCTGTTGCGACAAATTTCGCAACTGCTGTGCAGTCGCCATTAATGATTATTTGCAACTGCCGATTGGTTGTGAATAATATTCATACTTGTAATTAATACATTTCGGAAGATTAGTTGTGGCGTGTTGTTTATTCAATTGATAATTACCATATTAATAGTTAAAACAACCCAATTTATAATGTTTCAGTGCAAAATCAAGTTTAGGGACAACATTAAGTACTAAGTATGATGATTCGTTGTTGAACATAATATATAGGTGTATCGTTGATAACTCGCCTAATCACATCTAATCTACTATTTTACTAGCTCAATTACTAGTTTTATAGTTATTTACTACTACTATTCACATGAAATAATGATATTTGAGTTCAATAAACACAATCACATCAATATACTTCCCAAAAAACACTAATTTCGAATATGGATGTTATCTGCAACCGTCGGGCGGTCGCCAAGGCTTCTCACAACTGTTGGGCGGTTGCTAAGTCACATGAATATTCAAACTTGATTTATTTTATATTTTGGATGATTCGTTGTGGCACGTTGTTTGATCAATTGAAAATTATGCTAATGATAGCTAAAACAAGCCAAATTATAAGGTTTCATTGCAATATCAAACTTGGAACAACATTAAGGACTAAGTATGATGATTAGTTATTGAACATAATATATAGGTGTATCGTTGATAACTCGGCTAATCACATCTAATCTGTTATTTTACTAACTTAATTACTAGTTTTGTATGACCTTAATTCACGGTTAATAATGATATTTGTTGTCTTCAAACAAAAACACAAACACATCCGTTGCAACCACCCAGCGGTTGCGATACGTATTGTTGCAATCGCCCGGGCGGTCGCCATAATATATAGCAACCGCTTGGAAGTTGCTAATTCCGCAGAAATTGGCAAAATTTTGGGGGAAATTCAAATTTTCACTAAAATTCAAAATTTTCACCCAAAATCTTATATATACCCATCATTCTTCACTCTAATTTTTCATTCACAAATATTTCACTTTCCAAAAATAACCAACACTCTTCTTTTCCAATCCACAAAAATCGAAACATTTTTTTTATTTCCAAAACAAAACACCAAACACTTTTTGTTATCTCCATAACAAAGCACACACAATTTTCTTTCATCTCCAAAACAAAACACCAAACACTTTGTTTCATCTCCAAAACAAAACACCAAACACTTTCTTTTCTTTTATATCTCCAACAAAAAGCTCAAACACTTTCTTTTATTTTATATATCAAACAAAAAACCCAAACACTTTTTTTATATCTTCAAAACAAAACACCAAACACTTGTTTCTCTTCTTTTCTTTTTACTTATCTTCTTTTCTTTTTGTTTCACTTCTTTTCTTTTTGTTTCTCTTCTTTTTTTTTTGTTTCTCTTTTTTTCCTTTTGTTACACCACAGTAATTTCAACAACAAAAAAAAGCAATAATATTTCGGAAAATTCCTGGAATATTATTGTTTTTTTTTATAAATATTTTCTGCAACCGCAGGGGGTTGCGAACATCATAAATTTACAACCGTCAGGCGGTTGTGAGCTCCTTATGGACATGGCGGTCGGCTAGCGGACGCCAAGGAATTTCTGCGACCGCCTAGCGGTTGCAGAATACCCACGACGAGGACTATCTGCGACCGCCTGAGCGGTTGCAGATACCCCTTGGGCGACCGCACATGGCCATCTGCAACCGCCCGGGTGGTTGTAGATGGCCCTGTGTTCTTGTAGTGATATATAAATTTGAGTGGTTTCTAATTTGCTTTTTTTTTTAGTTTCCATAAAAAGTTCCTTAGTTTTAATAAAGCAATTGAAATAATACAATCACTGAATTCTTCAAAAAAATTGTAACAAATAAAACATATAAAAGATCTTAGATTCTATATATAATAATTTAAATTCCAATATAATAACTTAATTGCATATTTTCTTTTATTTATCTTTTGTTAAATGAGAAGTATCTACTTGGTAACTCGAAGTTTATTGGAGTTTATTGGACGTATATTGAAAATTTTATTGCAATTGAGAAGTTTGATCAAATTTTACAAAATTATAAACGTTTATCAATTGTTTTTTTTTTTTTTGACAATCGACTGTTTTGCTTACTTTCATTTCAACAATTTTTCCTGGACCTGTTCCGCTGTAATATTTATGATGCAATTGCCTAATACTACTTATCATGGAATTGCCAATAGTTTGCTCAAGTTTTTTTTTTTTTTTTAATATGCAATCTAAGATCTTGTGTGAAAAAAATACGAACTATTTTAAATTTTTAATGGAGAAGTTTGTCTTGAGCCCGCCATTTTCAATGGGATTAGAGGTGGTATGATTCATTGAATAAAACAGTTTTTGCAATTTTTTAGAATATAGAAGTAATTAAATGTAAAATTAAAAGTGAAGAAACTAAAAGAGAGAGTTGATAAAGAGAAGAGAAAAGTTTAAGAGAGAAATTAACTTCATTCATTTGTTATTTTTTAAATACAAAAGCCCTTCTGTTGTAAATATTTATATATATTGTGAATGTCTTTTGTGCCACATAGAAAAGCTTTAAGATTTTCCTCCAAACCTTTCTATAAATTGAGAAAGGTTTTTCACCTTTGTATCTTACTTTTGAATATAGAATAAGAAAGAGTTTGATAAATAATATTACTCTATTTTATTTTCCTTTGAATTATAAACATTTATAAGACGTTATCACCACGAGAGGCTCGATATTTTTTTTGACATCGACATTCTTGTTTGAGTTCGAAAAAGAAAAAGGTACACAATTTGTTATTTTTATTAATTATTACCCTTGTTATAAATAAGGATGGTTATACCTCCATTTATTATATTGCGGTTATTCCTATATTATTATGGAAGGCTAAAGCCTCCTATTCATATGGCAGGTTTTGCCTCCTCTTTATTATGTTATTAATTACATGGACGACTTTGTCGCCTCTATATCATATTATATGAATGACTTACTACCGGCTTATTTGACTTATTTAAAAAATATTTATATATATATATTTTATACGCAAGCATATAATTTTCAAAATTATTCAATTAATTATTATAAAATTAATCATTATAGACATCGCTAGTGGCTCACTAACGCCCAATAAACAACTACATTTTTTCAGTATATAATTTCAAAGTTTTGATCGTATTCTTCATTCACTTTTATGATCTAAAATCTTTATTACCAAAGAAAAAAATGATGACTAAGATATTCCTCACTTTTTTAGCCATCGTTCCGCTAACCATGATTTTTATTGGTGAATACTCTCGAACATAATACCCAATTCTTGTTACTCTCTATGTTGGGATAATTTTACCTCTTTGGCTTGTAGCAATGGCACTCAACTAATATTGTTATTTTTTCATGTAATAATGTTTGTCTTATTTCTTGAAATAATAAAATTATGATTTTAATGTTATTTAATTTGCATTATAGTCATCATGTTAACTAATACAAAAGTAGACTTTATTCCATTGGATGCATCAAGTGAAAATTATTTACAGTGGATACTGCATGTAGAATTGCACTTGGATGCTAAAGGCCTTGGCGATGTTATTAAAACTGGTAATAAATTACCGAAAAATTAAAGGTTAAGGGCTATGATTTTCATACTTCACCATCTTTCTCCAAAATTACAAGATGAATGTGTATCACTCAGAGATCCTGTAGAACTCTGGACTTGTCTCAAAGATAGGTATGAACATCAGAAGGCTGTTATCCTTACTAAAGCTCGATATGATTGGATACACCTTCGATTACAAGATTTTAAAATCATTAATGTTGACTGATCCTCAAGTTAACTGAGTATCAGTAATGTTCATTTATCTACAACTCATACTCTAACTGGTGATTGACATTTATTAATGTGGATATTGTTTTGCTTATGTGTTTAAATATATATGTAAGACAATTTTGTCTTCTATTGATTTTGATGATTTCAATGTCGTTGGAGATAACTTGATTATTAAAGAATTGGATACTTCAATTAAAGACTTAGTTGAATGTGATGTAATTTGCTTTATTTTTGAGTAAGGTACCTAGGGAAAATATTTGAATTTTACTGCTTTGATATATGATGTTATTAAGGATGTGATTGATTCTCGGGGGTGAACGATAAAACTCATAATGTAAAAGACATCTTGGTAAAGATGCCACAACATATGATGAGGTGATCCAAGAGTTAACTGGTGATTGGGGTCCTAACACACATTTGGAATACTCAAGAAACAATCAGCTCGTTTTGCCAAAGTGAATATTCCTATGTGATGATATAAAAATCCATCTTTGCCTCTGAATCTCCATCTAAAGAGGTGAAAGTTACAAAAACATGTAAGAAAAAAGCTCAAAAACCGGTTGAAAGTCGTAACTTTCAATTACGAATGTCGCAAAGATCTTTGGATGAATGTAGACACGTTTTAGTTAATAATACTGATCACGGAATCTTATGGAAAGATTTTCTTAAGATAATTAATTAATTAATTATCAACTTTGATGCTTATGATTTTTCGTCATATAAAACATAATAGAAAATTACGTAATTCTGTTTACGTAAAACAAGAATATTAAATATTGATATACAATATTTTCGAATTTAGTTAGTCAACGTTGAGCATCAATTTCTATAGTAGTCAACGTTGAGCATCAATTTCTATAGTAATTTCTATAGTTAGTCAACGTTGAGCATCAATTTCATGTATCAAACTCGACCTAAACTCGATTATACAAATACTCAATATGCTATAGTAGTTTCACAAAAACTATTATCCTGGGGGTGGTATGAAACATATAATTATTTGCCAACCTTTTATTAGCATTGTAAATTATAATGTTATGGCGTAACTAATAGTTTGGTTATGGGTTTCAAGTAAACCAGTAAGTAGAAATATTAAAAGATCTAGGCAATTAAGTTGTCGAGGGTTTTACATGTTGGGGTATAATTAAATTGTATTACTCCTTTTAGGATATAAGGATCCGAAATGACTTAATTATTATCGGCTTATTGATCCGTTGTTTGACATCATAGACAAGCTTCCATGAAAGGGGACTGCTAAAATAAATTAGACAATAGCAAACTATATATCAAACAATATGGCACGTTTTCCGTATCTCCCTGGAGCCTTTATTAATGGTTAAAAATCATGTTGGAGTTCTATATTAGAGAGTATAATGTTATGTGGCTGGCAATTGAAGCTTAAAGCTTTCAACTAACTATAAGAACCTTTAAAGTCTATTAAGCTAACGGTGTATTATTGATGAACTAAAATAACGCACAACAAATTATAAGTAATGCTTATAGTTGAAAGAGATATATTCATATATCAAGGGTACGTATTTAACTGTAAACACTACAAGAAAAAGGGGTCATTAGGGACCGCAAATTAGCGACCGCCAAGCGGTTGCTAGTCTTCAGCGACCGCATTGGTCAATAGCGACCGCTTAGCGGTCGCTATTGAGGTCATTAGGGACCGCAAAATAGCGACCGTTAAGCGGTCCCTAATGACCTCAATAGGGACCGCAATATAGCGACCGCTTGACGGTCGCCATACTTTTTGATAATAGGGACCGTCTGGGCGGTCCCTAATGTGGAATAATAGGGACCGCCCAGACGGTCCCTAATTTTTACAATAGGGACCGCCCAGACGGTCCCTAATTTCTACAATAGGGACCGCTTGGCAGTCCCTATTGTTAATTTAGGGACCGCTTGGCAGTCCCTACTAATATTTATACATCAAAATTATGAATTTTTCGATGGTTCGAGGTGACTCGTTGTTCGAGGTGCCGCATAACAATAAGTACAACGACACATTGTATATCCAAACATTATACAAGGAGAACGAGCCGCTTTGAAGATTCTCCTACTATTTTGTACGACGAAAGACATAATGACAAATTAATTCGATCTACCTATATACGTATAATTAATGAATACTTGATCTAATGATTATGCCTCATAATCGTATATATGCTAACGTTTGTGAAGTAAATCATAAACACGGATAACAATTACAACTAACTAATGATAATTAATTAGTTGTACATTTGTGAAATATATCTTGAACGTTTATAACTCGATCAATCGCAATTAATCTATTACTTCACAACTAATCTACTATAAGGTTGGTTTTGCAATCATTTATTACTTCAATTTATATATTACAATGAGTTTGGTTGCTTACAATCACAAACACAACAACATCAATAAAAAAAAATCGATTTTTTAGTATGAATATTAGTAGGGGCCGTTAAGCGGTCCCTAATTTGACAATAAGGACCGTTAAGCGGTCCCTAATGACCTCAATAGGGACCGTCTGGGCGGTACCTAATGTAGAACATTAGGGACCGCCCATACGGTCCCTAATTTTTTACAATAGGGACCGCCCAGACGGTCCCTAATTTTTACAATAGGGACCGCTCAGGCGGTCCCTAATTTCTACAATAGGGACCGTCTGGGCGGTCCCTAATGTGCTTCAGAACTTAGCGACCGTTCAACAGTCGCTATTTGAATCAATTACAAGAAACTTAGTGGCTCATAACACTTGAATACTAAAATCTTGTAATCAAGCTTCAGGTATTGCTGCGAGAGTCCAAAATATCTAGATTGTCTCAAGGAGCTTGAGAAACTTATTTAACGGTACTAGACATTGTTCCATTGGAATAGACTTTTGGTATTTTCCTCATAGATATGAATATCTCATTGTAGGAAATTAAACCTTGTGTTCGTCGTTGAGACACCAAGATCTCTTTATGAATACGGCACAATACGCGGTAGATAAAGGTGAGATTAAAATTATATTTTCTCGTTGGAATGGAACTTAATAATATTATATGTAAAAGTATTTTATCCTGCACATTATGCAAGCGCGATGTTTCAAATATAACTTTTTACAAGTCTTATTGATTCAAGGAAGGTGTAACGACAAATTCTTGATCTCTGAAGTCAAAAGACAAGAAAAAGATTACAAAATTATTTTGAGAAAATTTAAAAGTACAATTGTGGTTCAATCTCTATATAATCCTCTCATTCAATTATACAAGAACAATAGTGAAATTTGTGGTGGAAATCTTCAATTTGATCTTCACTGAAATGATTTGAACTTGAAGAAATGTTAATTTGAGGGTCTTAGACTTGATTTGGAATTAAACGGTGATTTGATTTGAGATTTGATGAACACTTATTTGATTTGGTGATTGATGAGCACTGATTTGATTTGAAGATTGATGAACACTAATTTGATTTGATGATTGATGAACACTGATTTGTCTTTGGGATTTGATGAACAATGATTTCACTTGATGATTTGATGAAGGATGATATGATCTTCGTCCTCAGTACTTTGAATATATGAGTCTTGATCTTTCTAATACGGATTTTGATGTTCAAAAATGGTTTTCCAATGGTCTTGTGACTTGATCTCGGATCAAACGGATTTTTGGCTTGAATGTTGATGAAGAAGGGGATGAACTTGATTTGGATTTTTTGAACTTGTTCAAGACTTGATCTTTTTGGTAGAGACACAATCTTCAAAAAATGGCTTTTGGATGAACTTGAGGGTTGATGGCGGATTGAAAGGAGTTCTTAACGAAGAACATCTTGAAGATTGTTGAAGGATACCTTTGAAGATTGATGAGCTTGTTGGAGAGGATTTGTTGAACTTCCTTCCTCTGAATTCTTGAAGCTTCAATTGGGATTTTTGTTCTTCAAGAGCACCGCTATTTATAGTTGTAGAGTGAATCTCAATCAGAATCTCCTGATGAGATAAACGATTGTGATCGCGTCTACGATTTCTTGATTTGGAAGACTTGATCTAAATGAATTTTCTTGATATCTCTTGAATATTGAATCTTGGAGGAAGACTTTTCTTGTCTTGATATTTGATGTATATATTTATTTAATCCTTTAAAATATTAGGATTAAATAATATATAGGGAGAATTACACAAAGTACCCCTCAATTATGGGTAAATTACACAAAGTACCCCTCCTCTTTGGAAAATTACACAAACTACCCTTATGGTCAAAAAAATTAAAATAATTAAGACAACCTTTCAAATTCAAATCATAGCAGAGACTAAAATTCAGAGATAATTTATTTTTTCTTAGAATAAATTATTTGTTATCAATATTTTTTTCTTTTTAAAAGAGATAAATGAGGTTTTTTTTTTTTTTTTTTTTTGGTGAAAGAAAGATAAACAGGCCCTTAGGCCAAGTCGTTTGCTAAAACGCTAGCCATACATGACGGAGATGAATCCAAAAACAAATCTCTATCTGCCACACCTAAATCCATCTTAGCTAAGCAGTCAGCCGCTTTGTTGGCGGTCCTCGGGATCCACTTGAACTTAAAGTCCCACGGCATTCTTAGTAGACTCTTGCATTCGGCTACAAGCTCGGCCACATCATTACGGGGTTCAACCTCCCCCGTCACAAGCTTAAAAGTCGTCATGGAGTCCGTTTCTATCTCGATTTTCTGCACTCTCCTTTCCCATGCAAGTGTAAGCCCCTTCTTCAGCGCTCTTAATTCCGCCTCATCCACTGTAGCTCTTTCAATAATTTCTTTGAAGCCCCACATCCATAGCCCCGCGTCCGACCTCAATATCCCCGATGTTGTGCCTTTATTATTTGATCTATTGACGCTCCCATCGACATTTAGTTTCGTCCATCCGTTGTGCGGCTTAGACCATCCTATATCTTTTGACAAACTGCCCTTCCTCCTTCGGCCTTCTTTCAATTCGTTGCCAAGTAGCCGAATCTGGAACACACGTCCCAGCACATTATCCCGTTTGTCGTTGAAAACCCGAGCGTTTCGATACTTCCAGATAGTCCAGAGGCTCGCTACGAATAACCACTTCCAGTCTTCCTTCGGTCCCAAAGAATTTTCCAGATTTAACCCCTCACAATTGCTCCGTAACCAGTCCCTATCACTTAGCCGATCGAACTCCACCAGCGCCTCCTTTTTCAGAATCCTTACCCAAATATTTCGTGCACACTTGCAGTACCTCAGAATATGTAGCTCTGTCTCGTCATTGAAATTACATATACCGCACGCGGCTGAATGGGAAAGCTTACGTGTGTATCGAAGGTGGTTCGTTGCAAGTCTTTTATGCGTCACAAGCCAAAGGAAGTGTTGCACTTTGTTGCTAAACTCAGTCTTCCATACCCATCTGTTCCCCGTTGAGGCATGTACATTCGCATTCGGACTTTTCCGAAAGGCATGAAAAGCTGACTGGCAGGAGAACACTCCGCTTACTGTTTCTGTCCAAATCAGGAGGTCTTCGGCCTCAGAAAAATTGATGTCGAGACCTTCAATCTCATCACGAATATTCGCAGGCACAATCGTATTAATTTCTCCCCAACGCCAGTTCCCAACAGCATCCTTCATGTCGCACAATGAAAGGCTAGCGTCGCTGCTATCTATTAAAAAGTTTTCCTCGCTTAAGCACCTCGTACTTCGCCAATTGTCGTACCAAAAGGAGATCTTAGTACCGTTGCCAATTTTCCACCGCAAAAAAGGTTTCATGAGACCTATGCATCTCACAATCCCCTTCCAAGTAGGGCTGTCCGACGCCTTTGGAATATAGTTCAGTAAATTACCGTGGCGCAAATACTTCGCTTCTATGAATTGCCTCCAAATCGAGCGTTCCCCGCGGATAATTTTCCATGCAATCTTGGATAAAAGGGCCTCGTTGCTTGCTCTAGTAGGCCGAATACCGAGCCCTACCTCGTCTTTGGATTTGGTGACTTTTTCCCATCCAATAAGGTGCAATTTCCTCGTCGAGATATCGGATGACCATAGGAAGTCCCTATTAAATTTGTCTAGCTTTTCGCATACATGTTCTGGTAACCATGCAGATTGCATCGTGTATACGGGCATCGCCGACGCGACAGATTGGATGAGGGTCGCGCGTCCTGCTATGGAAAGATAATTCCTTTTCCAGCCGTTGAATTTCTTCAACACTCTATCAAAAACATCGGAAAATGTTTTTCTTGTGATTCTCCCGTGTATCATTTTTACGCCCAAGTATTTCCCGAGGTTTCGGGTTTGCCCGAATCCAAGCATCTCACTTATAGTGCGTTTCACACTCGCACCCTCACTTTTGGAGAAAAAAATCTTCGATTTTTGTGGGTTTAATTTCAACCCGGAGGCCATGCAAAACTGATCCAATATATTTTTAACTTTGCGCGCAGTAGCGGAGTTTGCCTTGCCCATCAAAATAAGGTCGTCGGCAAAAAAAAGATGTGAAAAATATGGCCCGCCCCTACAAGGCTTGATCGGCTGCCACTTTCGCTTTTCTACCGCCTCGTTAATAAGGTACGAGAGCCTCTCTATACATAGCACGAAAAGGTAAGGTGACAACGGGTCCCCTTGTCTAAGGCCACAAGAGTGATTGAAAGATTCCAACGGCTCACCGTTCCATAACACCCTCGTTGAAGCATTGCGAACACAAAACATGATCAACTCAACGAGATTAGTCAGGAAATTAAACATATATAGTGTTTCCTCAAGGAAATCCCAATTCACCTTATCGTATGCCTTCTCAAGATCGAGCTTCATTATCATGCAACCCACTTTATTTTTCCGTTTCGTTCTAAGGGAATGAAGAATTTCTTGAAGGACAAAAATGTTATCTTGCGTTCCCCTCCCTCTAATGAAGCTTGATTGTGTGGGAGCTATGAGAGACGGCATCAAGACTCGTAACCTCGTAGTTATGCTCTTAGTAATTATTTTATAAAGAACATTACATAAAGCAATCGGTCGGTATTGCGCAATG
This sequence comes from Linaria vulgaris, assembly GCA_948329865.1. Lineage (NCBI taxonomy): Eukaryota > Viridiplantae > Streptophyta > Magnoliopsida > Lamiales > Plantaginaceae > Linaria > Linaria vulgaris. The sequence goes on along the minus strand of OX415253.1, from coordinate 1,038,982 downwards.
GACTCGGGGTGATGAATTTTCGGAATAAGGCATAAAAACGCCTTGCAAATGCGAACATCAAAACTCCTGGCATTAAAGCAATGTACCAATGAATTATTCAACCACTCCCAGCCCTTTTGGTAAAAATTCGCTTGCAAACCGTCCGGCCCCGGCGCCTTTAAAGGATGCATGTCGAAGACTGTATGCTTAATCTCCTCTTCATCAAAAACTCTTGCCAAGTTCAGCTTTGCTTCCGAATTGAGAACAATCTGGAAATCAGACCTTCTCAAGCGCAGCTGTCCGTTCCTCGTCCCACTTGAAGCCGTGTCCAAAAAAAGTCGATGGTAATAACCCCTCACATGTTGTTTTAAAAACGTGTCGTCCTTTTCCCATTGATTCTCGATCACCAACATATGGATTTTGTTATGTCGTCTTCGCATAACGGTTGAACGGTGAAAAATTTTGGTATTCCTTTCCCCGTCATTAATCCATTTCACGCGCGACTTTTGATACCAAAACAATTCTTCTTTCTTCAATATATCATTGTACTCAAGTACGAGGTTCCTTTCGAGATCAAGAAGAAAGTTGTTCGGTCGAACACACATGGCTTTTTGGATGCCACCAAGTCTCGCCATCAATTCCCTTTTCTTTTTAAAAATATTACCAATTTTTTTTTGGTTCCACGGCTCCAGAACTGCTGGGACTTCCTCTATAGCGTCTATTATATTTGATTTTTCCTCCCAAATTCGTTGCAAGAGCTGCTCGCACTCGGGGTTTTGAAACCACATGGTCTCGAACCTGAAGGGCCGCTTAGTTCGCGGTATATCCCTGCCATAACAGCAGGTAATCAGAGGGTGGTGATCCGAGTGTGACCGTGGAAGATGGATAACCTCACCCTCGGGAAAGCGATCGAGCCACGGTTGATTCGCTATCGCCCTATCCAGCCTAGCCTTGATTCTTCCTCCATCCTCGCGGTTATTCGTCCAAGTGAACAAGGGGCCGCTGAATTTTAGGTCCAATAGTCCGCAACTCTCCATGAAGTCACGAAAGAACTGGAGTGTACTTATTGATCTCGTGTTTCCCCCAGATTTTTCGTACGCGAATCGGACCTCATTAAAGTCCCCGGTGACCAGCCAAGGAATATTAGAGGACTGCGCCATTTGAGCCATGTTTTCGAACACCCGAATTTTATCCGCTTTACGGGGTTTCGCATAGATGCCTGTAACTCGCCATCTGTCATTACTACGGGGGCTAATAATAGCATGAATGGCCTGGTCCTCGACGTTTGTAACCTCGACTTCTACATCTTCCTCGTTCCACAACATCCACACGCCCCCCGTCATTCCCTCAGTCGGAGCAATAACATATTTAGTGAATCCCAAAAAAGGTGCAATTCGTTGCGCTTGGTTAGCGCTAACTCTCGTCTCTAAAATAAAAACGACATTCAGTTGGTGACTACGTACCAATTCTCGGAAATTCCTGCGGAATTCCTCGTCCCCCGCTCCCTGACAATTCCATGAGATGATCTTCATCTTGGGTTGGTAGAGGTGCGTAGGGTGAGCGGGGTACTCAATTTGCGTCCCGCTCCATATCGCAGCAAGTTGCTGCAATATTTCCACCAACAGTGTCTCCTGCCTGTTCCTCTCCCATGGGGTCACAACCATCTTCTACCACCAAACATCGAGATTGTTCTCCCGTTCCATCCGGTAGACTGATGTCTGTGTCTCCCAAACTGATCCCGGTACTTCTAGGATGTGGATTAGTCTCTCCCAAGTTTCTGTATGTAAAATCTTGAAGGGGCCGTTGAATTGGTGTTCTTGAGTTTCGAAGTTCCAAGCTTCCCCCCAGTTTGCCATTAGCCTCCCGTGACCAAAGTTGATCTCCATCGCCAACCAATGTTGCTGATGCGTTGTCCGACTCTAAATTAAGAAGGGCCTGCGTTTCTTTCCTTGCAAGTATTTCAAAGGGATTTATGTTATTAGAACTTGATGCCTTTCCTTGCACCTTGTCAGTAGAAGTCGTTTTCAATTTATTTAGAGCAGGGGATCTTTTATTACTCGGCTTATTTCCTTTTTTAAGCATGGGCTTAAGGCTCGCAGGAAGAATTCTTAGACCTTGTGGATTAAAGGGTTTCCTCGCTCCTTGTGTCACACTGAGGCCATGTTCCTTATTTTTAGAGGCATCCTTAGTTTCCAGTATTCTAATAGGATTCCCACTACTGCTCCCACTTGGTTTCCTTTTCTCTGTTAGGGGACCTTTTTTTCCTACGGTCTACAAGAAACCAATCTCCATAGGATCTATTCTTAGCCGTGCTCGTCAACCATTCAACACTTTTTGGTTCAGCCTTGTTCTCCTTAACTTGATTTGTTGTCTCGTTGTGCACCTCAACTTGAGGATTGGAGGTCTTTGTCTTACAGTCCCGTTCAGTGTGGCCGATGCGACCCCACTTGTAGCACAGTAGTGTAACGTTCTCGTACACGACCTGGTAGACTTTGCCGTCTACCCACAACCCTACTTCCAACGGCTGATCCGTGGGGATTTGCACGCAGAATCTTGCGTAATTACCCCTCGCAGCATTAAACGTGTAGCCGTCAATTTTAATAGGATCTCCAATGCATGCTGCAAGTGTCTCCACCATTGATTTCCGGAAATATTCAATTGGGAGGTTAAGGATCCTAACCCATGTAATCGTACTCTCTATTTTGTCTGTATCCGCCCGAAAATTCGGTGTCCGCTTCCGTATCGAGATGAAACTCCCTGCGAGTTGCCACGGACCCTCCGTAAGGATTTCTTCTTTTTTCTCCGGTGTTAAACCCTTCATGCAGTAGCAGCTTGACCCAAGATCAATTAACTCGAAATCATTGTGGAGGGACCACATGAGATCGAGTTTAGTCTGGAGTGCCGTGAAGTACCACAGTTTGCCTAAAATTCGAATCACAATCGAGTCCTCCCACTGTTTTCGCATTAGGACTTTGTAGGCATCACTCAACTGGATTTGTTTGAATGGGATAGTTTCATCCGCACTCTTCACCTCAATTAAACTGCGTTCCTCGGCCGTGATTTCCTCGTCGATTCGCACGTCCTTCCTTCTGTTATTTTGTCTAACAGCCCCTGCATATGAGATAGGCAGTCTAGGGTTCATAGTCATATAGACTTGTGATTGGTGATTAACTGTTTCTGCATCACTGTCGTCTGTATGTCGTGATCTTTTCTGGAGTCTTGGACCTATGTTAACCTGATCAAGGTCTTGCGGAGTCAAGATGAGGATGTCCGGTGGTGGCGGCATGAGTAGCGTACATTCAAAATAGCAACACATGTAATTTTATAAACAGATAAATGAGGTTTAATGCAATAATTTTGACTTGTTTCTTATTTTTTATGCAAAATAATTGAAGAGCATGAATTTACATTCAATAGTTTGAAATAAAAAAATTACGAAAATCGGTCACAAGGGTAGTTTGTGTAATTTTTCAAAGAAGAGGGGTACTTTGTGTAATTTACCCATAGTTAAGGGGTACTTTGTGTAATTCTCTCTAATATATATATATATATATATATATATATATATTCTTTTTCTCGCTTTACAAGACTTGTCATTATTTAATTTAATTGGATAATTTAACTCTAATTAATAAATAAGACCTTATTCAATTTATCCATCATATATATTATTGAAATTGTGGATCGGGTTGATACGTTGTTGTTGTTACTTTAACACTGGAGAGTTAACAGCAGATTTGTATCTTGTTACTTCAGCGGTGTTACTTTAACAACAGACCAGAATAATTGTGCAGCGGAATAAACAAACACCAAGTTTAAGAAGTGAATATAGAATTATATTAACTTCCGAGCCGTAGGCAAAATACCCGTAAAGGTTTTAACAAAGGTCGTTCTCTCAAGTCTCAAGCTCCGCAATCTTAAATTGATTGAACTAAGCAAAGCACACAAAAATTACTTCGACTATCTCTAAAAGCTCCTCACTCTTAGATCTATTCTAACAACTCACAAACTTTGCTAAAGCAAGACAACACTCAACAAATATAAATTAATCTCTCGGATTGATTGGCTTTTGTCTCGTGTTTTTCTTGATGTACTTCACACCTATATATAGGTTCTTGAACTTCGACTTCAAGGTGTGTTGTACACGGTTGGTAATTCTCCTAGTTTCCTTCTTGAACTCTTCTTCTTTCTTCTCGCAGTCCTTCTTGAATAATAGTTCATTCGTTAGTGATCTAACTAGGGAAAGACTCCTTCTTCAAATCAGGACTGATCTTGGAAAGCATTCCTAGTTCCACTCGAACTCAACTTCCCTTGTAGAGTGGTTTGCGTAATTAAGGAAACTTTCCTTCTTGGAAACTTGAGCGTCCAACCTATGACAAGTTTGTTTCCTGAATAATAATCAAAGACAAATACAACTGTGGAACTCAGTTAGTTAAATGAATAAGGCAAAACAATAATAAAGAATATACTCAAGATCGTAAATCCGATTCTGCTCCAGCAATGTTACTCTAACATTGACTTTTCAATGTTAAACTAACATTGACAGAATACCTGTATTTTCAATGTTAAACTAACATTGACAGAATACCTGCACTTTCAATCTCCCCCTTTTTGCCTTAATCACAAAACCTGAGAACATGTTCTAATCAGATCAAATTATTCAGACAAACTTTACTATCAGATCACAATGGAAAATAAGTACGCTCCCCCTGAATGTCAGAAGGGACCAACTCAATGTTATTCTAACATTGATACTTTCAATGTTGTCATAACATCTGTCTTTGTCAATGTTAACTTAACATTGAAACCAGACAGATGTTCTAACATTGAACATCTCAGTGTTATCTTAACATCATAGACTAGTTAACACCTGCAAAACAGAGTTAGTACTTTGTATCCAAAGTTCAATGAGCATAAGCAGCAGCAGTAAGCAACAAGATAGAAAAGTACTTAATTACAGACCATATTGAGTAGCTAGGAACATACTCCTTGATGAAACCGAAAACAAACAAATAAAATAGAATTGTTCATACTGACATAAACATAACAGAACTCAGAAATTTTGAAAATTTGATCATTCTCCCCCTTTTTGTGAGGAAGGCAGATCCCTCAAATGTTGAGGTTGTCTATCTCTTGCAGCCTTACTTGCTTGTCTGCTATCTCTCTTTGGTATCTTTATACTCTCTGTCCAGCCATACCAGGGTCTCTTCCACAAAGGCATCAGCAATGATAGAACAACTGTCACCACTAGCCACAGGTACTGAAGAAGCAACAAACTTGTGAGTCTTCTTCTTCTTCTTCTTCTTCCTGCTTGGACCAGCTGCATCATTGGGACTCCAAGGCTGATCCTGAATCCTGACCTGAGTGAAGTAGCTTCTGGTGATGCTCATCTTGGCCTTGTTCTTGATCCAGCCTTCTGTCTTCTTTGTCTTGAAGCCTTGCTTCACAAGAATGCTGGATATCAGAGAGGGATATGGAATGATTCCCTTTGCCTTGGTAGTGACTTCCCTCATGTGCCTCATAACCTTCTCCCCTATGTTCACACTCGGCCCATTCTTCAGTTTGTACACCAGCTTTGCAGATTCTTTTGTCATAACAGTGGTGTTTGAAGAGGGCAGCCAGTTGTAGGTAGAGAGTTTCTGAAGTACAACACTTAAGGAAGTCAGCCTTGTAGTTGGAAAACTGTCATTCCATTTTCTTGTGAGTCCACCAGTGAGGTCAGTGATCACCTCATCCATGCTAGGATCCTCTGTCTCTTCAAGATCAGGAAGTCCCCAAGCCATGATCACAGAGGGGCTGATGTCATAGACCTTCATCCTAACCCAAGCTTTGCCAAACTTGGGAGAGTCCTGGTGGGACACCCATTGAGAGAGGTTCATGTAAAACTCTCTGATCACATCATGGACATAGGATGACTGGTTCATCACAGAGCCCAACACTCCTCTAGCTTCCAGCAGCTCAAACAACCTATTCTCCTTGAACATTTCCTCATCAATGTTCCTCTCCATGTGAATAACCCTGGCTTGATAAGCCTCCCACTGTTCTTCTGCCTCAGCAGACACATAAAAGTTGTAGTAAGGCTTTTTGGGGTACTCCTAATCAAGCACATCATAGTACTCATCACTGCCTGATGTTGGAGTAACATCAGCAGGGTCATCAGCTACTTGTTGGTCTTCTTCCTCCACTTCCTCATCTTCTTCTTCCTCCTTCTCCTCATCTTCCTCTCTTTCTTCTTCTGAATCAGACTCATAAGCTTCAACCATCACCTGCTTTCCCTTTTTTTTCTTAGCAGCAATAGCTAAGGCAGAGAGAGTCAGGCTCTCTTCTTCTTCTCTCTTAACCTCTCCAGGTTGACTGTCACTCCCATCATCAACATCTTGGTTACCCTTAGTAGCAACCTCCTCAACCACAGTCTCCTCAACCTGATCATCCTCCTCAGGAAGAGTCTCCATCTCATCAGCAACATCAGCCTCTGTGGGCTCAACCACTTCCTCAGCAACAACCACAGATTCATCCCTAACATTACCCTCAAGGACCTCATGCAACACCTCAGACTCACCCACAGCAACATGGGCCTCTTTCTCCAATACCAACAACAGTAGTAGCAGGCATATCCAGAGTAGGGTTAGCCATCATTACCTCGTTTTCTGGGTTGGTGGGCGTGGAGGTTTGCTCAGACATTTTTGATGTGGAATCAACATCACCCGTTGCGGCTTTCTTGCCCTTGCGTCGTTGATAGGTGGATTTCCTCTTTGGTGCGGCGGTGGTAATGGCTTCAGCTGTTGTACTTCTGGTCCTACGGCGTTGTGGTTGCTCCATCTGTTCGGCAGCTGCTGCAAGAGTGTCAATGGAAGACTTGCGGGCCATTGTTAGAGTGATTTTAGAAGAAAAACAAAACTCGATTTGCAGAGAGAGTTGAATTTTGCAGAAAATTTTTTAGCGCGTAAAAAGTGAGAGAAGATTAGGGCAAATTATATACTTAATCAGCTGAAGAATAGTGATAGTGGTGTTGTAACATGTTACCAACATAATCGGACCACTGTCACACGATCATACCCATGTTCACCTTACCACGTGTCAGTGTTAGATTAACACGTAACCAGAACGGTCTCCACACCTGAAAACTTATAAGTTACAATGTTTCAATGTTGGACTAACATTGGTAAGTTAACATCGGAGAAGGAAGTTGTAGGTGCAGGGCTTCATCCAAGGCAACATCATGTGAGAGCGTGAGATAATCCCGTATATTGATCTGGAACCTCACCCAAGTACTTAGGTACAAAGACATAAATTCAGATCATCAGTATGAGCATGTAACACATCCAACAGAAAAACACAGAGTGGATACACATACTCAGGGAAAAGATGTTCCCATAGCATAGAAGATCACAAAACATAGTGTTTTACCTGCAGTGAGTCACCCAAAAAGTATGCCTCAACACATGATTCCTAGGATTACTACTCCCCCTAAGCCCAAACCGACACAAGGGAAAAATAAATGCAGAACTAGAAGGAATGCAACAATGTTAGATCAACATTGGGAGATGGTAACCAAGTACAAACAACCTTACTGACTGGGATCAGGACAAATCAATTTATCTTTATGAACTCTTTTGAACAAAAAAACTAGTGAATGTAAAATGATAGTTTCATCACTGAATGTGGGCAGCACAAGACCCCACACACCCCAACAACTTAACCATCAGCAATAGATTAGGCAAGTACAAAGGAACTGAATGAAGACAATACATTTATCATATACTTCTCCACCCCAACTCCTCATGCATACTTGTTTTCCAACCTGTTTCAAGAGAAATACCAAGTGAACAATGCTACTGAATGCAAGCAGTCGAGACTTCAAAGCACCCTAGTAGTAAGGCTCACCATCATGCATAACCTTGGCCATAGACAAAACACAAAAATAAGCACAACTGAATGACAATGAAGCTCTCAACATCATGTACCCCAGCTTCTCTTCATGCTTTGTCTAACCTAACATGGATAAGTCACAACTGAATAACATCAGAGTAGCGAGCTCTGTGTACCCCAGCTTCTCCCAGATGTTAGGTTAACATTCACAGACTAACAACAGAGTTCTAACTTAACAAAACTCTTGATATGTACCTGTCCACCAGTCAACTCAGCTATTCATACAGTTTAACCACACAACCCAACATAATCTCTAACAAAGATGTAATATGCAAGAAGAAAGAATGCAGAAAAGAAACAAAAAGAATTACAGATACACCACAACCAATAACCAGTGCTAGACAGTGGTGTTATGTCAACACTGGTGAACTAACATCCCTAAACAATGCACATGCCAAGAGAATTCCTCAAACTGAAGAACCTCTCAGAATCTAAGGGTTTAGTGAACATATCAGCAAGCTGATTGTTATTTTCAATGTGTTCAATGTCAATGAGCTTGTCATCTACCATGTTTCTCGGAAAGTGATGCCTTATATCAATATGTTTAGTTCTGGAGTGTTGCAAAGGGTTCTTAGAGATGCTTATTGCACTAAGATTATCACAAAACATAGGCAAGGTATCACTGTCTAACCCATAATCCAGTAGCATGTGTTTAAGCCATACTAACTGAGTGACACAGCTGCCTGCTGCTATGTATTCAGATTCAGCAGTGGAGAGTGACACACAGTTTTGCTTTCTACTGTACCATGAGACCAAGTTGTTCCCCAGATAAAAGCATCCTCCACTTATAGACTTTCTGTCATCAATGTCTCCTGCCCAGTCTGAGTCACTGAAACCTACAAGATTTGTGTTAGTGTCATAAGAATACCATATACCAAGGGCCAAGGTGCCAGAAATGTATCTAAGTATTCTCTTCACAGCAATCAGATGTGACTGTTTTGGACATGCCTGGTACCTAGCACAAACACAAACAGAGAACATTATGTCAGGCCTTGAAGCAGACAAGTAGAGCAAGCTTCCTATCATTGAACGGTACAATGTTGGATCAACATTAGCACCATTAACATCCCTGGATATCTTCACTGATGAAGACATGGGCGTCTTGCAAGGCTTTGAATCTGCCAATTCAAACCTTTTTACCAAATTCTTTGCATACTTTTCCTGACTTAGGAAAATCCCATTACCTGTTTGTTTTACTTGAAGACCAAGAAAGAAGGTTAATTCTCCCATAATACTCATCTCAAACTGCACTGTCATTGATTCAACAAAGTTTTCTAGGATAGAATTGTTAGTTGAGCCAAACACAATATCATCTACATATATTTGAGCTATACAGACATGAGAATTTTTCTTCAAGACAAATAGTGTTCTATCTCCCTCACCTCTAACAAAGCCAAGACTTAATAAGAATTTTGTAAGCCTTTCATACCATGCTCTAGGTGGTTGTTTAAGCCCATACAGTGCCTTTTCAAGATTGTACACATGGTTGGGGTACTTAGGATATGTGAATCCCTTAGGTTGTTCAACATATACTTCCTTATCAATCAGCCCATTCAGAAATGCTCCCTTTATATCCATTTGGTATAGTTTTATCTTAAGACTGCATGCTATAGCTAGAAGTAACCTAATAGATTCAATCCTAGCAACTGAAGCAAATGTTTCATCAAAATATACACCTTTAACTTGTGCGTACCCCTGAGCAACTAGTCTAGCTTTGTTCCTAACTATGACCCCTTCCTCATTACTCTTGTTCTTAAATATCCACTTAGTCCCTATTACATTAACATTAGGTGGTCTAGGTACAAGTATCCAGACATTGTTCTTAGTAAACTGTAATAGTTCATCCTGCATGGAATTAATCTAGAAGTTATCAAGAAGAGCCTCATTCACATTCTTAGGTTCTATGATGGAGACAAAACAAGAGGCATTATCAACAGTACAAGTGAAGTTCATACATACACACAATTTTACCATATCTCTATAGTCAAGTCTTTCTCTGTTGCGTGTCCTTACCCGTTCAGTGAGTTCACCTATTACCTGGGATGCTGGATGGTCTTTCTGAATCCTAGATGGGGGGTCTCTTCTAGGTTCAGAGGCACCTTCATGTTCTGAGTCAGAATCCTCTGCTGTTAGTCTAACATCTGATCTTGCTGGTGTTAGTCCAACATCGTTCCCGGACTCTTGTTCAGTGTTTTCAGCTTCGAGTTCCAATGTTGGAGTAACATTGTCAGGAGTAACATTCTCAGTTTCCGCTGTTGGTTCAACATTTGGAACTGAGATGTCATCAGTACCTGTATCAAGAGTGAAATCATCAAACACAACATTCACTGTTTCCTGAATTCTCTTCAATCTAAGATTGTAGACTCTAAATGAAGTACTATTGGCTGAGTATCCTACAAAGATGCATTTTTCACTTTTAGGATCAAATTTACTTAGATAATCCGTGTCATTAAGCAGATAACAATCACATCCAAATTCATGAAAATATGCAACATTTGGTTTAACACCCTTCAAAAGTTCATAGGGAGTCATGTTAGTTCCAGGTCTAAGATACACCCTGTTACTAATGTGACAAGCAGTGTTTAAAGCTTCAGCCCAGAGTCTTTTGGATAAGTCTTTAGCATTGAGCATAACTCTGGCCATCTCTTGAAGAGTCATGTTCTTTCTTTCAGCAATCCCATTCTACTGAGGAGTCTTAGGAGCTGAAAATTCATGGAAAATACCTTTAGTATTGCAGTAGTTATCAAAACTAGCATTTTCAAATTCTTTACCATGATCAGTCCTAATCTTAGTCACAGTGGAGCCATACAAGTTTTTAATACTAGCACAAAGAATTTTGAACTGATCAAAAGCTTCAGACTTTTCTTTAAGAAATTTTACCCAAGTGTATCTAGAGAAGTCATCTACAATCACAAAGTCATATCTCTTCCCACTGAGACTACTTACCTCAATTTGACCAATTAAGTCCATGTGCAGCAATTCAAAACACCTACTAGATCTAGGGTTAGCATTCTGTACCTGTAGGGGTGTATGAACTGCTCTGGTTTGCTTACCCTTGAGGCAATCACCACACACAAGCTTACCTAGACAAGACTGCTATGGTAAGCCTCTTACAGCATCAACTTTCTGTAATTTCTCAAGGTTTCTGTAGTGAACATGTCCAAGTTTCCTATGCCATACAGAAGCCTCATCTATCTTGGCATGGAAACAATCTGCTTCCTCCTGGGCTAGGTAGCAGTTATCTTTGGATCTAGTACCTGTCATCACAAGAACATTTTCACTATCATAAACATCACAAGATACCTTGTCAAATGTAACCAGTAGGTCATCATCACACAGCTGACTGATACTGATTAGATTTGCCTTTAACCCATCTACCAACAACACACCCTTCAAGGGTGGAAATCCATCAACATCCAGTGTCCCCTTGCCAATGATCTTTCCTTTGGTGCCACCTCCATAGGTCACTGTTCCAGCACTCAAAGGTATCATTTGCTTAAGATTCTCTTTGATGCCTATCATGTGTCTTGAGCATCCACTATCGAAGTACCACTTACCTGAAAGGTTAGAGTACACAGCAGAGAAAACAACATTGCATACAACTTTAATCTTAGGGGTTTTAGCTTTTTCTATCCAAGTCCTACTTTTTTTTCCTGCACCTAATGTTAGTCTAACATCAGAGCCTGTTGTAGTTTTAACATTGGACACAGAGGCTGTTTTCTTACCACATTCTTTTATCAATTTTCTACAGAATGGTTTAATGTGTCCTGGTTGAAAACAGTATTGGCAGATAAAAGTAGGTTTACTTTTTACAGTGTTAATGGTTCCAGAACTCATATTATCAGACTCTTTAACAAAGCTTGTAGTTAAATAGGCAGAATTAACATTTGAAGAGGAAGGTTTCTCAATAAATCCCAGACCACATGTATCTGAGTTACTCATGCTCAGTACCTCATCAAGTTTAGAAGTACCTCCATTCCATTTGGCTATGATCTGTGAATCTTTTTTGAGTTTCTCCTTTACCTCTTTCAACTTAGCTTCAGCTTTGTCAAGATCTCTTTCATAGAGTTTCAACATGTTCTTCAAACATTCAATGTCATGCTTCTGTGCTTTATTTCTCTTCATGAGTCTGACATTCTCTCTCTCAAGTCTGAGAAAGGTTGTATGTAGGTCATCAAGAATTTCCTCCTGGGACATCTCATCTTCATTCAAGTACTCCTCTTCTAGATCAACTGAGCCATGAAAACAATCAAAGTTAGTATCATTAGAGTCAGAGAGTGTGTCATGGTTAACCTGTGTATCATTGTTGTTCCAGTCTCCAAAGAAGATCTTCTGCTTTACTGTTGGTTTTCTAATGTTAGAATAACATTGAGATTCTTGGCAGTTTCTGAAGTCTCCTCCTGACCAGATGATCCGAGTGCAGAGCGCAGCAGTGTTGATTTCCTCTGATTGTTCATCAGCACTTGTTCCAGATTCGAAGTCAGCTTCATTGAAGTCATCTACACAGACCCAATGAGAATTCCCTCTTGTTCTGAGGGTGTTAGCACATTCATGTTTAAAGTGACCATACCCCTTACATTCATAACACTGGACATCTTTCAATTTCTCAGTATCTTGAGGCGTGCTCTTAGATGCCATGTACTTTACAAACTTTGGGGGCAGTTTCTTATAACCTATGGCAGCATTACTGGGTTGTTTTTCTTTATTTTTATCTTTGTAACTCAATTTACTAAACTTCATATTCATCCTCATCACTCCCTGTAGAATCTGAGTTAGTACCTAGTAAGGCTAAAGCAAGTTGTTTACTAGACTTTCCCAGGAATTCTAGTTCAAATTCTTTTAGAGTATTCATTAATGTTTGAAAGTCCATGTTGGCAAGATCTCTAGACTCATTCATAGCAATTATTTTGACAGTAAACTTAGAAGATAATGTTCTAAAAGCTTTATAGACCATGGTTCGATTAGGGATGATAAAACCTAAGTTTTGCCACTGATTAGCAATATCTAGATGTTTCTCAAAATAACTGTCAATGCTTTCATCCTCACCCCATCTCTATCTTCTCAAAGTCCCTCAAAATTTTTCTATATTTAGAGTCCCTCACAGCCACATCACCCTCACAATGTAATTCAAGAATTTCCCATGCAGCTTTAGCAGTAGAACAAGTTTGAATAAGTTTGAACATATGATTACCTACCCAGCTAAAAATAGCATTGAGGGCCTTTTCATTGAAGTTGTAGAGAGCAATTTCGTTGGCTGTCCATTGTCCCCTTGGCTTAGGTACCAGATCAGCATCTCCATCTCTTGGCAAGAAGGGGATGGTGTAGCCTTCTAGTACTGCGTCCCAAGCTCTTAGGTCGATGCATTTGATGTGGACTCTGAGTCTGATCTTCCAGTAGGCATAGTTGTTGGGACCCTCCAATACAGGCAACCTGCTTGTATTGGGGTTGGAGCTGTCCATCTTGTCATATCAACGCCAAACACTGGTGAAGTTGGTGCTTGGCTCTGATACTAATTGAAATTGTGGATCGGGTTGATACGTTGTTGTTGTTACTTTAACACTGGAGAGTTAACAACAGATTTGTATCTTGTTACTTCAGCGGTGTTACTTTAACAACAGACCAGAATAATTGTGCAGCGGAATAAACATACACCAAGTTTAAGAAGTGAATATAGAATTATATTAACTTCTGAGTCGTAGGCAAAATAACCCATAAAGGTTTTAACAAAGGTCGTTCTCTCAATTCTCAAGCTCCTCACTCTTAAATTGATTGAACTAAGCAAAGCACACAAGAATTGCTTCGACTATCTCTAAAAGCTCCTCACTCTTAGATCTATTCTAACAACTCACAAACTTTGCTAAAGCAAGACAACACTCAACAACTGTAAATTAATCTCTCGGATTGATTGGCTCTTGTCTCGTGTTTGTCTTGATGTTCTTCACACCTATATATAGGTTCTTGAACTTCGACTTCAAGGTGTGTTGTACACGGTTGGTAATTCTCCTAGTTTTCTTCTTGAACTCTTCTTCTTTGTTCTCGCAATCCTTCTTGAATAATAGTTCCTTCGTTAGTGATCTAACTAGGGAAAGACTCCTTCTTCAAATCAGGACTGATCTTGGAAAGCATTCCTAGTTCTACTCGAACTCAACTTCCCTTGTAGAGTGGTTTGCGTAATTAAGGAACCTTTCCTTCTTGGAAACTTGAGCGTCCAACCTATGACAAGTTTGTTTCCTGAATAATAATCAAAGACAATTACAACTGTGGAACTCAGTTAGTTAAATGAATAAGGCAAAACAATAATAAAGAATATACTCAAGATCGTAAATCCGATTCTGCTCCAGCAATGTTACTCTAACATTGACTTCTCAATGTTAAACTAACATTGATAGAATACCTGTATTTTCAATGTTAAACTAACATTGACAGAATACCTGCACTTTCAATTATAATCAATAAATGTAACTACTTTACTTTGGAAATAAATTAATTATAAATCCAAAATTAAATAGTAAAATAAGTTAAAAATTAATATATTATTCTCCACGTGTCGAGATTTAACTAGACACATATTTTACGTGTCTACAGAAGGCTCAAGTACTTGTTTAAAATCATTGTCGTTAATATCATGGCAATCATGTTTTCGTATTATACATAATTATCACTTGAGCATTCTTGATCTATGTAATGAGCTTCCTGGTTTTAAAAGCATGCCAATATTATACATGTATTAGATTCATGATTGATCAATTCTTAAAGCCACTTTGATGGCTATATTGTTGCCACTAGATGGCTATTGATTGGGCCGTGGCAAGGATGTGTGGAATTCTCTTGGATAGCATCGGGTTATCAGGTAGGTTTCACAATCTAGTGGCGCTTTGAGCAAACTCTATTCTACGTTTGGACAGAGAGTTTCAGTCGGGCGAATCAGAGTTGAGGCGTGTACGTGGACAAGTCCTCACCTTTATGTGGTCGCTCTTGGAGGGGAGGTATAAGGTCGGGAGTCATATGGTTGACGTGTTGTGACATGATTGAGTTAATAAGTGTTATAATTTGACATGAAAGCATAAACTTTTGTTGAAAAGCATTCTTGCACAATCACGTTTTACAAAATATATTTAATGAGAAAATACTCATGCATTAAATCTCACTGAGTCTTTTTTACTCATAAAAATATTTTAATGTTTTCATTCCAGATTTACTAGGGAAAAGCCTAGAGGTCTTTGTATGGGACAAGTTTAGCCGAATACTTGTTGGAGGTAATTATCGACTGATTTGAAATGCAAATTTTGGGTTATTAGCTTCGCTCTTTGTTATTTTGGGTTACCTACATCTTTCAAAAGAGAAGTGAGGTGTTCTCTGACGAATATTGTAGCGGTGGCACTTTGTGCCGAGCTAGGTGCTTAGTTTGGGGCGTTACACTAAACTATTGCCACTAGATGGCATGCCACTTGATGGCTATTGATTGGGCCCTAGCATAGATGTGTGGAATTCTCTTGGATAACATAGGGTTATCAGGTAGGTTTCACAATCCATCGCCGCTTTGAGCAAACTCTATTCTACATCTGGACGGAGTATTCCAGCGAGGTGAATCAGAGTTGAGTTGTGTACCTGGGCACGTCCTCGCCTTTTATTCGGGTCGCTCCTGGAGGGGAGGTATAAGGTCGGAAGTCATAAGGCTGGTATGTTGTGATATGATTAATATTATAAGTTTTATGATTTGACATGAAAGTATAAACTCCTTTGAAAAGCATTCTCACACGATCATTATACAAAAATACATTTTTATAGAAAATCTGGTTATGTATGTATTCTGAGAAAATCAAACTTGACACCGAAAAGGTAATGGAGAAAGAAATAAGAAAATTTGTTGATCTTATGAAAGAACACAAAGGTCCTGATCTTCATGTGGACTGCGTACGTGAAAAGGCAAGAGATCTCAAGTCCCCGTACAATTGGTTTATGCGATTCACCAGCTTACTAGTTGTACACCACGACCAACTACGAATAGAATTACTGTGGATTCTCCACTTGTGGAGGAAAGTCAAAGGGTATGGAATATATTATTTACTAAATGCCATTTTAAGGTACAATTTCAAGTTCATAACTTATATGGCCACCTACATTGCATGATAGAATTATTTATATTTTTTCCCGTCAAAGAGGGCTCACTTTCTACTCCTAGTTACATTGACTGTACTTTTCGGGAAAGATGCTGACTTAAGGGGCTATTTTGACGTTTTAGATAAAGTACCAAAAATCCCTCCTCTCATCAAAAGTGAAGATCGTATGCCGTCTAATGAATCGACAGCTCCAAACAAAAATTCAACTCGTCCTTATGTGATGTCTTTCCAAAATATTTCAATATTTTTAAGTAATAAGCTTGTGTTTTATTATTATTATAAAAGAAATTCTTGCATCAAGACTTTAAACTTATTTAATCTGCAAATTTAGACCCTTATAGCTGAAATTCATGTTTAATAGATTTTTTGCTTATTTATTATATTCGTTGTTAATATTCGTTTAATTTCTATATTTTCATTTCAAAAAATAACCACAAAACGTTTTAAGCACAATCTTCACACTTAAATAAATAGATTTTTAGCTATGAAATTGTCGATCATTAATTAGTTTAGGTCAATTTATTCGCAATAATATAAAATGTGCATCAATTTCTAATTTACGTACTATTTTTATATTTAAAAAAAAGTACCAATTTGTTATGCGGTCGCGAATAAGGGGTACTTGCTACCTGAATCCGTCCGCGAAGTTTATTTTAGGCATTAGCAACCAGATTTCGATCGCTAATGCTTACTTAATTATTCGCGATCGGATTTCGATTGCGAATACTCGTTATTCGTGACCGAAATATAGTATTGCAGTCACGAATGCCTACAATGTTAGCGGCGACCAGATTCTGGTTGCCAATTTAGCGACAAATCACCAAAATTCAAAATTTGTGGGTGTGGTGACAAGAATCCGGTCGCCTTAAAAATGGGTAGGAATTTGAAATTTTTTAAAATTCAAAATTTCACCCTAAATTCTATAAATACTCCCCCTTATCTCTATAATTTCCTCAAAATATTAAACCGAACACTAACATTTTTCTTCATTTCCTTCCTTCTTCAAATCTACTTCATTTCTTTATCTTCAAACAATTTTTGATAAACATGGTGTTCATAACTTTAAAGCGTATAATTAAGTAAACAAAACTGTAAATTTAAAATAAATTCAGTTGATTAATATTATTTAAATTTGTTAAACGTTTGACAAGCTAATCAACGCTATCAAGGTTCCCCGTACGAGTGAGGGTGAGGTTCCATTTCTAATTTGCTCTAGCCCCGTTTGACATCAAGCCCTGAAGAACTTGGACAGAAAAGCCATTACTCTGTTACCAAACCTCGAACAACATATATTTCATCATATTTTTTGCATCTCATCTCCTAACATGATTTTCTTACTCATCGTTAAAACGTATCCAATCATTTATGTTTTATCGTATTGATTCATAATCATGGTAACTCCCTGATATTTTAATCCCATCTTCTGGTTCTTGAACTGTGCAAAGAGCAACGAACTATGTAGCTCAAGGAGTAACAGATATTATCCGGTTTACTGGCTTATTTGTTTATCTGTTATACCCATTGAGGCAGTAAGGACTGTCACCTTAAGTAATTCGCTTGATACCCATCTATCTAAGTGCCGCTTGCAGTCAAGAGTTGGTTGTAACCCACGTGCTGGATCGACATGTACTCGAGCATATCTCTTGATTGTGTGCGAGGTCGCTCCTCGTCGGGAGATATAAGGTAAAGTATTAGAAGTCATAAGGCTGGATTTGTTTATTGTTAAGCACGAGTTCATTAACTAATCTATGAAAATTCAGTACCATTGCTACATCAAATTGTCTAGTTGAACTGTTTCTACTGGTAAGATCATTCCTCGAAATGTATCCAGTAGGTCAAAGTTAATTCTTGCATTACCAGTTATTTTATTTGATTCTCACTGAGTCATTAAAGATAAAAATCAACATGGCAGCAGAGATAAAATTAATAATTGTTCAAGCATGCATTTTGGAATATTCGTGTTTGGTCACTAGTGCATAACCATTAAAAAGGTCACATTGTTGGTAATACAGGACTTCCGCTGTATATATCAAAATATATTTTATAAAATATGTATGGCTTTGATCCTCAACAAGTGAGACCCCTTCATATGAGTTACGTTTTAGTATGAGTTGGGTAAAGTGACTCATCACCACCGAACTAACTCGGATCGGAGCATGGCTCGTGGGGCGCGGTCGTCACAATATGGTATTAGAGCCATTGGTTAAAAAAACATTGACAAACATTAATCACTCAAAGATGTTTTCACTAAAATATTCATATAGATTAAACATATATTTTTACATCAAACAGTGATCAACATAAAAGAGTTACAATTGGAGTATTGTATCTACATCTAAAGCACGTTTCTTACCACGATTATTGTCACTACTTGTCCGCCCTTGAATTTGTGACGATATGCGATCTACTTTTGGTACATATGCTTTAAGTTTGTCAATCAATTCATTTGCAGTATATGCAGAGATGAAAATTTCATGAGCCATTAACATTATACAACCCTATAGGTTTCTGATGCTTGTTTAATTGAGCCCATGAAGCTATGCAAGAAATTCCTTCTAGTGTTCCTAAGCCCCCAGGTAATGATATAAATGCATCAGAATTATACAACATAGCCGCTATTCTTTCGTGCATGTTAGGTATAATTAGCCTTTCACATATGATTGGACCATCGGGATTCATGTCCGCTAAGGCGTTTGGTATGATTCCTAATACTTTACCACCTATAGAAAATGCGCTTTTTGCTACACACTCCATTAGCCCTAAACTTACTCATCCATAGACTAGCTTTATGTTTCTCTTTGCCAATGTGTTCCCTAGACTACTTGCTAACTCTAGAAACTCAGAATCTTCTCCAAAACTAGACCCACAAAAGATACAAATAGATTTTATTTCTCGAATTGAAGATTTTTCCATCTCAGAAATTTTTCCCCTGATAATGTGGTATGTGTTAATGTGTGATCTTCGACATCATAAAACCGCTATTTATAAGAAAACATAGTAGGCGTACCGATTAAGCTTTTGAAACAATAATAATACAACATCTTCAAAAATAATAATTAATTAAATATCATCTCTAACAATCCATCATTTATGAATAACTTCTCCTACAATCCATCTTTTATGATATGACATTTAACAATCTAAGAAAACACATTCATTTTGTTGTACCCCATCATCTATTATTTGTGCCTATTAAAAAATTATATATATATATATATATATATGTGTGTGTGTATGTATATAGATAAGACCGTCTAAGTTTTATTTGTACTGAAAAACTAAATATTTGCTTAATTCTTAAAATACATGCATGCACTTAAAAGGAAAAAGTTATGTTACCTTATTTTCCACATGCGTTTTGTCTAAGTATCCATATTTATTCATTTGAATACAAGATTTTCAAAATAATAATAATATCAACAATTATAATAAATCACAAAAACATCAATGTTATGTTACAATTAAATTACTCGTGTTCTTTGTGGTAGTTATTTTTAAAAATAAATAAAATATTAATTAGCATGATTTATCGACAAAAAAAAAAACAAAAATTGGATTAAAATATTTGGTACTCAAAATTTTAAGAATATTAAAGATTTTCCTAATTACTCTATATTATGCTCGTTAGTTAATTTTTTTTCAACTAACATATTTTTCACAAACAAGTCACATACTTTTAATCTTAATTTTTTTTTCCAATAATCATACCATTAAAAAAAAAGTCCCAAACGGTTATAAACGGCTACAATTGCCCAATATCCTTCTATAAACATCATTTTTATACTACAAAAGACACACTCATCTTTATCTAACTCCTCTCTACCAAAAATGGATCATATGGTTCAAGTAATTCTTGTTGTAATTTTTGTTATTGTTTTTTTTATTTTTCTTCTAAACTATGAAGAAACATCATTTGAATTTGCTATTGTATTTTTAGGACTCGCAATACCTTTCCTATTTCTTGCTCTTGGTATGAGTTTACTACTATTATGTATATTCAATTGAAATATTGCATCTTGGCTAATAAGACATTTATATGAGTAGTCTTCTTTTACCTATATAGTTGTTATAATGTGTGAAACGTCAAAACTTGAATTGCATAATTATATTAAGCCAATCAAAATAAAATAAAATAAGATAAAAAAAACTACTAAACTCTCGGTTATTATTAGACAAGAATCATAAGAGTTTCAGTTTTCTTCTTCCGAGAAAATGGGTTTACGACTTCCTATGGTGTTAAGTGTTAGTCCTTAAGGATAAAATTAATCGAGATAACGGTTAGAAATACTTCTCTTTTGGGATACATTAGTCTTGTTCCCAAAAAAAAAAGGATGGACTTTTAGGTATCAATTACAAAGAGATGTTCACTTTAGAATATAGATTGACTATCCGATCTAGTTAATGAATATAAGTTTGTTAAATTTAAGTAGTGGACACAAGACTGGTCATTTGGAGGTGAAATTGTAATCATTTATCTCCAGATTACTTTAAGGAGGTGGGATTGTAATGTCCCCAAAATTAGGAAGAAAATAAATTTATACTTTAGCCCTTAAACTTTTAAAAAAATTCTATTTTTGATCCTAAATGTTTAGAAAATTTTGTATTTGAGCCCCATGAACTTAAAAGTTAGTCTTTTATTATATTTACAGGTCTCTAATCCTAAAACATATATTTCAATTTCAAATATTAACCAAGTTGATTGAATTACCTAGAAAAATTACATAAGTAAATATGTATGTAACAAAGAAATCTAATTATAACTATTTGAATTTTAATTATAAGTAATTGAATGACTTGATATGCAATTAACCAATTGATGAAGTAGGCCATGACATCGTTTTGATGAGGTAAGACATGACATGCTTAAGAGCATGATTATATTTAGATTTTTTGTGATTTATTATAAAATAATCAAAGTGGGACCATAATTAAAATGATTTTTACATGATTTTTTGTAATGCCCCGTCTCGTCACGTGAGTATAATTTTAATATTTAAAAATGAGTCAACTTTTTTTTTGTTTTAAAAATTGTATTTATTGACTTAGTGGTCATATACGTTACATATATACATGTAACACCTTGCTCTTTTAAGTTATTTTATCTACGAAATACTAAATAAGGTAATAGTGATCGGAAATAGATCTTTCTCGTGTTTCATCGTGGATGTTAAATTTATGACCATTTTGATCATAGTAATTAATTTATGGGTTTAATATGAAAGATTTGGGGAGTTGAATGACCACTTTGAAAGATGATTTTTAAATATAGGACAAATATGTAAATTTTTATGGAACAAAGCATGCACGGCTGTAACCTTTTCTTTAGCTCCACTTGTCGCTATTTTGTACAAAATCAAAACATGCAGCTCCTTAACATATTTAGATATATATCTATTAATAATATAAGCAAAGGCGTCACATGGTAGTTTGTGACATCAAGACCAAAACTCTCCACTTTCCTAAAATTCTCAACTTCTCCGTAGGAAAAAAAAAAAAAAACAAAAGATATGTTTAAAATTTGATTTCATTCTGAATATTAGAAATTTAGAATACACGGTTACCCCCCTCTCTCTCTCTCATAAAAAGATTTTCTCGCTTTTTAAATTAAATTAATTAAAGACTTTAATTTTTTCAAATTACTCAATCCAAAATTTAAATAACCGTACTAGGCCACTAGCCCACTACTCTCATTTGTTTTGATAGTTTATTTTGCAGATTTAACTCCTCATTTAGAAGAAACACATGAGGCGGCTTCGTTTCTCCTTTTAATTCTTTGGGTTGCTGAAAACTAGCTTCTGCATATATAATTCGTTTTTTATCATTTTCTCATTTATTAACTTTCAAATTGTGCAGGTCATTTTTCTTATATTCATATCATGCATAGACAGAAGGAGATTTTCTTACGAGGTAAAGAATCTAATTATTTTTCTGTTCCATGAATTCATTTATTGTTTCAGTTTTATACTAGAAATTGTATAAGCTCCACAACCTAAATATTGTCTTTTACGTGGATCATAATATCAGATATTAACCAACTGATCAGTGTTTTACAATTTCATTTCATACGTTCCATTTCCCTTCTTTTTTTCTTTTTTCTTTTTTTTATTAGCTATTACAAAGAGCAATTTTGTTCCAATATATAATTGATGGTCAAATCCCGTGTTAAAAAATAAAAGTTATGTTTTCTTTCCTTCTTCTTTTTTTTTTCCTGACTACAGATCGGATTGGCCATCTCAACTCTCAACTTGCATGAAAGGTAATTGTTGGTTTATTATCTTTAAGACTAAAAGATTATGTGTTTCTTCTTAGGTAGTTTTACAATTTTTTTTTATTCCTATCTTTTCAGTTTAAATTTAAAATAATTGTTCCGTTGTTTTGATTTTAGATCTTTTTTTATTTTATTATGAATTTGTTACTTTCTGTTGAACTTTGATTGCATGCTATTTTTTCACTTAAATAACTTTGTTTTTCACTACTTAATCTTATTATGATTCGTTTTCATCAAACCATTTTTATAATCTTATTTTTTCACTTTTTGGTACTTAAACTTTTTTTAGTCACGTCTATTGAACACAATTATGTTATTCACATAGATTATGATAAAAAAAAATAAGCGTTGAATCAAATATACTCTTTATGCTAAAGATAAATTTGCACGCGGTCTCCGCGTGTGCTTTTTTGCTAGTATATATATATATATATAAAGGGGGCAGGGGATAGACACAACAAAGATCACACACATATTTCTCTTCTCTCTTCCTTCTGTTTCAGCGCCGGGTTTTCCTCTTCAGGTTAAAATTGTCATGAATTGTCATGAATAGTAGTAATAACATATTTCTCTTCTTCTAATTCCCTTAAAATTACCCCTTGGGGTGGCCTAGTTGGTTAAAGAGGAGGGGTCTCCTCTCCTTGGTCTCGAGTTCGAATCCCAGTGGGAGCGAATTTGATTCTATGCCTTCTAGGTCTGAGCCTGTCACACATGGTTAGCCTAGTGTGGCTTAACTGGTTGGCAGGTTTTACCCGGTGCGCACCCGAAGGGTAGCGGCTGAGGGTTCCCACGTCACAAAAAAAAAAAAATTCCGTTAAAATTGTCATGAATTGAAGACATCCCTATATCCTTGAAATTGAATATTTAGTACACCTAAGAATCAAGTGGCACACGTTATTATTAGAATTTGTGGATATTATGTCCATGTGTTCACTAATTCAATACTACATGTAGATTTATTATATTATATGGTTCACACCACTTAAAACTTGAATTGTTAGATTAGTAATATGAGGTGATTAGACAACAGTGCAATATACGTGGCCTGATGGAAGCAAACATCATGATGTTGGTGAATATTATAATTATTAGGATGGATTTGTCGTGTTCAAGATTGAGATTAGAGTTGTAAGTTTAATTTCAAATCCGTGGAAGTTATCCTCAAGTCTTTAATAATTAAACAATAGAGGCGGTTTGTGCAGAGAAATAAAAACGGGAATCTATCCGTACAGTTCCTTGTTCTCATTATTCTCTTCTTTTTCTTCCGTTTCCTTTTGCTTTCACCGCTCCCATCTTCATCAGGTAAGATTGATTATTATTTATTATTTGATCACATAGGTGAATAAATGGATGCCTTAAGTGATTTTTCAATTGATTAAAAATATTTTGGGGCATACAGTCCATACGTATGTATTTCATTTAAATCAGTGTTAAGACTTTAATTGATTCACTTTAAATTGTTTAAGCTTTGACTACAATTATCATTGAGAAAACCTTTTCTTGGATTCTTGATTTAATTCAACAACTTAGCTGATCAGATTTTATTATTAATTTTTTTTTTGAACTCAACCGTCAAACTTATATTCCTGCAAACCGAAAACAGTACCCACCAAGTGCAAGGTACCCAACATCACAGTTAAAACAACGAAAAAAACCAAAGAAAGGCCTAAAAACCATGACAACCAAAATCGAATTCACACCCCAAATTACTCGCTCTCGTCAAAACCGTCAGCATCTTCCACTGCGTTCCTTGCAAGCGCATGAGCCACATCATTGGAATCACGCCTAACCCATTTAAAATAGTAACCCACGTGGCACCCAATTAATCGCCGAATATCAATAAGAATATTCACAACTCGAACGTCCTCATTAGTACCAAACGCAGTCTCGTGAATAATGCTTAAACAGTCTCCCTCAAAAAGATCATTGTTCCACCCTTTCTCCACGGCCCAAAGAACTGCATGTAAAGACGCCAACGCCTCAATGCCCGCGGGTTCCATAAGTGAAATTAGCCGCCTTTGTCGCCACGCGATCATCTCGCCATTGCTATCATGTGCCACCAATCCAAGGCCGATTTCCCCTTCATCCACAAATCGCGCACCATCAAAATTTATCTTGATTATATCCCCCACCGGAGGACTCCATTCATTCCCACCCTCTCGCACCGTCCTACGACTCTCTTTCCCATTGTGTTGCAGCCATGTTGACACGTAAGTTTGTGCAAATGTCGTCATCTCGTCTGCCCTCCTCACTTGTTCTCCCGCTAGCACACTATTTCGATTCCCCCAAAGCATCCAACAAATTGTCCCGAATAAACTAACCTCTCGAGGTGTAATAGATTTGAGGACTCGCACCAACCAATCCCCAAAAGACTCTCCGTCTGCCATCCACAATCTCGTTGGAACATTTGCAAGCGCCCATACTTGTCGAGTCAACGGGCATTCAAAAAAACAATGACGCAACGCCTCAACCCCCTCGCGACAACATACACACGGCTTGTCCACACAAATCTTCCTCGTTGCGAGTTTCCAGCGAGTCGGTAAGATGTCTATGCAACAACTGCATAAGAACATCTTGATTTTATTCGCGCATTCAACTTTCCATAACTTCGACCAAACAACATGTGGCTCGGATGTTGACGTCGCCTCGTCTGTGTTCCCCGCCAATCCACCCTCAATGATAGCGTGATAGGCACTTCTCACCGAAAATAACCCATTCTTTTCATAATGCCAATTCTCCGATCCTCATTGCTTTGATCTCCAAGCGGGATTATCAAGACCACCTCCACGTCTACCGGCCACAAATTCTCACGCAACACAGTAATGTCCCACCAACCAGTAGTAGCATCAATCAAATCCCTCACCAAGAGGAACGGTTCATCGGGATTAACAGGAGTAATGTGCTTGAAAGTACTCGGTCGTGGCAGCCATGGATCATGCCAAACTGAGACCGACTCCCCGTTTCCAATATGCCACCTCAATCCGCGCTTCAAGACCGGGACCGCGCCCCAAATGCATCGCCACGAAAAAGATGGTGCGTACCCCAACCGTGTATCAAGAAGGTCGACCTTCGGAAAGTATTTCGCCTTATAAATTCTACTCACCAAACTAGTCGGATCGGTCAAAATCCTCCATGCCTGTTTCGCCAAAAGGGCAAGATTAAACGCCCTTAAATCTCAAAAACCGAGACCGCCGTCTCCCTTCTTCATGCACATCTTTTTCCACGCGACCCAATGAATTTTGTTTTGCGTTCCGCTACTCCACCAGTAATTACTTATGATCGACTCAATCTCCTTGATCAAAGAGTCCAGAAGGCGAAAACAACTCATAATAAACGTCGGAATAGATTGCATAACGGATTTAACCAACACCTCATTTCCCGCAATCGATAACGTTTTGCCTTTGTAACCTTGAGCCCTTTTCCAAATACGCTCTCGAATATAATCAAACAGCTCCTTCTTCGACTTTCCCACCACTGATGGCATTCCAAGATACTTATCATGTCGATCCGCCACTGTAACTTCCAATCGTTCCCCGATATTTCTTTTCGTTTCTGCGTCAGTATTCTTGCTAAACACCACCACAGACTTATCAAGATTAATCTTCTGCCCCGACGCTGCCTCGAAACACTCCAGGATACCCCTAATACACCCCGCTAAAGCCTCATCCGCATCACAAAATAAAAGAGTATCATCGGCAAACAAGAGATGTGACACAGAGGGCGCACTGCGGCTGATTTTAACGCCTCGGATCTGCCCTCGTTCCTCCGCCTTGAATATAAGAGCTGAAAACACCTCAGACACAAATAAGAAAAGGTAGGGGGATAAAGGATCCCCTGCTTTATACCCCTTTCGGGGGAAAAAACACGTGATTCACGCCCATTCAACAAAATTGCATAAGACACCGTTCGCACCCCAAGCATGATAAGTGAAAAAAAAGTACTATCAAAACCGAATTTAAGCATTACCTTCTCTAAAAAAGGCCACTCGACTCGGTCATAGGCCTTACTCATATCCAGCTTCAACGTCATGTGGCACCGTTTCCCTGTCCTTTTGTTCTTGAGGCAATGATTAACCTCAAACGCCACCAAAATATTGTCAGTAATAAGATGACCCGGAACGAACGCGGACTGAGAAGGGGAAATAATAGATGAGAGAAAAGGCTTAAGTTGATTTGCTACCGCTTTAGAAGCAATCTTAAAACATACGTTACTAAGACTGATTGGGCGAAACTGCGTCATCAACTCAGGGTTAGGACATTTAGGAATAAAAACAATATGCGTAAAATTAACACATGGATCCAGAGTACGATCATTAAGGAAAGAAAGAGCAAAACGAGTTACATCCCCCCCAACAATATCCCAAAATTTATGATAGAAAACAGCCGAAAAACCATCCGGACCAGGGGATTTAAAAGAATACATATCGTTGAGCGCTTTTTGCACCTCTTCCATTGTAAATGGCTGGACCAAGCGTTCGTTCACCTCAAGACTGACCGAGGGGACAGTAGACCGAAAGGCTGGACTCACCAACGTCTCGCAAAACATCCTCAATGGTCGTCTCTGAGGGGACAGTAGACCGAAAGATGCCAGTAAAATACTCAGTCGCAAGTTGGTCCATCTCTAACGGATTTGTGTGAAGAAACCCCCCTTCGTCACGAATACCCGTAATCTCGTTTTTCTTTCGCCTTTCGCTCGCCCTCCTATGAAAATACTTCGTGTTTCTATCACCCTCTTTTAACCACTGTACTTTCGCTCGCTGTTTCCAGTAGATTTCCTCCGTCTCAAGCAATGTTTCAAGTTGTTCCCCAATCCTCCTTTCCTCAAGTTTGGAGGCCGCAGTGATAGTCCCAGTGCGAAGTCAGCCTAGCTCCCCCCGTAGATCAGCTATACGTCGCTTCATATCCACCCCGTCAACCTTACTCCAACTTATTCCTGAGATCCTCGCCACTACACTCCCGCCAACATTGCGCCACCACCTCCTTGCAATCGGTCTTCATTAGCCAAGAGGCTTCAAATCGAAAATGCGTAGGGGTTCTCCTTTTTTGCTGCTGACCCGTCGTTCTAATGAAAAGGGCATTGTGGTCCGATCTTAACGTCACAAGATGCTCCACACGAGCGAGCGGAAATCGGTTCCGCCACGATATATTTGCGCATGCTTTGTATAATCTCTCCCAAACCGTATGTGGAGATGGTCGTCTATTGCACCAAGTGAAACGCGGCCCAAGGAAATCCAGTTCGCTCAACCTCATGTCAACCAATACATCACGAAAATTACGGATTAACCAATTTGGACGTCGAGACCCTCCCTTCTTATCATCATGATTAGAAATCTCATTATAATCCCCCGCACAAATCCACGGCAAAGTTGATACACCCCGAAGATGTCGTAATAAATCCCACGTGCGCATCCTCAAAGTCCCGTCAGGCTCCCCATAAAATCCCGTAAAGCGCCAATTGAGATCTGCTTCATTGCCCACGACAATAACGTCAATATGGTTATCGGACATGCTCAAAAGATGTACTTCCACCTCCTTATCCCAAAGTAACGGCAGCCCACCCGATCGACCCTTAACCTCAACACAAACTCCAAAATAATTTAACCTCCCTTTCAACGCCTCTATTTTCCTATTTTTGCATTTAGTGTCAGACAGGAAAATAAGAGAGGGGTGAAAATTGGAAACTAACTGTCGTAGTTCCCGAACTGTCCAAGGGTTCCCCAGTCCCTGACAGTTCCACGCTAAAAGATTCATTGGATATGAGCAGTCGCCGCCAAAAGTTCCTCAATTTCTGTTGAAAGATCCTCGAGCCTTGCCTTCTTATCCACCGTTCGCACAGTTGACATATTCTCCTCAAACATTCGTTTTTTGCCCACCTCGGTTTCCTGAACAGTCAAGCTACGCTTAGTAAAATCTGTACGCCTCAAAATATGCACCCCTCTAATTTTCCGTTGGCCTGTGACAGCCACCCGAGTTGCAACAGTTGCTGTGACAACTTGCTTATCAAGATCCTGGAACAATCGGTTATAAATATGTTGTACCTCCACCACACCCTTCGAACGGTGTGCACTGTCCTCATGCACTACTATTATGATTATTATTCATATATGTGTATAATTAGGTATATCTATACATGTATATACACATAGGTATCTAAGATAAAAGCAATATGAAATCATGGAGAAACAAAGTTCATACCAATACCATGTAAAACTCCTACTTTATGATCAATAGGTTTCTAAGCTCATCCTCTACCGTTCGTTTCTCATCAAAGTTTATAGAAAAGTCTTTAAGTTTTGAAATATCATAATCCTTGTATATTATCAATTAACTTAGTACAAAATAATTAATACCTCTGAGATAATAAGTTAAGGTTATAAAAGCCAATTCAAAATTAATTAAAGAAAATCATTAGCGTCTTAATATATCCTAAATTAGACCCTTATATTATATTAAGCATTGATTTTAATTGCTGGGCAATTATACCGATCGTTAATTGAGACTCATCAGAAATATATTCATGCTCAAACTCATATAGCAACAAACTAGAAGTCATTAATTATTCACTTGGAACAGAGGCAAATATTTTAAATAAATTCAATTGTACCTTAATCAAGAACTGAACTACTTATAACCAATTATCCTACTTCAAGGAAGTTAGACTGTGTTGAAGGCACGTGCTAGATGATCGGAGTTTGAAAAACAAAAATAAACAGATTGTTACATTGGACTGGACATTTTGTCTCGAATTTGACTGCTAGCCATGATAAAATACTAATTTGTCTATATCAATAGATATGGATAGAGTTAAGTTGGCAATAAGTTAGAGTTTGGAATAGAAGAATGCAGTCGTTTTAATAAATATTAAATAAAGGAGACAGAGATCGATTCTTTGATCTAAGCCTAATTACTTGAAAGGAACAGGGCCTTGATTGTGTTAACCAAACAACTTAATTGAGGACAAATCAGAAAACATGTATATATGTCAAAGTGTTGTAGGAGCATGTTAAAGTGTGTTTGCATTAACTGGACTCGAAAGGAAAACTTAAGCCTTGAATTAGTGGTTATTAACCTGTAGTAAAATTATAGTGTTGCAAAAATATGCTTAACTAATAAATTGAGAATGTATTCCCCTGTACTTGTTTATCCTTAAAGGAGGATAACAATTTTAGTAAGATTTGTGTATTTAATTGCAATTGTAAGCATGATTAATTACCACATAACTTAGTTGAATCCATTTACTACGGCCAAGTCATAAATATGAACCTTGAACCGTAACGACTTCTAAACTTAGTCAGGCAATTGGTATATTGGTTAATTATTTATTAGAGTGAGATTATTGTGGTGTAAGAAATGACTAACTTTGAATGAAACCTTCTAGGTTTGATCCTAGAGTTGAAGTGATTGTAATATTGAGACGACTCATGTTGTTGCTATAGGAAAATGAGAAATTGTGTTTGATTGAGACGCCAAGACGATACCATCGCTAAGGCATGTGATACGTGTCGGGCTAAGGTGAGTGTTCCTAAACTGTATTATTTTCAAAACTGGAAGGAATGCGTGCATGTATATCTATATTTATATATATATATATTCATGAACCTCTGCATATTGAACTGTCACTTCTTGAAAGAAAGTTTGTGTAAATTGAGTATTTAAACTGTTCAGTTTTATCAAAGCAAGTTAACCGCACATTGGTTAATTGCCGTAAACGATTGAAATTGTTATGATGAATGGTGTCCCGTTGGTTTACTTGGTCCCGATCGGATATATATAGTTGGATCCAACTTGGCGTGGGAGTGCAGGGGTACCGCCGGGCGACAGCGGGCTGCCCATTCCCTCTCAGGCATAGCAGGAGGTTGTTGTGTCTTTGTTGGGTACACTGTTTCCGTATGTTCCATGGCATACGTTACTGATTCCAAGGTCGCTCCTTGGACGGGGAGATAAGGTCTGTTATGAGGTGATAAGGTTGACTGGCATCAGCAAAAACGTGGACTCCGATCATCACACATGAATCTGTTCTTTTGTTAAAAGGGTTTTATTAAACCACATAAGCTTTTGATTGCACAATTCTATTACATGGCATATGTATGCGTTAAAGTTCTTTTTATTAAACTATTTTCAAAGAAATTTATGAAAAGAAAACGTTACACTTGCACACACGCATGAACACTCACTGAGATTTTTATCTCACGAAAAATTTTGTTTTTCTTTTTCTTCCTTCCAGATTAAGATGAACTAGGTTACTACCGTGTCAGAACCTGGGAGCCTTTGGCATTGGGAAGCGTTCAAAGTTTAGTAGGGTATTGAGTTAGTTGAGTTTATATTTCTTTACTTTCATTGTATTTGATTCAAATATTTATCAGTTAGACATGTAATAGTTGCTCTGATATTGTTCTGTTTATCTCGAAATTATCGGGCAGTTACATTTTTTGCCTATAAATAGTAGACTTTCTTCCAATAATTTTCACACCCAAAATTATTTCGGTTTGACCTCGTAACAATACGTTTAATTTAGATTAGATCATCGTAATTAGGCTAGGTCACTATCCCAGCAAAGTAAATTAGCACATAATGGAATATAGAACAAGACTATAAGATAAATATAACATCATAAAGTAAAGAGAGTTTAGAGATCGTTACAGATTTTTACTTCCGTAAAGCCTCCGGTGGACTCCCCTTGTACAAACTCCGAATTACTCCTCCAAATTTACAACCCACTAGCGAATACTACTACTATAGAAAGACTACTAAGTGAAGAGAGTATTAAGAAGATTGTTGTGTTGAAATATGGAAAATGTGACGTCTATTTGTAGTTGAACCAAAAACATAAGACGACATCTCGACTGTTCATCACGTTTTGATCAAATGTTCCAGAGTTGCCATATAATTGATGAATTGTTGATCACATGATTCATAACACTTTAGAGTCTTCCATTTGGAAGCTTACAAGACTCAATATAGACCATTGATTAGCCATTTTGATCCGACGATCACGCGAGTTGCGTATGTACATTTCAGCTTTGTGCAATTTCACCGTTTTGGACATAACTTTCTCTCCAGGTGTCGGAATCACAAATTGCTTGTTGCTTTGGAAACTAGACATATGTGTCTTTCCAGTGATATAAAGAACCAAGCATAACTCAATTTATGAAGCTGTCGATAAATTTGTGAAGTTTCAGTTCATGATTGACAAATCATATTTCAACCTACTAAACATGAAAACAAACATAAAATACCACAATACTATCAAGAATAATCAAATAAACAAGTTTAAAAGCATGATAATGATGAGTATTTCCCAAGCTTATCAGCAAGCCTCGGACGATGATAATAGAGATCATTTCGGGATTGAAACGAGTCATTTCTCCAATGGCTCGAGAGAATCATCGTGCGTAGTCTCTGAGGGGCTCATCCACATTCTGTCGAATGGTGAACATGTGACCACAAGTCTTTGGGAAGACCTTGTTGCAGGAAAATTGCCTTACGAACATCTGGGATAGTTGTTCGAAGCTGTGGATAGTTCATACCGGCAGTTGGGAGAACCAAGATTGGGCTCGACCGGTAAGGGTCATTCAAAAGACTCGACACATGGTGTGATTGGAGACAACGCCCGATTCATATATGTTAAGTATAGGTTGATATGATCACGAGGGTTGCGATACGTACTTTTTTCGACGTAAGTCAGAAGTTCTGCTAGCTTCATGGTAAGATGGACGGGGGGTCAGCTATGTGGGGCGTGAACGACGATCCACGATACGATACCTCCTCTCTTGGTTTAAGGTTACAGTGAAGTTCTCGTATCTCCTTTCTCATTTGCTCCTTCATGCCTCGTAGTGGGGCTTCCAGGGTTGGTGAGCGCTGGCGCCTTCCAACGGGCTAGGGATAGTAGGGATCATGAAGGTCAGGAGGATTCTAGTCTACTCCTTTAAGACGGGGTGGTCTGGGAGGTTCTTTTCCTAGGGGGGCATCGACAAAACTTTCAGTGTCTGACGATGGTTGTCTTCTTTATGGCAAGGAGGGGACAAGCAGGAGTCGTCTCGTAATAGTGCTTTGGATTGGGCACTAGGAGGAGGCGTAAATTGGTGACATGAAGGGTCCCTCCAATCCTTGGAGCATTCTATGTCATGACCCTGACTTTTTTTCGAGGTCGTGGCACTGTTTTAGTTGAACCGAGCGAACATGTTACGATACATGTCCCAGGGCACCTGTCTCCGAGAGTGCTTGCTAGTTGGCCGGTGGTATGAGAGCGTTAGTAGCAGGTGGTGCTAGGGCATCAGGGTGAGGCACAAGACTGCCTAGTTGTGTAACTTCTTCAGGATGGGGCGGGAGGCTTCGTTTTTCTCCATGCGGTGCTAGTGACCATTGGCGTGAAGGTCTTTTGTGCCAATGGGGGTCGTCTGTCAGGAGGTGACCAATAGCGTGGATTGACTGTAGTTCTTCTGAGCTGGTAATGATGATATCTGCTCCAATTGTCTTCGGTGGTGGTACTGAGCCAATGCTTGGGGATCGATATGTCCCAATCATTGATCTGCACCAATAAGGTTTATTGCTTTCTGCCCCAATGAATGATTCGGACCAATGGGGTGCGGTCTTTCCTCATTATTAAGGTGGTTGTGACGTAGGGTGAATGATGATGGCTGGCACATTTTTCGAGTATGGTCGTGGCCATGGTCGGCCTAAATAATCACATAGTTCTTTTGGATCGTCTGTTCTAGATGAGACCTGGGGGTCGTTCTTTGATGTGGGCAAGGGTGAGCTGCTTCCTTTAGTCCGAATTATGGTAGATCTTGACTTCTCCTAGTATTCACTCGAGTCCTTATTGTTTGTCATGTGCTCATGTTTTCTCAATTTTAGCTAACTGTTGGTGAAGGTCTCTCGTGAGTCTAAGAGAGGCTCAGTGCTTCGGGGAGTAATATCTTCTTGGCCTATGGGGGTTCTAGGGTTGTTCTTCAATGGTACCCAGGTTTGGGTAGGTGTCAGGTCGTTGAGAGGGGCTGTGTCTAAGTCTTTGCGGTCTCACCGTGCTCTTTTTAAAAGGCATTGAGGGGACAAGATTCAAGGGTACCTTCTCATGGTGTTCAGACACAATACCCTCTAGGGGTGTTCACTAGTCGTGACCCGGGGGTACCTACTCCGAAACACGGACCGTTGTCCCATTTTTAGGTAGGGGAGGCCGTGACTTAGACGTGTCTCTCGGAGAGATGGCGAGTCGTTTTTGTAGAGTACCATTTTTTCGCCCCTCTACGAGGGTGGGGTAGATTATGCATCATTAATTATATTGTTACTATTGTCAAAGTTATATTCGTATTTGTCTCATATGCATATCAATGAGCGTGTATTTGAGGCTATTCAAATATTTAGAAAAACATAATACAGTCAAAACAAAAATAAAGACGCAATTTACACCTGTAATTTAATAATAGGACGAATAATTATTTTTGAAATATAACTTTTTTTTAAAATCTAAATGCCCGTTAATTCCGGCCTTGTTTTTCTGCCTAATTTTTTTAAAATGTCTAGTAAAAAGGCCATCGGCCCCTTAATCGGGCTAAAATGCATGTGGCTGTAAAGTCAATAAGTTGCTCAGCCACGTCATATTTTTCAGCCAAAAAATGTTTTATACACAAACCCTTGTAATTTTAAATATTGTACTTGTACCTCATAAACTTATACGTTGCACCCAAAAATATATATATATATATTTCTTAGTATCTTTAATAATTTTACACAATCTTTTAAAATAACTTATAAAATTTATAAAAAAAAAAAAGTTAAAAAAAAAATCATCACCACCACCACCACCACCCCGCCTACCACCACCACCCGCAACAACGTGCAACCACCCCCAACATTGTCTGCTTCAATCGAATTCGAATCTCAATTAGACCAGTAGTGGTGTCGAGGAGGGTGACGAAGATGACGGTGGTGATTAGCAGTGGCTTGGGGATAGTGGGTGGTGGTGGTAGGCGGGGGTGGGGGGTAGGGTACGAGAATGGGATAATGATTTTTTTTTATCTTTTATAAATTATTATAAATATAAAAATATACGTATATAGAACAATATCTATTAATATTATAAGCAAAATCATCTCCTTGTAGTTTGTGACACCAAGTCCAAAACTACCCACTCACTCACTTGTTAAATTTAAAAGAAAATAAAACACATAGGATAAATTTGAAATTTAAAAAAAAAAAACAGATAAGACATAATTGAAATAAGGATTACAAATTTTGAAATCCCGCTTCCTTAAATTACGTGCTTGAAGAATTTTTTTTTCACCTAGCTCTTATCTCTTAACCACTTCCTCTTTTATCTACAATTCGAAAATGTACGCTCGAAATTTTATAATACAAACCATCACATAAATTTCTCTATCTATCCCTTTCTTTCTCAATCTTCATTTATATGGAAGATGCGATTGGAAAAAGGTATTTGTTGTCTTTCGGTTTTTCAATTTATTTGATCCCGTAAGTATTTGCTAATTCATGCACTTCCATAAATATGTTCATTTTTTCGTGTAATTACTTTTTAATTTCTTTTTTCTTGATGAAGTATCATTAAATTGCTATGACGAGTGTGAGAAAAAGGTATTTGGTTTTGATGTTTGTGGTATTGATTTTTATTTTGTTTCTTTCCACTCAAATTGACTTTTTTCTTCTTCTTTTTTTTTTTTTGGTTTTGCTTGCAGGTTTTGTTTCAACTAAAATTCTTAAATTATTTGTTTCTATATGTTCTCCGTGGTTAAATATTTTTCCAAAGAAGTGTATCCATGGATTTGTTTCCAATTCACCTGTCTATGTTGTTTTACTTTATTCTTCATTCACAATTTTATATTACTGAATCTTGTATTTCGATTAAAATTTTATTCTTATTTCATATTCTTGATATTATCTTTCTGATTTTGAATTTTAATTTAAATCACTAAAAGATCTTTTAGATTTTTTTTTTTTTACGATTATCATCATCATTATTGTTTTTACGATTATTGTTTTTTACGATTATTATTGTTTTTACGATTATTGTTCCAGTAACCATCATTTTGTTTCTTTTTTTTGATAAAAAGTATGGATATGGTCATGATTTAGTGTTCTTGATATTGAGTTGTTTTCTGTGTTTTAGTTTGAGTTGATTTAATATTTTTGATATTGCATTATTTATTTTGGTTTTAAATTTAATTCACATTAAGACCTTTAATTACAATATTATTATTATTATTATTATTATTATGATGATGACATGGATTTTGATCGTACGTATTTCCTCTTTATGAAATTTAGATGAGTTTTCCCTTTGGTTTAACAAAGCAAAGTACCTTAATTTTTGCCATTATTTTTACTATTGCAAAAGTAAAATAAGATTGATCTTATCCTTTACTTTAATTTGTTTTGATTTTCGAATCTTTCTCTACCAATCTTCAACATTCTTTGATGAAGTACTGTATCTTCAGCTTCATTATTAGATTTATTGACTTCACATATAAAAAGGGTACTACATTGTTTTGATTTTGCAATATTTTCCTTATTTTTATTATTTCAATAAATTACCATATTTTTTCAGTACTTATATTAATGCAGAAGTTTAATATTATCTTTTCCTTTGTTTTGATATTAGACTTTCTTTTCGTGAATCGTATGGGTTAAGCCTTTTTTTTGGTTGCATGATGTCTCCCCTTTATTGAATACGTTATTTTGTCACTAGATACATTTTTAATTATTGTCATATCAATATAGTAACAAATACGTAGCTAAAATTAAAATACTCTTTAAGCTAAAGAGAAATTTGCACGCGGTCTCCCCGTGCACGTAATTGGTAGTATATATATATATATATCTATATATATCTATACTATTATCTAAGGGAAGAGCTCATACACTCACATACGGGTAGTTATGATACCAACTTTTGAGTTTCCTAAAATGCCCACAATGTACACACTTATCAAATCAAAATAACAAAGATCATAAAGTCATTTCAACAAATTTAAAAAACATAACCTCTTCCCACGACTCCACATTTTTCTCAACTTTTTTCTTATCATTTTATTTTTTCTCTCACATTCCTACGTAATTTTTATTAGTTTTCCCTCATTCAGTTCTCCTCCGTGATTTTCTCTCTCTCTCTAATATGGTACACCATTTTATCATCTGTATGTCCTTTTTCATGAATTTTAAGTTTTTACGTTCTCAGATAATTAGTTTGTGTTTCTTTGCAGTATGTTTTTATGATTTATCTTATTCATGAATTGACTTTTGTTTATTATATTGTTGTTGTGGGCAGTAAGATCTTAGCATTCACAGTGCTCTATTAAGTTCAGGTACGTATCGTTCAATTTATTTCCTTTATGTACATAATTTGTTTATTAAATTCATCTGTTCATAATTTATATTTTTGTGAGGAGTGTTAGTTTGTAGTTGATTGCAGTTTTTTTCCTTCAACATATGTTTCAGTTTGAAAATTTCCTTTTTGGGGTAATTACATTAAACCCCCCATCGTATGGTCCATTTATGAGTCAACCCCCCATCGTTTGCCAAAATCATCACTTTGTCCCAAGTCAACTTTTTTGCACTTTTTTTAGGGGTATTTTCGTCAAATGTTAAAAATTTTAATGTTTGTTTTAAAAAAAATATAAAATTTATTAATCGACAAATATTAATTTTCGCCAAAAAAAGTTTATTTTCAACCAAATTTATTTCCGAAATTTTTATTTTTCGGCAAATATTTTTTTTTGAACAAATTTTTATTTTCGGCAAATATTTTTTTACGAACAATTTTTTTTTTCCGACAAATTTTTTTTTCGACAACATTGTTTTTTTCGCCAAATATTTTTTTTCAGAAATTTATTTTTCGACAAATTATTTTTTTCGATAATTTTTTTGTCAACAAATTTTTTTTCTACATAATACTTTTTTCGAAAAAAAATTTGTCGGAAAATTTTTTTTTGTTGAAAAACAAAATTGTTCGAAAAAAAAATATTTGCCGAAAAAAAATTTTGAAAAATACATTTGGTTGAAAAAAAAAATTTGGCGAAAATTAATATTTGTCGATTAATAAATTTTACATTTTTTAAAACAAATATTAAAATATTTAACATTTGACGAAAATACCCCTGAAAAAAGTGCAAAAAGTTGACTTGGAGCAAAGTGATGATTTTGGCAAACGATGGGGGGTTGACTGAGTCAAAACAAAGTTAAGGGGGTTGACTCAGAAATGGACCATACGATGGGGGGTTTAATGTAATTACCCTTCCTTTTTTCAGGAATCCTTTCATGAATCTTACCTTGCAGTTTGTTTTCCCTGCATAATCTTTTTCTTAACTAAGTTTTGTTTTCGCACAGTAATTACCTCAAAATACTTAATATATATCTCATATCTTGATTTTTTTTATTGAATAATTTTCCTTATTTTAGCTATTTCTATTACCATTTTATAGGGGAGTACTCATCCACTCATGTATTGGTTGGTATACCCATTATTTATGTTATAATAATATCCCTACAGCTTACTACACATTAAAACGTAACTGTAAGGCCATAACTGGAATTTATTTTTCCACCATGATCAACCTCGGCACTTTCTCTCACATACTCTCAACTGATTTCCTGTTTTTAGGTAAATAACATATAAATTATATGCTCGAGTTCAAATGTAGATTTGATTTTATTTCAACCTCCGGATTCAGTTTAGTCACATTTCGTCCGCTTTCCCACTTTCCCACGTTCTCATTCTCTTTCAGTTTCTTTTATATTTCACAATCTAATGATTTTAATCACATTCTATATTTATTCTGAAATAAACCGCCGTCACTCTCCATTCTCCATTAAAAGTGAGTACATATATGCATAGTAATTTCTGATTTATTCACTCCCTTTCATCATTTGAGTACAAGTAACTAACCAAATAAATCTCTCATGTGTTACTTATCAGACAAAGATCAAGAATTTGACAGAAGAAATTCATTTGTGAAGGTATGTCGTGTTTAGATTTATTTGATTCCACAATTTTTGCTAATTCATGCACTTCGACAAATTTTATTTTCGTAATTATTTTTGGTCTCACTACTTATTAATA
The DNA here is from genome assembly GCA_948329865.1 of Linaria vulgaris. Classification (NCBI taxonomy): domain Eukaryota; kingdom Viridiplantae; phylum Streptophyta; class Magnoliopsida; order Lamiales; family Plantaginaceae; genus Linaria; species Linaria vulgaris. Next base: position 1,000,618 of record OX415253.1, on the reverse strand, counting down.
TCTTTTTTGCTTGCTTGCTGCAGGATTCTTGAACTCCTAATCAGATTGAAGTAGGAAGAAAAAATGAATTTAATTGATTTGAGGAAGGTGATGGAATAGATTATTACAAAGGCAAATAATCTTTCACGTATACCTTATGAAAGACTTGATTTTTTTCTTAATGCATGTTGTTTCTCACTACTTCTCAATATCTGTTGGTTGTTTTCAGTATTTTGAATTGCTATACTAAAAAATAAATTGGTAATCATATTAAAGTAAGAGGAAGAGATTTGGTTCAGTTTGAAGGTGGTGTTTGAGCATGGTTTTTATTCTGGTTTTTACTCATCATTTTATTCCGTTATTTTTGCAAGTTTTGTTTCAATAATGATCTTTAGCATTATTTGTTTCTATCTATTTCTATGGTTTATATTTTTTCTACAAGTGTATCCATGAAAGTATGCGCCTTTTAAAATATTAAATCTCTTTAAGGTCTTTTAAATTATTCGGTACAATATATAATGGATTCCAGAAACTTGTGTCCAAGTTCAAGGAAAGTTTTTTTATATTTACATAAAACGACTAGAAGATTTCATTAATTTCTTTTTGTTTTATGCACTCGTTTCAGTTTTCTGTATTGTATTTATCTTCTATTAATATAAGCCAAAACTTTTTGTGCGAGGGTTTGTGACACCATTACACCAAAAAACAGTTTCAAACCCCACTACTACTTTCATACTTTTCTACTCACTCCCATAACTCCCCATTTTCTTTGTCTCTCACCTCAAAAGAAAAATCAAACTAAAGGTAATTCATAACAAAAAAAAAAATATGGCCACTACTTTTCTATTTTCCTAATAAGCCGGATATTCCTTTTTTATTTTGTCTCTTGCTCAAAAGAAAAATAAAAAAATAAAGTTAATTAAACGGAAAACAATTCAGTTGATTGCAGTTAACCTCAAACCCCACGAACTCCTCCTCCTACTCAACCAGATTCTAATATGTTATTAGCCTCTCTCCTCAAAATCAAACATCTCACGAACTCTTTGGGAAAGTTACGGTTTTCTGCCGCCTTTTCTTTTGAAATTTTGTGAATTTCTGTTATGGTGAATTCTTTAATCTCATCTTCTTTTTCCTATTAGAGTTCAATCGACAAGGGATTTGGCTCGAGTTACACATCTTCGGGTTCAAAAAAGAATTGGTAAGCATTTGATTTTTTCCGAGTTTTTAGTTACACGTATTGTTCATGGATGAATATTACATTATGTGAATTGTACTTTTTCTTCCTTCTTTAAATAATCCAGTAATATATTTGTTGAAGCATACGAGGTAATATTCACATACGAGCAAGTATTTCTCACAGATTATTTACTTACTGTGGGTTGCTTATGATGCAGGATTAGCAATGTAGCTTCTATCATATTCGGTAAGTGGTTTCAAAAAATATTCACACCATTTTACTAACTTTCTCCTCTCTGCTTTTGTTTTGAGTTATTTAATATTCAAGGAAAAGCTTAATTAAGTTTAAGTGATTTCACACACAAATGAATTGCTGTTTTCCATTTACCTCACATTTTTGTTTTTACTAATTGCATTTATCTTTATTCACTTGGCTCATGTTCTCATTCCAAACCCCAGTATGAAGATGGTAATGGCTACTATTGTGCAGCCTAAGTGATGTCAACGATTTGCCAAATCCGGTATCATTATCTTCTGTTTATCCTTAAATTCTTTTTTAAGCTCTGTTTTTTTTTAATTGCAGAGACCAAAAGGATATTTACAATTTTTGACAGAGCCCAGGCCAGGAGAATATATAATTTTCATTCAGTGTGTAAACCTGAACTTCCCATAATAATGAAGTTGATTATGTGTACCATTTATTAATTTTTGTATGGGTGTTATGTATAGATTACCATTACTTATTTGTATCCCTTTATGATATGTAATTTGTGGACAAAATCGGTGGTGATCTGATGATGTGGAGAGAAAAGTGTAATATTTTGTGGAGATTGATTTCATAAAATAATTCAAATCTGATTGGCATTTCAAATTCTTTATGCTATGGCTGCACATGGATTTTGACTATTTCTTACGCTTTTTAATTTGCTCATTTGTTGTTTATATTAATAGATTTCAAATTTTGCATTATTGAGATTACAAGTTCAAATCAGGATAAGATACTTTTGAACTACTTTATAAAATCATGGATAGTTTATCCTTATATTTTTTGCTGATTCCCACCTTATCCAATCCAAGAGATCAGTATTTCTTAACAAACTATTTTTACAGATATAAGTAGTGGCGGATGCTAAACTTTTCAGTATATTGTTTACCTTTGCTTTTGTTTTTCATCCGCATCTTGCTCATTTAATTTTCTATTTCAATTCACTTTGCTTCAGTATATTGATTTTTCCTTTTTGCCTAAATTATTGAAATCAAGAAAAGAAAAATAATATAATAAAGGATTGATCGAGACACTACCAACACTTTCAACACTTTGATCAGGTGAGAATGCGTGTTCATTAGAATGGTAATACAATATATATTTTTTGTTGTTTTAATCAGTATTACTTCAAACTTTATATGAAAGGGGATGCATGCGTTCTAACTTTGTTTAACAATTTGAAGTATTTGATGCATGTTTCGAAATTTGAAAGTAGAAGTTTATATACTAAATAATCGCTTGCCGAATAAAACACTAGATAATATATTGTGAATAATCACAAATTTGAAGGAGTCGTGTTTTCTTTCTAAAAGCATTTGGTGTGATTTCTTTCCAAATTTTGTTTTTCTTAACTTAAGACAAATTATTGAACACCAGATTAATAGAAGTACTTGATTAATAAGTATATCATCAAATTATGACGAGATTTGATTTGTCTATACGAATCTAAATGAATCTAATTAGTAACTTATTTTAAGAATAAGAAGTTATTAGTCACTCCATGTTCATTTTGCCACTCTAATGGCATTTCAGGCAATTGTTCCACATTAAACTATTAACTAGAGAAGTATTTCGGTTGCATCTATTTCCTTCCCAATGTATAAACAAGAATGAAATTTATGAGGGGAAACAAGAATAACAGTTGATATGAGTCAACATTACTCATGTTATACAGATTAAATACAAGAATTGATCACCATCTGTATTGCAGGGTTTGTTATATATAGATTCAAATGCCATGGAACGTTCATCCAACTCTAATGCCGACATAGCAGCTCAAATTGAGCAAACTAGATCAAGAGCCCGAGCTAGACAGAGAGCGAGAAGACAATCCATGAGTGCAGAGGAAAGAGCATCACAACTTGCTCGAAGGCGTCAAAATTATCATGCAAGAAACACAAGAGTGGCTAATGAGTTGAATCAAAACATAGAAGGTAATGTCAACATAATTGTTATTAATGTCTAAATCATTTGTGTAGAATTAAAAAGATAGAGTTTTTAACAAGATATTACAAATGAATTTTTCTTTTCATAAAACATTATCATGAATTAATACTCTATACATAAAATTCTCAATTTCTTCTGACATCAGTAAAATTAGAAATAATTAAGTTCACTGTGCCACGTATCATATACAGTTTCACTTTGTTATTTTAAAACAAAATTTGTTTAAATAATTTGGTAACAGTTTACAAATTAAATCACGTTACCTTCACATCATTTTGTCGAAGTACTCTACATATGGATGTTTTGTTAATATGAAAGACTCCATTTAAAACTCATTTGTATGCTACTAGGATATATATTCGGTTTTATTCAAGTTATAAACGAAATATTAAATGTGCTCACTGTATTACTTTTATTGAAAGCTAATTTCCTTGAATTCCTATACCGTAGAATTAAATTCTGACAACTGCCTATCCACAATATTAATTGTTTTAATTCTCCATTTATATATATGGCCAGTGGCTTATTCTCAAAATTGGTGAAAAGCTAATTAACAAGATTAAAAATTCCTTATATGCATGAGAGATGTACGCTGTACGAACAACGTAAAGCTTTGCATATGTTTATTTTCTAACGCTAATTCTATTAAATTTCTCTCAACGATATCTCCCCATCACAGACAACCATTTAGAGCAAGTGCGAGCAAGAGCTCGCACACAAGCTCGACAAAGAAGACAAAACATGAGCACATAGCAGAGAGAATTGTCTCTCGCCCGAAGACGTCAAAATTATCATGCACGAAGGGCAAGACCAGCAAATGAACAAAACCAACAAATACAAGTAAATAGAGGTAATATCATAGTTTTAGGTAACATTATTTAATATAGGCAAGGAAAGCAATCTAAATTATAACCTCACTAGCTTATTACATTTTTTTTCCTTTTTCCTTTACCTGTGTAACAATTTATTTTGTATTCAATATTATTTTGTTGTTTTGTAGTTGCGAGCGTTGTCCAAAGAACCAGTTTAACACCGTTGCTCAATACCAATTTTAATCCAACAACTACTAATCAATTAGAAGCCTCCACTTCACGTGCTACCACTTCAAATATAGGTGGTAAGAGTTACTATAATTGGTGTGCCTCTTTATATAATTTATGATGGCTAAATTCAATAATAAATTAAATTGTATAATTCATTGTGTTATTTCAAACAGACAATCGAACAAATGTTGGGAATAATGATGTTCAAGCTTCAGATTCTAGCTCTGGTGGTGAAGAAATATATAACAAGGGACACACAAATCAATATTACAATATTGCACGAAATTTTACAGAAAATCAAGGAATCCATCGCTCAAAACTCCCAGATCCCACTATTTGTGGTTACTGCGAAGCAATTTTGTTTTGTGAAGAATCCAAAAACTTCTGTTGCAACTTAGGAAAGATTAATCTGCCACAAATTCCAGTGCCTCCTGAGTTATACAATTTGTTTGTTGGTGATACTCCTGAAGGGAGGAATTTTAGGAGTAAAATACGTTATATTAATCATGTCTTCTCATTTACGTCGATTGGTGTTCAACTAGATGAAAATGTTATGACCGCCCAATGAGTTTATGTCTTTAGAGCACATGGTTCAATATATCACATGATTGGTTCACTACTACCATCTCTAGGAATCAGGCCGCGTTACATACAAATCTGGATTTATGACACAGAGCATGAGAATGAGTATCGTCTGCTTGAAGTTGGTGACTTGAGTGATGAACTAATTGAAAAAATCAAACGAATACTTGATTCCTACAATCCATTTGTGAAGACATTTCGTCAACTTGCGCAACGCCCAAATCTTCATCAATGTAAGTTGGTCATCAAAGAGAGACCTACTACAGAAAGGCAATATGTACTTCCGACTGCATCACAAGTTGCAGCAATCATTTCTGGTGGTGATTCTTCAGTTGGTGCTACAAATCGAGATATAGTTGTTCAAACGACTGGGGGACTACTAATGAATATTAAAGAGTTTTCTGGCTACTATGACCCGTTGCAGTATCCTTTATTTCTTCCGTGTGGTACATATGGATGGGATACTAATACATGTTCAATTAACAATATGAAAGTGTCATGTTGTGATTACTACGCATATATGCTACATGTACTAAGCATTTTTTATGTTAAATTTTAATTATCTATTAATGAAAGCCAAATAGTTTCTTTTCTTTATAAGCTCATTGATTCCCCTCTCTTAAATTTGTAGATTCGGAAGAATAATCCAACAGTTCTTTTGTTTGGTGGTCGGCTTCTGCAGCAGTATGTAGTGGATAACTTTGTGAAAATCGAAACTCAAAAGTTGAGATACATCAGAACACACCAGGATAGGATACGAGCAGAATTATATCAGGGTCTACAAGATTGCTTAGACGCTGGAGAAAATATTACTGGTACTGTTTTCACCGCATATATCACATTTTCGTTCCTTGCACGTGCTTCTCAATGATATTTACGTTTTAAGGGACTTTTTATATTATTTCATTATCATCACATACATTTAATTTACCCAGGAAATGTCGGGCGTCGCATTGTCCTCCCATCATCGTTTATTGGATGGCCGCGTGATATGTACCAACGATATCAAGATGCTATGGCCTTAGCGCAAAGGTATGGTAAACCTGACTTTTTTATCACTATGACATGCAATCCAAACTGGATTGAGATACAAGAACAATTATTTCCTAGACAAACATCTCAATATCCCCCAGATTTGATTCCTAGAATATTCCGCGCTAAGTACGAGAATTTAAAAAGAGATATCTACACAAGCGGTGTTCTTGGGAAAGTTGTTGGGCATGTTCATGTCATTGAGTTTCAAAAACGTGGACGACAAGTTAAACACGCCCGATGATTACGACCAGGTTGTAAGGGCAGAGATACCCGATAAAGACGAAGAGCCCGCACTCTATGCAGCCGTAGTGAAACATATGATACATGGTCCTTGCGGACTCATGAACCAGAATGCTCCATGCATGAAAGAAGGATGTTGTGATAAGGAATACCCTAAGCAATTTGCTGAATGTACATCAAGAGGAAACGATTCTTATCCCTTCATTTCGAAAGAAAGCGAGTAATGCTCTATATTCAGAGGTGAAAAAACAACAAGGGTTCTGGTAAATAACAAGGGTTCTGGTAATAAAAACACATAGTGAAAAAACCTGGCTTGGTGGCCCCCCAGATTAGTCATAGATGAACTGGGTAAACAAATTTCGGTATCTCTGCTTTCGTTGTTTTATGATTTTCTATTATTCGTATTGCGATACAACAAGTACATCAATATATTTATAGTCACGTCCATTGGATAAATTCCATTATATATTGTCTCATAAATATGATAACAAATGCACGTTAGAACTCATACCCTCTTTACACTAAAAAAAAACAAATTGCACGCGGTCCCCGCGTGCACATGGTTGCTAGTTTTTTATAAAATTAATTTGTCTCAATGAGATTTCTGGTTATTTGTTCGATTTGTAATGTTGAAAACAATATCTATTAATAATATGAGCAAAGCCATTCCCCCTCACATATGGGTAGTTTGTGACACCAAGACCAAAACTTCCCAACTCCTCAACTTTAGTAACTTCTCGGTAGGAAAAAAAAAAGCACTTAAAATTCAAATATTAGAGTAACCACCATATTTCTTTTTATAATTTATTTTCTACCTTCACGCATAAAAGTTTTTTCCCTCCGCTATCGCAACTTTCATTCTCTCTCGAATTTTGAATTAGCGGTTTACTAACCGCATATTCCCACAATTTTCTGAGATTTGAATGTTAATTCAACTGATCCCATACTCACGGGATATGGAAAAACCCATTCACGGGATTTGAATGTTGATTTTGCCTATCATCCTATCAACCTGGTTTTAGTTTTTTTTTTGTATTAAACTATAAATCTATAGACATTTGTATCTCAGGACTTTAACATATTCTCATTATATGTTATCTTTTATTGTTTATTTTCCAATTTCAGTCTCAATTTGTGGTTGTATGATGACTTTTCTTCATTTTTCAGATTTTTCCAAACAGATGAGTGAAGAAAATATGAGGACAACATTCTCCCAGCAAACAATTCCCTTCTACCAACTATGAAGCGATTCAGAATTATAAATTTTTGTGTGAGATATTTATATTCAAATTTTATTTATTGTTTTCCACACTTTTTATATTCTCTTTGCTTTTGTGATTATTTTGAGGCTTTGTGAATTATTTAATATTTCACGAAAGGTAGAACCAATAATCTTAATCCTTCTAGCAATACTGCATGTATGGAAAATCACCCTGTTTTATCATTTTAAACATAATCCTAGACAAGCTTATAAACAAGATAATTAGTAAGGTAGATCATAATCTTTTAGTCAATTTCATCTTTTAAAATCATAATCTTTTCTTTATTACTATCTTTTTAGGTTTGTTGAATTACATGATCTTTGTGTTAACTCTTATTATTTCTGCCACCAGTTAATTGAAGAACGTGTTCTTATTATTACAGTTCTCTCTTTTGTGAGTTTGCGTACAAATTGTTTTTTTCTCTTATCTTCTCAGGCTATATATGAAGATAAGAACTAATTAGTGAGTTCATCTCTTTTGTTATTTATACTAATATCTTCTGACTATAATCTTTATTTTGTTTTCTAGATTTTTTTAAGGAAAAGATAGTGTTTCAGATTCATATATAATTCAAAATTTCAAATTCTGAAATCAAGACTTATGTAACTGTATCGGCCACGAGTACTCTTCCAGATTTGTTGGTTGTTTAAAACTCAACTCCCTAATTTTACAAGTTAACTTTCATTTTTTACGCAAGCTCTCATTATATTACTTTCCCATCACTGTGCCGATGTTCTGATATTGATATAAGCATAGGTGACTAGGAGGTTTTGTGAGGTTTTGAAATGGGGCAAGGAGCCACATTACAACCATCAACATGTTAAATTACTCATGTTCACCACTATTGCATACTATGTTTTTTAGATAGTATAAGACGTGTTGAAATTAAAATATTTTTTACACTAAAGAGAAATTAGCACGCGGTCTCCGCGTGCGCTTTTTTGCTAGTGTACAAATATAAATATAGTGGACTTTTTGTATGTTTGTTGTGTTTTTGTTTTGGATTACTTATGCAGCAGTAAATTCAATTGGACGGATGGTATATTACGGAATGCTCAAGAGGTCTAATACGGAATTCTGATGGGAGCATGCTATGTTTAAAAGTATTTACATGGTGATCGAAGCCAAATTTAATACGTCACCTTCATACTTCTTCAATTATTGATGCTAAAAATAGTTTGTTAACACTACAAGATTTGGGGGTCAATAGTGACCCCCGGGTTGTGACTCAAGTTGAGTCACTTGTCTTCAGTGACTCGTGAAGACAATTGCGACTCACCCTGAGTCGCAGATTTGTACCAGGCACACAGCGACTCAAATTGAGTCGCTGTTGACCTCAGGAACATTCAGAGACTCAATTTGAGTCGCTGAATTCAAAAATATGACTTGGGCCATACATTTTGGCCCGATTGGGCCAAAATGTGTGGCCCAAGTCTGGGCTCGTCCAATATCTGAAGCAATCAGCGACTCACGTTGAGTCGCTGATTCCTTCTATAAATAAATATAAAAAAAAATTCTTACCAAATCGGAAAACCCATTTCAGCCGCCTGTCACTATTGACAACGGCCATTAACAATAGCGACTCAACTTGAGTCGCTATTGGTAATGGCCGTTGTCAATAGTGACTGCAAATGTCAATAGTGACCGCTTTGCAGTCACTACAAAACATTAGTGACCGCAAAGCGGTCACTAGTGACATTTGCGGTCACTATTGACAACGGCTATTGTCAATAGTGACCGCCTTGCAGTCACTACAAAAGATTAGTGACCGCAAAGCGGTCACTACTGACATTTCCGGTCACTATTGACAACGGCTATTGTCAATAGTGACCGCAAAAGTCAATAGTGACCGCCTTGCAGTCACTATAAAAGATTAGTGACCGCAAAGCGGTCACTACTGAAATTTTCTATTGACAACGGCTATTACTATTGACCGCCTTGCGATCACTATTGACAACGGCTATTACCAATAGCGACTCAACATGAGTCGCTATTGAAGTTGGCCGTTATCAATAGTGACCGTTTTGCAGTCACTATTGACATTGGGCGTAATCAATAGTGGCTGCTTTTCGGTCACTAGTGAATTAACAGGGACCGAATTGCAGTCCCTATTAATATTCATACTTTAAACCCTAAACCCTAAACCCTAAACTTTAAAATCGATATTTTAAGATGGTTCGAGGTGCCGCGTTATTTTTTTAGTTCATAATAACCATTATAAGAGTTAAAACAACAATAATTTCAATGACGCATTGTAAATCCAAACATTAAGTAAAGAGATCGGATCACTTTGACGATGCTCTTATTATTTTGTATGACGAATGTCATAATGACAAATTAATTGTATATACATATAAGTATAATGATTACTTGATGTGATGATATATACCTCATAATCATATATATGCTAACATTAGTGAAGTAAAGCATAAAAACGAATAACAACTACAACTAACTAGTGATGATTAGTTGTAGAACATGAAATAGATCTCCAACGTTAATAACTCGTTCAATCTCAATCAATCTATTAATCCACAACTAAACTACTATGAGGTTGGTTTTGTAATCATTTATTACTTCAAGTTACATGTTACAATGAGTTTGGTTACTAAGAATCATAAACACACCAAAATCAATTAAAAAAAACCGATTGTGAAGTATGGGAGACAATAGTGACTGCGATGCAGTCACTATTGCGTCAATTGGGACCGCAAAGCAGTCACTATTGACTCAACAGTGACCAAATTGCGGTCCCTACTAATATTCATACTTTAAAATGGATGAATATTATTAGGGACCTAATTGCGGTCACTGATCTGGCAACAGTGACCGCATTGCAGTCACTAAAAAATATTAGTGACCTAATAGCGGTCGAAAATATGTATTAGTGACCTAAATGCGGTCCCTATTGACTAAACAGTGACCAAATTGCGGTCCCTACTTATATTCATACTTTAAAATGGATGAATATTAGTAGGGACCTAATTGCAGTCACTGATATGGCAACAGTGACCGCATTGCAGTCACTGAAATCCAAAAAATTTGAAATTGGGCGAAAATTTTAGGCGGGATTGAGAGGGAAATTTGAATTTGACGAAAATTTGAAATTTTCAACCTCCCCTCTATATATACTCACCACTATTACACATCTAAATTTCATTATCTCCAAAAATCACCAACATAATTAACAACACTCTCTTCTTTTTTCTCCAACACACCAACACAACAACAATCTCTTCTTTTCTCCAACTCACCAACACAACAACACTCTCTTCTTTTCTCCAACACACCAACACAACAACAATCTCTTCTTTTCTCCAACACACCAACACAACAACACTCTCTTCTTTTCTCCAACACACCAACACAACAACATAAATCCAAAAAATCACTTTCTTTTCTTTCACTTTTTTTATTTTAGTTTTGATGTACACTTTATTATCTTTCTTTCTTTATTTTGGATCTACACTTTATTATCTTTCTATATTTATTTTGGATCTACACTTTATTTTCTTTCTTTCACTTTTTGTTTTTGTTTTGGATCTACACTTTATTTTCTTACTTTTCTTTCACTTGTTGTTTTATTCATTAATCTTTTTGCTTTCATTGATCTTTTTAATCATTCATTTTTTTGTTTTCATTCATATTATAGTTTCTATTATTAGTCATTTTTTTTAATCTTTTTACATTCATGTCATTATATTAACATTTTCTTCATTATTTTATGGTTTTGATCTTGTTAAAATCATAATTTTACAAAAAAAATAATAATATTCCGAATTAAATCCGGAATATTAGTATTTTTTTTTATTTTTCGTACAGGTAATTAGTGACCGCAATTCGGTCCCTACTAATATTCATAGATATCTATGAATATTAGTAGGGACCGAATTGCGGTCACTGTTTTTAAACTTAGTGACCGCAATTTGGTCCCTACTAATATTCATAGATATCTATGAATATTAGTAGGGACCGAATTGCGGTCACTAAGTTTAAAATTAGTGACCGCAATGCGGTCCCTACTAATATTCATAAATATTAGTAGGGACCGAATTCCGGTCGCTATTGACTTTATTAGGGACCGCAATTCGGTCCCTACTAATATTCATAGATACTCTTTGAATATTAAATAGGGACCGAATTACGGTCCCTATTTATTTTAGTGACTGCTTTTAGGTCCCTAATTCACAATCAATAGGGACCTGAAAGCAGTCACTACTGACATTTTCGATAAACAGGGACCGGAAGGCGGTCACTAAATTTTCGGTCACTATTGACCCTCATCAGCGACCTAATTGCGGTCACTGATGGAAAGTGACCGAGGTCAATAGTGACCGGTCATCTGCGACCCAAATGCGGTCACTATTGACCATCAGGGACCCCAAGGGGGGTCAATAGTGACTGCATTTCGGTCACTATTGACCCCCAAATCTTGTAGTGTAACTACGAGATCTATATCATCTATGAGAATAAATGTAAATATCATCATTACTTGAAAGAGCTTTTTGTTGTTGTTTTAATTGTTGTTGTTGTATTATTATTTTACGTAGAAGATGTGGAACAAACTAAATATTATATCTTATTGTTTCATCATATATCTATTAACGCTTTGATACATATAATTTTAAGTTGTAGAGCTATTATTTTAGAGGAGGAATTCTTAAATCTACCCATTAAGTTTGCCCGTTTTCTAAATCTACAATCCAAAAGAATTTCGAACTTCAGAAATAACCCGTAACTATAGGAATACCTTGTCAAAAATACCCATTTTCACTTATTTGGGTTATTTCGTCCACGTGGATGCCAATGCGATAATTTACTAATAGGAGGAATTTTTAAATCTACCCATTTAGTTTGCCCATTTTCTAAATCTACCCAAAAGAATTTCGGATTTCAGAAATAGCCCATAACTATAGGTATACCTTGTCATAAAATACCTATTTTCTCTTATTGGGGTAATTTGTTTTTTATATATAAGTGTTGGTTTATTTATATTTTGATGGTACTCAGTGAAAAAACGTTTTTTGGGGTGGAATATAATGACATGGCGCGACGTTTTTACACCTGGAACGTAACGGCATTTTAATGGGTATTTTTGATAAGGTATACCAATAGTTACGGGGTATTTCTGAAGCCCGAAATTCTTTTGAGTAGATTTAGAAAACGGGCAAACTTAATGGGTAGATTTAAAAATTCTTCCTATTTTAGATGCTTACTCTTACCACATAAGTTCACTGATCACTAAACCAGTAAAAAGTAAAGACTACGTTTTGCTATCATTTTACTCTTTTAAACGATTTGGTTTTTCTCACTTTTTTAGCAAAACAATTTAAAGGTATGCATGTATTTGATACAAATTTATTTGTTGTCACATGAATTACAATAAAAATATGCATTAAAACTAAAATATTCTTTACACTAAATATAAAAATTGCACGCGATCTCGCGTGTGTCAAATTGCTAGTAATTAATATAAGCAAAGCCATTACATGGTAGTTTGTGACATGAAGACAAAATCTATTTTTCCTCAAATTTCTCAATTTTCGGTAAAAACAAAGAAAAAAGTATATAAATAAATTAAAAAATTGTAACCACCGTGCGTGTATTGGGGGATAAAAAGAAAAGATAAAAATAAATTTAAAATTTGAGTTAATTTGAGTTCAACTTTAGGGTTAAAAAATAAAAAGAACCTGTTTCACTATTTGCAATCACCCACGCACCACTCCTCAATTCAAGCAACTTACATACGGTTAATTATATTTAACTTCCATTTATTGGATAGGTGTAATTTTGTTCTTCATATACTGGTATTGGAAAAATCATTTTTTAAGTAACTCATCTTATATTCTTCAAATTGTTTGAACAAGTATATTAAATGATTGATGGAGTATAACTGTATAAGTAGTATTTTCCTCTTTTATTTGTAATTAGGCTTTTTTTTGCCGATATTTCTATTGAAATTTGGCACATCTTTGACCATATGATTGATAAGATCCGTACTTATGATATTCTTCTAAACAATGTAAAGTTTAATATTTAATGATCCCGTATTCCAAGAAACATATTATTTTTCCATTTTTTCTTAGTTAGTCGTCCCTATAGTTCAGCAATCACAAAATGTGTTTTATAATTTGTTTCCTACTGTTGTTCAATCCAATTAATTATTTTCACTTAAAGAGTCGACCATATAATTTAGTGGTTGCAAAATATGTTTTTCTTTTTGTTCTTTAATCTAATTGGTTTACTCTTTTTTATTATTGATATAATTAATTTTCTACATTTAATCATGTATTGTAAATCTTCTTTCTCAAATTATGAGAAATTAATATATAGATTGTTCTATGTTAATTGCTAGAGAGCACGAAGAGTTGAGCTGTGAGAATTTCAAATATCACATAATTATGGTAAGCACGATTCGTAGTTCGTGTTTTCAACAGGAAAACGAATTCAATTGGATTGAAACAACGTTTCAATGGTAAAAGAATCAGTTCGTGATGTATTTGCGATCCTAAATAAGATATAATTCTAAATTTACATACAAATAATCATTTCAAATTCCTTATTTATTATTCTTTATATTTTTACGGCCAGCACTGATAGATGTCTTGCCATGTCTTGCCAAATTTGCACGGAGGGAAATACGCATAAACGGACAACTTCAAAATCTTAAGTATTATAGTTAATAAACTAGAAAAGTGAGATTGCATAATAATATTAATAACTAGGTGTGGCAAATGGGCCAGTTCAGTCCAATCCTGGTCCAATCCAATAAAATCCAGCTCAATAGAATCCGGTCCAAATAAAATCCATTTATATTGGATTTTCTACTGAACCGGATCGGATCGGATCCGGATCCATGACGATACATGGATCCATTGCTTGTAATTTCAGATCCAAAAATTAGATCCATATGGATCTAAAGGTGGATTCTCACGGATCCATGACCTGTTTTGAATAGATCCATAGGTAGATCCATGCAGATCCAAGACCAGATCCACATATTCAATCCATATTCAGATCCAGATCCATATTCAATCCAGTGGAATCAGATTCGATCTGGATCCGTATGGATCCAAAAGGGACAAGATCCTGAAAATCCGGATCGGATCCAATCAGATCTGTGGATCTGGATCCTTTTTGCCACCCCTAATAATAGCACATACTTCTTTTAAACATTATTTTGAATAGTTTAAGTTTTAATTTGTATACAAATTAAAATGTTGTGTATGGCGGAAAATCGCACAACGTACAAATTGTCTCTCTATTTTTGTTTCATTATGAGTATAGGTTTAAGGATGCTTGTGAACATTATTCATGACAAATTATTGTTTATGTTGTAGCACCGCTACTATATGATAAATTTGCCGCAAAAATGAATGGTGTTCACGCGTTGCAGTCCAAACTTAGGATTATTGATTGATTCATACATATTTGTTAATTTATTTATACACGATGTACAAACTTTGAAACTCATAAGAGTATTTAGATATTCATAAAAATATTTACTTTTGCTACTAATTGTCAAGAAGCATTGATTTAGTGGTTCACATATTCAATGGCCATTTTATAATTATGTGTATATATCAGTTACTTTATGTTAGGACGATTAGTGTGTAGGGTTATGTTATTAATTTAGTTCATAATCTAACTAAACTTGATTGTATTTTCATATATCTATTATGACAAAAACATTTATGAATTTACGTTTTAATGCATAGATTACTAATGAAGAAAGAACGATATTCGCCAATCACCATGTTATAATCTCCTATATATATTGGATTACAAGTTTACTTACGGGGTTGGAGTCTCCAACAAATGTTCCAGAATGCTTCAAAATTTCCTTTATCTGAACGTGTAGTGTGTTTGGATAGGTCAACAATTATAGTCACGTCTATTAAACAAGAATTACGATAAAATACACATTAAAACTTAAGATATTCTTTACACTAAACAAAATATTGCACGCGGTCCCCGAGTGCACTTTTTTACTAGTATATATATATATATATATATATATATATATATATATATATATATATATATATATATATGAAGATGATGAATTTAGTTTTTTTGGTTATTTATATTTTTATAATCTTTATAAACTGTTAAAGGTATAAAAATAATTAAATGTATATATATATGTATATATAGATGATGAATTAATATATTTTATAAAAATATAGTTTTTTTTGTTTTTTATATCTTTTCTAAATTGTTGAAGATATAAAAAGATTTATATATATATATATATATATATATATATATATATATATGTGTGTGTGTGTGTGTGTATGAATTGGGTGCAAAATGCAATTTACAATGGGTGCAAATATAATATTTAAAATTACAAAGGTTTGTGTAACAAATATTTTTGGCTGAAAAATACAACATGGCATTGAAAACATATTGATTGTACCGCAACATAGGTATTTTGGCCTGAATAAGGGGCTAGGGGTATTTTTGATAAAAAAAAGATATTAAAGGATATAGGGCAGAAAAACAAGGCACAAAAAACAGGGCATTTAGGTTTAAAAAAAAAGTTAAGGGCAAAAAATAGAATCGTCCTAAATAATAAAACAGAAGATTGGAGTGCAAGCTCAAGCCATTTAATTCAAATATGCTATAACCCTACACAACCCCTCTTCTTTTTCTCTTATGTGGTATTTCAAATGGATTTGGGTAACCTTGAAGCAAAAGCAATAAAATTTTGTGCGAATAAAAAATTAAAAATTACAAGACCAGGTTCAAACTACTGTTTTACACTTTATCTTATAATTCTTCATATAAACTCAAAAGTGTATTTATCAAATATTGATTCTGATTGTCATCATCATTTTGTCTTACTCCTGTCGTCAGCTGTGCATAGGAACAGAATAAGGCTCGCACATATGCAGTATGGAGCTTGCATGTGATTGAGTTATAAGATTGGATCTTAGGTGTTATTGGTTGATAGTTGGGGAAATGAATTCAATCTACACGGCTGAATTGAAGGCTTGGTCTCCACAATGAATTCAATCTATACAACAAATTATTTGGTAAAATTATAAGATTTGTGGTAAATTCTGACTATTAATAAATAATTATGTATTTATATCTATTTGGCCCAGTTCGCTCCCTCGTAATGAGGGCCAACACATGTAGGGCCAACCTATATGCAGAGAGAGCACTACACTGCGAATTAGATAAAATGGATTTATTAGAATATAAAGATTGCAGATACATGTGTCGTTAGAATTTTAAGAGTATATAAATTTGTTAAATATATAACGTATTTCTGTTACCTAATTTCTACCACTTCAGATACAA
Organism: Linaria vulgaris; assembly: GCA_948329865.1. Lineage (NCBI taxonomy): Eukaryota > Viridiplantae > Streptophyta > Magnoliopsida > Lamiales > Plantaginaceae > Linaria > Linaria vulgaris. The sequence goes on along the minus strand of OX415253.1, from coordinate 983,777 downwards.
TTAATTCACTTGTTAGATGTTGCGTTTGTTGACTGTGGAAGATTCTTCCACGTGAATCCCACCTCTAAATAAGGTGGGTGAATACTGCAAATAACCACATCATTAGGGGAGGCTCGGCCGAGAGCCTCATTTTGCTGCTATAAATAGCACTCCATTTGGAGTGTTATTGCATCCCAAAATTCAGAGTGCTTTAGAATATAATTTTTTTCTTTCTTCTCGTAATATTATGTATATTTGTATGAGTTTTATTCGAGTAATGTTGCGGTATAAAGGCTCTGTGGGGATCGGTTGGATTGAGCGATAAATTGTGTAGTTGTAACAATTTTATACATAATGTACTTTTGTTCGGTGCCTCGTGATTTTTCTCTGATTTTAGAGTTTCCACGTTAAATCATTGTGTTGTTACGATAGTCATATTTTATTTGTGTTTATTTCGTATATCTACGATGGGCAAATCCTGGTGGTGCGTAATTGTCGGGTCAAATACTTAACAAGTGGTATTAGTGCCCGGGTTCTGCTGGAGGTGGAGCTTTTACTAGGGTGGTGTTATGGTGTGATAGTAGTGTGAATACGCACTGATAAATGCGGTTCTGTCAAAGGTAATTGCTTATCAAGTGAGACCGTTGTGACCCCACCAATTACCTAAGAACCTTGAAATCCTGTCAGGATAGACGATCTATCTCTTTTTGAGGTTTACTTTGTGCTATTTGGATCTACTTGAAATTCCCCAAGGCTCACTCGTGCAATGTCAGGAAGCAAGCGTACGAGTGCGCTGAGATTTGACGTTGAAATATTTGACAAAAAAATCAACTTTGGGTTATGGCAAGTTCAAGTCAGGTATGTGTTGTTTGAGTCAGGGTTACAAAAGGCTTTGACAGGAAGGGTTATCGCTAAAAGTAGCAGTATTACTAGCACGAGTTCCGAAGCAGTTGGTATAAAAGCTATGGTGGAGGATGATGATTGGGAGGATCTAGATTTGCGATATGCGAGCGCAATTCGTCTGTGTCTGGCCAAAGACATTCTTACGAATGTGCATGGGATTTTTTCGCCACTTCGACTAAGGGACTCTGGGAAAAATTAGGGGAGTTATACCAGGCGAGGGGCGTGTCGAATCTCATGTACCTGAAGGAGCAATTTCACACACTGCAAATTGCAGAGGGTGCGGGTATCTCAGATCATCTGAGTGTCCTGAACAAGATCGTTGCTGAGCTTGAATCCATTGGAGTTCCAATTGATGACGAGGATCAGGCCTTGAGACTCATATGGTCTCTTCCATATGGACTCATATGCTATGAAACCGATATTGATTCATGGAAAAGAGAAAATCAATCTCTCGGTAGTTACGGGCAAGCTTATGTCTGAAGAGAGGAGGCTTAGCGGGGGTAATGATTCGCATGAAAATACTATAATGGTGACTTACGGTGGCAGGAAGACAAACACTGGGAAGAAAGTGTGTTGGTGATGCAGACAAGCTGGCCACTGTAAAAGAAATTGTCCGACAAGGGGAGCCGGTTTGGCATATGGCTCCATGGCAGGAAACAGAAACACTGAAAGTGAAACTACTACCATTGTTTATGGCACTGACTCTGCTATCATACTATAATGGGCATGCTCGTCTTGATGGAGGGGACCCGAAAAGTTTCCATGAGACAAGACATTAATGTTAGTGGGTTCAGTTTGCACACGGGCATTGATTTTGGCGTTAATTCAAGGTGTGTGGTATATTCATGTCGGCGGACTGATGACTTTCGGCGTGGATGAACCACAAGAAACTTATGATCTAAAGAAAAGTGAGAACGCATGGCATTTAAACAATTTGAGAGGCTTGAGAAGAACGTACGAGACCAAGATGACTAGAGTAATTCTCAGAAGTTCAAGCTCTTCAATAATAATAAGATTGAAAAAAATAAAGTTTGAAATTGGAGATCACGAAATGGTCAAACTATTTTAGTCATGATGAGAATACTTGAAATTTAACTACTCATGAAAAAAAATAATGGGGATTTAAAAGAGAAAACAATCTTAATACTTTCCACAATTGTCACATGAGATCAGGGTGTTTTGGACGTGTAAATGGGTATCTGTAAAATAATGTGTGTTTGGTAGTGTGAAATAAGTAGCTTCTGCTCTGTTATTATTTGAGTTTAGTGTACCGCCGAGTTTGGGGCGCTACATATATGGTATTAGAGCCGGAATAGGTTCGAGGAATATAAAATACCCTACTAAAAAGATGGTCGCCATGTTAAGTAGAGAAATGTTTACATAGGGAAACTGTAACGCAACAACATAACTAAGGTTCATATTACTCATAATAACACGAAACTACTCAAAGTAACAAGACATTCTTGTAATAGTAAACATTTACAGCCATCACATCGAGATTTAAATTACAGACACACTAGTATGAGAATCACACAACCTGAAACAACATTTACGGAAACAAACAATAAAATACACAAGGTCCATAGAACCCTCAAAAGGTGACTGCTAGCTTGACTATACATACATACATCTAGTGGCAGACTCCTTAATCTCCCTCCACGTAGAACAACAAACAGTTTGACACACGGATGTTAGCCCACTGATTTTGTATTTTACATTTGGGTGAGATCTTTATCTGTGGTCATGAGAATTTATGTCATACCTTGCCTTTATCCAGGTCGGATATGGTGACAACCAAAAAGGCAAAGTGGTGCCACGATGTGAATCATGACGCCCAAGCATAAATACCTATTATGCAGTTTGAATTTTTGAATATTCAGACACTGTGTCGCCCTTGTTTGGATATTTTGTTGCATTCTTATTTTATGATTGCCTGTTTTTAGCTTATGACACTTTGTGATTTTACGTGTTATTGCTTGTCAACGTTGATAGCTAATATGGTGAATTGATATTGGTACCTTTTAAGGTAATGATACCTTTATAGTAGTCTATATTTGAATTCATTTGCGTAGATTTTCTTTGTATCCTGTTGAATAGATGTCCCTGGTGCTACTTTTGACACGTTTTCATCGTAGTATGAAAGATGGGTGTTTGTTATACCGATTTGGGTATGTGGATAGACGTTCATGATTGCATTTTGGAAACGTTTGCATTATATCGTGATAGATAAATGTATGGCGTACTGCTTTCGGTAGGTTTGCATCGTACCTTGTTGTGTAGATGTCCACAATCTGCTATGTGTAGTACGATACAATATCTAGCCCTCCAGTCATTTAGATATTTTTGTTTGCATCATGCTTTTGCCCAGCGGATGTCCATTCTTGAAGATTTAAGTTTGCATTTGACAGTGTCAGAATGACGTCCATATTTTGAGATTTTAGGTTTTCATCTAAGCACGCCAGTTAGATGTTGGTGTTTTAATATTTTAGGTTTGCATCTAACCTCCTCCAGTCTAAAAAATTAGCTATATGTGTATTGGGATCTTCACTCGGGAGTCCACAAAATAGAACCGATGTTTGGATCATCTGAATAATTGCTGATTTAATTTCAAGATTATTTGCAGCAATTGACGGCTTTTGGATGCTTGTGTTGGAACCTAAGATTGCTGGGACAGCGTAGTCCCGCAAGGCTTTTGATTCATTTTCTATTAGTCCACTCATTTTTCTTTTTATCCTTTTATATCCTACGCAATATTTGTAAAGTTTTTTCAATTTCAGGATCAAAAGGTAAAGGTGTTCAGTTCTTACTCCTTGTAACTCTTTATGATTTTTTATTTTTCTCAATTTCGAAAGTAAACAAAAAAAAACAACAATAGTAAAAAAAAGTTTACCACAGTAAAAAAAATAATTATTTATCGTCACAAAAAATAAAAAGCTTGCGAGCAACCAAACGTTTTTCTTTTACCAAGGTGATTTTTTTTTGTTATAGTAAAATATTAACAGATATAAGACATAACTCAAATTAAGAATATGGTTAACTGGTATTGATATTAATTAATTTTAATCACCGGTAACGGCACCAAAAACTTGTTGTGGTTAAATTCGCAAGTGCACGAAATCGTAACAAGTAGTAAAGTGATAGATAGGGTTGTTGATCCCACAAGGAATAAATAATTAATTACTAAAATTTATTAACTCTTAATTTATTTGAGAAACCGAATTACAGATTGTTCAAGCGAAAAGATTAACAATTTACTAACTACAGGTAAAAACTTTTAACAAAGTAGGGCGTTGAGACAATAGTATAACAATGGTATATCAATTAATAAGAGTAGACAATGAGAGAAGAGCTGGGAATCATGATTTCACCGCCATTAATTTGATCTAACTTTTAATTAAGCATATTATTACGAGTTTTACGTTCAAAGTTGTTGTTGGTTATCACCGTTTATGCTTTATGTACTCTTTCTCAAGTTATACATAAATTCAACAACTTTACAACTAGAAAATGAGTCTATTTACGAAGATGTGCACATGTATGTTATGTGGTGATTTTATCAACGACATGAAAACGATAGATATATTTATATTCTATTGAGAATTCACGGTATTTACTTCAAAGCTATTTCACGACAATCTTATCTCGGTTTCAATTCGATCCTTAGTTCATCCAGAAGTTGGCCATAATTTTAGAAGCATTATATACACAAATAAATACACAAACTTATTTTGATATCGTAACAATACGTTTAATTTAGATTAGATCATTGTAATTATGCTAAGTCACTATCCCAGCATAGTAAATTTAGCACACATAATGGAATATAGAACAAGACTATAAGATAAATATAACATCATAAAGTAAAGTGTGTTTAGAGATCTTTACAGATTTTTACTTCCGTAAAGCCTCCGGTAGACTCCCCGTACAAACTCCAAATTACTCCTCCAAATTTACAAACTACTAGCGAATATTACTACTATAGAAGTACAACTAAGTGAAGAGAGAATGAAGAAGATTGGTATGTTGAAATATGGAAAATGTGACGTCTATTTATAGTTGAACCAAAAACATAAGACGACACCTCGACCGTTCATCTCGTTTCGATCCAATGGTCCAAAGTTGTCATATAATTGATGAATTATTGATCACATGATTCACGACACTCTAGAGTCTTCCATTTGACAGCTTGCAAGACTGAATATAGACCATTGATTAGCCATTTTGATCCGACGATGATCGAGCGTTCGAGTTGCGTATGTACATTTCAGCTTTGTGCAACTTTACCGTTTTGGTCATAACTTTCTCTCCAGATGTCGGAATCACAAACCGCTTGTTGCGTTGGAAAATAGACATTTGTTGATTTCTAGTGATATAAAGAACCAAACATAACTCAATCTACATAGGTGTCGGTGAATTTTTGAGTTTTCGGTTCTTGATTGACAAATTATATTTCAACCTACAAAACATGAAAACAAACATAAAACTACTACAAAACTATCAAGAACAATCCAGTAAACAAGTGTAAAATCATGATAATGATGAGTATTTCCTAAGCTCATCACTTATCGGAACTCGGACAACATGGGTGCCCTTTCGCTTATCCATGCATCCGATTATCGCACTCTTGCATGAAGCACATCTCTATTGATTTGCACTTTGTTCGTAATTTGGTTAGCAAGGGGTTCTTGAGTGTATCTTGTGTCAATACTCTCAATCAACTCGCGGATGTTTTCACTAAACCGCTTGCTCGCTCCCGCTTTGAGCTTCTTCGTTCCAGAATTTATGTGGCCTATGGCACGTCAATTTTGCTGGGCATATTAGATAGTATTACCTTATGTTTTATTATTTAGTTATTTGTATTTATTAATATGTACTTTATGATTGTATTGTTGTACCCTTGTAATCCCTTTAAGTATTTTTTAGTGTTTAATGAGAAGATCCTTCACTCAAATATATCTCTTATAGTAAGTGTACAGACCGCTCCATTCTTCATTAAATAAATTAAATACCGACAACCTTAACAATAGCTGAGTTATTTATATTTTGGTGTATTTATGAGTTGTATTAATTAGTTAAGGTTATATATTCCGGTTTTATATAGAATGGTTTATTTGAGTTACCATGATAGTAATTCTTCTTTTATCTTGTGGAAAGATTTTACTTCTAAATTACAATAATATTTTTCTTAGAATAATTGAATATAAATTCCATTCACATTTGTCTTATTTCATGTGGAATGATTTACTTTTGAATTACCATCTTTTGTTAATATTAGGAAAGTAAAAAAAACAAATCCGGCACCATACCCTAATATAATATTTTTGTAATCAATGTTTAGACTTGAGATTCTGTATTAGTGCAAAAAGTATCATGACTTTACAATCTAAGATATAATTATGATTTATGAAACCGTCATTATTTAGTTTGAAATGTAGTTAAAAACAACCGAATTTGCAACGCAAATTAAAGATATATATATATATATATATATATATATATATATATATATATATATATATAAAAGAGAGATATACACGGCATATTATAAGTTCATAAAGTTATGAAACTCAGTTGAATTTTTGTAAAATATCTGATAGATTTTAATGTTAGTCTTTCTTTCCTAATTGAACGGTTTAGCCCCAAGTTGTAACGGCCCGATAATTTCGAGATAAACAAAACATGAGAGCAACTATTACATGTTTAAATGTTATATATTTGAATCAAATATAATACACTGAAAAAATTTAACTAACTCCAAACCCTAGTGACCTCAGAACGCTCACCAATGCCAAACGCTCTTAGTTCATGACACGACAATAACCTAGTTTGTCTTAATATGGAATGAAGGAAAAGAAACACAATATTTTATGTGAGATAAAAACCTCAGTGAATGCTCATGTGTGTGTGCAAGTGTTGCATTTTCTTTCAATAACTTTCATTTGAAACCAAATTAACAAATGAACTTAAACGCACACAATGTCATGCAATAGAATCGTGAAATCAAAAGCTTTTGTGGTTTAACAAAACATTTTAACAAAAGAATGGATTTACGTTTGATGATGGGTGCCCACGTTATTCTGCTTATGCAATCCACCTTATCACCTCATAACAGTATTTCTTATCTCCTCATTCAAGGCGCGACCTTAGAATCAAGAACGTAGGCCATGGTAAATATGAAAATCCTACGACAAAACAAAGACACAACCTCCTCCTGTTATATGTATAAGAGGGAATATGCATATGTGGACAAAAGGTCATATCGGCAAGCCCGCCGCTGCCCGGCGGTACCCCCTGCTCTAACACGCCAAAAACTAGATCCAGTATAATCAATTATGAGTATAATCCAACGGGACACAATGCATCATATCAATTTCAATCATTTAAAGCAATTAGCCAATGTGCGGGTAATTTGCTTTGACGAAACTGAACAGTTCGAATATCCAATTTAAAGAAACTTGCTTTCAAGAAATAAACAGTTTCAGAGACAACTTTCTTTGAAGAAATGACCGTTCAACATGCAGAAAATCGTGTTTACATATATATATATATAGATGCATAAATAGACATACATGCATTTCTTTTAATTTTTCCAAAACAGTACAGTTTAGGAGCCATCACCTGAAGAACACTTGAAGAACGCCTTCGATGAGAACACCTGAAATGCGCTTAGCTGGAACTATATCGGCCTAGGGACTTGAATATCCCATTTAGCCCCCAAAATCAAACTAAGTAACACCTCTCAGGTAATTTGAAAATAACTCCACATACAACCAATACCTGAAGTCTTCCAGAACATCCTATGAGCCACTGCATTAACAAAAATTCCGGTAATGCTTACTAGCTTTAATATATTTAGACACACAGAACATAACATATATAATATTTATATATATATATATATATATATATATATATGATGCAGGGTGCTTTCGTCCTGCTAACTAGACACTCCACGTCAGACTAACTCAAGCTCCGTGCTGGTGCTGAGTTAGCTTTGAGTTCGAGAAACCTGCACCGTGAAACACCATACCTGAAGTAAGGGTTTGTTGATTTTGGACTGAACTTGGGTTGTGCCAAGCTGCCTACGTATCCCGTATAGGGAATCAAGCCAAACGTAGTTCATTGTTTCTCTGGATGCCATTTCGTGCTGGATGGTGCATCGCACAAGAGCTTGGTGGGTCAATGGACCATGTCGAATGAGATGTCGTCAAACCGTGCTGGTCGAATAGGATGACAATCCGTGCTGGATTGTGCATCATGACTAGAGAGAGAAACATCCGTGCTGGGTGGTGCATCGCACAAGAGCTTGGTGGGTCAATGGACCATGTCGGATGAGATGTCGTCGAACCATGCTGGTCGCATAGGATGCCAATACGTGCTGGATTATGCATCATGTCTAGAGAGAGAAATCTCTGACCTAGAGAGAGAAAGTAGAATCTCAATTGTGTCCCCCTTTGCCTTCAAGGGATGGGGTATTTATAGATACCTAATGGGCCATTGGATGGACTGGAGTGTTGATGGGCTTGGCCTTGCTCCATTGGATAGGCTTAGGTGCTGATGGGCTTGACCCAACTTCATTGGATTTGTATAGTGGACTTGGCCCAACATTAACAAGTTTGCACTCTGGGTTAGGCCCAACGTTAATGAGTTTGTGATGTACCTTAGAATGCGATAATGCAAAAAGCGACAACCTTGTGCGACACGTGATCAAAGAAGAGAATGACAAGTGTAGATTCCAAAATATGCTACATCAGAAGTCCCCCACTTCGTAGTGTGTTATCAGACGGATAAGACATTGTGAAGTAGATTGAGCATTTCTTGGTTCATATTTTACTTGTCTTCTTGATCTTGCTTGTCTTTGTCTCCAAATGTCATTATTGGTTTTCGCATGCATGGCTTACATTGATGGCATACTCAATAGGCTATTCACCATGTTTATTTTGGTCCTAGCTTGACATTGACGCGATAGAAGTTGTGGAGGGTGCTACTTTATGGGATATTCACCCAATAGGCTCTTCACCTAGTTTACTTCGGTAAGGCTTACGTTGATAGCCTACTTTATGGGATATTTACCCAATAGGCTCTTCACCTAGTTTATTTCGGTATGGCTTACGTTGATAGCCTACTTTATGGGATATTCGCCCAATAGGCTATTCACCTGGTTTATTTTGGTAAGGCTTACGTTGATAGCCTACTTTATGGGATATTCACCCAATAGGCTCTTTACCTAGTTTATTTCGGTAGGGCTTACGTTGATAGCCTACTTTATGGGATATTCGCCCAATAGGCTCTTCACCTAGTTTATTTTGGTAGGGCTTACATTGGGGCTACTTTATATTTTACTTAGTAACCGTAGGCAACTTGCATAGCTATAATAATTCGTGTTAGTTGTTTTGGCCATATGCGGAGTCCCTTACTTCCATACTGCAGTTGACAATGATGAAAGTGCCTGGAAAGCCTTGTGCTAACTATTTTGGTGTAAGTTGCTTAATGAAGCATTGTTGATGCGAAAGTCGCTTAATGGAACTCTATTCTTGCCGCAGATTTCTTACTGAAGCATTGTTGACGCATAAGTCACTTCATGAAGCGCTCTTAATTTGTAGTTTGACTCTTCATTAAGCTCCTTTTGTGGTTTGATGAGAGATATTTGTTCGTAGTTTGATGTACTTGATCCAATTTTTTCATTCATGGAGGTACTTGATCTGTCCACAAGCTGAATCCACGTTGTATTAGCTTTTCTTGAGTTGAGACATGCGTCTTCGGTAAGAGCATATGCGACATCCCTCACTTCTTTGTTTTATATACCCTATGGGGTCGCATTTGTTTTTTACTCTACGTGTCCTCTATGAGGTTGAGTTTAGTCTTCATTGTGTACATTCTCTTAGGGTTGCATTAAACCATCAACAATGTGTACCCTATTTGGGATCACATTCGATCTTCAGCAGTGCATACCGTTTGGAGGTCACATTCTGGAGAATCTTGTCTTTTGGTGAAGCTAAGTCGTTACCAGTAGAGGTTTAGAAAATTTAACTCTTCATGAGCTTTGGAGAAAGATAAGCCATCTTCAACTTCTGGAACCTATGTCTTTAGTTCTTGAGCTATGAAAAAATGAAGTATTCTTAAGGTTTTGAAAAAGCTAAAGCTTTAGTGCATGAGATTTTGCGAAGCCAAGTCTTCATCGAGCTTTGAAAAAGCATATTCTACTTTAGTCTTGATAAGCTAAGCTTTACTTCTTCGGCTTTAGAAAAAACGAAGTCTTTAGTGCTCTTGAGCTTTAGCAAAGCCAAGTCTTCTCAGCTTTAGAAAAGATAAGACTTCTTTAGCTTTGGAAAGATAAGCCTTCACTTCTTGAGCGTGACAGTTTAATCTTGACTTCCACTTAGTTATATTAATTTGATCATGCATTTGAGCGTTTGTATGAGAGCATTTGATTATGCTGGCCAAATGACTAGGGTCAAAATTTGGGAATTTTGATTAGTGGTTTGTGTGATGCAGGCGCCATGTTAGTAGTTGATCCTCGTACATCAGCGTGGTGAAGCGGACTAGAATAATTTGGAGATCATAAGTCCCCCAACCCCCCAGTGTGCTATCATACGGATAAGACAACAAGAAGTAATTTTAGTAGTTTTGAATCAATTTTGCCATTTTCTCTTCTTCTATGTACCACTCTGTTATTTTATAAAATTGAGAATTTCTTTGCACATTTTGTGTTGGGATTGTAGACAAATTAATTTTGTCTACTCCAATTAAATATTGATAAGTGTTAAAATAATTATTATAAATTAAATTGATTATTTCTATTTTTTTAATTTGGAATTTTACTAAATCAAATTCCAATTATTGATAGATTAATTAATTGATTTTCTAATACATATATTGTTGGCCGATCAAATAAAGCCACGTGGAAATACAGTGTGTTCTATGGATTTCTTGATAAAGGGCAGCCCAGTGCACAAAATCATCCCCGCAATGCGAGGGTCCGAGAAAGGGCCCCACCACAGGCTAACTTAAATCCACGCTTATATTGAAAATAAAACCGACAAATCACAAGCAAGGAGGCTCGGTTTTACAACTATAAATAGAGGTGTTCTTGAAGAACAAGAACACAATTAAAACTTCAAGAATTGAGAGCAAGGAAGTTCAACAAATCCTCTCCAACAAGTTCAACAATCTTCAAGGTGTTCTTCGTTAAGAACTCCTTTCAATCCGCTATCAAGCTTCAAGTTCATCCAAAAACCGTTTTTGAAGATCGTGTCTCTGTCAAGAAGATCAAATCTTCAACAATTCAAAAAAATCCAAATCAAATTCATACCGTTCTTCAACAACATTCAAACTAAAAATCCGTTTGATCCGAGATCAAGTCACAAGACCCTCGGAAAACCATTTCTTGAAGATCAAAATCCATACTAGAAATATCAAAACTCACAAATCCAAAGAATTGAGGACGAAGATCATATCATCCTTCATCAATCCTCAAATCAAATTACCATTTAATCCGAGATCAAGTCCAAGGACCCTCGAATTAACGTTTCTCCAAGTTCAAATCATCTCAATGAATATCATATTGAAGATTTCCACCACAAATTTCAAAATTGTTCTTGTAGAATTGAACCATACGATTAAATAGAGATTGAACCACAATTGTACTTCAAATTTATCAAAAAAAAATTGTAATCTTTTCTTGTCTTTTATTCTCAGAATTCAAGAATTTGTCGTTACAGGGATCTTAAATAATATCCATCTCTTCAAGAATCATTTTCTAATTTTTACATTCCTTGTAGACCTTTGTGTAATTCCATCAACTTCAATGGACCAACGTGCAATATCACTAATCAGGGGTCTTTCTACAATTGATCAGCATATGTAAGAAATTGGATGGCGCACCTCCTTTACTTCATCATGAGGTCCGCATATTAGAATTAACTATATGTATTTCAACATAATATTATATATATATATATATATATTATGTATGTATATTATGGCCAAGACAAGATGGTCTAGGTAGACCTATCCATACATGATAATTTCCTTTATCTTTTCCATCGGGAAAACATATTAGGAGATTGAACTTCACTGGAACTCTGTTTCCAATTAAGCGATCTAAAAAATTCAAACTCTATGTAACTTTGAACGGAAGTCTCCTCCTCAATCTTTCCTTTTACAAGATTTTCACGAATCTCCTAATTCTTTTCAAACTCTTCTTGCAAAAATTCACCTATAAATATAAGTCACTTCAACGAGTAGCTCGTGCATGCAGTGAGGTCACGTCGTATAGCTGTTCTTCGACGCGAGGAGTTCAGGCGGAGATACTCTTCATGCAAGGAGTTTCGGTGGAGCTGCTGTTTGTGCAAAGAATTAAGGCGGAACGTGCAAGGAGTTTTGGAGTGGTTGCTGTTCGTGCAAGGTGAGATCGTTGGTGGCATTGATCAGCTCGTGCACAGCGAGGACTTCGAGTGAAGGTGAAGAGTTTGGTTGCATTGTTGAGTTCGTGCGTGCGAGGTCCCTGGCTATTGTCGGCCGTGCAAAAATATTCTAGAGATTTTAGAGAGTTCTGTTGCGTTAGTGAAGTTCAGCGTAATTCCCCAAGATTAGAGGTTTGAGGGCCATTCCTTTTTTTCTCTCAAACAAAAGCCGTACCGGTGGTGAAAGGGTTTTAATTTGGCGGTTCATTATTGGTTCTTTTTTGCTCATTGTAAAAGCAATCTGCTGTTGCATTGGTTCATCTTTGTAACTTCCAGTGGAATCATTAAAAATATCACTCCATACTCACGTTTGAGTTATTTTTATCATGATTATTCTTATTATGTATATAAAATATGTTTATTTGATGGAGTTCGCTAGTCACACCAGACAACCTTTTAATGTCTTCAAATAATTTTGTCTGTGAAACTCCTTTGCTGAACGAATGATTTTGTTACGTATTTAGGTGGTGTTTTTCCGGCAAAGGTGGAGCAACCAACTAGAGAAACCCCATTTGAGACTTAAGGCGTCAAACACGCGATGATGCTAGCATGGCATCTAGCGTCCCTTTGAGTGAGAAGGATGATGGTGCCAACTAGGACGCATGCCTAATGGTCGATGATCGTCTCTCGCATTAAAGAAGAGGACCCAATGAGAGTCAAGGGACTCGTAGTGGCATTGCTCCTAATCAAGACTTTCAAGACTTCAGACGTCAAACACGTGATGATGCTAGCATGGCATCTAGCGTCCCTTTGAATAAGAAGGATGGTGGTGCCAACCATGACGCACGCCCAAGGGCTGATGATCATCGCTCGCATGAAAGGAGAGGACCAAATGAGAGTCCGGGGACTCGTGACGGCGTGGCTCCCAATCAATGCATCAAACACGCGATGATGCTAGCATGGCATCTAGCGTCACTTTAATGGAGAAGGAGGATGGTTCCAACCATGACGCACTCTCAAGGGACGATGATTGTCGCTCGTATGAAAGAATAGGACCAAATGAGAGTCGAGGGACTCGTGGTGCACGTGGATTTTAATCAAGACTTTAGGCGTCAAATACACGATGATGCTAGCATGGTATCTCGTGTCCCTTTGGCTGGGAAAGAAGATGGCACCAACCATGAAGCTCGTCGCTCGCATGAAAGAAGATGAGAAAATGAGTGTCAAAGGACTCGCGGTGGCGTGGCTCTCCACCAAGACTCAAGGCTGCAAACACGTGATGATGCTAGCATGGCATCTCGCATCCCTTTGAGTGAGAAGGAAGATGGCGCCAACCGTGAAGCTCGTCGCTCGCATGAAAGATGGACAAAATGAGAGTAAAGGGACTCATGGTGGCACACCTTTCAATGAAGACTTCAGGCATCGAACACGCAATGATGCTAGCATGACATATAACATCACTTTGATGGGAAACGATGATCATTCCAACCATGACGCACGCCCAAGGACTGATGATCGTCACTCACATGAAGAAGAGGACCAAATGAGAGTCAAAAGACTCATGGTGGCTTTGCTCACAATCAAGACTTCATGCATCGAATACGCGATGATGCTAGCATGGCATCTAGCGACACTTTAATGGAGAAGGATGATGGTTCCACCATGAAACACGCCCAAGGGCCGATGATCGTTGCTCACATTAAAAAAAAGGGCCAAATGAGAGTCAATAGACTCACGGTGGCGTTGCTCCCAATCAAGACTTCATGCATCGAACATGCGATGACGCTAGCATGGCTTCTAACATCCCTTTGAGTTGCTCATTCATTGTTGGGGCAAGTAAGAGTCTTGCGAGGAGAATCGATATGGACGAGCTTGCTCATGAGAAAACATATTGTTTATGATGCTGACAACCATATTATCCTACCGCCACCATCAAAAGTATCTTATGAACTTCATAGCCTTGAGATCGGGAGACCTCACTCAACTTGTTGGGTGCTAAGCTCACTGATTCAACTCCTCTGGATTTAATAGAGAAAGCGTGGCCATCCTAGAATTGCGAGAAGATGATACAGAAATGCTTAGTGGCCGACATATGTTGTGGTTGAATGTGAATGTGCTCCATCCTGTCTAAGAGAACGACAATGGAACGGATATCCTCTAGAACTGCTGCGGGAACGGAGTTTTGTGCTTATCCCCCATATTCTGGCTACATGTGGCACAATATTTGCGACTCGGATAAAAGGCATTTCACTTCGAATGGTGGGTTGTAGAGTTTAATGAGTTGAGCCTGCTGCGATTTTGTAGTTGTTCGATATGCGGTTGCTTGATCAGTAGCGGTTGCACTTTCATTGTTGGGCTCTGCTGCATCACCGAAGCTTTATCATGTTGGTGCAACTCTCTTAGGAGCTCTCCTCAAAGATTCCTCTTGATGCTGAGTAGCCGTATTGCCGTTGGTGCTCTCATTTGTTCTTGAAGGCCTTGCCATGGCGACAAACACGTGTGTTTCTTCTACAGTGCACTTAGTGGTTTCCCACAGACGGCGCCACTGATGCGGGGTGCTTTCGTCCTGCTAACTAGACACTCTACGTCAGACTAACTCAAGCTCCGTGCTGGTGCTGAGTTAGGTTTGAGTTCGAGAAACCTGCACCATGAAACACCATACCTGAAGTAAGGGTTTGTTGATTTTGGACTGAACTTGGGTTGTGCCAAGGTGGCTACGTATCCCGAATAGGGAATCAAGCCGAACGTAGTTCATTGTTTCTCTGGATACCGATCCGTGCTGGATGGTGCATCGCACAAGAGCTTGGTGGGTTAATGGACCATGTCGGATGAGATGTCGTCGGACCGTGCTGGTCAAATAGGATGACAATCCGTGCTGGATTGTGCATCATGTCTAGAGAGAGAAACATCAGTGATGGATGGTGCATCGCACAAGAGCTTGGTGGGTCAATGGACCATGTCGGATGAGATGTTGTCGGACTATGCTGGTCGAATAGGATGCCAATCCGTGCTGGATTATGCATCATGCCTAGAGAGAGAAATCTCTGACTTAGAGAGATAAAGTAGAATCTCAATTGTGTCCCCCTTTGCCTTCAGGGGATGGGGTATTTATAGATACCTTATGGGCCATGGGATGGACTTCAGTGTTGATGGGCTTGGCCTAGCTCCATTGGATAGGCTTAGGTGCTGAAGGGCTTGACCCAACTTCATTGGATTTGTATAGTGGATTTGGCCCAACATTAACAAGTTTGCCCTCTGGGTTAGGCCCAACGTTAATGAGTTTGTGATGTACCTTAGAATGCAATAATGCGAAAAGTGACAACCTTGTGCGACACGTGATCAAACGAGAGAATGCCAAGTGTAGAAAATCATGTTTACATATATATATATATATATATATATATATATATATATAGATGCATAAATAGACATACATGCATTTCTTTTAATTTTTCCAAAATAGTACAGTTTAGGAGCCATCATCTGAAGAACACCTGAAGAACGACTTCGATGAGAACAAATACAATGCGCTTAGCTGGAACTATATCGGCCTAGGGACTTGAATCTCCCATTTAGCCCCAAAAATAAAACTAAGTGATTTGGCAATAGATTGTATCATATATATATATATATATGAGTGGGTTACAAGTGAGTGATTTAACAATGCAACGAATCTATCTCAAATCAGGCCTACACTATGTATCTCGCGTAGACTTGGTCCGGAACACCTCGAACGAACGCCCCGATGCTTGCACGGCAGTGGTATATCGGTGACTAGATCAGGCGTATATCGGTGATTGTCTTCGACATGATATCAGGGATGCCCCTCGATTTGATATCGGTGGTGTGGTTTTATGACGTATCAGTGGAGCACCAGGTTATCCCGATACCGAGTACGATATCGAGAGTGAGATTGGGGATTTGTTTCGATGTGATGCGTGGTAGCTGAGGGATAATAATTGCTTGCTTTGGGATCCGGGTACCGCGTATTTATAGACCTCGGGATCCGGGGACCACAGTATTATACCGGTGATTATCACCGATATGATATCAAAAGTGATCCCCGATATGGTTAAATATGGGCCTGGTTTGGGCCAGACCCAATATGCGGGAAATGCCTATATCATGTAGTCCCCCAATTTGGGGATTCTTATCTTAGAGATAAGAATTCGCAAACTAAATTTTAAATTTTTGGGTTACCTGTGCTCTTCGTCCCGCCAGTTCAAATGACGGAGATCAAACTTGCTGGGAATGCACTTTGTGATGAACTTCGATGGGTCCCCTAATGCAGTGAACGCATAGTTTGAGGTCCTCGTTTGAATTATACGTTTCTTGGGATTTGAGTTTCTTGTAAATATGGGAATTTCACATTGAGATATGTGATGGGGCCGTTGGTGTAACTGTTTTATTTTCGAGGCTTTTTGCGTAATAGGATAGGATATCGGGTCTCATCGTCGATATTATGTCGAAACGCATATTCGATATGATGTCGAAAGTATCCTTCGATGTGGTTAAAGCTTCCCTCTATAAGTAGGGCTTGTAAGAGACCTTGAAGGTCATAGTTTTCTGTATCTTCTCTGTCGTTAGCGTAACCACATCGGTATGTATATCGGTAATCATATTCGATATATTCCCCAACGTGTATTTCGATCTTGCCGTTGTACTGGATTTATTTATTATTATTTTCTCATGCTGATACTCTGATTATTCTGCAGGTGCATTATATTTTTCTGAGATATTCCATCAGAATGGGTTTCAGACAATTGATGCGTAAACTTCAAGGCGACCGTGATGCTCAGAAAGCTGCTTAGCCGGCAGCAGTCGTGGTGGCGCCTAAAACAAGGTATGCGTCTAGCTTTTACCTGAATAATGCTACAACTGAGGTTCTAGCAGAGGCATCGGGAGTTGAGCAACCTCCCCCTAGCACTGTAGTACCTGAACGTATTAGTGAAAAATGTTTCGAAAATGTTCCTGCAACGGTTGGGTCCTTTAGCCAGGACATTCTTGATGTTGTGGGAGGCCTGGACGGTGCGGCCAATCGCTTGGAGGTGTTAACCTCGAAACAGAAAGGTAGGGTTCATCCGCCTGACGGAACTGTGTTGACGGAGAGACCAATTGCTAGGTCTCCTTCTGGTGAGTACGTAGCTCCACGTTATGAGTCGACGACCTACATTCCCTTGACCGAGAACGTTGGAGGCTCGGAATCGAATACCCCTGTCATCTTGGGTGCTTCAGTGGATGCACCTTTTACCGTGGGGTCGGGTTCTTCAAGCCCGAACCCTATTAGCGGCAAGGGAAAGGCGACTGCTTCAGGTACGACTGACAAGGGTAAAGGGCCACTGCAAGAGCCCTCGATATTGGGAGGCTTTGCCCCTGTCTTTCCTGGGATTCCAATTACGAAGCCTGCCGTTGACCTGTCTAGGATATCAGATAATAAAAGGTCTCATGAGGAGATTGTCCACAATGTTCATTCGTCTTCGAGTTCAGGCCCCATGAAGGCGGGTGCAGTCAAACCCTCCAAGAGAGTAGAATTCCATGAAGAAGATGATGTACGGGGAATGATGCGGGCTTTTCCTCCTCCAGAAAATGTGCGGGTGCTCACTAAATTCAAGCGGGCCCAGAATATACGCCGCAACACTCACCTGTTTCAGAGTGTACGTATCTTAACACGACTTTGATTGATTTTATTTTGACTGTTTAACATCATGTTTCGTATTGTATTGTGCAGACGGCAAAACTGGCGGTCTCGTGTCTGAAGACAATTTGCGAGTCCAAGGGTGACCCTGATGCTGTCGCTGCCGATCTCGAGGCTGATATCTTGAGGATGGGGGAGTTCAACCCCATGATGGTAGAGAAGTTGGAGGCTGAAAAAGAGGATGCGCTGAAGACATGTCGTAAGCTCCGGGAGGAGTATGATTTGCTGAAGGGCAACGTCAAAACCTTAGTGACTGAGATTGACCATAGAAAAACACGTGAACTTGCGGCTAACAAGGAGCTGAAGAAACTGAAGGCTGAGGTGTTGGCGGTGAAGGCTGCTAACGAACGTCTCTCATTGGAGCTCTCCACTGCTAAATTAGCTCCCTTGGACTTGGTATATATCTTGTTTATGATATATGTTTCTATTTTTTCCTCTTGTATTTAATAGAGTTCAATTTGTAGGAACGTCATCCTGATCTCCTCCGGGTTGGAGTGGAGAAGTTTATGGAAAGCTCGAGCTTCCGAGACTTAGTTTTGAAGGTTCGGGAGGTAGTATTTCATGCTTGCGTGGGGCAAGTATTGAAAAATGATAGTTTCAAGGACTTCCTCGAATTGAGTGGGTTGAACCCAAGGCACGATCATAACGACATGCCGATTGGTGGACTAGACGAGGTGGAGGAGGGTGCGGCCGACCCTCACGTGTTTCCGAGGTCGTTGAGAAGAAGACTGAAGGGTCCCTGTGGGAGTAGCTGTTTGCTGCCTTTATTGTAACTTGAATTTATCCCTTTCTGGACTATCTCCCATTCGTGGTTCTGTAACTGAATATTTATTTCTCTGTTATCTTCATAATCTGTGACTCTTCATGGCCTTGTTGTCTGACAAATTGTTGATTTTTTATTGTCATGATGATAGAGTATGCATTATTTCGATATCTGACCCTGCATTCATTTCGTTCTCGTATTTGATGAGATTTCTTTAATCTGCATGTTGTCAACAAGGAATGATTAGAATTTCCTCAGTGTTGGTAGAAGCATGAGTAATCTTCCACTGCTCATGTGTTTAGGATCGACCCCGTTATCATAGGGGATATTCTTCTTGTGGGTAGGGGCCCATCCCGTTATCACAGGGAACCAGCTACCGTTCAAATGTTTAGGATCGACCCCATTATCACAGGGGATATTTTTCTTGTGGGTAGGGGCGCATCCCGTTATCACAGGGAATACGCTACCGTTCAAATGTTTACGGTCGACCCCGTTATCACAAGGGATATTTTTCTCGTGGGTAGTGGCGCATCCCGTTATCATAGGGAACCTGCTACCGTTGAAATGTTTACGGTCGACCCCGTTATCACAAGGGATATTTCTCTCGTGGGTAAGGGCGCATCTCGTTATCACAGGGAACTCGCTATTGTTGAAATGTTTACGGTCGACCCCGTTATCACAGGGGATATTTCTCTTTGTAGACGACCCGTTACCACTCATGGGTAGGAGCCCGCCCGTTATCACAGGGGAACCCGTTACCGCTCATGGGCAGGAGCCTTTTCTTTGTAGATGACCCGTTACCGCTCATGGGTAGGAGCCCGCCCGTTATCACAGGGGAACTTGTTACAGCTCATGGGTAGGAGCCTTTTCTTTGTAGATGACCTATTACTGCTCATGGGTAGGAGCCCGCCCATTATCACAGGGGAACCCGTTACTGCTCATGGGTAGGAGCCTTTTCTTTGTAGATTACCCGTTACCGCTCATGGGTAGGAGCCCGCCCGTTATCACTGGGGAACCCGTTACTGCTCATGGGTAGGAGCCTTTTTTTGTAGATGACCCGTTACCGCTCATGGGTAGGAGCCCGCCCGTTATCACAGGGGAACCCGTTACCGCTCATGGGTAGGAGCGTTCTCTTTGTAGATGACCCGTTATCGCTCATGGGTGGGAGCTCGCCCGTTATCACAGGGGAACCCGTTACCGCTCATGTGTAGGAGCCTTTTTTTTGTGTCCCTTGGTGACTCTGTCGTTGCAGAGTCTATGAGTCTTCAGGCCCTGTAAAACATCACAGACAAGAAAGGTTTTCCGATGTAAAAGCTTATGTGACAGCATGAAATGATGCGCACGTGTTATTTGCGGAAAGTTCCCTCAATCTGGGAATTTCAGTTTTATGAAAGAAAAGGTGTTCCCATTGTGTTCTAACGCGCCTGTTGTAGCTGTTTGTACCTGTTTGTACCTGTTGCACCTGTTTAAATGGATAATATTGAATAATCTGAGGCGATGCCCCTTGAATCCGTTCTTATTTTTTTTTTTTTTAAAAAAGCGAGGGTTTAGTATTCCCTATGTCCTTTTTGGACATAGTAATGTGTGACCCTTCGGGTTATGTACCTGTAAGAGGGCGATGTGTTAAACATATATCTATCGGAATACTCCCCAAATTCTTCGTGCAATTCTCTGCACTTCCGTACTATCCGATTAGGACATATCCCTGCATGAAATATGAGATTCCATATAGCAAAAATAAAAAGTAGTGACGGATAACGATCGAAGGCTAGGTAAACCCAACCCGCCTACGTATCCCGTTGAATGGGGAATCAGACCGGCGTAGTTCCCCCTATTTTAGATACATGTCGAACCACGAAGGGGCAAAATAAAAGATAACGGTCGAAGGCTAGGTAACCCTAACCCGCCTACGTGTCCCGTTCAGTGGAGAATCAGACCGACGTAGTTCCCCTTGTTTTAAGTTTACAAACTAACCCACGATGGGGCAATGTTTTAATTGTTCAAGCATAATTTAAAAACTACTGAAATTTAAAGTATTGTTCTATTTGTTCCTCATGGCGATCACTCCGTACGCGGAATGTATTCTTGGTGTGGGACTTGTATCTCTTGTCTTCTTCTGATTCTAGGGTGCTTCAACGAGTCCACATAGCACATCCATCCTTGTACCTGGTGGCCTAGAATTTCGCCGACTCCTTTAGGTGTCGAGAATTTGATCTTCTGGTAATAAGTAGAGACCACTGCCCTGATCTGGTTGAGCGCCGGTCTGCCAATGATGTAGGGGAACTGAATGTCGACTATTGTGTATTTTATCGGTGTCACCCGTGTGCGTGGGTTTCTCTCGAACACTGTGGGCAATATAATTTGTCGGAGTGGAACTACCTCTGCTCCGCCAAATCCGGTCAATGGGGTGGATATCGGCTCTAGCCGGCTTGGGGCTATCATCATGTGCTCGTATGCTCTTGAGAATATCAGGTTTGCGGAGCTCCCGCAATCCACCATAACTTTATGCACCTGATATCCATCCACGTTAAGAGTAATAACCAAAGGGCAGTCTAGTTTACCTGCGGTCAAGGCCAATGGACTAAGTTGCTCCAAGTCTCTCCTGGTGAAAGAGATCTCCTGTTCCAAGTACGCTTCCGACAATATTGCATTTGTGTACCCAATGTAGGCTCCACCCTGGACTCTTCGTGTTATAGTTTCTCGGCCGCGAGCAGTGTCGGCTCCTAAGGCTCCTCCATTGATCATGATTATGACGCCTCTGCTCGGGGCATTCACTATGGTCCTACCACGCTCCTCGGGTGCCTCGATCATCTTCTGCTTTCCTCTCTTGGGTGAGTAATCTCTTATAGGGGATAAAGAATTGTCTGTCCCCCTGGCATCTTCCTTGTTGTTTCTGACAAACTCGACCAATTTTCCTTCTTTAATCAATCTTTTAATTTCATTCCTTAGGTGCGTACAATCCTCCGTCCTGTGTCCAGGTTGACGGTGGTACGCGCAGTATTTGCCCGATGACTTCATCCCGGGAGTCTCATTCAATGGCATGGGTTCTGTCAACCATCTGTTTCTCTTTGCCACGACCATCACTTCCAGAATGCCTCTATTCAACGGTGTGTACGTCCTCATGGGCCTTTCTCTGTTGCGATCTCTGTCTGCATTCCTGTTGGGAAATGAACCTTGACATGTTGCCATCATCTCGTCCTCATAAACCATTTGGTTTGCGAGCATGTTGATCTGTGCTATGGTGGGCTCAGTCAATTTGATTAACTCGCCGGCGAACCTGCAGTGGGTCGTACCGTTGAAGAGCATCATCATAACCTGCCCCCCATGCGGCTCATCCCCTTTCAACAATTCGTCATTGAACCTCTTCATATATTCCCGGAGGTTCTCCCTTTCCCTCTGCTGCACCGCGCCGAGGTGCAATAGGTTGGTCTTCATTCTCTTCTGGCTAGAGAACTGGTTCTCAAAATTTTCCCTTAGTTGCTCATAGTCCGTTATGGATCTGACCTCCAACCTAGTGAACCAATCCAGTGCAGCGCCCGTTAAAGTGGTGGATAAGATCTTTGCATTTATGTTTCTTGAGTAGTTGTGCAGACTATCGACCTGATGGAGGTGATCTGTAGGATCACTTCTTCTGTCGTATGGCTTGATCACTGGGATCTTGTCCCCTCTTTGCAATACCTCAGCCTCAATCTCATCCGAAAACGGGGTCCTGCTACGACCCCTCCCATGGCTCTGAGTCACCTTCCTCGTTAACTTTGCCCTCTCGCGGTCTAGTTTCTCCATCCTCCTTGATATTACCTGCAGTACTTCTGCACCTTCATTTTTCGAATATGCGACCTCAGTGCGGTCGCGACCGCGTTCTATTCTCCTGATTATTTTCGCTCTCTCACGGTCGAGTCGTTCCATCCTTCTTGTTATCTCTCGATCCAGGATCTCAGGATCCCGTCTCTCCGACCTGTCGTATGCAGCAAGCGATATCTCTCTAAATGAGTCCTCTGTATCCTCTTGTTCATCATATTCTTGCCTTGCCCTTCTCTCACCCGCTCTGGATCCATGGGGCCTTGCCTGAACGTCCCTCGTCCTCTGTTCCGCAAGTCGTGGAAGCAAAGTCTCTAGTGTAGTGTCAAGCGCTGCTTTTACAGAGGCGTTGATCTGCGCTAGCATCTCCGGGGTTATGGCAGCAGGGGGAAGAACGCTCTGTCCTGCATCCATCGTCTCCTCTGAGCTGGGAGGATCCATGTTTGGAACCTGGGTCAATGGGACATCCGCCGCCGGGTTTTCAGTGGTCGGGCCCTCGGTAGTAGGTTCTGCCTTATTGGGCGCGGCAAAGGTTGGACCTGCATTCGTGGTTCGCGGCGGCCTCCCAGGCCTGCGCCTTCGTCGTGGTTCATTCTGTGCTGGAGGAAGCTCCATCTCGGCTCGGGTCATTGTCTGTCTTGGTCAATCAGCTGTTGAGAGAGTGGTGTGTCCTCAATTCTCGTGCTTCTAGTCACAACTCCGTTAAACTCTGATGGGGTCCTCCTTCCTTGCATCTTGGCGTCCTCGTCCATGAACTGCCGTTCCCACATACGGCGCCACTGATTTGGCAATAGATCGTATTATATATATATATGTGAGTGGGTTACAAGTGAGTAATTTAACAATGCAACGAATACACTACGTATATCGCGTAGACTTGGTTCTGGAACACCTCGAACGAACGCCTCGATGCTTGGACGGCAGTGGTATATCAGTGACTAGATTAGACGTATATCGGTGATTGTCTTTGACATGATATCGGGGATGCCCCTCGATGTGATATCGGTAGTGTGGTTGTATGACGTATCAGTAGAGCATCAGGTTATCCCGATATCGAGTACGATATCGAGAGTGAGATCGGGGATTTGTTTCGATGTGATGCGTGGTAGCTGAGGGATAATAATTGCTTACTTTGGGATCCGGGTACCGCGTATTTATATACCTTGGGATTCGGGAAGCACAGTATCATATCGGTGATTGTCACCGATATGATATCGAAAGTGATCCCTGATATGATTAAATATGGGCCTGGTTTGGGCCAGACCCAATATGCGGGAAATGCCCATATCACCAAGTAACACCTCTCAGGGAATTTGAAAATGACTCCACATACAACCAATACTTGAAGTTTTCCAAAACATCCTATGAGCCCCTACATTAACAAAAATTCCTGTAATGCTTACTAGCTTTAATATATTTAGACACACAGAACATAACATATATAATATTTATATATATATATATATATATATATATTAATCAACTTAAGTTTATCAGACTATAATCCAAAAACTTTTCGGTGCAGTATCTATTCGAAGCTAACTTAATGTCAATATAAATTCAATGATATATATCATCAACTATGAAGTGCTATGTATTATGAGTGAAGTCTAAATTTCTTATATTTGATGAGTTGATACATGTTTTCAATTTCAAACCAATAAAATCGTGCATTACTTCCTGAAATTATTAAAAATGCTTTAGTAATCCCTTCTACGAAATTTTTGTTTTTTGTTGGGTACATGCTGCACATAAACATGTGAATTAATAAATATAGACATACACATAAATATTATTATATTTCTAAAATCATAACATCATAAAATTAAACAATAACGTATATGTAATTAAACAGATAATATACAATAAGATAAAATTTGACCTCTCAGCAACTGTAGGAAATTCCTTGGAGTTGATTAGACGAGTCAGAAAAATCTCGTTGAAGCATAGGACGAGTCGAAGGCTTAACCTTCTCCCCTTAAGATCAATTTTCTCGGCTACCATTCAAGCACTCGGTAGGAACAATAAGGTAGTAAGTGAAGGACAATACTACCTTCTCAAATCGGACTCGAATCGTATTTGCAGAACTCAAAAAAAGAAAATATTTATGCTATGAGTATGCAAAAATTATTTTGTGTTTATGATTCTTGGATTTGGATGCTTTTCACAAGACTAAAGGGGCCCCTATTTATAGTTGAGATAACATGAAACCACCACAATACATTAAGGGGATAATTTACACTTGTCATTCAAACCATTTGAATTCATTCAAATGTTTTTGACCACACTAAGTGTGTGACTTAATTCACATATTCAAAATAAATATGAATATTTAACCATTCATTTTATTTATTTGATTAAATAAAATTCTATCACAATTTTGGGATTAATCCCACTTGCTTCTCATTAAGCAAATTTGAATTCACACACAAAATATTTGGACTCAATTCCAAATATCTCCAACAATCCCCCACATGAATGTAATTGGCTGAATGCACGTGAGCCAAACAATGCTAAATGCAATTTTAGAGTTCTGCCGGAACTTGTTGCATCAGGATAGGTGGTTTTCGGCCTTGAACCTTCCTTAGTGAAATACAATCGGATATACTTGACAACCAGGGGACGTGATGCCTTGAACTGTTCGGCATTTTGTGTATACCAAGATAATGGTACTCACACAACTCATTCCAATACCACATTGGTCCTCGTTATTGTCCGTTTTGGCCCTGGACTGCTTTGGAGATTTTCATCGAATGCTCTAGAGATTTAGCCCTTTAACTCATCTCAACGAAGCGGCCTCGTCATATTCGACAAGGTGATCTCTCATTAAGGGTATCCTCTAATACCCCACTTGTGTCACAAGACATAAGGATCATTAGAACCTCCAGTTCTCCTTAACCTGGATAGGTCCATCACTCTTTCATCCTAGAAATGGGTTGGGAACTCGATTTCCCGAGTGCTTTGTTCGAGTCGCCCCCACAATTCGGTTGTCCCTTTGAACCTACAAATTGGGGTTTACAATTCAGGTAGGGTTGCCATCATGGGGTGATGTCTTTTGGTGGGCTAAAATTTCTCATTTTCCTCGATGAATTTGCTAAGTAGTCTCTCGCTAGACCTTTCGTCAATCGCCTACACTATTATCTTTGACTTCTTAAAGTCTAAAGAAATTAGTATGATTAGTTTCTAACTAAAATTTAGAAAATCTGCACCAACATTTTCTCTTCTCTCGCCCCCCCCCCCCCCCCCCCATTTGTTTTCTTTTCCTCAATGAAAGAAGTGTCTCGAGCCTCAAAGAAAATAGAATTTATTTGATTTGCGTATATAGCGTCTTAATTCAAATAAATCTGAATATTTAATTTATTTAGTAAAATAAATAGTATTAAATCTCACTTGCTTCTCACTAAGCAATTTAATTTACGCGCTTATATTTGGACTCAATTCCAAATATTTCAAACAAATATATATTGTTAGCGGGTTTGGAATTACGACCTAATTAACTGAATTATTTATTTGGGTTGAAACGCCTTTCCCGTGGTTCAAAAACTAAGCGCTATTTAAAAAGAGAGAAAAATGACGAACATTCCTTCCTTTTATTCACTATGATCCACTCTTTTTCTGAGTCGATATGCGTATTTCCGAGTCTATACGTATGTTTTACCCAATTGTCCGACCTCTCTTTATTTCCCTTCTTCCTTTGCTTATATAGAGTTTTTAGGGACAAGTGTTGCTATGCATGGGCTTACAGGTGTCGTTATGCATGTTGTGGTGCTTTACACGTGTTACAATGTTTATTTAACCAATAAGATAACGTCTATCTTAAGTGCTGACTGTATCATTTTATCTTCTTCCGAGGGCTTTGGACTACTTCATGACGAGGGGCAGACTGCCTTCTTTGTCTCCGAGGGCTCATTGTGACTCGAGGGCCAAGTTTGGGTGTTCTCTTAGTGACAGTGTTTCTCCGATAGGGGTGTATTCTGGAGTGAGTGGTCCAGGATATTCTTCGAGAGGGTGTTTATTCATGAGTTGATCTTCGAGGGGTTCTTTAGCCTTCGTGGGTAAGTGTTTTCTTTCTCCGAGTGCCCGGAAAGTGTTGTTCTGTAATTCTTACATTATTGTGAAGTTTCGTCCTTTGGGTTTGTCGACTGGGGTAGTGTTCCGAGAGCATTTGTATTGGGAGTGCATAGTAAGGAAGTGTTTTTGTCAAGTTTCTGGGACCCTGTTGGTTTCCGATATCTCCAGTGGGCTTGAATAGGTTGGTTATTTTAACTCATCCTTTCTGAGGGTTCATACTTCTCGGAGAAGCAGAATGAGCGGGGTGGAGTGCTTGTCCGATGCTGCGGTAGTTCCGATAACGGCTAATCTGTAGAATTCTCTCTTCTGACGTATATTTCGATAGGCGTCAGCCTTGGTTCCGCCTGTTGGGTCATTAGGCATGACTTTGCTTTTGTATTTGATTTGCTCCGAGGGATGCTTGGGGTGTGATACCTGTATCGTGGATCCAGGTCGCATAATCATATAATAATACATCTGGTAATTCCAGTAATTGATTTATTGTCTATTTTAAGTAGGTGAATTTTCATCCTGTTAACAAACCCCCCCTAGTTTTTAGTGCAATTGGTCATTACGACTGCACTAGAAACTTAATAGGTCGAAGGGTACGAGGGCTCGGGTATCGTAGATTTTGTCAGGTATTACACAGGGAATGTTTCACAAGGCCTCGTAGAATTCTCCGGGGATGTCGTAGACATTCGTCAGGGACATTTATATATTTGTTCGACGTTTCCCTCGTTCTTGGCATTACCTTTAAAAAGGTGAGAGGAGTATCTTGATTACTCTCTCCGAGGCGAATGATTCCCGATGTATTCAGAAATGTGCCCTCGTTAGATCAATATCGGGGCATTAATTAATGTTGTGCCACTTAATGGTGGGTTTAAATGCAATCAATGATAATTTAATGCCATGTTTATGTATGGTGCGGAAATTGAAGCTTCCTAACCGTTGTGTTTCCGTTAATCGAGGAGACGTGACAATTAATAGCACTAAGCACGACTTTTAATCGTGGGATGCGAGTGGGTTTAGTGGTCTTTTAAGGCATTTATTGGGAGTAGGGTTTATAAAGTTTCTCTTCTCCTAATCATATTCTCACTTGCAATTTTAAGCGAAAAAACTTCTTCTTTCTGCAAAAATATTCTTTGATCTTCCAATTTTTTTTTTAATGGCATGTCAGTCTACTACCAACCTGGTGTCGGCCGCTTCCGGCACCGGAGGAGCAGCAGGGACAACGTTTCTGACTTCTCGAAAGAGGAGCGCAGCGGTGGCGGTGGCGAGTGGCAGTGGTGGCGCCGGAAAGGCGAAGAAATTGAAGAAGAAAGCTGAAAAGGGTGGCGTTCCGCGGGCTACCTAGAAAGTGGGTGATACTGTTAGCACTGCTTCAGAGAAAGAAGTTCGAAATTTATTCATCGAGCACGGCGCTTCTGGCCGTAACGTGGAGGTGATGGTGCCAGAGGCCGACCATCGGGGTGATTCTCCTCCGCCAGGACACCTAACGGTGTATTATCCTCAGATAATGGTGGGACTGTGTTCTTTCTTCCCGCCTTTCTACTGCAACATTTTCAATTACTGCAATCTATGCCCTAGCCAACTCACCCCTAATTCTTTCACAGCGTTGGCTCTTTTTGTTTTTTGGTGTCTGGTGAGAGGCATCGAATGCACGAGAGATAGGTTTTTCGCTATCTTTGAGTTGAAGCCGTCTCCGGGGGGAGGGGGTTCTTTCTACTGTTTCACCCATCGGGATAAGGATGACCGGATCTCTGAGGGCAACGTCACCTCCCACAGTTCATGGAAAAACAAGTTTTTCTTCATATGTCCTGCTAAGGGAGAGTGGGACATACCCCTGACTTGGAGGGAGCCCACTCTTCCCGAGAGAGTGATGGACAACACACTGGTGTTCTCACATTTATCCCGGGATTGAGGCACATTTATCCTGTAGACAAAATCAAGACTCCCCTGGCTATACCCGAGAAGCTTTTCGATACCTTTGGTAAGTACTTACAGGTGTTTTTTCTATCTTTATCTAACTTGTAACCGTCTTTGTACTGAATGTTCTGCGACCGTTCATGGTGGAGAACGAGGACGTAGTAACCAAGAAGGGGAAGTCTACACTAGGAGAGGGTGAAGCCTTCGGTGCTGTGGAGGGTGAGAACGAGCAAGGGGGGACTCGTTTAAGGGTGGTTTCAGTCATGTCCCGGTCGTCTAGCGGAACTTTCGATACCCCTGAGGAAGCGGGGTTAGGCGTGACTTCCGCAGATGTAGGCCCTGCGGGGGTATTTGTCATAGGGGGTGGGGATGATGAGGTTGGGATAGAGCGGATGCCTTTACCACCCCCAGGTGTTATCAGCATACCCTCCTCCTCGGAGTTATCGGGGGATTCTGCGTATGCGTTACTGTCGACTCCTCCCAAAGGTATGTGTTTCGTCCTAGCCTTATACGGTACTGAAACATTATACACTTCTAATTATACGGGAATCTGCTTTAGATAGAAGAAGGGATAGTTTTTTTTAGAAAAAATTATGATTCGCAGAAGGTGACGACCTTTTTGGTCTAGAAGGCGGGTCGCTTCCCTCGGACCCCGCCCCTCTTCCTGCTTTTGAGGATACAATGAGTTTACTGGACGAGATTCTGGCTGCGGGTCCCCCTCTTACGGGTGCTCCCGCTCCGGGACCATTCGCGGCCATCCAGTCAGATTGTCCCGTAGTCACTCAGGTACCACTGTCGGGGGAAGTATCTCCAGGGAGGCCTTCGTCTTTTAATGCTCCAGCCTTAGGACGAGAGCCTAGTTCCGAAGACGCCCAGGTGTCTCTCGAGACTGTTACTCGATATCTAACGGCTGCCAATTTCCTCTCAGCAGACGGGTGGCAATTCGTCCGAGCTTGTACTAACAACGTGGCTATGCTGGTAAGTTTTTATTTATCTAATTCGCTTAAGATCCTTTGTCGGGATCTTTATTCCTTTGTTTTACTTTCTTAGGCACCTAAAATGCTTCCTCTTCTGTTACTCGAGGTCGAGAGGTTGCAAAAACTGGCAAGCGCAGCTGAAGAGAGGTCTCGGAAGCTAGAGACGGAGAACAAGGATCTCTGAGAAAGAATGGGTAAGTACGAAGAGGCATGGGCCATGCTCACGCAGCAAAACCAAGACTTGAGGGGGGAGAACAAGCAGCTCCACTCTTCGGTAAAGGAGATGGAGGCCTCCGGGCTCGTTTTGAAAGAAAGGGTGACCTCCCTCGAGGAGGAAAAAACTGCTCGGGAGGCAAGGCAAAATGAGTTGGAGCGGGATCTGTCCCAGGCATTGGGCCAGGTGGACACTCTTAACGAGAAGTTGTCGCGGGCTATGGTTCCGGGGGGCATCACTTTCGAGGAGGTGCAGCAAAGGGTGGATGCTGCTGTTAAGCAAGCTCGGGAGGACGCCACTACTCACGTGAAGGAACTGTACAGCAGTAGTAGGAACCTGGGATACTTAGCAGGATATGCTATGTGGGGGTTCCTTCAATGCTTTGGGCAGGTGCGCAGTAAGGTAGCCCCCAATTTAGATCTGCGGGTAGTCAATATTGCGGAGATGCAGAGGCCTACTCTGTAGCAAGCCTACGACCTCTTTAAAAAGAGTAGCTCTCAACTTCCTCCCTCCTCCTCTTCCCCTACTCGGGTGCCCTTGGCAGCGGTACTTCCGCGGCCTTCAGTTCATGCCCCTCTCCGAGTGGGGGTCCAGGCTGTTTCCTCCGGCGTTCCTCCTCCTACGAGTGCTCCAGTTCTTCCCTCTAGAACTGAGCCAGCCCCCGTCTCTTCGAGTGCTCTACCCCCCAGTCTTAGGGGTTTTTAATTTGTTTTTTCTCTTAAGGACCATTGTACCTTGTTATTTTTATGTGCAGTGGTACTTTTATTTCTCGTTTGGAATGAAACTTCTTTTCCGTGTTGATAGTCACGTAACTTTTCAGCATATTATGAATACTTGGTCCCTTTTCATTTAATTGTAGAATTTTAAGATTGAGTTTACAAAAATGAGATAGCATCTCACTCTTACTGGCCAAACAACTTTCTTAGCATAGCGTGTCCATTTGCAGTGCAAGTTTGGGGAAATATATTTTCCTAAACACGAGTATCCCCCGACACGCCCTCGTAGCTTTTTATAGTATGCTTTGGGCAGCTCAACTTAATTCGGTTATTCGAGGAAAGGGTCCTAAGTATGTATATGTGCTTAGAGTTTAGTGAATATTTTCACGTCCTTTCAAAGAATCATTCAAGTAGAATTGTTTATATCCTCGTCACTTTTAATTATGTAGACTTTCGGAAAGCCTTTGATGAGAGAGTACGAATGAAGTTTCCCAGAGTAACTACTCTCGGAGATATTCTCCGAAGCTACTGGACCATGCCTTCCCCTCTTCCCACAAGTTTTGTATCGGCTCCGCGCAAGTATTTAGAGAATCTTATGATTTTTCACGAGATATCCAAAACAGGAATCGAACTACAAATAGTGAAGGAAAGAAACTTATCTTTGGTGCGTATCGTTTCGTTGCTGTAGCACCTGCTTCCCTTTTGGTTGTGACAATGATCCCATGAACCTGCTTAAGGGTTTAATGACCGCGAGAATAAATTCTCCCCGATTGGCATCGCTTTTGAATGTTCTTGAAGGCGAATCTTAAGGCGTTCCCAACGACGGTGCCATTTTGTTAACGGGTTTGGAATTACGACTTAATTAACTGAATTATTTATTTGGGTTGGAACGCCTTTGCCTGTGGTTCAAAAACTAAGCGCTATTTAAAAAGAGAGAAAAATGACGAACATTCCTTCCTTTTATTCACTATGATCCACTCTTTTTCCGAGTCGATATGCGTATTTCCGAGTCTATACGTATGTTTTCCCCAATTGTCCGACCTCTCTTTCTTTCCCTTCTTCCTTTGCTTATATATAGTTTTTAGGGACATGTGTTGCTATGCATGGGCTT
Organism: Linaria vulgaris; assembly: GCA_948329865.1. Classification (NCBI taxonomy): domain Eukaryota; kingdom Viridiplantae; phylum Streptophyta; class Magnoliopsida; order Lamiales; family Plantaginaceae; genus Linaria; species Linaria vulgaris. The sequence continues at coordinate 952,240 of OX415253.1, read as the reverse complement.
ACAGGTGTCATTATGCATGTGGTGGTGCTTTACACGCGTTACAATGTTTATTTAACCAATAAGATAACGTCTATCTTAAGTGCTGACTGTATCATTTTATCTTCTTCCGAGGGCTTTGGACTTCTTCATGATGAGGGGCAGACTGCCTTCTTTGTCTCTGAGGGCTCATTGTGACTCGAGGGCCAAGTTTGGGTGTTCTCTTAGTGACAGTGTTTCTCCGATAGGGGTGTATTCTGGAGTGAGTGGTCCAGGATATTCTCCGAGAGAATGTTTATTCATGAGTTGATCTCCGAGGGGTTCTTTAGCCTTCGTGGGTAAGTGTTTTCTTTCTCCGAGTGCCCAGAAAGTGTTGTTCTGTAATTCTTACATTATTGTGAAGTTCCGTCCTTTGGGTTGGTCGACTTGGGTAGTGTTCCGAGAGCATTGTATTGGGAGTGCATAGTAAAGAAGTGTTTTTGTCATGTTTCTGGGACCCTGTTGGTTTCCGATAGCTCTAGTGGGCTTGAATAGGTTGGTTCTTTTAACTCATCCTTTCCGAGGGTTCATACTTCTCGGAGAAGCAGAATGAGTAGGGTGGAGTACTTGTCCGATGCTGCGGTAGTTCCGATAGCGGCTAATCTGTGGAATTCTCTCTTCTGATGTATATTCCGATAGGCGTCAGCCTTGGTTCCGCCTGTTGGGTCATTAGGCATGACTTTGCTTCAGTATTTGATTTGCTCCGATGGATGCTTGGGGTGTGATACCTGTATCGTGGATGCAGGTCGCATAATCATATAATAATATATCTGGTAATTCCAGTAATTGATTTATTGTCTATTTTAAGCAGGTGAATTTTCATCCTGTTAACATATATATATATATATATATGTATGTATATATATATATACATATGTATATATAATAAAATACAAGTCTCGCACTTGTTTTTGTTTTTTTTTTTCTACAGAATATATATAATATACAAGTCTCACTCTTACAAGTCTCATACTTGTGTTATTTCTTTCAAACATATATATAATATATATATATATATATATATATTATATAAGTCTCACACTTGTATTTTTGACAACAATATATATAAATATATATATATATATACACACACGCACAATATACAAGTCTCGCACTTGTATTAATATTTTTTTCCCATGTCATAAAGACGTCACAAGTAATCGAAATAAATTATAATATTTGCCTCACATGCAACTTCGATTACATTTATTCGTAGAACTAGTCTCCTCACAAGAGACTTTTTACTACATCAAACTTGAACACTAGCCTCAGTACTAGCCTCACCCTTAGGTGACATGGTCATAACAGACATCTTAAAAGATTCTTAGACCCATATCCCTTTTCTACAAAGGTTCCACCTTTAAACAGGATAACCTTGTCTGACTCAAAGACAAGTGTGAACCCTTTCTATTTCACATTGTACCACATATTAGATTCGTGTGAATCTTTGGAACATGAAGCACCTCGTTCTGGGTCACTCTTTCCCCGAGGTTCTCTTTAGCACAACCGTTCCCCTGCCTTCAACTTTTGAGATTGCAGAGTTTCCCAAGAAACACTGTTTGTTCTCCACAAGTTGATAGGTCGTGAACATCCACTTGTTCGCGCAGATGTGGTAGAGTAGCCCCAATGTCTACCTACCATTCGTTCGAGTTGTTGTTTGAATTTTCAGCCGCCATAACTAATTAAATAATCCACACAATTATTCTTATTAGTATCGCTGAGAATTCTCAACCGAACTATTTATACAGATATTCCCAGGCCAGTGGAGGGGCAACACCTCTTTAAAGTCCACCTTTCTGCGACAGAATATTAGGTTACCAGGCCAGTGGAGGGACAAGTTCGCTTATACTCCACCTTTCTGCGACAGAACCGTCTGTATAAATATTCTCAATTAGAATATCTTCGAATAATTCACAAGTCTCAATACTTATAAATATTCTCACTTTGATTTCTCTTTGAATAATTCACAAGTCTCAATACTTAGAATTAACCCTTTTTTTCTCAGATAATTCACAAGTCTCAGTACTTAGAATTATTTTGAAATTCTTTTAGGTTTCTCTAGTTGAGAATATGACATAGTGGTTCTCAAAACCGGTACTACGGTCTCAATACCGTTAGCACTTTGATTCAGTGTGACAACCTCAACGTCGCCCGCTATTGGGAAGGTATCAATGCTTGCGGCATTGTTCTTAGTGCTATCACCCACCATATCTCTAAATAATTCACAATTCTCACACTTAGAAAAATTTAAAGTCTTCATAGGGCACACTTGCAATTTTATATATTTCCACATATCTCAATTGCAATTATTTTCACTAATCACGTAATCATGCTCAACATATAACCACATATTTAAATTGCATCTACTCATAATATTAAATTTAAATATATAGCATGGATATATTACACATATTACTCAAATAATAAGCTGCCGCACGAAGTCAAGTATAGAATAACGCATACATTCATAAACAATTAATGTCTGACCCAGCAGATAGGACACAGACTGTTAAGGCAGAGGTCGTAGGTTCGAACACCATTCGAAATGTTTCATATAATTAAAACTATCAGCAGATTTAAAGCTTATATAAATATGAAGTCGCGCAATTAATAACAAAATTAATATGGCTAAGATGGTCAAAAGGCTCATTTAAGCATAGAGGAGGTAGCAGGTTCGAATTCCACTTGTAGCAGTTTTGATAATTAACATGCTCAATAATAAATAACAACGGAATCTTAGCATGTATTAAAATAGGTAACCGTATGATTAATACACAAGAATCATAACGTACAAATGGTAAAGACTGCAGCTGGCATGGCTAGGGTCTCGGGTTCGAATCTATATTACGCTTAAACATTTTTCAATTGATTCGCAGGGTAATAACAACGGAGCAATTAATTTACAAGAATTAATCTAACCTAATGGTAACGGACATGCATGTGTGGACCTTGAGGTACAGGGTTCGAATCTGATTGTAGCAGGAACTAAAATATATATATATATATATATATATATATTTATTTAATAACCTGCTCTTTTGAAACAGAAATGGAGAACAGAAAAAGCTACTAGAAAAAATGACAGAAGCCTGCTAACTCCAACATTTGAAAACAGAAAACCAAAACTTTTGAAACTGAAAATCCATACAATGAAAATCCATACAATACCCAGAAAATAAAAACTAATTCAACAAATCACAGCAACAGAAGGCTTATTGGCCAGATTATCCACTCTAACACAACAAGCAGATTATCAATAACATCGCAGCAGATGAGCAACTCCAACATTTGAAAACAGAAAACCAAAACTTTTGAAACTGAAAATCCATACAATAACCAGAAAATAAAAACTAATTCAACAAATCAGCAACAAAAAACTTACTAACACAACAAACAGATTATCAATAACATCGCATCAGATGAACATATTCTAAAAATTAAAAAAATCACATTAACGTGCAACACAAAATACGTAGATAGAAATTGATCTTAAGATTGTTGGGTACGTGTTGCACATAAACATGTGAATTAATAAATATAGACATACACATAAACATTATTATATTTCTAAAATCATAACATCATAAAATTAAACAATAACGTATATGTAATTAAACAGATAATAGACAATAAGATAAAATTTGATCTCTCAGCAATTGTAGAAAAATTCTTGAAGTGGATTAGACGAGTCAGAAAAATCCCGTTGAAGCATAGGACGAGTGAAGGCTTAGCCCTCTCCCCTTAAAAACAATTTTCCCGGCTACCCTTCAAGCCCTCGGTGGGAAACGACCTCCCAAGGTACAACGTCCTCACACAATAAGGTAGTAAGTGAAGGACAATACTAGCTTCTCAAATCGGACTCGAAATGTATTTGCAGAACTCAGAAAAAGAAAATGTTTATGCTATGAGTATGCAAAAAATATTTTGTGTTTAGGATTCTTGGATATGGATGTTTTTCACAAGACTAGAAGGGCCCCTATTTATAGTTGAGAAAACAAGAAACCACCACAATACATTAAGGGGATAATTTACTCTTGTCATTCAAACCATTTGAATTCCTTCAAATGTTTTTGACCACATTAAGTGTGTGACTTAATTCACATATTCAAAATAAATATGAATATTTAACCATTAATTTTATTTATTTGATTAAATAAAATTCTATCACAGTTTTGGGATTAATCCCACTTGCTTCTCATTAAGCAAATTTTAATTCACACACAAAATATTTGGACTCAATTCCAAATATCTCCAACAATCCTCCACATGAATGTAATTGACTTAATGCACGTGAGCCTAACAATGCTAAATGCAATTTCTGAGTTCTGCCGGAACTTGTTGCTGATTATCTCCAACAATTTTTAGTTATCAATTGTCGCTGATTATCACAAAGTAATTATGATCTCGTACCAGCTCTGTAATCTCTTTACTGTAAACGTTACAATTTTGTATAATTATTCATGGTCTAGGTGCCGTAGTGTATTTAGCTTCAAAGTTGCACTAAATTGACTGAATTGTTCTGTTCGAGACTTTAATCAAGTTATACATGATATTATGTCACTAATAATGACTTCAAAATACACATACTTCGAGTTCAACTTCACTAACCTATTTCATTTAAAGTAAATTATATTATAATTCTTTTATATGTACACATGGTTAGACTAAATATATACACATTCATTTACGTAGTTCTCAATTGCAAACTAATATCTTAAGAGGACTAAGTTGTTACTATAAGCTGCCAGGTGATGAATTTGTTGGAAAAATAGTAAATGAAATGGGTTTGTACACCTGACTTCGGTCAGATTTTGAGCGGGTCGCACTTGTCGTTTTGACAAGTTCAATATTGAAACGTGCTCTCCTAGGTGAGAGCTTTGAAACGGATATTACACTCTCAAAATAGTAGAAATATCTGCTATATATAAAAACAATATCAGCACTATACAAGATCGGTCAGAAAGGAGTGCCCAACCATAACTGACCGAGTGTTCGAACTAAACCTAAGGGGTTTTCGCACCCAAAGAAGTGTGGAAGTAATGTCTAGGTTGTAATCCTCTTCTGCACGGGAATCACAACAGCGAATCACACCCAAAGATGGAGCGTGCAACCCGGATGGAGCCTGGCACGGGGAGAGACGTCAAGTTTTGAAATGACCCACCCACGATAAGTAACATAAAAGAGCATACCTCAAAGTGGGGTATGTCAATGAGTAAACATTATACTTAAAACAAACGGAGAAAGGTAAAAAGCTTAAACCATTCCAAAGATTACAAACATGCCACATAAAAGAAAATAAAATACAAATGTTAGAGGAACTAGCCATCCGATGCATCACAAAATAAATTTCCTTAAATAACAAGAACGCCCACGTGACCATGCCAGGGAGCCAAAGAACATGCTCCTCTTCATTTTTTGAATAATGGTCAAAGCTGAAAGGGAGCCTTCCAACATGATAAATAGCAGTGTAGAACATGGGGAAATCCTCAAAATCATCAATACTCACATGTGACAAGGAAATTGTAACCATGTAGTGTGTATAAAATGTGCAACGTGTGTGAAATGTGGCCAACGATAACATGCGGGATAGGATGCGTGATAAGCACAAACAGAAGAAGAAGAAAAATGTGAGTCATCATGATTAAATAATGACATAAAATGCCTAACCTCATTATAATGCATATATATATATATATATATATATATATAAGATCTGGAAGGTATGAAAAAAAGGACATTAATAGATAAAAGATCCAGTAAACCACAAAGTAACCGTAGCGTGCAAAGATCTTCGAGTTCTTCCAATTGTTCAAGTGTGAGCATTGGTGAGAAAAAATAACAAGGGGTAATTACATTAAACCCCCCATCGTATGGTTCATCTTTTAGTCAACCCCCATAACTTTCTTTTGACTCAGTCAATCCCCCATCGTATGCCAAAATCATCACTTTACCCCCAAGTCAACTTTTTGCACTTTTCAGGGGTATTTTCGTCAAATGTTAAAAATTTTAATATTTGTTTTAAAAAAATGTAAAATTTATTATTCGACAAATATTAATTTTCGCCAAAAAAAGTTTTTTTTCAACCAAATTTTTTTTCCGACAATTTTTTTTTTCGGCAAATATTTTTTTTTCGACAAATTTTCTTTTCGACCAAATTGTTTTTCCGACAAATTTTCTTTTCGACCAAATTGTTTTTCCGACCAAATTATTTTTTCGACAAATTTTGTTTTTCGGCAAATAAATTTTTTTGACAAATTTTTTTATTTCAACAATTTTTTTTTTGACAATGTTTTTTCGAAAAAAGAATTATGTCGAAAAAAAAAATTGTTGAAAAAAAGTTTTTAAAAAAAAAAATATTTGTCGCTTAATAAATTTTACATTTCTTTTTTAAAAATATTAAAATTTTTGACATTTGACGAAAATACCCCTGAAAAAAGTGCAAAAAGTTGACTTGGGGTAAAGTGATGATTTTAGCATACGATGGGAGGTTGACTGAGTCAAAACAAAGTTAAGGGGGTTGACTAAAAAAGGGACCATACGATGGGGGTTTTAATGTAATTACCCCAAATAACAAATATCGATACGGGTGAGTGCAACAACATGATTAAATGCGGTTGAAAAAAAGCCATATGTGAGAGAGGCTAGGGTAAAAAGAAGCTGTAAAGGAATCGGGGACCATCTCGAGGGCCGAGAGGTGTATCTCGAGAAGCACATCCTACCAACAACACAATAGAGTATATATATATATATATATATATATATATACATAATAATAGTAGTGTGCAGAGATCTGAAAAGATGCATATAATCTTAGCATGTGCGCCGTGTGAGAGGTGGCCGAAGAAAACATACATGCATCAATCGTGTAAAGCTGAAGATCAAACAAACTAAAAAGTGAATCATGAGGAGTAACTAATGATATAAAATACCACACTTGAAAAGGAAAGACAAGTGCGATAAAAGTACTGAGAAAACTGACCATTACGGTTGCGGTTTGGGCATCCGATGATACGTCCAACAACCCTGATCTTTATCAATGAGGTTGCGCACTTTAGCGCTTGATGATTCCAAAGAATTTCGACCATTAAGGCATAGGATAGGCGCCTTGTTAGCAAGCTGATCAGCAACATAATTTCCCTCTCGGAACGAATGAACAATCGTACCTTGCAATAAAGGAAGCCAACTGTGAATGTCCTCCAAAAAATTAATGATGTTCCATGGACCCCTTGGTGAAGAATTAATAATAGGAATAGGGGCCATACCGTCCGTTTCAACATCAATATCATATAAGCCCAAATCTCGACAATATGAAAGTCCTTAGTGAATAGCAATAACTTCCGCCTCGACATTGGTCATAGAAGCCAATGCAATATAGAAACACCAAAGACAATTGCCAAGATAATCGCGAACAACAGCTCCTCCTCCTAGCAAACCTGGATTGCCTTTAGGCAACCCTCAACCGGTCTTTTCCAACAGACCGTGATAGGTAACTTTGCAACGTGTTGAGAAAGGCGAATAACCCAATCCACAGCCACGTGCCGAGTGCCTTTCCAATATTTTGGTTCATACGGAGAAAGAGAAAAGAGATTACGGACATGGCGAATAACCTTTTATATGATCTTTGTAGAGACCATTGGAATCCTACGAAGCCTTGCCGAATTTCGTGTCGTCTAGATAAACCACAATACAATGATAGGAAAAACGTGAATATGCCCAGGTAGATTTCGTAGAAAAAATACCACTCGATGCAACTTCCAAAGCATAAGATCCTTCCCCTCTTGCCCAATAGGAAAATCAAGAACACTAAGTATATCTTCTTCCTCAATAACCTAGTCCAGCTTGCGTAAATCCCACTAAGTGTCAAGCCAATACTCATTGACACGATCAATAAGGCGCACGTCAACATCAACCCTCGGGGTCAATGGATTACCCTTAAGCCAAGAATCAAACCAAAAGAACGCATCCCCTCTTTTAATATGGCAGAAAATGTGAGGTTGAGTAATAGACGCAGCCCTAAAGACACGTTTCCAACCCGGTGACTCCCACCCCACAACCACCAAACCACGGTCTCGCGTTAGATAACGAATCATCAAATATCTTGCTTACGGAGATTCCTGTGAACGAAACACTAAGATAACTAATATCAATCCACACCTGAAAATAACTGCACAAGATTTGACCACGAATAAACGGAGCACTAAGATAGCTGAGAGGGAAATTACCTCGACGAAATCCCGTGAGGTGTTGAATAGCTTGATTGTGCCCTGTCGGAACAAAAGTCGATGTTATGAAGCAGCTTTTGGAAGAATTAATGTTATCCCCCGAAACCATCTCATGAAGATGGAGAAATTCCATCAGAATAGCCATATTTGCACGGTGCCCGGAATAAAACTAATGCAATCGTCGGCATAGACAAGATGAGAAACTGGTAACCCGCCATATGTGGCCAGACAAAGTCCGATTCTGAACGTATAAACGATCAAGACCCCATGACAGAAAGTCAGCAATAATAATAAAAAGAGGGGGAAATTGGGTCCCATTGCCGCACAATTGGTTTCACCATTAACGAGAACCGTGAAATAGCATTTTTCCATACAATTCCTCAGATGCCAAATCCAAGATCTCGAAAAACCAAATTTCTCTAAGCACTGATAAAGAAAAGCCCAATCAAGCCTATCATAGGCTTTTTCCATATCTAATTTAACCACAATATTAAACTTATCCCTGCTCCTGCGCAAATTAAAAACCATTTCTTGTGCAAGTAAACTAACCCACTTTGCGATAAAGAAATGATTTTAGGTAGAAAAGAAGTAAGTCTATCATTCAGGAGCTTAGAAATAATCTTGTAACTTACGTTTCACAAGCTGATGGGTCGATAATCCTTCCATCCTAGAGGATCCAGTTTTTTGGGATCAAAACAATATTTTTGTTCTAAAACATCCTCGGAAACGTTGTTCCTCTAAAGAAATCAAGCACGACATCAAAAATATCAAGATGAATTATATCCCAACAATGCTGATAAAATAATGCATTAAAACCATCAGGACCAGCAACGCTATCAGGCGACAAATCAAATATCACTTTCTTAACCTCGTCCAACGAGGGCTCACGACACAACAAATTCTTATCTTCAAATGTAAAAAATTGAGAAATAAATTTGAGATTGTGACTAGCAAGTACCTCGACAAGAGACGTTAAAAGGTTCTCAAAGTACCTCGCAGCTGACGAGCCCACCTGATCCAGATCGTCCATCAGAACTACATTTTCCTCAATCTTGAAGATACGTTCCCCCACGGCTTCGAAGGTTACGAATTTCAATTGGTTTTTGAGCTTTTTTCTTGGTTTTAGGCACATGAAGTGGATTTGCACATAAATATATTCATTATTATTTAACTTTCCTATTCTTTCTCTTATTATTCGTAAAAAATAAGTATTTTCACTATGTCAGCTTGAGAGTTAGCTAGTGTGTATTTTCAAAGATTTAACGTTAAAATTATTTAGTAACACATTTATTTAAGATTTATTGATTTTGATAGAATTACTAATTTTTAAAAGCTTGTCAATGGAATACTAGTTTGATATAATTTCTTCTAGGCTCTCGGTTACACTTAGTCAAATAATTTATAGTATGGCCTGAATCACACAAAGCTATGCTAATTTATGACAAAGAATTTACTAGCTTAGTCAGGAACACCTTAAATGTATGGTACAAAATCCTAAAATGGCTAGAATAACCCCATACCTCGAATATGTTCGATACCAAACACGTGGAGTATCAAGTTAGTATGCTCTTGAAATATCCCACTGCGTGAAGTATGTTAATGTGGAACTGCCGAACTATCGCATTATGTGACTCTCGAACGGATCTGAACTAGATAACGAAAGACAAATTCTTGAATACTCAACCCGACTGAATGGTGTGTTTCGAAATAACTATCAAACCAAGCCTTCAATTTGGGTGCGCGTTGGCATTACAATGACTAATATAATAATATGCTTATCGTAATTTGGGAATATTACATGCTGCGCACATGTCTTGTGTGCATCCCCCACATCTGTTGTGACATGTGGACAAAAAGACAAACCTTCGTTGTCTTTTTGTCCACATGTCACAATCTGGAGGGGGCTGCGCACAAGACATGTGCGCAGCATGTAATAGACCCAGAATTTGGGGTACTTATCCACCTCGAAGAAAGGGCCCATATCTCTGAATTTTCGGGACAAGGTTGAATTGGATCGGTGAATGTTTGTCGAATTGGATTCCTCTCTCGAAACACTAACGAAGAGCAAGTTGTGACACTTTACCTACACTCGATTTCTTATAATATCACGTGCTTCTGCCATTGTAAACTAGCTTAGAAAAAACACTTCACTTGCATTCTCAATTATTTGAGCAATATTTCTTAAAGTATCTCTTCTTATTCTTTTCGTTATATTTAGAGCATTTCGTAAGCTATCTAACATTTCAGGTGCGTTTCTCTCGAATCATAGGAAATGCAAGTTGAAGCACATAATTCAACAATAATTAAGGAATTACCTTACACGAATAATTCTATGTTATTATTTAGGCATTGTGAGTGGGAACAACATAAAGAAGATTTATTGACTATGATTCGGAGAGAATTTACCCTAATAGCATGAACTTAAATTTGCATGATGAAAGAACTTGAATGGCAATCATTGTAGGCACCCATAAGTCCTGGCTTTCAAGTCAAAAGCTAACCTAGTAAATTTGCTTATACTAAAGACGATGTCAAGTAGAGGGAAGACCATGAAACACGAATAAAGAAGAATTAGACCAATTGGAAAATATTGGCACCGAAGACGAGTTGAGCACGAAGTGCCAAGCTAAGTCCAATTGAATTTTTTTGGCACAGAAGACCAATCAAGTCGGAATTGGAAAACTAGCACCCACTGAAAAATATTGACACCAAAGACCAGCTAAACGCTGGTGTGCCGTACTTACGATCCCTTTAAATAACCCGATGTTTTTGGGAATAACCCAGAAGAACGGGACCGAAAGATGATTTTCGCTTGATGCGATTACGCCAATCTAAACGTCTAAATGATGTGGCCCTTAGGACAATATAGTTAACCTCAACAATACAATATGTAATGGCTAAATTCAGAACCCCGATTAGTGAAACCAACGTCAGACCCTGCATCTAAGCGGTATTGGCCTCGAAACTGATGTACTACGTGCGCGTCGGTCAAATCTGACATGCCACGTGCATGTCGGTCAAATCTGATATACAAAATTTGGACTTGCTAAATATATCTAGTGAACTCCTTTATGGTGCTACTATAGTTTTTGATAGACAACAACTTGCTTTCAAGGCAGGCCTACCTATTATAATGTTGTAGGCGAAAGGATGATTCACTATATTGTACTAGATGTTGATGGTTCTTCTGTATGGCTCTTCTCCAAAGGACGTTGATTGTTTAACTTATCCCAACAGGATCACTTCAGCTCTCCCAAAGCGGATCAAATGGGTGCAAATTTGTGCCTTCTTTTCCAATGCATGCGCAAATAAGACATTTATTGAACTCCTGTTGTCTATCAAAATCTTGCACACACCATAGTTGGCGAAATCAAGCTTAACAAAATGAGGGAAATGTAGCTTACCTGACTGGATGGCCTCTGGAAACAGATCCGCCTAGTTGCTACCTGAGAATGTAATTATCTCATCCAGCAGTTCGTCCAAAAGCATTGTAAAACGGACATAACGATCCTCTTGCGGTCATCTGGAATTTTTTCTTCACGTTGGTGGAATTAGCCCCCGTTAGTTTTTCGCTGATCATGTTGATCACTCTTCTAGATGGCGTTGACTATCGCGTGTCCACGACCGCATAGAACCTCGATGGCATTCTGCTGGTCCATCGTGGGGAACGGGATATCTTCTCGTGATCTCCAGAAGCCTTATCATTTCGTACATCGCTGACTAGCTTTCCTTCTCGGACGAGTCATTTGATTTTTCCTTCAAATCTATACACACCTCGGTATCGTGCCATTTCAGATGATGATATTTGCAATATCTGCTTGAACGCCTACTTCGCTCAGTCTCCCTCCACTTCTATGGCTGATTCAACCACTTTTTTCTTTGAGCTACTTCGAATACAATGAGAATATGTTGATTAAACAGAGTGTCCCGATTTTTTTTTAAAAATCCGTTTCAGAACTATTTCAATAAAGGAGCCAAATTAAACTAGAATTTATTGACTTAGACTTCCGATCCAAATTTTATATTAAAGTTACCAAAATAATACAAATGACAATATTAATACCTTGACAGTGGGAATCACTAACTTTGGTCCTGTAATGTGGGAATTTTACAATTGATACAATTTATACATTGTGGATCAAAATAAAAAATACACAAATTAGGTGCTGAGCAAAATATTAAAAAAATTGGTTCAAGAATTGACAGATTAGGTGTTGTGATATCGAACAGTTCATCTAGGGTGTTGAAATAAACTGGAATTTTTATTGAAAAATGAAGAAAGAAATAAAATTTGGCAGCTAAGTGAACAATAATACAATCACTACAAACAAACAATAATACAATACACCAGGCTAAGTGCGGCCATCTCCTTCCCCTAAAACACTATTCATAAACATAGATATTCGTTTAATTTAGGTCAGTCATGCCAAGCAAACTAACTTATATCTTAAACTAACATCAAATTGAGGTTTTGTTGGAAAAGCAAAGAGTCCTTACAATATTTTTAGATTACACTAACTTAAACAAAAATCAATGATTATTTTAAATCAAAATAAGAGAAATGAAAGGTTTTTCTTTTAAATAATATAAGGCACTATACGCACTCGGCCAGGATGGAGTACCCAATCAAAGGTGATCGAGAATTTTAGGATGGAGTACCCAATCAAAGGTGATCGAGAATTTATAATTACATAACAAAACAAAACAAAAGGTTATAAGCCTCATGGAAAGAAGGCAATCCAAAAAGTATGGTTTAATTATAAACAGTTACATGACACAACAAATGAATAACATAACAAATCTAATAAAGCTCTCTAACGTCTTCATTCGATCAAAGGAACCCGATGTAGAGTAGATCCATCATGACATCGTCCGACCTAATAAGGAATTTTTAGCATGCATACATATCATTAATTGAAGAAGATGTGACAAAGGCGGGTAACAGACAACTCGACATATCCTTACTTTATAATAAAAGTGGGTTTAAATTATCAAAAAACCAGTGTTATTAAAACTAGACAAAACCGGTCGGTCGAACTAGTTCAACCGGGAACCAGCCATTGATCTGGTCCGAATGGCTATAAATAACCACTGCTGGACTGAACCGGACAGGACCGGTAAAAACTGGCCCAGAACCTGCACTCAGTGACCGGTAACTGGCGCCGTGGATCGACCCAATCCGCCATATATTTAAAAAAAAACAAGAATCATTAAGAAAAACTGCAAGCCCACCACTACGCTATTTGCCGCCGCCGTTCGCCGCTTCTTTCTACTGTCCGCCGCCTCCCTCAAACAAATCAGGTGAGAATTGTTTCTTTTTTGTTTCTTTATGATTTTGAGAATTGTTTGATGTTTAGTAAAGTGTAGTAATTTAAATAAGACTTCACTTCAGCGGTTCATCAAACTTTAAGCATATAATTATGTTACTTTCAACAAACTTTGAGCAGATACTTCAGCCATGTGACTATGTGAGAGTTTTTGACCATTTTACATTTTAGAGAGTTAGTAATGAGATGAAGTGATGAACAAGTAAAGAAACAAAATTAATGAAGTATTGTATTGATATATTCTGTATTGGATTATGATTACATATTAATAATCTGTTACTTTCAAGTTTTAATGCTACACTTATATAAATTAGGTAAACATTAGTAACTATAATTGGGATTTTGTGTTTATGACTTTATTAAGCTTGGTTTGTTTAAAATTGATATAGGTGATGGCAAACAACTCTTCAAGTACACCAACAGAATCTCAAGATAATGAAGAGGATCAATCAGCTAGTAATGTAAATCCTCGACGTCGAGATGATATTGCATGGAATCATTATACTCCGATAGGAGGGAAGGGAAAGGCAGAGTTTCTCCGATGCATTCATTGTGGTCACATAATTCGTGCGGGGGTATTAATCGCATGAAGCAGCACCTTGCGAGCATCACAGGTCAAACGAAGAATGCCACTACAAGATTTCACAGTATTAGCTACCGCATATTAACTACGAAAATTCCGTAGCTATTCATTAGCTACGGAAATTCCGTAGCTAACGAGTCTCCCGACGGAATTTTCGTCGCTGAAATTCTTGGCGAAAACCAATCGCTGGCAATCTAATCTAGCGATGAAAATTCCATCGCTACTCATCAGCAGGAACGGGAAATCTGTCACCAATTTCTATCTTTCATTAGCTACCGCAGTGCGGTAGGTAATTTCAACGGTAACGCCTATTAGCTACCACCTGGCGGTAGCTAATAACAACGGTAATATTCATTAGCAACGAAAATGTGGTAGCTAACCTTTCTTACCGTTGACATTAGCTACCACAATGTCGTAGCTAACCTATTTTATCGTTGACATTAGCTACTGTAATACCGTAGCTAACCCTTCTTACCGTTGACATTAGCTACCGCAATGTCATAGCTAACATTTCTAACCGTTGACATTAGCTACCGCTTGGTGGTAGCTAATTGTCACAAATTTGAAAATTTGAGTAAACCCTTTACCCAAACCCTATCAGTAGCGACCAAATAGCGGTAGCTCATATTTGTACCCTAACAGTAGCTACCGCTTGTCCGTAGCTATTGACTATATGCGGTAGCTAGTAATATTCAAGTGCTTAAATTGTGACTTTTCAACGATTATTTTAAATATAATTGATTGTTTGTTATCAATTATGACAATAACAAGTAACAATTAACTAAATAAACATAAAATGATGATTTCATTGCACAATCAAATGACATTACTAATGTCGGTTCATAACAACAATGATACATAATGTCGTTTGTTTGTCAATAGTATATATATGTATCTATCTTCCAATAGAACGTTAAATAAAGAATGTAACTTCACATCATAACAAATCATCACATTTCATCGATACATCATTCAATATGTCACATCGATATTTCA
The DNA here is from genome assembly GCA_948329865.1 of Linaria vulgaris. NCBI lineage: Eukaryota > Viridiplantae > Streptophyta > Magnoliopsida > Lamiales > Plantaginaceae > Linaria > Linaria vulgaris. Next base: position 937,097 of record OX415253.1, on the reverse strand, counting down.
ATCACATACACGAGACATGATTAAGTGTAGAAGTAAAAATAATATATACGTCACACAACAATATATTAATCGTAATAACAACTCAATTACTATCAAATAAGTTAATTATTACATATTATTGGTAATATTACTAAACTGAAAAAATAAAGAAATCAAAATCACACAAAGAAATATACAAAATAGAAAATATTCAACATTAGCTACGGCCAAGCGGTAGCAACTAATATTCAACAGGCATTAGCTACTAATATTCAACGGATAGTAGGTACCGGAGCTCAGTAGCTACTAATGTTCAACGAACATTAGCTACCGGAAGTCAATAGCTACTAATGTTCACAATGATAGAACCCTTAAAATTGACAATTAGCTACCGATTTTCGATCGCTAAATTTTGGAAATTTGGGCGCCCATGTGCGGGAAATTTAAATTTTCGGAAAATTCAAAAATTCTGACCATTAGCTACTGATTTTCGGTAGAAAAACATCAAAAATTTGGGCGGCCATGGGAGGAAAATTCAAATTTTTCGAAAATTTAAAACTTCAATCTCATAATAAAAATACCGCTAAATTCTTCAATCTACGAAATAATCCCAACACTTCTCTAATCTAAAAACTATTCCTACCATTTCTTTATTATTCAAATTTATAAAATCATCCCGACACTCTCTTCAAATCATCAAAAAAGCCTAACTTCTCCAATCTAAAAAACTGTCCATATCATTTCTTTATTTCTTCATATCTTCAATTTTTTTTCCATTAATCAAATCTCACACTCTCTTCAAATCTGCAAAATATTTCTCATTTCTCAACACTTTCTTCATATCTTCAAAACACCAAAGCTTTTTTACTTTACAATCATTTTGTCAAAAAAACTTTCTTTCTTTATTTAAATGCTTGATAGTGTTAAATTAACAAATCAACATTGATTTTCATATTGGTGAAACAATAAACCAATAAATTTCTGGAATATTTCCGGAATATGTTTTTTAAAATCTGTAAATGTTATTACCTACCGCAGTGCGGTAGCTAATAATATCCATGGCTTTAAATATTATTAGCTACCGCCAGTCGGTAGCTAATAAGACTGAAGACTTTTAATATTATTAGCTACCACATGTTGGTAGCTACTAATATTCATAAAGTTAGCAACCGAAAATCGGTAGCTACTAATATACATACTATTAGCTACCAAAATTCGGTAGCAAATGCGGGTTAAAATGGGCAAGCAAAATCGGTAAGTTAGTGACGGAGTTTTGGTAGCTAACTCCACAGTAGCTATCAAAAATCGGTAGCTAATTTTCAAAGTTGTGGCAATAGAAGTGGCGACGAAACTTCGGTTACTAATGTGAGCGACGGACATTCGGTAGGAAAGGGCCTTATTAGCTACCGAAATTCGTTAGCGAGTCATTAGCGACGCGAATAGTAGCTACCAAAAATTACGACCGCATTTGTAGTGTGCTGATGAGAGCATCAACTTTGTCACTTTTTATTCTTTTGAAAGCTTAAACTACTCAGTTATAGAAATAGACCTAATGACTTACAGATTTACTTAGCTTCTGCTGGTTTTGATGCCGCTTTGTAAAGTCGTGTGTTCACTGGTCTATGGATGGTGCATATTTTTTCTATAAAAAAATGTACGACAATACATGTTCAAGATAGCTGACTCGCAAACAGCACATGAGTTTATTAAGATTTACCACGACTTGACTGACATTCAGTGTGATCAATGTATGGAGTTAGCTTACACGTTTGTTTCTTATGAGTAGTATGCTCGAGTCAAACCTCGTACAATTCTCTTCATCAATTAATTTGAATTTCAGTTTTTCCTTAAACTGAATGGTTCAAATAATGCTCAATATTAAATCTGAGATAAAAAGAATTTGTGTCGTTAGACTCACTGTTGAGGCGTTGAAGGTTGGTTTCAGGTTTATAACAACTTTTTAAGAGAACTTGTAAGTATTAGTTTTTTGATGCACTGAAACGTAACCAACGATGATAGGCTATTTGTATAGTCTGAGAATATAAACAAGTGTTTGATCTGGGATAAACACTGTTGTGGTTACCATCCTATTGTTCCATTCTGTATGGGTAATATTTCGATTACACTGATTGGGATATGGTACTTAAATAGGTTTCCAAAGGAGTTAGATTGTCTCTACATTTGTAATGACAAATCTTGTCCTACGTGGACTTTAAGATTTATTAGAACTTGAGACTGGATCATACTTAAGGAAATCTACAAGTTATCTTACATATAATCCTTGATAAGATGTAGGAGGTAAGCTTTAGGCATACCAAGAAAGAGTCAATACATACATATCGAGTGATGTGGGTGTTGGATTTTTGACTACGTGACATTATAAGTGAGATCAAGGGGGTTTGACTTAGAATTGAAGAATTGTTTTTCTTCAATGATCTTGTGACATGAGCAATGTTGTGACTTAGTTAAAACGTGTTGTTACGCGTAGCACAAAGTGGTATGGGACATTGAGTTTTCTCTTATCGTGTCGACATGTGACTATAAGCATATTTTAATTACAACATTGATTATTAGGAATGATCAATGCACTTCTCGTGTAGTAACAAAAAAATTAGTCGCACTGGGCAAAAACGAAGATAGGGGTTATGGTGTAACACCTATCAGACATACATTTGGATTTTCCCTACTTAATTGAATTTTCTTCTTTGAAAATTTAGACACGATAGTCATCTTATGAGATGGCTTTAAACTGAGTTCCATGGGGATAACTCCTTTAAGTTTATATGATTTAACTGATACGGAGGCATGACATGGAGCCATTATTTTCATTACATTTATGGATGAACTTGAGCATTTCTAATATTTTGATTCTTAACAAATCCGACACGCTAAAGTGTCTTTGGTGTTGTAAAGTTAAGATCCAATTGGTAGGATTGCAGTGATCCCTAATATTTGAGTAGATGTGTCGAGTATGTATTGAAAATAACATCTTGCTAACAATTTGTATTTTCTTCGCACACATATACGCATATTTTGGTGTTGCTGTGAGAAAGAAAACAAATTGTTTAGATGAGAATTCCACACAAACTTAAGTTTGAACATTAATCTCGAACGGAGATTTCTTTTTCAACTAAAATTGTCAGATGTGACCATTAGCCTTAGTATATATTTTACTCTTTACATTGGATAAGATTGAGTAGAAGACTCCATCTATTCTACCTTGGGCCTTCGAACGACGAACTTGTATTTGTGCTTTTTATTGTGAATTGAAAGTATAGTTCCAAATGTTAAAGATGTGTTTGTATTACATCAAGTGGTTGATGTGTTTGTGTTCATCGTGAACACATGTAGTGAGAGTAATCCAAAGTAAATCATAAAATCTTATTGTTTGAGGTCTGGACTTCTTTGTAAGGAAGGATATGAAGAGGTAGAAAGCTTGTTCAATTCGTAGATTCTAGTTATGGTTGATTATCCGTAAGTCTGAGCATGTCAATGCTCTGTGGCTCAAGTGAGAGCAAGTGGTGATAAATCAATCGATTTCATGATTGAATTAATTACAATTTAAGTACTGTAGGTGATTTTCTCGAGTAGGTGTTTGACAACATTGGAGCAATATCAATTTTATTTTTTTATCTAGATGAGATAGATAAAACTCAAGGAATAAGCAATACCTTATCCCGTCTTACTAGTTTTCTATAGCAACATGAAATGGAACAAGTTTTCCTTTGAGTTCGTAAGTTTGACCTTGTAAATGTATTGGTCAACTTAAGATTAAGGTGTAAAATATTTGAGAACTAACGTGTTCTCGTTAGTATACTTAAGATTGTAAGAAACTTAAAGAAGTATAAGTTTTATTTCACCTCCTAGGGCTTTGTTGTGTTTTGGACAAGAACTATTTTTCTTATGGAGGTGAAACTACATTGATTCGTCATTCATTGATAGATATGAGTTTTAGGTGTATTTTATATGAACCCTGAGATTGCATTTCTCAATGGAGATTTGTTACATAAATCTATATACAAGTTTCTAGATTTCAATATAAAGGCATTGAAATAGAGTTTAAGAACTTTATTTTAGTCTATGGCCTTACACAATCTCTTAGATTATGGTTTATCAGATTTATTGAAGGGTATTTTCAATAAACTTGGCTAGAAGGCGTTCTTACATTACTCATCAATGTATGTCATATGTGAAGTTCGCCGAGAGCAATCTATGTCTTTATGGTGAAAGTTTAGACCACATTTTTGATTAGATTATGGTTCGTGAGAATCATCTTGAAGGTGAACTCATTATCGTTATTTATGAAAGTTTTATACCATCATGTTTAATCCAACCTTGTTGTCTATAAATCACAACGAAGTGATTTTATTTGCTTTGGTCACGAAAAGACTTGGCAAGTGTATAAAAGTCTGTGTGGTTCACTTAAAACAACTCTATTTATCATTCTTGATGATACCCTGGTCGTTGTGGTTGTAAAGAGTATGTTTCAATCATTTAGCAATGTTCATTCTTTTATCATTTGGTTAGAGAGTGAAATTAAGGTAAATGTATCTCTTATGTCCAGAATTCGTAGTAATCATCCAATGTGTTGATGCTTTGCATCTTGGGCTATATTGAGTGATTTGAAATGAATTTTGGAGAAACTAATACTCAGGAGAATGGTGAATATCTTAAGCCTTTGAAGGGTTTTTTTCAAAAATGGTCCTTTATTGTGGCCTCATTACAAAAATAGTCATTTATCGTGCCACTGCCTAGATTTAGTCCTTTATCGTGGCTTTTTGTCCAATTTTGGTCCTCCGGCCAAATTTTTCGCCGGATTTCGCACGCGAGGTCATGTGCCGGTTGATTTTGGGGATTTTGACCAATTTGGGGCGATTTTGACCAAATTTTTTTTTTAAAAATTAAATTATATCCTAACCCGCCCAGCTAAAATAACCCGAACCCGACCCACCCGTTCATACAAAACATTCAAATACATTCTTCCCCAAATCATTACCAATTTCACTCATTTTTTTTCCCAAAATCACTAAGAACCCTAACCACCTCGAGCCCAAATTCGCGTGATTTCGAACTCTGCGGTGGCGCAACCAACTCCGGCCGACAACTCCGCCAACTCCAGCCCAAATCGCGCCTCTTGAGGATGACAAAACCTCAAAATGCGAAGGCTTCAAAAATGGGCGAATCGAGTACATCGATTTGGAAGCGACTCCGTGTTAGAAATGCAGTGGATAACGACCGTCCTCCCCCGATTTACAGTGAGTATTAAATTATTTTACTTTTTTCCCAAATGAAATAATTAGGGTTTATGGAATCAGTATAGAATCAATATAGAATCAGTATGTTGTAGCTATTATATTGTTATAGTTAATAATCTTTTGTAGTTGATTGTTAGTTGCTAAAATTATATATTATTTGTTTAACAGAATGGAATGAGTATGTTATTACGCTACGATTGAACTACGGCAGAATTTTTGCACATTTTGGAAATCAAACTACGTATTGTGGAGGTGATGCGAAGGTCATTGATTATGTTGGGGCATGTTTATTTGGGACTTCGTTTGTTTTGATTTATGTGGCCTGATTGGGATCGAGGGTGCAAGAATATTATACCTTCGTGGCGAAAATGGATCTTTGAGAACTGCTTTGGACGATAATGATTTGAAGTTCCCTTTCTTGGATTTGCTGAATCAACAAAAGAACAGGGTACTTAGTTTATGTGTTGAGTGCGAGGGTGATGTTGACATCTGTGGAGGTGATGATAATTATGAGGCTGATGATGATACTTTACCGGTGGAAAATGATGATAATTATGAGGCTGGTTTGGAGCATTTTTTAGATTCAGACTACGAAGATGAGCCTGGTGTAGACGAGGAAATTAATGTTGGTGTCGTAAATGATGATAATGAAGGCGATGATATTGGTGACGAAAGATTGAACGCTGAAGGCAACGTGAACGATGATAATATGAATGTGGGAACTTCAAAATGTGAATGTTGGAACTTCAAAATATGAATGTAGGAACGCTGAAGGCAACGCTGAATGATCTTTTTAAATGTGTTATGTGCCAGGTTGTGACGAGGGCTAAGGGAAAGGATAGAATTGCAAATAATCCAAAATCTTTTAATGTAGAACAGCCCATAAATGATGCAGAAGCTGCTAGCATAAATCTTTAATTTCATGTTTCACATATCTCTATATCTACATTGTACAGTTACACTAATATTTCCTTTCATCATTATTTCAGCCAAAGAAGACGGCGAAAGGAAAGGCGAAAGTGGTGGAACAGCCCAGAAATGTTGCTAGTCAAAAGAGACCACCAATTGTAAGCGTAGTTGATATATTTATGATTTTAATCATGATTTGATTTTGTAACTGGAAATTTTTTCTTAACAAAAGCCAAAGGCGAAGGCTAATCCGAATGCAGCAAGAGGAACACCAAATGCACCATTCAGACCCCCATTGAAAAAGGATGTAAGTCACCGTTGGACTACATTACTGGGATTTTATACATTACTAGGATGTAGTCCGAATGCAATATTTTTTGTGTTGGTTAGAATGAGACAGACTTGAGGATGATAATATTTTATTTTTATTTTGTGAATAGATGAAGCAAGAATTTGAAAAGGTTTCTACTCGGCAGAAATGGTCTTACTAAATGTGTAAGTGACTATTAATTTGTATATGCAATTTATTAATTTTGCTCTTACTAAATGACTAAGTTACTATTAATTTATCTGTCTTTTTTTCTTGCATTTAGGTGGAGGCCTCAAATTCGGGTGCTTCGACCCCAAGTTCGAAGCAACATACAAATACTTTCCAGGAAAATAACCCAGAGCCAGTGAATATTAGTGACCGTGTAACGGCGTACCTTGACAAAAGTAGGGCGATGGTCGAACAAGTGATAAAGGAAAGTGGAATCACTCCTACTAGTGCGTTCAAGCCAAAACCGACCGTAAAGAGGACAACGAAAAAAATGTAGCAGGGCTAGACGTCTGAAATTGGATGACTATATCTATTTGGATAATGCCTTAATTCCCTGTTTTTTGATTTTTTGGTGAAGGGTCGTCTATTTTGATTTGGGTGTTATCGCAAACTTTTATGGTCTTGCACGATGTTAGTTGGTGTGTTAAATTGGATGGTTTTGTAAGGAGACCAGAAACATAATTAGATATTGTACTGTTGGTTATGCTTCTTAAATCATTTTTCTATAGTTGGTATGTTATTGGATATAGTACTGTTGGTGTGTTATCCCTCTATAGTTGGTACTGTTGGTTTTGTAACTATTTATACTAGTATTCAAATGTCAAACTTTTACCAGTGATATCATTACATAAGAAATAAATAACATCATTACATAAGAAAGTCATATCATTACATAAGAAAGAAATAACATCATTACATAAGAAAGAAATAACAGATTGTTGCTATCCTACATACACTTTTTGTAAACAGAAAGATAGTTCATACAAAATACTTAACAACAACGCAAACCAATGCGAAACACAACAATTGTTTAAAAGTCCTAATCCTAGCCTCTATCATTGTAAAATTCCCGTCAATCTTCCTTAAATTTCTGGAAATCTTCACTGCATTATCGCCCATCTAGATGACTAACTCCTCCAACTTATTTATCGCCGCGTCGATCTTTACCATTTTCTCATTAAGCTCCTTGTCAAGCACTAACATTCGATCATGAAAAGTGGTAATCGAACTATCATCTCTTTCGCCCAACGGAGCATCATCCCATACAAAATACTTGCACCAACTTTCGCCTTTCTATTGCCAAAAAGCAAATTTGATTAAGAAAAGCATGAAAAATCTTCCAAAAAAAATTAACCCACAGTGTCCATAATAACCAAAAATCATGATTGAAAAAGAGTGGGATATTTGGATACAAGAGCCACAAGCCTATCAAGATGGCAATTTGAGTGACCAATTGCACTCACGGTATCACCAACATTCAATTTTTCTATTGCTGCTATTCTAATTGTTTCCATTAAAACATTAAATTCAATTTAAATTCTTACTTTATTCCGATTATTTGGACATCCAAAGAATCGTCGCCCCGCGTTTTCTTCTGAGCTCGCAACTCCCAAAGTCGCAACTTTTCCGCATAGACAAAAGCCGTCGCGTGTTGGGGTAGAGAAATGCGCCGATCTCAGGTTGGATGAGGATGAAAACATGGATTATAGTCGCGATTTGGGCTGGAGTTGGCGGAGTTGTCGGCCGGAGTTGGTTGCGCCACCGCGGAGTTCGAAATCGACGCTAATTTGGGCTCGAGGTGGTTAGGGTTCTTAGTGATTTTGGGAAAAAAATGAGTGAAATTGGTAATGATTTTGGGGAAGAATGTATTTGAATGTTTTGTATGAACGGGTGGGTCGGGTTAATTGGGTCGGGTTCGGGTTATTTTAGTTGGGCGGGTTAGGATATAATTTAATTTTTAAAAAAAAAAATTGGTCAAAATTGCCCCAAATTGGTCAAAATCCCCAAAATCAACCGGCACATGACCTCACGTGCGAAATCCGGCGAAACATTTGGCTGGATGACCAAAATTGGACAAAAAGCCACGATAAAGGACTAAATTTAGGCAGTGGCACGATAAAGGACTATTTTTGCAATGATGCCACAATAAAGGACCATTTTTGAAAAAAACCCGCATTTGAATCAATAAAAACTCTAGTTAGAAAGATGTGAAATTACTATTTGTAAAACCTCTATGAAAATTGAGGTTTATTGTGCTACACACTTATCCTAATAATTTTAATGCCATGGGTCTGGTCAATAAGTATGTCCGAATTCTTAAAAGTAGAATTTAGACAATACTAATATAGGATTTTGGACTCCTATATTCACTACATACTTATGAACTCAAATGTGATTTGACTTGGAGTGAATTGGCCTTTCATTTTGCTTCTTCATTAAATGATGTTCTATTTGTAAAAATAGTTAAAAGCAAACGAGTGTATAGATGTGCGTATTAAATGAGACTTTATAGCATATGCCTTTTTGCAGTATTATGTGTTTTCGTTGAAGTGAGTAATTTATCATTGGAGATTATGAGGCAAGTGGGAGCTGTAGTGTACATTATGGTGACTTGCAACAATTCCTTACAATAAAGTCTCAAAAGTGATAAAGCCATACACAGTCACACAACAAAGGTTTGTGAGAGATGTCTATGCAAAGAAATGAGTGACTTTGCAGTACTTATCTATGCGTGATGATAGTTTAATTTGATAACTGGACTTAAAACCTCGAGATGTATCTGTAGACGATTTAAATTCTCAAGGTTGGCATAGCATTTATCCTAATTAGGCTTGATGATGTCCAGTTAGTTATGTCCATAAGTTTAAGACTTGAATGTTACGCAACCATCTGCTTTGTTGGTGAAAACATTTGAAGTCTTAAGGTATGTCTGACAAGTAGAGATTGGCTTTCTCACACGAGCAATCGCCTTTAACATTGAGAAGTGTGCAGAGATGAGACAATTACATTTTTTTTGGGATACAAATTCATACTTATATCGATATGTCGCATTGACTGATGATCCAGATGAGATTACTATTGTAAGGTAAGTAATCGATATGGATTCCCACCATCCATTACACTTGTCTTATTGCCAAATGTGAGTTTTCTTGTGATTTGTATTTTGTAGAGGACTAACAAAAGGAAGACTCAAGTTAAGTGTTAGGATCACTTGAACTAAGATCTGTACGATGCATTTTTCTATTAAATATGACATACGGTTCCAAAGAGAAAGAAAAGCATCATAGCATTTATTTCATACCACATGTGCTTTTGTGACCGTTGGAGTAACGAGTTAATTGGTCCTTGTTTCCTCATTTTGTGAGACTTAGAGGTTTAAAAGACCTCATAATATACTTTTAACTTTTTCTCGAGGCTTTATTTTGGTGTTGCTACTTTAGCATGTTACTAATAGCCATGACAAATTTGGCAATGTGGTGCATGTCTAGGAAATCAACCATTATAGTGTTAAGAGGATACAGTTGGAAAGGAAGACTACATAGAACTTGCACCTATCTTGTATTCACCGCGCACGCATTTATGTTAAACTTGAGGTTTTAGACATAATTGTGGATACAATGTATAGTGTTATAGAGAGCGCCTCCTTTTATAACAATGAAATGGAGATGCTCTAGTTGATGTAAGTAAGTGAAGTATGGGGTATAGCGAGATATATTATCCTCGTAGTGAAGAAGTTAAGCTGCTATATGTCCTTAACACGTGTATTGCTCTATGCTTAAATATTGAGCTGCTTTATATCCTTAACCGGTCTATGGTGTTGAACCTTAGTTAGCTCGCTGGTCACACGATCCATTTACCTGTATGAAATTGGTAAATATGCTGATATGATCTTAATGAATGTTGTCTCAACCCTCATGTACGAGTGAGAGATGTTGGAAAAAAATGCTACACGAGTCGCCCATGTGGTGGACCCGACCCATATTGTTTGAATAAAGAGGGGGATTTCTATTTTTGAATAGAGAATCTTATCCAATTTCCCCTCATTCCTGATAACTACCAACGGGTAGTTTTCTCCAGCATTCCAAGAAAGAGAAAACACACAAAATGCAGCAAATAAATCAATTTTCGTGCATAAACATGAGAACTATTTTAGAAGATAAAAAATGAGAATTTTCAGAATACGGAATCAGACCTTTATGGAGCGTGAAAGCGGATTAAAACATCATGGAATCAAGAAGGTTAAAGATAAAATTCATGGAGCACCATGAAACCCGTTTATACGGGGTAAAGGTTAGTAACTTTCCTTCAGTTCACTACAAGAATAATCCGCATGGGAGACAAAAATATGGGCACCAAAATCCGTTCCTACCTAATTGGAACGACATTTCCGTTCCCATTGCCTGTTATCCATATTATATATTAAAGCACTATATGCACATATTAAATGGGACTAGTATTTGGTTCCCATTGAGTGATGTGCCCGTTAGTGACACCTCATCGCAATGGGAACCAAAATGTGGTTCCCATTGATTAAAAAAACATAAAAATAATAACTTTTGGAACAACTTTGTGGTGGTGGTTTATTTTATATTGTTTGGATAAATAATGATTGTTAATTGGTAGTATTATGATTTAATCTCTTTTAGTTGGACTCATATTTAATAAATACCTTATGTTTTTTTATCTTGTAAAGGGTAATTACTACAATTGAAACTCTTGTATATTTTATTTCACAAATCAATCACTTATTTAAAATACGTAATGTTTAACGAAATACGATAAATAAATAAACGGGAAGAATATATAATTATAGAAAACTTAAAGAAATATCCGAATTAAGTTTTTTCTTTTACCAATCATTTGAAAACACTAATTAAGCGTGTCATTCCAAATCTCGTCCAAAACGAAGTAACGAAATACGATAAACAAATAAATGGGGGGTTTATGTAATTATAGAAAAGTTAAAGAAATATTCAAATTAAATTTTTTATTTTACCAATCATTTGAAAACACAAATTAAGCTTGTCTTTCCAAATCTCGTCCAAAACGAAGTAACGAAATACGTTAAACAAAGAAACGGGAGGAATATGTAATTATAAAAAAGTTAAAGAAATATCCGAATTCAGTTTTTTCTTTTACCAATCATTTGAAAACACAAATTAAGCGTGTCATTCGAAATCTCGTCCAAAACGAAGTAACGAAATACGTTAAACAAAGAAACGAGAGAAATATGTAATTATAAAAAAGTTAAAGAAATATCCGAATTAAGTTTTTTCTTTTACCGATCATTTGGAAATACTAATTAAGCGTGTCATTTCAAATCTCGTGCAAAACGAAGTAACGAAATACGATAAACAAATAAACGGGGGGTTTATGTAATTATAGAAAAGTTAAAGAAATATCCGAATTAAGTTTTTTCTTTTACCAATCATTTGAAAACACAAATTAAGCGTGTCATTCCAAATCTCGTGCAAAACAAAGTAACGAAATACGATAAACAAAGAAAATGGGGGTTTATGTAATTATAGAAAAGTTAAAGAAAATATCCGAATTACGTTTTTTCTTTTACCAATCATTTGAAAACACAAATTAAGCGTGTCATTCCAAATTTCGTCCAAAACGAAGTAACGAAATACGATAAACAAATAAACGGGGGTTTATGTAATTATAGAAAAGTTAAAGAAATATCCGAATTAAGTTTTTTCTTTTACCAATCATTTGAAAACACAAATTAAGCGTGTCATTCCAAATCCCGTCCAAAACGAAGTAACGAAATACGTTAAACAAAGAAATGGGAGGAATATGTAATTATAGAAAAGTTAAAGAAATATCCGAATTAAGTTTTTTCTTTTACCAATCCTTTGGAAACACTAGTTAAGCGTGTCATTCCAAATGTCGTCCGAAACGAAGTAACGAAATACGATAAATAAACATTATAATATAAAATATTATACCCCTCTTCAACCCTAAACCCTAAACCCTAAACCCTATCCTTAAAACCTATAGACAACATAGTTCTAACTTGTATTTTCATACATAAAGATTGTAAAACGCCTTCAATCCTTAATTTTTGTTAATCATACACTAAGATATGTAAAATAGGAGCGTTCCTCCAAATTTCGTACAAAACGGAATGTCGGAAGATATTTAAAAAAAATTGGGGAAGAAAGCGCAATTATACAAAAGATGCAAAACAACTTCAAATTCAGTTTTTTCTTGAACAACTATTTTCCCAACACTAATGAGGCATGTAAATTCAAATTTTATCGACAAATGGAGAAACGAAACACGTTTAAAATATATTTGTGGTCAAAAATGTAATTAATTTTTTTATAAGTATGGGTTCTAATGGAAACAAATTAATGGGAACTAAATATTTAGTTCCCATTGACACCAATAATTGAGGAAGCCGTACAAAAACAGCTTGTCAGTAACAGGAACCATTGCCAATTTTCAGATCCATTAGCAATGGAACCATATTTTTGGTTCCCATTGCTTCAAATTGGACCAAATTCGTGGAAGAAAGCAATACCATGCGAAATATGTGGCTCACACTCTTCTCAAAATTGTGTGGGTCACCTTTAGGATAAGATTAATTATTTTTATTCTCTTTAATAATAATTTTGGTCAATTGTAGAATTTTGATTTTGTTTCTCTTATTTGGATATATTCAAAGGGGGGAAATGTAATTACACTTATATTCCAAATCAACTCCAAATATTTTTATGTTTTTTTAAATACCATTACTTTCAAAACACTAACTAGGAAAGTCTCGTCCATATCAATGTGGCAAAATACGGTAAATAAAAGTTTGGGGAAGAAAATATAAATATGAAAAAGTTAAAGAACATCTGTGAATTCCATTTTTTTTCACCGGCGCATTCAAAACGCTAAGTAGGTGTGTCGTTTCAAATCTCGTCCAAATCGGAGTAACGAAATACGGTAAATAAAATTTGTGGAAGAAAATATAAATATAGAAAAGTTAAAAAACATCTCCGAATTCCATTTTTTTTTTCACCGGTGCATTCAAAACGCTAAGTAGGTGTGTTGTTTCAAATCTCGTCCAAATTGGAGTAACGAAATACGGTAAATATAATTTGGGGAAGAAAACATAAATAGGGAAAAGTTAAAAAACATCTCCGAATTCTATTTTTTTTTCACCGGTGCATTTAAAATGCTAAGTAGCTGTGTCGTTTCAAATCTCGTCCAAATCGGAGTAACGAAACACAGTAAATAAAATTTGGGGAAGAAAATAAAAATATGGAAAAGTTAAAAAACATCTCTGAATTCCAGTTTTTTAAAACCGGTGCATTCAAAACGCTAAGTAGGTGTGTCGTTTCAAATCTCGGCCAAATCGGAGTAACGAAATACGATATATAAACATTGGGGAAGAAACTTTAAATATAGAAAAGTTATTAAACATCTTCGAATTCATTTTTTTTTCACCGGTGCATTCTAAACGCTAAGAATGTGTGTAATTTCAAATATCGGCCAAATCGGAGTAACGAAATACGTTAAACAAACATAATAATACAAATACTATATCTCTCTTCAATCCTAAACCCTAAACCCTAAACCCTTAACCCTAAATCCTAAACCCTACACAACACACTTTACATGTCTAAATTATATTTTCTTACATAGAGGTTGTTACACACCTTCGATCCTAATTTTTTTTTCATCATACAATATCTTATGGAAAATTAGTGTGTCCTCCTAAATTTTGTTAAAAACGGAGTTACGAAAGTCCTTCGAAAAAGTTTTGGGGAAGAAAGTGTAATTATGCAAAAGATGCAAAACAACTTCAAATTCTAATTTTTTTTAACCACTATTTTCACAACACTAATGAGACATGCACATTTAAATTTTATCAAAAAAATGGACAAACGAAACACGTTTAAAATTTATTTGTGGTCGAAAATGTAATTATAAAAATTAATAAGTTGGTGGACCAATTAGCAAAGGAAACCAATGTTTCTGGCAATGGGAACTAAAATTCCGTTCCCATTGCAGATACACTTTTATCTATATATACCACTCCTCACAGTAGCTTTTTTTCTTTACAAAGTAGATAGGTGAGAGCAGAGAGCAGAGAGCAGAGAGCAGCAGGCGCCATTTCTTCAGTTGCAGGTATTTTTTTTTTCAACTTTCTTAATTCATCTCCTTCATCTCATTTTCATCTATATCTTCAACTAACATTTTATCTTGTAGGTGAAGCTTACAAAATAGTCAAAAACAACATGAAACCAAAAACCAAAATCGAAGAGGTGAAGAACAAGATGAACCAAAAAACAGAAATTGAAGAGGTGGTGAAGAAGATGAAACCAAACCGAAATCAAAGATGTTGCATATCTACAATTCATTGTTATAATTTGTGTTGAGTTGTATTATCTAACATTCTTCAATTCCTCCTAAATTTCTTTTGTAATGTATGAATTTTATTTTTACCCATTATTCCTATTAATCAATACAACAAACTTTGTGGGGATTATAGTTTGAAATTAAACGAATTTACACCAAATAATCAAGTTTCAGAAAATACAATCAAATTAAAAAAACAAATAAATTAGAATTTAAAATTAAAATTAGCACCATCTTACACAATCAAAATTTTTGAATCAACCAAAAATAAATTGGCGGCACTTTCTTACACCAAACTGAAAATTTTGAATCAAATTAATTGAAAAAGGCGCCATGATTTCCCACATTTTGAAAAATTTGAAATTTTCGAATTTTTCATTGAAAAATGGCGGATTTCCACCAATTTTTTTTATAAATTTCGAAACAGCAATAGGAACGAATATTTCGTTCCCATTCTTTGGCTCAATTAGTTCCCGTTACTATGAACAGTGTGTTTCGTATGACCATATTGGGGGTCCCAGTCCTAAGCAATGGGAACCAGATATTCGTTCCTATAAAGCAATAGAAACGAAATATTGGTTTTCTACATGGGAACAGAAGCTTTGGTACCCAGGCGCAACGGAAACCAAACACGTTCGTTCCTATTAGCAATGGGAACCACTTAATTCGTTCCCAAGGCAATCGCCACGGGGGTAACGGAGACAGAGCCTTTGGTGCCCATAAGTGGTTCCCATATCACTACAAGATTTCCAGGTCTTTTGTGACCGGAAATCTGCAACCGCATTTGCTGTTGCAAAATTTGCAACCGCAATGCGGTTGCAAATTCCTGTAGGAGGGCATTTGCAACCGCATCGCGGTTGCAAATACTTTGCAACCGCAATGCGGTTGCAAGTTCCTATAGGAGGGCATTTGCAACCGCATCGCGGTTGCAAATACTTTGCAACCGCGATGCGGTTGTAAAATTTGCAACCGCAATACGGTTGCAAATTCCTATGGGAGGGCATTTGCAACCGCAATGCGGTTGCAAATTCCTATAGGAGGGCATTTGCAACTGCATTGCGGTTGCAAATTCCTATAGGAGGGCATTTGCAACCGCATCGCGGTTGCAAAAGCTAGTATTTGCAACCGCAATGCGGTTGCTGAAAACATTCATACTTTTAAAATGCCGTTTTTTTGATGATTTGAGGTGCCACATTGTTATTTTGGTTGATAATTATCCTAATAATGATAAAAACAACCATAATTACAATCCTCACAACAATTTCAAGAATTATATATGTGGGACAAGCCGTGATATCTATGATTTCAAACGATAACGTTCGTATACACACATATATATATATATATATATATATATATATATATATCATCACTAGATACATATAGGAATAAACGTAATGTGAAAATTTTATCTACTAATTCAATCAATTAATCATATTATTAGTGAAGCAAATCATAATAACAAGAAGAAATATGATGATGAGTAGTAAATAGAACATACAATATGTTCATGCATGGTCTAATAACTCATTCGATCATTTTACATTCAATCTACTCTTTCATTCCTCAATTACTTGTTTTGTAACCATTTATTAGTTTATATCACATGTGGCATTGAAATTTGTTGTTAAAAATCAGAAACGCATTGAGAAAGTCCCATAAAATTGCGATTTTCATGTATGAATAGCTTTTGCAACAGCAGTGCGGTTGCAGAAAGGGGCTATTGGGACCGCAATGCGGTTGCAAATTCCTATAGGAGGGCATTTGCAACCGCATTGCGGTTGCAAATTGTTCAAAATTTTTGAAAATTTGGGCGGCCTCGGGGGGAAATTTAAATTTTCGCGAAAATTCAAATTTTCACCCCATTTTCTATATATACCCACCAACACTTCTCTTCTTTTTCCAAATCCAAAAAATCATCAACACTTCTCTTCTTTTTCCAAATCCAAAAAATAAAAAACAAACCAACACTTTTCTTCTTTTCTTTTCAAAATCCAAAAAATAAAAAAACACCAACACTTCTCTTGTTTTCTTTTTCAAATCCAAAATAAATAACTCCTAACACTTCATTTTTTGCTTTTTTATTTCTCTTCTTCTTTATGTTTTTTTGTTCAACTTTTTTTCATTTTTCATTTCATTTTATTCATTGTTTTTCGTTATTTAATTACACTTGTTCTTGTATATTCACTATATTGATTTGCTGCCATTATCTATTTGTAATTTTAACAAAAACCAATAATATTTTGGTAAATTATCGGAATATTATTGGTTTTTTTTTTTCGTTCGCAGGTCATTTGCAACCGCGTTGCGGTTGCAAATGGGTTGAATATTTTCTGCAACCGCGTTGCGGTTGCAGATGCTTACTGGGCTTTCTGCAACCGCATCGTGGTTGCAAATTTTCTGGTCGCAGATGGGCATCTGCAACCGCGATGCGGTCGCGGATGACAAGTAACCGAGGCTTTACGAGACCTCGTCATCTGCAACCGCATCGCGGTTGCAAATGACTATCTGCAACCGGATTTGGGCCTTTTGCAACCGCAAATGCGGTTGCAAAAGACCCTGTAACCTTGTAGTGTATGGTCTACGGGAACCAAAAAATGGGCAATTGGAACCTAATTAATGGTTCCAATTGTGCAGTTTTCTTGTAGTGGTTTTAGTTTGAACTAACAAAATAAAGAAGTGGGTTCCTTTGTTCTATTGTGTTAGCATTTGTAATTAATTGGATGAAGGTAATAATTCGTTCTTAATCGGTACAACTACACCCAGAAAAGAAGAAGAGTTGAAAGTAAAATCAGAGCCATTTTAAAAATGAATAAGAGTCAGTTTAACTTAAAAATTTGTAAGAAAGGACAAATAAATCATAGACCGATGCTAGTATATTAATATAGCTAACAATTAATCTTTTTTTAATAATGAAATACTCAAGTATGGTAAAACAGGTCTATGCTATATAATTATTGTTAGTGATGTACTCACATTTTTTACCAAGATCTTACGTATGGTACGCCAAGTCCAAGTTCAAAAATCGAAAAAGCAAAAGAAAAAAAAACGTTGTCAAAATTCACACGCTAAATGATACAGTTTATAGTTTATCATTAGTAAAATTGGCAATTATAAAAATAGACTTATGAATGCGTCAAACATGGAAAGTTATAATAATAAAAGTCGCAGTAACGTATTTCTTTTTGTTGGTAAAATACGCATTAACGTGCTTGATTTTGAGGTAATAAAATAAAACTCCTGCCTAAGAAAAAACAAAGACAGATAGAAAAGTTAGATAATGCAAAAGTGCTAATCAAATTAGAGTAAAACCAAAAAAAAAGAAAGAAGTAGAGTCAAACAAAATTCCATTGCAATAAATGGTTAGAGATCATCATCTTGCTTTGACTTCCCTACAGTTTTGTTGCATATCCAAGAGCCACCTGGAAATTTAGTCACATATAATCTATTAAAAGATTAAAGGTTAGAAAAGTAATCATCAATGTTATAAACACAATTCATATGTTTGGGTGCCTTACATTGGACGCCTTAAAATTATGTTGGACTCACCATTATAAACCTCTGTACCTGTAAATAAATAAGAAACGTTAGACAAAAAGGTAAAACAATAGAACACAAAATAGTCTGCAGTCATAAAAAAAAGCAATCAATAACTACAGAGTCACAGTTTGCCAATTGCTAAAATAGTGGAGATAATCAAAGGTTGTTAGAATTCTAATTTCAATTTTATCCCAATTTATTTCCAAACTCACGTGAAGTTAAAGATTTTTCCTTCTAATTCAACTTAACTATAATTAATTTAACAACTTTAATCTTTGTAAAGTTAAACATAGATATAAAACCATAAACACGACTAGTTTAGGCAACTTTCTAGTCATTAGGGGGTGTTTGCAAGAGCTTTGAAAAGTAGCTTATGGGCTTTAAGGCACAAAAAAATATTTATTTAGTGTTTGCATGGTTGCTTTTGTTTCTCTTTCTCTTAAAAAGAGTAAAAAAAAAAAAACCCCAAATGCATGTCATGGGGTGCTTCCATAAGCGCTTCTACTTATATATTTCTTAAATTTTACGAAACATCATATTTTAGCCTCAGTTGATTGGAAAGAAATCCCATGGTTCCTCTCTTTCCACATTTACGTGATAGTCTCTATATTTTAAAATTATATTGTGGCGTTTCCTATAATAATAAATTATTGTGGCGTTTCCTATAATAATAACAACAACATGTAGGACATAGTTTTATTAACAAATCTCCGACAAAGTTGTACTTTCTAAAAGATAACTGCTTACACTAAATAAATTGTGCGATGAGATTTAATAACGTATATATTAATTCAGTTATATTAATTTATTTATTTTTAAATATAACCATCATTGTGTAAGAGTGAATTAAACATTAATAGTTTGTATACCTTAAATAAAGGCAATTAAATCTTATTACATTTTAATGATATTCAAGAGCTACTTTTCACTAGCTATATATTGCAAACATCACGAGACTAGTTTTAACTGTATTCAGTTACTTTTTAAAAAAGGTTTTCAAAAACTCATTACTGATAGAATCCAAGAAACATCCCAAATATGGCGGAACGAAGAATTACAATGTGAAGGAATTACAAGGAAAATATTTCCATTTGTAGTTTTTTACCTTAGCTAATGATTAATAGGTCTCTGAATACTTGATCTTTGAGGTCTTCAGGTCATACCTAAAGCATGGAAACGAAGGACTCGCTGTGTTTGAAGGGAATGGTCCGCTAGTTCAAGCCGAAGCAGCGGGAGAGGCCGATGTTACAATATGTAGAGATTGATTCAGTATACCAAATAATGTGTATTACATGAAAGGGGTTACAGAAACCTTATTTTAATTTTGCCATTACATCAATGTAATATTGTGCTTTTTTGTGTGAATATAATGTGGTTATCCCCCATATAACATTCATTCTATGGGCTCAACAGTCCTATCTATCACTTTATTACTTGTTACGATTTTGTGGACTTGCGAATTTTAGCACAACATTCCTATGAAAAGAACCATCAGACTAAGACTTGTAACGAAACATCCACATAGAACGAATGATATTGACATTAGGGGGCGAAGGACTAACTCTCGCGTCTTATATTAAATAAGAGCATTATATTCATCAATCATAGAGAGTTTCAAATAAGGGTCAGATAATGTAGTGGGCGGATTAGTAGGAATAGGTGATTGAGAAAGAGGAATATGTTGACTGAAGAGTTATTTGGGACAAAAGATGTCATGTTTGCTACGGGTGGCCATTTGAGGAGAAAGAGTAGGTAATGGCGGTGGAGATGAGGTATGCAAGATGGTCCGTGAGGGTGGAAAGAGAGGTGCCAAAGCTTCTGGTTGCAATGTTGTCCCAATGTTGGAGCAACATTGGGACCCAACTGTTGGAACAAAAGGTGCAGATATAGGTGTTAAAGCTTCTAGTTGTAATTTTGACCCAATGTTGGGGCATAACTAGATCCAACATTTGAGGCGCGTGAGGCCGAGTGTTAGAGTTGTTTTAATATGGTAGAGATTGGTGTGTCAAGGACCTCGTAAGATGTGGAACGAGTTGGACAAGATTGGGTAAAAGGAAAAGTGTTTTTATCAAATACAACATGGTGGCTCGTAATAATTTGTTTGGTAGCTAGGTTATAACATTTTTAACCACGATGATTAGTAGGGTACCCTAACAAAACGACAGGAATGGATCGGGCTTGGAGTTTATTGATTGTAGTAGAGGGAAAAAGAGGAAAACATAAGGACCCGAACATGTGTAGATTTGAGTAGGAGGAGTCTTTTTGGAAAAAGAGTTGTAGAGGCGTTTTGGGTCCAAAGCGTGACTTATGGAGGATGTTGAGGAGATAAGTGGCAGTTTGTAAGGCGGAGGGCTAGAATTTGGGACGGCTAAGGCACGAGCAAATAATGTGGGCAGCATGTTGTTAATGTTTTGTATTTTTTGTTCAGCTTGTTTTGCGAAAAGGTGTGAGGACCGGATAATCGAAATTGCATGCCTCGTGATGAGAAGAGGTAGTGGAATGTGCGGTTGTTATATTCAGTACCATTGTCACATTGGAGAGTTTTAATGTCATATTCAAAATGAATTTAATGTAATTGTTTAGTGATAAAAAACAGTATAGACTTGAGCTTTTTGAGTAAGGGAAAAACTCCATAAAAATTGGTGTAATCATGCAAGAACAATACGTAGTAGCGCAAACCTGACGTACTTAAAACATGTGACTCCGTATAGCACTACGTAAAATATCAAAGTGCATAGAAGTAACAGTCACCAATTTAAAATTTTTACGCAAGTAAAGAAGGTGGAAAAAAGTAATTATAGAAGAACAACTAAATTATTTGCACTTAAAAAAGTAAGGAATAGGTCCCCGCGGCCAAAACATGCGCGCCACGTGAAAGAAGAGAGAGCAGCAATTGACGATGGTGGAGACACACAACCGAGAGGGTTTAGATCACCAAGATTATGGCATCTCATGTTGGGAATGCCCGAATTGGAATCCTTCAAAGAAAAACCAAAGGGGTCGAATTCAATAGAAACAAGATTATTTGTAGTAAATTTACAAATAGAGATAAGGTTTTAATGAGTTTGAGAGCACGGAGGACGTTTTTGAGAGAAAGTGGTGGGAATGGAGGAGGAAGAAACACATAACCCGAACTATGGATGGGAATCATATGACCACCACCAACAGTAATGTTGGAATGAATGTTCGAATTAAAGTAAGGCGAGAGAGTACCCTGATTGGACGTCATGTGAGACGTTGCCCCCATGTCCATGTACCAATTGTCGTCTTGAGGAGTGAGAGAGATAGAATATGCATTGTGGTCTCAAGATCGGTCGGGGCGAAGTTGGTAGTCGAAAGGGCAGCATGATATGCCTGCGAGAGACGCAGCCCAAGAATGCCCTGCTATTGAGACGATGGCACGAGACACGAAGACCAAGTTGCGGCCCATTGCTGCTGTACAGAGGCGGCCCACGGTGGATAGGTCCAAAGCGGATGGGCCTATTGGGCTGGCTGATGATGATACGGCCCGCGATTATGATAACAGCGGCTGTCGTGGCTGTGGCCATCACCGTCTTGCTTGTTGCTATTCATCCCCTGACCACAACCATATCCACAAGCCTATATCTAGAATTATATTGGAAACAGGATTGGACGCGTGATCCGAGGCGAGTTGTTAAGCTGTGGTAAAAAGCAGCGTCTGTGGTGCGAGCGCGCGCTTGGAGAGGCTTGTTTCCTCTTGCGTCAGCATGGAACGCGCCTTGAAGAAGAGCGAAAGAGGGTCGCTTTGTTCAATGAGGGTTACAACCCCCTTACAGGCGTCGCTCAGTCCAACCACTAGTTGGAGAACTAGGCGTTGTTTCTTGACTGGTGCACCGACGTTGGCGAGTTGGTTGGCCAACATTTTCCATTTTTAACAATAAGTTGCGACGTTTGGGAAGTCGTCAAGAACCATTTGAGAGAATTGGTTCTCGAGATAAATGGCACGTGAGTTCTTATTATCTTAGCTTGAAACAAACAAGAAACACATGTCCAAGCACTTAAGACGGTGGAGTTTTTCTCCATGACCTGTTGATGGAGGTTGAATGAGATTGTTCCGTAAATCCTTTGAAGCACAATGGCATCGAGACGATCCCGTAGGTCATCACGGGTGAGAGAATCGTCAGTGGAAGAAGGAGGCGTGATGTGGTCGAGACCTTGATACGCACAAGAGTGGATTTTTAAAAGTTCGGACAAAGATGTGTAGTGACTAGTTTCCTAATCTGATGTGTAGGCGGCAGCGTCAGATGTCGGGCTGCCGTTGCTAGTTCTTGTGAGAATTTAGGAGAGAAGAAAACAAAATACTATGGCTCTGTACCATTAAAGATATTATTTTTTTATGTGATTCTCATTAATCAAACTAATATATATATATATATATATATATATACATAATGCAAGAGTCTCATCAAGTATGAAAATAATCTAACCATTTATTTACAAGAGATAATACAATATATTTCTATCTAATCTAACAAGTTCAGTTAAATAACGATATGTGGACACTCTCATAACTCAAATCAAAGCCTTCACTAATATGGTTGACACAACTCTTCACAAATGTGGACACTCTCACTCTCATAACAAGTTCAGTTAAAATCTGATCTTCAAATCAAAGCCTTCACTAATATTGATTGGGTGAAACAAGAAGTATCATTTCATGCTATGCTATCTTTCTGGGCAACTCACTTTTACCCTAGAAGTCAAATAAGCAACCTACAGTAAGTAACTCCTCCATAGAACCAGAGTACAGAGCTCTTGCCACAACCACATGTGAAGTCATATGGTTGACGCAACTTCTAATAGATTTGAGCGATCAGAAATCGAAGATTCCTCTCATATGTACTGACAATAAAAGTGCACCTGCAATTGCCCTCAGTCCAGTACATCATGAGCGAGCAAAACATATACATATACATATCAATTGCTTTTGTGTAAGAGAAAGAGTACAAGATAAAGGAATCAAAGTAATTCACATTTCAAATGTTTATCAATTGGCTGACATATTCACCAAGCCTTTTGCTACTTAGACATATAAAGATCTTATATCCAAGCTTGGCCTTCTCAATATCCATGCCGAGCTTGCAGGGGGTGTTAAGATAACAAAATAATCCAATTTCGTATCATTTTCTATTTTTAGAGATATTTCAAAAGTCTGTTAATTAGTTAACAGTTAGGTTGCTAATTTTACGAAAGTTGCAGATTATATTTTAACTTTAATTTTGTTTTTTGTAATTTCTATTTTTCTAATCCTTTTTCCACCTGGATTAGTTAGTAATTAATCCAGGATATAAGCGCACACACACCACGCAACATCATTCATTAAGTTGTAACTTTCTCTCTCTATAACAAAATTCTCTCTTTTCAAAGCTTTAAGCTTTATTGAAGTTCATCAATGGCGATTTCAATTCTTCTTTTCGTAATGTCACTTGCAATGTTTCGCACACGTTTGTTTACAGTACAAAAATGGAGATCGATTTGTTAGGGTATTTTGAGTTAATTAGCTGATTGGATGATGATGGCGCTATTTTGCTGGCTTGGCTTTAAATTATTCTTCTACTTCATGTTTTAAGACTTGGATTTTGAAATTCTCAATATAACGATATTAACTTTCCTACTTATCATGCCAAATTTATAATTTGATATTTTTATTTACACGACAATGTCATGGATTCTGAATGTTTAGTCTGTGAGTTCATCGGTGTGTGTGCGTGTGTGCATTTGATGCACTTTGTTATATAAGTTCCAATGGTTAACGTAATATCAAGCTGATTATGTGATAATTCAACCTGTAGAAGGGCAATTGAAATGCGGATGATTTCCTCTTTCTTCCTTCTGCACCACCAGATCTACCATCCACACAACCGAAATCAACCATTAATCATGTTAGACACACCACCTGTTTCAAACCTATTATGCGATCTCACATCCAGTTCTTAGTTTTAAGTGGGGGATATACGCTTAACCTCACAAATGACAATTCCAAATCTATTAACTACAATACTCTAGTCGAGTTTGTTGCCTAGAACCACAAGCCAAGTAAATCTACCCATGAACACCTTATAGACTAGGGAAACTAAGTAAGAAATATTGGGATTACTTCATGCAATACTTTTTCAGGAACAAATGATGGCACGTCTGATACTTCAAATGCCATTGTGATTCTTCGACTACCATATTTACCTCTTTTCGCCTCATGCGACAAATCATGCCGCAACTGTGTCATAACCAATGCAAACGCGCGACAGATGCACCAGAGTTCACAATTGTCGCTAAACAGTCAAAGGAACCCAGGCTGCAACAATTCAAATGAAGTGATGTTCAACACTATAAAATTATAACATTCAATGATTCGTATCTTAGCCTAGAATAGTAGAGGAGTTACACGTCAAGACATTGTATCAAAACTGAGAGATATGTTCCGACGCCATCGTCCTAATATAGTAACCATTATGGAACACGACTTGGCTTTGAAAGATCTCAGTAGATTATCGGTGATTACCTTTTGATGGATTTTTATTGTATCAGTACGAGATTTACAGAAGGATTATGGATGCTATGGAACACAACTAAAGTCACACTTAACCACATTGGAGGATATAACAGGGTAATTCACATGGTTGTAGTGCCCTCTCAGCCTTAGGTGCCATTCATAATCTCAGCAGTTTACAACTCTCCACATCCGCCTTTGCATGCGCATGTATGGACTTAGCTAAATCATTTTGGCTGACACACTGGCTGGGAGTTGGTTAGTGCTTGATGGTTGAAGTTAATATCTCTTCTCATTTAATTAATAAATTCTAAATTATCCAAGAGATTGTCATGTATCACATGTTGGGGTGAATAGACTCATTACGTGTGAGTGGTGAAGCTTGATACATAGATGATAGTTATCCTCCTGATATGTCAAATATATGTGGCTTCATATGTTTTATGCGGGATGAATCACTTGCTGTGGAAGTAATTAAAAGAAAATATATATACTAAAAGTTTCAGCTTGTATTTGTGGACAACATTATGTTTTGACCCTTCCGATAGAAATTTAGAAAAACTAAATCATTAAGTCACACTTGAGAACTTTGTGCTTAACGTTATATTGTTATAACTATTTAGACTTTAGACAAAGTCTTGTGAAATCTGACAATTAGTAATTTGTATATTGTTAGAGAAAAAATAGTATGAAAATACTAATTATACATCCATATTTTCTTATTTTTGGAAGTGATACAATAATTTAAAGCTAGGGTGTTACAGTCTAGATCATTTTTTTGCTAACACTCACTGGCTCAATGCTTTTTCCCAAGCTTATGTTACCCACTAAGTATCTGAAGCATCTAACTACTCTTGTAATCTCCTCTACAATACTGAAATTGTCGGATCGTGGATTGACACAACAACTTTGAGAATTAAGCTGGTGTTGCCTTAAATTGATCTTAAACAATCTTCTTGATAGAGTATAGTGTGCATCGGAATTAAAGAACACAAGAAGATAAATTTTCAATGGTTACTATAAATAATCAACCATCTAGCTTTACGGCAAAATAACCACGTAGTTTTTAACAAACACGTTCCTCACCACAAAATCACTCTCGCTCTTTTGTAGATCGGACTCAACAAAGCAATTATTCCAACCTCCTCATTAATGAACTTCCGCCCGAATCATACCACTACTTCCACCTCCCATTAAGCGCCACATGTTGAGGAATGAGTTTATAAGGGGTTTATAACTCAGATAAGTGTCAGCTTGGATAACAATTAATGATGTCGAATAATGGGGGCAGTTTGGGTATTTTTACTAGGCCAGGCAAAGTTACTACATTAGACAACTCTGTCATGCCATACAAAAGGCCACGTTGGACGAGAGGCAGGTCGGGCAGTTGCATGGTCAACACTGATCTCAAATACTCGATGTGAAATAACCGAGTTGCCTTATAAGTCATGAAAATACTCCAAAAATGTAACCAGGGGCGAAGGCAGGGGGTGCATGTGGGTGCACTTGCACCCCCAGCTTTTGGTAATCTATTACATAGCAATACTTATTTAAATAACTTCCTTGCTCCATGGAAGTATTTGATTGGTTTTGCACCCTTTATAAACTTGCCCACTACCTCAAATCTCCAGCCATTTAATATATCATATCAATTAGGAAAAAATATTGTTGGTCTATTGAATTCTCAGTTGCAATTAACAACGAAAATATATAAAATAAAATCCAAGCCTCTTTCTATAATACAGGCATATATACACATATATATATTCATATAGTTTCGAAAATCAGCTTTTATACATATATACACAGTACTATATATATATGTTGTGTGTAATTATAGTGCCATATAGTCTTGACATTTTGATAATTTTACACCATTGTTTTTTCGTTTCTTCTTTATTCACTATTTTATAATTTATGATAGTTTATTTGTAGCTAGCTTATCATACTAAACTTTTGAATTTCATTTTTATTTCATTAACTATATGTACTACATTTAAATATAAGATTGTCATAAGTATTAATAAACAAGAAGAGAAAAAAGAGGATCAATCAGTTTACTGTAATAGGCTAAAAAATCATGCAAATAATCTACCAAAATGTGAGAGTTTTTGCTTCCATTTTTTATGGTTTTTTTCCTTCTTTAATATGGTTTACTTTTGCTATCAACTATTTGGTGATTAATTATATCAGTTTTACTCTTCTCATGAGAAAAAAAAAATCTATAAGTATTTTGCCCCTCCTAACATATATTTTTGGATTCGCCCCTGAAATTAATGCTTATTAACAAGGTACTGTTAGGGTATTTTTCTTCTTCTTAATTATTGAAATGTGTTAAAGCAAGCTTTTAGTGGGCTGGACTGTGAGATAGGACCATTTAGGTTGGATATGGCCTTGGTCAGGTCGAAAATGCATGCACGAGCCAGTATATCTGATCTGGGGTATCTGAAATGGTAGATGCTAGGACGCTAAGTTATCCGATGTGGCTTGATGTTCAACGACTATCTTGGTAGTTAAGAAAACCTATCTCAACTAGCCATATTAACGACGACTATAACTGTCTAAAAGATCGCGCGGTCCATCTATATATTATCATGACTAGTATTATCAAATAGAAAGTTAGGCTGCCAAATAAATATTTCGCTCAAACTGCACATCGTTCACTAGACGTTCAAAGCATAATAACAAATTTCGTTTTGGATAATAGTGCTAAACGATTGTCAAATAGAGAATTAAAGACATATAACGGGTTATTATTATATAACTTGACATTGTTATACACCAAGGGGAAATCCCCAATCGCCAAATAAAAAGATGGGAGTATCGTGGGCAGCAAAACTAGAATACTAAACATAATAGTAATAATAAAATGATAGAAACAATAATAATTATTATTCTAAATGTATATTTAGGGTCTACGAACTCTTGTGGATATTCATTTTGTTCTTATTTCGTCACCGTAATAGAACACATTAAATAATACAATTGATATATAAATAACTAAAATAATGCTATCCAAATTTATTACCGGACTAGCTTGATCCGGAACACTTATTACAAGCTTACTAGATTGAATAAACTAATTACAACTCTACAATAGCGTGTCGAATTCTATGCGTTCGATGCTGACGTGCCGAATGCCTTGTTCGATATGAAATATGTTGGCAGGGTTCGATGTTGAACTCAGGGGTATCGAATTCAATAGATTCGATGCCACAAACTGTATCGAATTCGATCCGTATTCTTGTCGTGTCGAATGAAGTAAATTCAGTCTTATCACGTGTCGAATGGGAGTCGTTCGATCCGATGCACCTCGATTGAACAATGATTCGATGCTGACTGTACTGAAGTGATCCTCCAATGATAACGTATACGAATAACAAGGGGACGGCTATATATAGCCGTTGTCCCGTGGGTCCCATTGCCAGATACGGAAACCGAATCGAATTCATACCAATTCGATGCGCGATTCGACGCGGTTATGGGCCGGCCCAATACTCGAGTATTGGGCCAATCATAAAATGCCCCCATCACATAGTCCTCCCAGTTTGGGAGTCGATGTCAATCTGAGATCGAGTGCCAAACTTAAATAATAATGTGCGGACTGATGAACGGTCAATGTTGCACCGCTTAGGTATGGCTTATTAATTCGATACCAATTATCTTTCACTGGTTTGGAATATTCCTAATCATTCGTTACTCCGGAAGAAATTTCAAATCTACGCAATTGATATTTGATGATTAATTAAACACTTCGAATCGGAATATATTCGATGCGTTTGGATTGCCGCATCGAATATGATGCATTCGATGCGCAGATTCGATACGCTTATGATATGGGCCTAATGGGCCGTCCGTTGCCTATATAAAGGACGAACTGCGATGGAAGCTTTATTCTGCTCCTTGCGCGTTTTTTCTCCAAGGTAAAGCGCATCGAACAGATGCAATTCGATGCGGCCCGCATCGAACATGATTAATTCGATGCCTTTGGCATCGAACCGTGAGTGTTCGATGCGGTGCCTTAACCCTTTTGAGAACATATTATGCGATATTTATGATGTTTATCTATATATATATATATATATATATATATATATTAACATTTTGCGTCTTGTCATTGTTTTATCAGATCAATTGATCAAGCAAAAGCTTTTCTCCGAGGAATTCATTTAAGGTAAAAATGATATTTCTGAACTTATCAGATTTTATCTTTTCAATAAATTAATCGAATGTTTGAGTGATATGCGATAGCGTAGAGTGACGTGTTCATCCTTAGTCAGCCTCCGTTTCTTTTTAACTTATTTCAGTTCGTTCTCGTCAAAGATGGTGAGCAGTGAGTCAACGTCTAGCAGTGAGTCCAGTAGCAGCTCGAGCTCCAGCTCGATTAATATGGTGGGCCCATCTAATGCTCACGCGGAATTGAACACAGTCGCAGTAGACGAAGCCGAGTTAATAGATATAGAAACTTTTGGATCACCCGCGGGTAACAATCCCGACGCAAACACTGAACCGACAGCGCCTGATTCTGAAAGTGATAATTCGTCCGAGTCATCTTACCGAGATATTCGCGCTCCCAGCGAGGGCGAAGAAGACGTAGACTATATCAATATAGAGTTTGACGATCATATTGCGGTTCTAGGGATGACCGATGACCAGCACATTTCCCGCCTCTAACATAGTCGTAAGGGTGTCCGCAAAAAATTTCATATACCTGATAATTATAAAATCGTCCTTCCCGGGCCCAAAGATCGGATGCATACCCCACCGCCCGGGCATATGACTGTGTTTGTGGGTCATCTTTTAAACGGGCTTCACTTTCCAATTCCCTTAGAATTAAGATGGCTTTTGAGGAAGATTAATCTTGTACCCGCTCAACTAACACCAAATTCTTATGGGGACTTGATTGGTTTCATAATCGTCATGAAAGCATTGCGCCAAGCACAAAGTCCCAATGAATTCTACGCATTGTTCGAGATTGCGAGGCGAGATGAGGGGTTTTATCATGTCAAAGCTCAAACGCACCGCAAATTCTTGAATGGGGGGGGGGGGCGACCGGATATGGGAAAGACTGGAAGAGACGGTATTTCTATATCGAGGAGAGTTATGAGGGCGAGTTTAGGCAATACCGTCGTGAATGGTATAATGGCTCAAGGGTGGCGATACCCCAAGGCATTTCAGTGACATCATAGGATTGCGAATTCATCCCGAGTTTAGTTCGAGAACATCAACTTGATGTCAAGAAATTAGTAGAAAATCGAGTTTTGTCATTAGCAGGTCTCTCCCCAGTTAAATATAATGGGAGATTTACGCTTGGTATAACTTTGCACCTTTTTTGATTATTTTGTTCTGTGCCAAATGAGTATTCTAATGGTACGATCTTTTTGCGGAGAGTTACATCATGAATCTTCATGCTAGGATGAACCGAGCAACCGCGGCTGATCAAGCTAGCTCTCAGACCAACATTGCTACAAATATTCCTCCCCCACGGAAAAGAAAGAGCAAGGGCAAGCAAAACCTTGCCGGTCCTTCTACTGTTGTTGCTGCTGATTCAGCAGTCGATCCTTTCGAGGATTTGTTGGGGGGAAACCGTGACGCTGCTCAAGGTGGTGTTGTGGCTTCAGAGAGCCTAGCTGCTGGTCTGGACGACAATATCGAAGGCGTTGTCCAAACCAAAAAGAGAAAAATGCCACAAACTTGGTCACAAACTGGAGGAGCTATCCCACCTCCCGCCCTAACAGGTAGGCTAAGCGTCGACGATGCCCCGACCCATGCAACTGGACCGAGTGCTGGGATAGGTTCTAGTCAAGGTCCTCGTGCTAGAGCCGGTGGGTATGAAATATCAGAGGCCGAAGCTATTGACCATTTGAAGGCTCTCTTGCCTGGCCTTGATGTCCCGCTCCCGATATCTGCTGAAGAGAGGAGGAGGGTAGAGCGGAATACGCTTCATCTGATGACAGCTGTAATTATTTCTTTTTTTAGCCAGTATTCGTTTGAGCTGAATTTTAAATGTTGATTTGATTGCTCATTAATTGTTAGGCAGGCAGTTTCGTGGACACAATGTTCTCGGTGCTGATGGAGTATCGAGAAACAGCCGCGGTGGGGGATTCTGCTGCCTTTAGAGCTGCCCTTGAAGATAAAGAAAAGGCATTGCAACAAGTCAAGGATTATGCTGCGAGCACATGCCGATAGGGAGGCAGCCCAAAAGGCACGGGAGGAAGCTGATCAGCTTAAAAAGGAGTTGATTGAGCTCCAGAAGGATTTGGCAGTGGCGAAGGAAGAAGCTTATAATGCCGATAATGAAGGATATCTACGCGGCTTAGGCGAGGTAAAGAATCCCAACTCTTGACAATGGGCGTTAATTTCTGCCATTATCTCATTAATTTTGCCTTTCCCTGTATAGGTTTCTCCTCAGCAAAAAGTGGAGATTGCCGAAGAATTCCTTTGGAGCAATACTTTTGGAAAGATTTGCACCCGGCGAGGCGATTTGGAAGCGCGTAATGCTCAGGTTCTGACCGTTCACCAGTTTTACGCGACGCAATACCTCCGCGGTGGCTTTAAGCCAGAATGGTTGAACCTTTCTCTGGGGCCTAAGCGAGAAACTCTTCTAGCTCCAACGACTCCTCAGCCTGGAGAACCTGACGAGTTTGCCTCGCTGCTGGAGAATCAAAACCTTGTGCTCCGAGGACTCTCATCACCTCCACCCATGCCTGGGCCATATCCCTCCTCCGAGGACGAGGAAGATATCTAAGACTACATCTTGATGATTTTTCTATTTATTTTAATGTTTTATGAACAATTTTTTCATCTTAAGTTTTATTTTAACGTGGCGCTGTCTCGCCTCTATTTAAACAATTAGATATTTAGCAGCTTTATGTTTCTGAATGCTCGTATTGATTTACTCAATTTCATTAGCTTATCTCGTTGTCTTTTATTTCAATTTCCTATATTGGTTCTTTACTTTATTTTGACAACTTGCGAATTCTTCAATTTTCATGATAAAATTTTCATTTTGCAACCGAGTATTGAGCGATGCTGTTTCTGCTAGGAACTTGATCGTCCTGTTTGTTTTTACTTCCCATTGGGACATGTTTCAATTTTCGTTTTTAGACAGACTGCTCTTCTCTTTGTATTTTCTTTCGATCGTTATGATTTTTCTTTTAAGAGTTTCCTTCATGTTAATTGCGATTTTGAATAACACTTACAGTTTTTATGTAGTGTATGTTCCTTTCTTCTCTTTCAAATAGTCGTGGTGATAGTTGCCACTTCGAATAGAACGTTTCGTCCATGTTGGTCGTTTGTGTGAGATTCTGAGTGTTATAGCACAATTGATAGATTCTTCATGTCTCCCCTATATTCTTTGGGAATCATAGTATCTCGTTCCATATTGGATAGAGTCTCCGTTCTTCTCGATTTTCTAGGGATTTTTGGTATCTCGTGCCACGATGGACAAAGTTTCCGTCCCTTTTATTGATTCTGGCTCTTTTCGGTATCTCGTGCCACGATGGACAGAGTTTCCGTTTCTTCTCGTTCTGCTAGGGATTTTCGGTATCTCGTGCCACGATGTACAGAGTTTCCATTTTTTCTCATTCTGCTAGGGATTCTCGGTATCTCGTGCCACGGTGGACAGAGTTTCCGTCCCTCTTGTAGCCTCTTGGACGTTATGTCCTGCACACAATTTTATCATGCAAATTAGATATATTTAATTCATAACTCGGTTAATTTAAAAGGAAACTTTTTGAAAAAACTGAATCCGATTATGGGAGCAAGCGGAGCTTCAGACACAGCTCGTTCACCCTGAGTTCCCATGTCGCCTTCCAGATTCACCTTTGAACATTCCTGTTTTAAGTTTATACATGTCTGCCCCTCATGCTTGTCATAGCAGAGGGGACGAATAAATATTGTTCAAAATATTCAAAATACTGAGGACTCTTATGAACTGGTCCAGAATCACTTAATCAATGTGCTCCATTTGTCTAGGAACCAATGCTATTGCTGCGTCTTCTTCCTGTTGCGGTCGCGTCCGGAGCGAAGTTACGTAACACTTCCAACCTTCGATATGGTCTGCTATAACTTTGCCAGTGCCGGCAGGGGTTGGAAATTTTACCATTTGATGAAAGGTTGGTGGTAGCGCTCGAAATGCATTCAACGCCGATCTTCCTATGATTCCGTTGTAAGCAAAGTGCATGTCAACGATTACATAGTTCTCCAGAATTGTCTTTCTCTTTGGCGTTGTACCCAATGAGGTTGGGAGCTTAAGCATTCCTAGCGGCACTATCGCTAAACCTCCAAATCCGTGAAGTGACATTCTCACCGGTTCTAGTGCCTGATTATTTAATCCCATCTTGGCCAATGTAGAACTGAACAGCACATTGACGGAGCTTTCGTGGTCCACTAGCATTTTAGTGACTCCGTAATTAGCTATATCCACAGTTATTACCAGAGGTCAATTTAGATTTGACATCTGTATAGCTTGTGCGCATTTCTTCAATTCTCAGTATGTTGGCCATATTAACAAAGTTATCCGACTCGACAAGCCTTGTAATCTTTCTTCGCCCATTGCTGGAATCAGCTCCAACTGGTCCTCCCGATATCATATTTATTAGAGGTGGCAAATGGGTCAATCCAATCTAATCCAGGTTCAAACTAGTGAGATCCAGCCCAATACGATCCAGCCCATATAAAATCCATTTATAATGGATCCCTACAGAACCGAATCGGATCGGATCCGGACCCGGATCCATGAGGATCCATGGATCCAATGCTTTAATTTCAGATCCAAAAATTTGGATCCACATGGATCTAAAAGTGTATTTTCACAGATCCAAGGTCGGATTTGGATCGAACCATAGGCAGATCCATACAAATCCAAGACTGGATCGACATGGATCCATAGGCAGATCCGAGCGGATCCGAGCGCCCAGATTTATTTTTTTTGTTTAATAGCAGATCCGAGTGGATCCATTCGGCCATATTTGTTTTTTTTCTTCTATTAATGATATGTCCTCTTATTAATGTAGCTCTTTAGTTAAAATGAAATAATAAGAAAATGAATAAAGTGTAATATGAGCAAAATTTCTTCTTTCTTTCTCTATCTGGTGAAGTCTAGAATATGTGAGTCGTCACCTTTTCTCTATATCTTATAATTATTCTTCCTGCCCATTACATTTCTCCACACTTCGCCAGAAACAACTTCATCAGCAACACTTTCAATCGCTTCCCTTTGCATTTCAACTAACAGTAAGTTCTTACTAATCTTCACCACATTGTTAATCAATATTTTTAAATGCCTGTTATGTTATTTTCGCCAATTTTAGTCTCGAATAAAGTTGCTATTTCCTCTTTCAGTTAATCATTGTATTTCTCAGCAATTTATGCTTTCGGGTTTTTTTTCTTCAGGTAATCATAATATTTTTTTGAATTTGAACACGGGGTTCCTTAAAAGATTGAATCTTTCATGCAATTTGTATATCTAGCTAGAGATGGAGGTGGTGAGAGAGAGGGACGCGGTAGCGCGTGGTGGCGTCGATTAGGGAGGAGATGGTCGATTACGGTTTTTTTGAAATGAATTTCAAAAATTGATTTTTCATTTTTTTTGTTGATACAAGTCTTGAGACTTGAGTCTTGTAGTTGTAATTGCAGATCCAGTGTTTTATGTGGGGCAGATCTGAGTGGATCCACTGATGGATCATTGCAGATCCAAACTTGAATTTACACAGATCCGAGTGGATCAGTTAGAGGATCTGCACGGATTCATACGGATCCAAGGTTGGATCCGAATGGATCCAGATCCGCATTCAATCCAGTGGATTCAGATCCGATCTGGATCCGTATGGATCTAAAGGGAACGAGAACCTGAAAATCCGGATCGGATCCAATCAGATCCGTGGA
Source organism: Linaria vulgaris (assembly GCA_948329865.1). Classification (NCBI taxonomy): domain Eukaryota; kingdom Viridiplantae; phylum Streptophyta; class Magnoliopsida; order Lamiales; family Plantaginaceae; genus Linaria; species Linaria vulgaris. Next base: position 902,338 of record OX415253.1, on the reverse strand, counting down.
TCTGGATCCTTTTTGCCACCCCTAATATTTATCATCCCTTTCCTTGCGTTTTGGTCTTCAATCTGAGGATACTGGAATAGCTGTGGTTCGTCGACTATCCTTTGTTTATCCTTTCTGGGAGATGGAGTTCTCTTTCTATTTAAGTGGTTTTCCTGTTCTTGTACATTCTTAACAAACTCCACTAGTTTGCCATTCTTGATTAACCGTTCAATCTCATCCTTCAAGTTTATGCACTCCTCAGTATCATGGCCCTTCGGATTGTGATACTTGCAAAGCTGATCTGAATACCTCGTAGCATTAGACTCCTTCATTGGTCGATGATCTTTTAACCAACCTTTTCTCTTTGTTGCCCCAAAGACAGCCATGATGTGAGTATTTAAAGGCGTGTATCGTCTAGGCGAACTCTCCCGGCCCTTGTAATTCTTGCTCCTGTTGTTGTAGTTATTACGATTGTGTTCCTCTCTGTCTCTTTCTCTCTCTTTCACAGGCGCAATAACAGGCACTTTAGTTGCCATCATTTCTTCAAAATGAACCACCTCATGTGCGATTCTATTAATTTCTTCAATGTTGTTGGGCTTGCGTCTGAATAAGTCCCCACTGAACATTGTGTTGGTGGTTGCCCGGAATAGTATGCTCACAATCATTTCTCCAGATGGGCTATCAATCCTCAGCAGCTCGGTGTTGAAACGCTTCCTAAAGTCTTTCAGACTTTCATTGGTTTCCTGTTTCATTGTGTAAAGATGTGAGTGGTCCAAAACCAATCTTGCTTGGCTAGAGAATTGATCTTCAAACAATTTTCTTCAATTGGTTGTAGCTTATAATCGATCCCGGAGAAATACGATTAAACCAATCCACAGCTACTCCTGACAAAGTTGTCGCAAATATCCTGGCTTGGATATTGTCTTTAAAGCCGTAAAGGGACAATTTCCTATCCAATTGAAAAAGATGATCTCGGGGATCCGATTTACCATCGTAAGTTTTCAGTTCTGGGATCTTATCCTCTGGTCCCAAGATCTCTGATTCTATCGCCTGGCAAAATGGACTTCAATTAGAAGTACCGTCATTTTGTAGCCTCTGACTTACGACTATCGTTTTCTCATTCTCCCGCCTTTCTATTTCCCTGGCCATCTTGCCATGTTCCCTTCTTGATTCACGACCATCCTGACGTCTCCTGTCATGCTCTCTTCTTGTTTCTTCCCTCAGATTTCTGTGCTCATTACGTTCCCTTCAAGAGTCATGACTCTCTGAACGTCTTCGATCATCCCTTTCTTCCTCTCTTCTCAATTCAGTCCCGCGACTTCCTCTTTTTCTTCTTCTCTCCTTTCACGGTTCCTTTTTGATTGTACCTCCACAGAAACTAACTTCCATCCCTGATCATCATGATTTGACTTTCGCTTACTCTGCATTTCCCCTGATGCAGATTTAGTTCTCCTATCATCTTATCGAAAATTTTCTTTCTCCTTCCCTCTCAATATCCTGGCAGCGGAACCTTGTTCCCTTAACACGTCTGGATGTTCTATGAGCGGTGGTGTCAGTACGGGCGGTGCAGGAGTCAGTACTTCTGCTATTGCAGCTTTTACCATTGCCATTATTTCATTCTTCATATTATTTGGAATTGAAGCACTCGTTGTCGTAGCCCATGTTGCACCGGCTTCAGTCACCGGTGCCTCCTTGCCTTGGAGTCCTTGCATTTTCCTTCTTGCAGGTGTTGGTACCGGTGCGGGTACTGCTGACGGTCCCGCATTATCCGACGTTATTTGCTCAGGAGTTCTTCTTTGAACCTCTTCATTAGTTCCTTCGACAACTTTACTGCAAGATCTGGTAACCCTAGATGTCATACCTAATAAACTTAGTGTTCCCACAGACGGCGCCAATATTTTGGTCTTATTTCGTCACGGTAATAGTACACAGTAAATAATACAATTGAGATATAAATAACCAAAATAATGTCATCCAAATTTATTAGCGGACTAGCTTGATCCGGAACACTTATTACAAGCTTACTATATTGAATAAACTAATTACAACTCTACAATAGCGTGTCGAATTCTATGCGTTCGATGCTGACGTGTCGAATGCCTTGTTCGATATGAAATATGTTGTCAGGGTTCGATATTGAACTCAGGGGTATCGAATTCAATAGATTTGATGCCACAAACTGTATCGAATTCGATGCGTATTCTTGTCGTGTCGAATGAAGTAAATTCCGTTTTATCACGTGTCGAATGGGAGTCGTTCGATCTGATGCACCTCGAATGAACAGTGATTCGATGCTGACTGTACTGAAGTGATCCTCCAATGATAACGTACACGAATAACAAGGGGACAGCTATATATAGCCGTTGTCCCGTGGGTCCCATTGCCAAATACGGAAATTCATACTAATTCGATGCGCGATTCGATGCGGTTATGGGCCGGCCCAATACTCGGGTATTGGGCCAATCATAAAATGCCCCCATCAATATTGTCAGTAAGAATATATTTGTAGCGACTAATTCAAAATAAAAAAGAAATTAGTCGCGTATTTCATTTAAAATATAGTGACTATATATATCTTGACTTTGTTATATATACACATCACGAAGGAAAGCCCACATACCAAATCTTGAAGTGGGAAGACTATGTTAAGGAATAAACTCGTCCCATTTACACGAGTTGCAGTTATAATTCCTAGTTAAATGGAACAAAACATACACGGTTAATATTGGTAGACAAAATGACTATATTGAATTACGACAATACATGACTCTTTCCTTCACAATTTCAATTACATATGACATGAATGATAATATACTGTTACACGACTATTATTGTAAAGAATTGTGGTAAAAATTACATTTGTTGTTTTAAAGTGTATGTTTAGCGTCTAGTATTCTATGGTTTAATTCTAGAATGCTTGGACTATATTGGTAGTAAAAAACACTATCTCAACTCGCCATATTAACCACGACTATGAATGCCTAAAAGATCGCGTAGTCCATCTACGTACTATCACAACTAGTATGATCGACTAGACAGCTATGGTGTCAAATAAATATTTCGATCAACTGCACAACGTTCACAAGACGTTCAAAGCATAACAAATTTTGTTTTGGATAATAGTGCTAAACGATTGTCAAATAGAGAATTAAAACAACATTTAACGGGTTATTAAAATAGAACTTTACATTGTTATACAACAAGGGGAAATCCCCAATCGCAAAAAAAAAAAAAAAAAAAAATTAAGAAGATTGTGCAAAGGGATAAAGCCCTTCCCATCTACACAAACAGTCCATCAAATTGCATCAAATGATCCGCCACGTTCCCCGACTAGTCTAACCACGACTAGTCTAACCAATTATCTCGTAAAGATGACTTTGTTTCGACTCTATTCCCAATGGTGTGATAGCTGGCCATCAAACGAAACCTTTGTTGTTTTATTTCTATCTTGGTCATGAGACCTTGACAAAAATTATCCGTCAAATATATTATTGCATCAGGTTACCGACTTTTCTAACCAATAATTTTCTTACTCCTAAGATCCATATCATTAAACTGATCTGGCATGGCCCCATCACTCTTTTGAAAGATGGGTTTGCTTTGACTCTATTATATTGCAATGGTGTGATTGCTGGCTTCCGTATTGAATTCTTTTATGCCTTTCTGTTCTAATCGCAAGACTTTTTATACATTTTGCATATCTGATATAGGGTGATGTCATTCTTGTTTTGAATTAATGAGGATATTTTTTGTTTTGAATTAATGGTGATGTGATTGGTAATGCAACTATTGGAGTTTTCCAGATGCTTTAATATTTATACTTTATACAGTGACGTATTCACATAATTGGTCATATTAAACTGCATCTTCTGCTACTTCTTCCAATCAACAGTAGGCATAAAGTTGATTTTGTTTTTGAAACGATTTATTTGAAAACGATCTTTTAGTATTGTATAACAAATGTCACATCCAAATTAGATATAGAACAACATTTATATGTCATCCTAGAAAGTAGACTATTTTTGCACAATATATAAATCCTTTGCGATTTTTTTTCTTAAAACGTTATGTAAGATTTTAAAATTGGCAAATGCTCTGAACGACACTTAATTAGTTTCTAGTTATTTAAATGAATAGTAAAATTTCAGTGTATTGTACTTACGTGCACTACAAGACTTGAGGGCCATCTGCAACCGCCCGGGCGGTTGCAGAAGGCCCATGGGCGGTCGCCCGAAGGGTATCCGCGACCGCCGGGGCAGTCGCCGCGTCGGTCGCGGATACCCCTCGTCGTGGGCCCCTTGCGACCGCCGAGCGGTCGCCCTTACACCATGGCGACCGCCTAGCGGTCGCTAAAATAAGGAGCGACCGCTATACGGTCGCATTGTAAAGGGGCGACCGCTAGGCGGTCGCCAAGACATGGGGCGACCGCTAGGCGGTCGCCAAGACATGGGGCGACCGCTAGGCGGTCGCCAAGACATGGGGCGACCGCTAGGCGGTCGCCAAGACATGGGGCGACCGCTAGGCGGTCGCCAAGACATTGGGCGACCGCTAGGCGGTCGCCATGTTACCAGGCTACCGCTAGGCGGTCGCCATATAATGGGGCGACCGCTAGCCGGTTGCCCATTCTAGGGCGACCGCATAGTGGTCGCTACACGTAATGGGCAACCGCTAAGCGGTCGCCAACTGAAGGGCGACCGCACAGCGGTTGCAACCCAGAAGGGGCGACCGCCACACGGTTGCTATTTTATTCAAGGTCCGCAACCACCAAACGGTTGCTATGTTATTCACGGACATGGCAACCGCTAAGCGGTTGCGAAGTCCTTCATAAAATGGCAACCGCTAGGCGGTTGCAAGGTTTTTGGAAGTTCACAAATTCAAAAGTTCGCAACTGCCTAGCGGTTGCAAGTTAAAGCTTGCAACCGCCTAGCGGTTGCGAGTTATAGCTCGCAACTGCCAGGCGGTTGCAAATAATATTCTTCAAAATAAAAAAAAAAACAGTAATATTTCGTGAAATTACCGAAATATTTTTTTTTTTGTCGAAATAAAAAAACAATACTGAAAAAGATACAAACAAAAAGAAGTGAAACAAAAGTAAGTGAAACAAAAAGATAAGAATTGAAAAAAGTGTTTGGTGTTTTCTTTTGGGGATGAAAGAGAGGTAATTTGGGTTTTGGTGGATTGGAAAAAAATGGTGTTTGGTATTTTGTTATGAAGATAAAAGAAAGTGCTTGGATTTTTGTTTGAGATATAAAATAAAAGAAAGTAGTTGGATGTTTTGTTGAAAATATAAATTCAAGAAGTTCTTGAGTTTTTGTGGATTGAAAAAAAAAAGTGTTTGGAATTTTGTTGGAGATAAAAAAGAAGAGAGTGTTTAGGTGTTTTGTTGAAGATATAAAGGAAAAAAAGTGTTTGATTATTTTGTTTTGTAGATATGAAGAAGTTTTTGGATTTTTTTGTGGATTGGAATAGAAGAGAGTGTTTGTGTTTTGATTTGGAGATAAAATGAAGTCTTGAGTTTTTTTGAGAGTGTATGAGTTGTGAATGAAAAATTAGGGGAAGAATGGTGGGTATATATAAGATTTGGGTGAAAATTTTGAATTTTCGTGAAAATTTGAAATTCCCCCCCATTTCAGCAGCATTTGCAACCGCTCGGCGGTTGCAACGTATTGAAAATTTTGAATTTTCGCGAAATTTTGAATTTCCCCCCAAATCCCGCCCAATTTCAGCAAAATTGGCAACCGCCGAGCGGTTGCAAATATATATGGCGACCGCCTGGCGGTTGCCATGATACGATGTAGCAACCGCTCGGCGGTTGCTATTGTTAGACATAGCAACCGCTCAGCGGTTGCAATTAATATTCATGTTTAAAATTAGTGATTTTTGTTAAGTATCTTGATGAGTTTGTGTTTATAGATAAGAAATATCATTATTAATTCCACGGATCAGTAATAAATGACTACAAAACTATTGCTCGAGTTAGTAAAATAGTAGATTATGATTGATTTGACGAGTTATCAATGATACACCTATATATTATGTTAAACTAATCATCATAATTAGTCAATGATGTTGTCCCCAAGATTAATTTTGCAATGAAATCTTATCATTTGATTTGTTTTTAACTATTTTAATGTAATTATCAAATGATCAAACAACGCGTGACAACGAATCAACCAAAATAGTAAAAATTCATTTATGAATATTATTTGCAACCGCCAAGCGGTTGCAAATGACCAGCATCCGCAACCGCATAGACGGTCGCTATGACACTAAGCGACCGCTCAGCGGTTGCAATGTGTAGTAGCGACCGCCAGGCGGTCGCTAGAGCTTGTTATCTGCAACCGCTCAGCGGTTGCAGATAATGTTCATATTTGAAATTATCAATTTTTGGTAAGTATCTTGATGTGTTGATGTTTAGTAAACTCCAATATTGTTATTACATGTAAATACTAGTAGTAAAAGATTACAAGACTATGATTGAGTTAGTAAAATAGTAGATTACACGTAATAAGGCGAGTTATATATATATATCAACGACTAATCATCATATGTAGTCATTTATGTTGTCCCAAGCTTGATTTTGCTGACAAACATTATAAGTGTAGTTATTGTAACTATGATTAGGTTAATTAGCAATTTGTGAAACATAGCGGTTGTGAAAATGTAAGATTTATGGTATGAACATTATCAGCAACCGCTAAGCGGTTGCTGATACCCAGAATAAGCGACCGCCTAGCGGTCGCTCCACGCCCTTGCAACCGCTAGGCGGTCGCTCCATACCATTGCAACCGCCAGGCGGTCGCTATGGGTCTTGGCCACCGCTTGGCGGTTGCGGACTTACTAGCCGTTGTTATCCGCAACCGCCTGGCGGTTGCAAGAACTACTAGCCGTTGTTATCTGCAACCGCCAGGCGGTTGCGAAGTTGCAGATTTTTTGTTATAAATACCTCCCCACTTCACTTGCATAATTCATTCTCCCCACCACTTACTCTTAAGGTACATACGTTTTCTCCCTTAATAATATTAGAAATGTCTTATTTTATTTAAATGTTATAAAATTTCTATTTAATTAATTAATGCTTTGTTATTTATTTCATTTGTTTATAGGTATTGTCGAAACGTTATCGTGGAACTTGTTGTTGTGGATACAACATTCTTGAATTTTTTTATACCATTCGTTTGTTTACGCTACAAGAGGTACGTTGTTATTTTATTTGTTTATAATTAATTATGTGTGTGTTAGTTTTAATTAAATTGAAAATTGTTAGTAGTATAAATTTTAAATATTTATTTTAACGTAGATAAACAATGGAATATCAAGCCGATAAATCTTGGATGTACAATATGTTCGATAGCGATGGTTATTTACAAGAAAGTTTTGTGTTTGGTGTTCGTTCGTTCATAGAATACGCTTCGCAAGCATCCGAATTCTTAGATCTAGAAAACCGTATAAGGTGCCCGTGCAAGAAATGCAAAAATAGAGTGTTTTTTCCGAAATACTCGGTCCGTGATCATCTTCATAAGTCAGGATTTACGCCCGGATAACACGAGTCAGGTTTTTGCCCATAGGTCATTCCTGGAGGCGCGATAAAAATTCCTTTTACTTAGGGGAAGAAAGGCTAGAAGCACCTATTCCTAGGAAATCTGGCGATGAGATGAGGTTAATTGTGGAGCAGCTTGAGCCTGTCGGATTTGGAGTTGAAGCAAAAAAGGTCGTCGTAGACGTGGTCGTCCTCACTATCGGAACTGTCTGAGTACACAACGACGTAGTTGGGCGCAACAGAAGAACTGGGAGCAAATGGGTCCTTCTTCTGACGTGGCGGCCTAGCAGTCCTAGAAGCAGATCCGGTCTTTGCTGCATCGTGCTGTAACATCGAAGCGGGAATCTCCGGTGGTGGAACATATCCATGCTCAATCTGATGATTCCTCCAGCCCTGCAAAATTGTAAAAATGTCGTCCACTCGCGGATCTCGCATGCTAGCCTCCAACTCCTTATTTGTCTGCTCCAACTCCTTATTCGTCTCCTCCAACTCCTTGGCGTATGCCCTCATGTAGTCTGGCTTCTTCCTAAACTCAATATCATATGCCTCTAGAGCTGAGCCGCCAGGTATACCTCTCGCCTTTCCCTTCTTGATTTTTCCTTGGGCCTTTTTCCATAGTGGCCCGTCAATATCGGGCCACACCGACATGTCCTTGCCATATTGAGTCCTCATCAGCTTCATGTACTTCTTCTGTTAATTGTGAAAGAATTCGTATTTAAAATAAGAAAATAAATGAATAAGGAGATTAAACGAATTAGTAGTCTAAAATGAATTTGTATTTTAATTCACTCACGTAAATCATTTTATCGCCCTGATCTATCCACTCGCGCTTCGCCGGCACATTGGTTTTCCCGCCCGTACCCTCAACCTGCTTCGTAAATCCATATTTGAATGCCTCATCATGTCGAATACGCGTCGTGCGGTTTGGATCCACCTTAGCCTACAAATTTGAAAAAAAAAGTAAGTATACTCAATTACACATATTCTTAAGTGAAATTAAGATTAAATGCTTTAATTATAATATAACTTACCAAACGACGCTTAATCTCTTCCAAGTCTATGGCTCCACCGTAAAAAGTAGCAGGTGCCTTCTTCATTTTCTCGGGGTCCTCGCCTCCCCTCCGATTTTTCCGAGCCTGCAATGTTTGTTTCTTGGTTGCCTCCTTCGTCCAATGCTTTATTGCAATCTTCTCCACCTTTGAGTTCATCCACGTCTTCTGTTTATCAGCCAACTCCGGTTTATCCTTATTATCAAAATATTGTTTCTTCGTGCGATGCATCAAGTACTTGTAACAATTCGGGGCCTTTTTTTCGTACAACTCATGTACTTTGAGCCAATCATTTTTGTGGATCGCAAATTTTTCCTGAAAAAAAATTTAGTTAGTGTTTAAGATAGTTTATATTGTCATTTGATTTATTAATACAATAAGTTCAATAATATATTCATTTAATAGTTTCTCACCGTGAACGAAATCCACATTGCCTCTCGTTTCTCCTTCGGCACCTTATAATATGACTTGTAAAACTTGGACATGAAGGTCCGAATCAACTCAGTGATCGTCGTCACCACCTCATGAGACTTTGGATGCTGAAATAGGCCCCTCTGATCCAATCGAATAACTGGCCTCTTACTCGGACTAGTGGGGTTTTGAACACCAAGCGATGGTCCCCTACCGGGACGTTTTTGCGTGTCTGTGCATACCCCCGATGCTGGAATCTCGGTCACCCTCTGGCTCGGGCCAGCTACGTCGGTCCTCCCACTCGGGCTAGCGCCATCGGACCCTGCAAATGGTGGTAGATGGGCTCGGCTAGACTCGGCAGATGATGGTCTATGTGCTCCAGTGGACTCTGTCGATGGTGGTCTAGCCCTTGAACCAGATGAAGTACGTAGAGGCGCTGCTGCAGCTGGGGCATCAGAGTCGTCAAAAAGCCGTCGCTGTGGCAAAGGAGTCACCCCGGTAGATCCCTCGCGCGATGTCTGAGTCTCTGCCTGGGTGGGAAGCTCGACCGGAACAACATCGTCACTAGCTAGCCGAGGCCTGAGACTACCCCGAATCTCACTACTAGAACCAACAACTTGAGAACGAACACTGCCTGACGAACGTGGCCGCTTACGTGAACTATTGCCTGACATGATCCCTAAACATGTCGACAAATAGACTCATAATCATTCCTCAATAACATACAAAGCCAAAATAATAATTCGAAAATAAAATCTCATCATCATATGCAAAAGTTCATATATATAAACGATTAATCCAACGAGAAAAACTAACTTCCAAAAATAATTAACTTATCATCATATCATCATATCCAAATTCATATCATCATATCAAAGTTTATATACAAATTCATATAAATTACAGCAATATAAACGACAATATAATCAAAGTTCATATCATCATATCAAAGTCCATATCCAAATTCATCTCAAAGTTCATATCCAAATTCATATCATCATATCAAGTTCATATCCAAATTCATATCATCATATCAACGTTCATATCCAAATTCATATAAACGATCCAACTTACAACAATATAAACTACAATATAATCAAAGTTAATATCATCATATCAAAGTTCATATCAAAATTCATATCAAAGTTCATATCATCATATCAACATTCATATCCTAATTCATATCATCATATCAAAGCTAATATCCAAATTTATATAAACGATCCAACTTACAACAATTCGCACCACACAAATACGACGAAATATACATATAATCACATATATAAATCTTACCTATAAATTCGGCAAATACGATAAACAAGAATATAAATTCAACAAATACGTACATATAATCATAAATAAAAAAAAAATTAAAATTGGGACAACTTACAAAAATCCGAAGATAGCTAATTGGCCGCGGTGATGGCGTGGTGGCGAGGGTGGGCGCGCGACGGTGTGATGGTGACGGAGGAACGGTCGGAGTGGCGGCGTTGTGACCGCGCGGGCGGTCGTGATGGTCGCGTGGTGACGGATGTGCGGTCGCGGTGTGGTGGTGGTGACACGCGGTGGTGGCGTCGTGACGTGGTGACGGAGGTAGGTTGGTGGGGTGGCACGGTGGCGTGACGACGCGGAGGAGGAGGTGGTGGCGACGCGACGGAGGTGAGGCGTGGTGGCGACGCGACGGAGGTGAGGCGTGGTGGCGTGGCGACCGAATGGAGGTCGCGTGGTGGCGTGTGGCGACGGAGGTGAGGTCGCGTGGTGGCGGGGCGACGGAGATGAGGTCGCGTGGTGGTGGTGGATAGATCGGGTCGGGTAGGGGTATGTGTTGGTGGGTGGGTATTGAGGAGAGAAGAGAAGAAGAAGAAAAATGGAAGAAAAAATGAAGAGGAAGAGGAGAAGAAGAGAGAGGGGGCGGGCGGGGCGGGGCGGGTCGGGTCGGGGCGGGGCGACGGCTGGGCGGTCGCCCCACTAGGGTTTTAACCCTAGTGGGCCGACGCGACAGCTGGGCCGTCGCTCCGGCCCACTTGGCGACAGCTGGGCCGTCGCCATATTATAGGTGGCGACGGCCCAGCCGTCGCCAAGACCTTTTTTGTTGGTGGCGACCGCCTAGCGGTCGCCACCCCTTATGGGCGACCGCCTGGCGGTCGCTGGGCGGTCGCCGATAATAGCGACCGCCGTGGCGGTTGGGGGGGGCGGTTGCGGATGCCCCCCAAATCTTGTAGTGGTGATGCATGCATAACGTGTCAATATTGATCAAGTTGGATTTTAATTATACAACCGAATAAAAAAAATGGCTTCTTGATATGCAAAAACAGAAAATAAGGTCTTTTATTATGTTTAAATTAAATTAGTTGAAGAATAACTCATAAATTTATAACATTTACTTGAAAAAATATGTGTATGATGTGAAATTTAATATAAAAATAGTTAGTCGTTGGATCTTAACATACAGTGATTGTGTAGTATATGTTAGGTTCTAAATTTCCTCGAGACCTTAAACTACAGAATAAAGGTTATATGTGCCAATTGAAAGTAACTGAAGCTGCTAGCGTAGTTTAATTTGCGCAATTACTTACTGAGTAAAAAGTCTTTTAATTATTAAAAAATAGTAAAAATTCAAGTTTCAACTTATACCTCTTTAAGATAATATTCATAACCTACAAAAAGAAGCAACTCACAACTCATCAACTTATCTGATCTAAATAATGACTGCATACAACTTTTTGGTAGGATCTTTTGTCAAAAATTAAAGTTCTCTTTTTGGAATAGGAAACATAAACATGAAGATTCATTACGATTTAACGTTATAATTTTAATAAGAGTCGTATTTTTCTTTCAATTATATCCTGATGATTTCCAAAAATTAGAGCTTAACAATTAATTATCGAAAGTTAAGTTTGTAATAATAAATAACAAAAATTGGAAAAGGTTATGTGGAGTCACTACAAAAAACACGATATTGGGAACCAAAAATTAGAGAGGGATTTCAATCACTCTCTAATTTTACTTATTAGAGACCAATTGAGGAGTGGGCAACACATTTTGACTTTTAGGGACAAAAAATGAGGTTTGTAAATTTTTGTATAATTTTTATCAATATTTTAATGATTACACACGAATGGGTGGGTGTGTATTGCCTGATGGACCATTGGAGACGGACTAATTAAATTATGGGGCCCAATTGAGACCAAAAATAAACCGCGAGAAGAGGGAAAAAGAACCCGCCAAAAACAAGAAAGAAAAGGCATATGTTCCTTGTAAACCCTATCATTTGTATTCATCAAAAAAAAAAAACCTATCAGTTGCTTCATTTGCTTCTCTATGGCGGCCAAGGTAACATTTTCTCTTTTTTGTTTAACCGATTTCCCCTGTTTTCCCCCTTTTGACTCTGAGGCTTCGTTGTATTTCATTTCATCCGAAGCTTTATGCTTGATTTCATCATGGTGTATGATGAATGTGAGAAGTATCTCTGCTTATGTTATGGCTGCTGTCTATTATTGGGATTAAAGTTTAGAATTATTCATATATGATTCAATATTTAATTTCGCAATTGCATAGACTTTCAGATTATAAAAGTAATACAGGAGCTTCTTGGATGCTCTAATCGAAAAAATCTGCATTTTGTGTTGTTTAAGTAAGGTATTACTTGCTTAGTTTAAATGTATTTCACTTGGAACTATGTATGTTCTTCATATAATTAATTGGCTTACAATTTACATATGTCTGTCAGTAGGATCATTGAGTGAATGGTTAGAAAAATATTGAAACTGAGCAACTATATGTATATAACGTGTTTGAGAAAGTGCCAGAGAGAAGCTTATACATTCTTTTTCTGCTAATAGGATTCCTAAGGAATTATGCCTCCTTGTGATTTCAACTCATAACCATGATTCATATATACCATGATCTTGGAATAAATTACATCTACATTCTATGATTAGGCTATGTGACGTTAATTAAGAAGAATTGTGGTGTTTTATGATTGCATTATAAGTCTCTTTAATGGGATTTATCTTGTTTTATGCTAGATAAATTGAATTGTGTGGATTGCGTCAATTTTTCATTTTAATTAATTTTGTTACTTGGATCATCATTGTGATTGTTACTTATAAATTTTGTTAATGAATTATATTAGAATGAGCATGTACGGACATAACATGATGTTGTATTGGTTAATAATTTTGTTTTGGTCTGAATGTTCATGTAAACTAATGGGAATATTGTTATTTAAACATATGACAGGGGAAAAAGGGGTAAACGTAAGGTGAAAGGGAGCAAGGAAAAAAGGTCTAAAGTATCATACCAATTGCCACCTCGAAAGTCATTCTCGCAAGCGGGATCGTTCTCCTCGATGTTGACTGCAGTTGATGGACATAGTAGGGGCACGACGCAGCCTGATCCATCAGCTGCATTTCATCCAAATGTCGACGGCAGCGGTGGGGCATTTGAGTGGGGTGTAAATCAGCCTGGTCCATCATCACCTCAATCTTGCAGCACCCCTAGGTTCACAGGCAGTGGCGAACACATTAGTGGCAGGTTGCAACCTAATCCATCAACTACTTGTCCCTCAATTTCCATGGGAGCGGCAAGGCCTTTTAGTGGGGTAATTCAGCGTGGTCAACCAGCACCTCAGCCTCGTAATAACCCTATGTTTATCGGGACGACCAAACAGATTATTGGCACGATGCAACTTAATTCATCAACTACGTGTCCCTTATTTCCTATGGGAGCTTCAAGGACTTTTAGTGGGGTGATGCAACCTACTCCAGTACAATCGGCTCATCATTCAACCCCACAGGGAGCATTGATGCAGCAGTACAATCAAAGTCGTGTCCCTGCAATAACTCCACAAGGATCACATCCTACTGCTGCTCACTTACCAGCTATTGTCGGTCCCTCAGTTCAAGTACATGATGAGGATGAGGACGAGGATGAGGATGATGAGGAAGATGATGACAACGAGAAGGATGATGAAGTTGAGGAGGAGGCGAGTGTAGTCCGCAGGGGACGTGGTCGTGCTATTGGTTTGCAGGCTGCAACCAATCCGGCAAATAGGCCTTATATTGCCTTTACTAGAACTGGGGCATTTAAGAAGGGACGAGGAATAGTAGGCGTTATCAGCCGAAATTTGAAAAACATGTGCATGAAAGCATATAAAACCTATGGTCAATGGGATGAGGATGACAAGGAAAAGGCTTGGAATGCTTTCAGGGTTAATGATCAATTTCGTTAATTCTAAAATACTTCCATTTATTGCATTGTTCTTAAAAAAAATTACTAACTCTTCTTTGCTCGATAAAAAAAAGACCAACTCTTCTTTGAAATTCTGTGGCAGGGCACTTATCAGTGGCCTCAGGTATATGAGGCGCGGTTCGAGCCACCTACAACAAGGTGTGTACCAAGCGATTTAACAGTGAGGTGGCCCGAGCAAAGAAGTATTGGTTCAAGGTCCGTAGCGACCCAACTTGGGCAAAGAGCCATGGTATCGGGATAAACGATGAGAGATTAAAAGAATACGCCGAATATTGGTTGACTGATAAAGCACGGGAAATATCACGTAAAGCATCTGAAAACCGCAAGAAGGGAGACACAGTTTCGTGGTGTGGAGGATCCATTAGCATGGAGGAGCATATAGAAAAACTGGTATGAACGATATGGTTTCTATTTTCGTATTCCGTGTTGCACGATAAAGATGGTTTTATAATTTTCAGAATATGTTATTATACTCTGTTGCTCCTAATCTGCTCTTAAATTGGTTTTTTATGTGAATAGCTTCTTTTTAACCACTGCAGTGTATAGAATTGCAAGAATTAACATTTGCGGCTAACCTTTTCCAGTTGCTTTCTGTTCTAAATATTTCTAGAAACTAAGTTGTGACATAGAAACTTTAAGTTGTGCTATTTGTGACATTTTGTATAATCGAGTTGCTAGAACAAATTACTATAATTGTATAACGTTTCCAGCGTATATACTATGGAGTGATCACGTCTTAAATTCGTTTCGTTCTTAAATAGTTTTCAAAAGTATTGGTTTTAATTTAAATCTGTTGAGTTATATAATTTTGTTATCTGCAATCATTTCTTCAAAGTTCAAACAGCAGGTTTTGTCTTCTTGTTTTCAAAAACTAAAAAATCTTGTCGAGTAACTTTGGTTAGCAGCTTCTGGATTCTGATTTCAAAAAAATTATCAGCATCTTTTCTCAAAACAGAGCAACAGAGCACTAGAGTTATCTTTAATAGTTTTTTATTTGCAAATATACATGATTAGATTTTCATAAGAGCTTAGTTACAGGAGATAAGAAATTATTGTATATACTGTTAGGCTATGAAGTTTCTCATTTTATTTAATTGAAGTTTGTGTTTATTTTGTGTTGATTTGAAGTTCCTCATTTTGTTTACATTAAAATATGTTCCTATGGATCAGGCTATGAAACATCCTAAACTCATCATATCTGGTGCGTCAAGTAGCGAGACGCAAGACTATCAGGATGAAATCGCCACATTGAAAAGTCAGAATGCCACACATGAAGCTCGGTATACGGCACAAGAAGCTCGGATGACTGAGATGCAGTCTCAATTGACACTAGTGTTGCAGACAATGTGTAGCAACCAGGGCACATAATCACAGGGTGGTGTGTACGTACCCATTTTGCCTAAGGGCGCTCAACAGCATGGCGACATGAACTAGCCACATGGTCAGAGCCAACAAAGCTTACATGGCGATGCAACTCAGGTTGTGTGGTTTTCTTGATTATCTTTCAAACAATGCCTTGAGTAACACGCTGAACAGTTATGCTCTGTTTTCTTTTGGTTAAGCTTGGGACTTGACGTCCGTACAAGCATTTTGATGTTGAGACAAAACACTATCACGACAATGCGACTCAACAAGTGTGTTTATGGTGATTAGCGTAATTCCTAGAGTAATGGTAAAACATGGTATGACATGCTTTTGTTTGGTAAAACTTGTGGTGTTATTATTAACATCATTTTGATTTTGAGCTGACAAGGCTTTCCGACTCTATGGATACTTATGTAATTTATATTTATATAGACATGTTGAGTTAATTTTGCTATGAATGAATTCAAACAAATTTATATGCTACTGTCCTTTTTTTTCTATTGAAACATATATATGAAGATGCTATGTAATATAGATGGTTTGATGAACCAATTATAAACCCCAAAATTGATGTCATTTATCTATTAACAACGCTGGAAATAGGCAAGATGATCAAATAACTTCAAAATCACTATTAACTACACGTATAAACATAAAAAAAACATTATAGTTTCACACCAAATCACTATTAAACGCTACAATCTAGAATACCATACATCAATTTAAACACTCATACGAACAGTAATATTCTTAAAAATTTCGTAGAGTTTCTATCACGCCATTAAACAAAAAGTTAAATTCACCCGTAAACTTTTTAAACACAATCAGGGTCGTTACCATAGTCTTCTCCGTTGTCTTCCTCCATGTCTTCTTCAATTTCCTCTTCGCTTCCTTCCTCCTCTCCATCTGTATCGTCCTCCAGATGCACCGCAGCACCGTCTTGGTATATATTTGGACTATTAGAGTTGTTCAATGAAGTTGTGTCAACAATATGTCTTGCTCTCGTGGGAAAAACTGCCCACCAGCCTCTTCTCTTTGCGTTTTGTCGTGATGGATATAGCGCATAATACACTTGTAGTGCCTGACTCGCAAGAATAAATGGTTCTGAAGAACTCGTAGCCAGGCGCTTACGAGGATTAATAACAATCAAACCATATGTTGGGTGTACAGTCATTCCCCATGTTATATCATACCAATCACATTTAAAAACAAAAACATATTGTTTTTGTGGCCCACCTCCTCAGTAGTCGAGTTCTAAAACTTCTTGTAGCATTCCGTAATAGTTAGTTTCAACCGACCCACCATTACTTGCCTTGACATATACTCCACTACAGTTTTTTTTTCTTCCACGTGCATGCTCCTCTGTGTGAAATCTCAAACCATTAATAATGTAGCCATCGTATACATTGACATATCTATTCGGTCTGCTAGCCAGGGCATGTAACCGATTATCCACGTCAAATCGTCCAGAAGCCACAATCTCTTTGAACCACTGAATAAAAAAAATATTACGTCTTTGGACTACTTGGTGCTTTGGAAGACCCATGAATACCTTTTCGTCAAACAACCTGTTACATTAAAATAGTAATGACAAAGTATTGATATTGTATTAAAAAAATATTTATCTCACAATGAACGTTTGTATTCAGAACATATTTACTGTTACATAAAGATTAAATTTTATAGTACCTTACAAAAGGATCGACTTCCGAGCAATTTAGGAGGATGTATAGCTCAACAACTTTGTACTCTTGGTCTGAAAAATGCCTATAACTACGACTACTGCCCCCGGCTTTCCTCTTCTTTGAAACACATATAGTTGATCACCTAAATTATTGGGTAGGCTAACCTCATTCCTGTTCAAACGGTTCGCTCTTGTTTCAACCCCCTGCTCGAAATAGTGAGAACAAAAGTTTGTAATTTCAGATGCCAAGTATGCTTCCCGAATCGATCCTTCAATGCGGTCACGATTACCAACTGATCTCTTTAATTCGAGCATGCGCCTAGACATAAAAGCTGCAAATTAGTTAAAATATATAGATTTTGAATTCGATATCGAATAAACATTTATAATTACCTCTCAAATTGGTACATCCACCTATATTGGACTGGACCACCGACCTTTGCTTCCCACGGGAGGTGTATCGCCAAATGCTCCATTGAATCAAAGAATTACGGAGGAAATATTTTTTCCAGTTTGCACATGGTCACCACAATTGATCTCTCTAGTAACTCCATTTGAGATTTGCGAATTTCCGTGGAACACAATGCTCTGAAAAAATTACTAACCTCTACAAGTGGGCCCCAAACATCATCTGGTAAGAAGTCGCGAAAGGCAATTGGAACTAATCGTTGCATAAACACATGACAATCATGACTTTTCATCCCAATAAGACGAAGTTGTTGCATTTGCACACAACGTGATATATTCAACGCATATCCATCAGGAAACTTTAGATCACACAACCACTCACAAAATTTTACCTTTTGCTCCTTACTTAGGCAATACTCCGCTTTAGGTTTGTAAAACTTGGCGTCAACGCCAATCTCCAAAAAATAATTATGTTCGGTTTGTCAACAACTTTAAATCACGTCTAGCGTTCATGTTGTCCTTGGTCTTTTCAGGATCATCCATCACGATATTTTTGATATTATCAAAAAAAATCTTTTCGCAATGCATCACATCTAAGTTGTGATGAATTAGATTGTTAGACCAATAAGGAAGTTCCCAAAATACACTCCGACGATATCAATTGTAATACAAATCAAAACCTTCAACATATTCTCCACTTGTACCAAATCCTATGGGCGGGAGACCTCAAACGTAATATTCCATTTCTGCCCCCGATCTTCTAAGTAAGGGCGCGTCGGTCTCTAGTATATCTTTCGTGAAATCACTGTCATTCATTCTCCACGGGTCTTCTATCGGCAGGAATCGACGATGACAACCAAAGAAAGAAAATTTCTTACCGTTTGCCAAGCGAAACGATTTAGTATTTTCCATACAATATGGACAAGATAACCGACCATGTGTACTCCACTGTGACAACATGCCGTAACCTGGGAAATCACTTATCGTCCATAGCACACATGCTCGCATATGGAAATTTTGTTTCCGAAAGCTGTCGTATGTTTGAACACCTAATACCCACAAAGATTTTAATTCATCAATTAACAGCCGTAGTAGTACATCAATGTTCTTCCCCGGACTCTTTGGACCAGAAATCAATAGACTAAGAAATATATAATCTTCCCTCATACAAAACTCAGGAGGAAGATTGTAAGGTGTCACATATACCGGCCAACAAGAGTAAGGAGCCGAAGAATTCCCCCAAGGAGTGAAACCATTTGTGCAAATACCGAGTCTCACATTTTGTGGCTCGGCAGCAAAATCGGGATACGTGTCGTCGAAAGATTTCCAAGCGTCACCAGAGGCGGGGTGAATCATTTGATCATTATCTCTTTGACATTTTTCGTGACATGTACAATCTTTGCAGTCGAGGTGATAACGGAAAGTACCATAACTTCTTACGAGAGATGGGTTTTCTCTTATTATTCATGTTATGTTGTTCTTCATACCTTTTTTCTTTGCATTGTGGACATGTATTCCAATTACTACTTTCTTAATTTTCGTAAAAGAATAAGCAGTTATTGACGCACACATCAAAGCTTTTGAATCCAAGTCCTAATTTACTCAAATGTCTCTTCATACCATAAAGAGAATCAGGAAATCCACGACGAGCTTCAGGACTCAAGAGACTGTGTGCCTGTTGTATGATTTCTTTGCAACCAGCCCAAGAAAAATTGAAAAGTGTCTTGTTTGCCATAAATTGAGATACCCACTGCAATATTATGGTGTCTACACCGTCGTGTATCGGCACCTCTGATTCTCATAGTATTTTGAAAAAGGATTCAACCTCTTTGTTAGGCCCCTTGTTTTCCATTTGATTATAATATACATTTTCAAAATCTCCCCCATATGCATCGTCAATCATATCTCTATATCGATCTCCTACATCATAATTAGATGACTCCCCTACGTGCATATTGGGCATGAAATTGTTGTTACTTGTCTCACCGTGCGCTACCCATATATAGTACTGAGAAACGAACCCCCGAATATAAAGATGATGTTGAATTTCGTCCGGTTTGAGGTACTTACAATTACAACATTTTTTTCAGGGACATTTAGCTGCGCTGCGCCGTTATGTAATAAATGATTGAGAAAATGCAAATTCTAAAAACTTACCAACGCCCTCCTCGAAATGACAATTCAAATATCCAGTACTACTCAGTTAATCGTACATCTAACTTCGTTCTTCATTGTTATACATTTTTAATCTAGAAAAAATCAAATTAACAAACATATTTAAATACATAGAATTTAATTTATTTATTATGGAGTCAGGTAGTATTAACGTAACAAGTTATCTGAAAGACTTCACATATTTTATGTTTAAAATACTTTAACTAGTTCTAACTTCTAAGATAATTAGATATCAATTTGAGGTTTTATTTAAGCATATTCAGTATTTTGTGATAAATAAAAGAGCATATTAAATTACAATTATGAACAAATTAACGTACCTCAATTATATGTGTTAGCGCGAAAGATGAAATATAGGCGCGCTAGATTGGTGTTTGTAGGATAAAATTTATAGCCCCGGATTTTTCGTGAAAGGAACGAGTGGTGGAGATATAAATCTGATGAAATTGAAGATAACAAAAATCTTGGATATTATTTTTAAATGAGGTAGGCGGCTGGCAATAATGCTTTTAAATTTTTGGATCAGATTTGTGCGTCTCTAAATAGTTAAAAGATATTAGGGAGAGATTCTATTGACAGTTGTTATTAGTATAGGGGTATATTTGTAAATAACCATTTTAGTTGTAACCATTTTCCGTTATAACTTACTTTAAACTCTCTGCCCGTTGTATATATTAGGAGTGCCAGCTCATTTGTACAGATCATCACTTTCAATCAATAATACAGTTACGATGTTCTCTCTCTGCTTTCACCATTGTTAACATGGTATCAGAGCTACAGGTGGTACGATCCGCCCTAATTTTTTCTCTTCCGCTTCGATTCTTCGACTAAGTTTGTTACTGGCGATTATTCGCTGTTGCGATTTACAATCGCATTTACTTTCTGGTGGTGTTGCCTTCTTCTTCGGCGACATTTTTCTATCTCCGGCGGCAATTTTTGTTTTTCCGGCGATCTCACACAAAATTGAAACATGCAGAGGTTAATTCCCCTTCGGTGCAGCAAAATCCCGCCTCAGCCAGCAGATCTGGTGTCACAGCTGCTAGAGCGCGTGGTGCGCTGCAAATCCACGGATCTGACAACACAAATATGGCTCTTACGTCTGTTCCTTTGGCAGGAGCTTCGAATTACCTTCCCTGGAGTCGTGCTGTTCGACTTGCATTAGGCGCCAAACAGAAATTAGGCTTCATTAATGGTACTCTCCCCTGTCCTTCTGCAGATCATGAGGATTTCGAGGAATGGATACGCGTTGATTGTATGGTGACAACGTGGATCCTGCGATCTGTGGATGATTCGCTCTCAGATGCTTTTGTTTTCACAAAATCCGCTCAGGACCTCTGGCAGCAACTTGAAGACCTGTATGGAATGAGTAATGGCCCCATGCTCTATCAATTACATCGAGAGATTGCTTCAATCTCTCAAGGTACATCTTCTGTTTCTACCTATTTTACAAAGTTGAAGAAATTATGGGATGAATTAGCATGCATTGTGCCTACTGTGGCTTGTCAATGTGATATTGCTAAGTTGTGCACTTGTAGTTGTGTCAAAAAGACTTTGGATTATCAATCATTGACTAGGCTTATGCAGTTCCTTATGGGACTTAATGATGAATTTGAAGCTGTAAGGAGCCAAATTCTAGGTTTAGATCCACTTCCTACAGTGGACAAGGCTTATAGCATGATTATTAGGGTTGAGAAACAGAAGGAGATTCAAGTTAGCAATGCAGCACTTCTGGAGTATTCAGCTATGTTCAGCAAAGGCTCTAGTTCATTGAATCTTCCTGTTGAGAACTCTGCTTTGTTCAGTAAACCTCAACTTACAAACCCAACATTTCATAACAATTACTCTAAGGACTACAAAAAGATGAAGGCAGACAGGTTTTGTGATTTTTGCAAGATCAGAGGTCATACCAAAGATTCTTGTTTTAAGCTTGTTGGCATACCTGATTGGTATAAGGATCTCAAAGAAAAAAGGACACAAAATCCTAGTAACAGATCATATGCTCATGCTGTTGAATCACACCCTATTCCAAGGAGTTATGCTACATCTTCCCCAGCTAACTCTTCTGGAGCTGTACCTGAGTCTTTTCAGCAAGACTTCTACAGGTTTATGAAGCAACTTATGACCCAACATGGATCCTCTAACTCTGGGTAGGAGACAGGACATGTCAACTTTGCTCAGTTTGGAGAATTTGCTGGTAACTCCCTATTCTCAACTTTGCCATCTGGTTCTTGGATTTTAGATACAGGTGCATCCAACCACATGGTGGTAAACTTAAATTGTTTTTCCACTTACAAGAATGTACCAGGACAGAATTGTGTATGCTTACCTGATGGTTCTGTCAAAACCATTCAGCATGTTGGTTCTGTTATCCTTAACTCCAGACTTGTTCTTGAAAATGCCTTTCATGTGCCTGCATTCAAGTTCAATCTTATTTCAGTTCATAAGTTGGCCCTTCACTCCCAACTTCAATGCATCTTTACCCCTGATGGATGTATATTGCAGGACCTACAGAGTAAGAAGCTAGTGACTATGGGGAAGCTTTTTGGGAGTCTATATCTTCTGGACCTCAAGCCTTGCCCCAGTACTGTTGACACTTGTTTTGCTTCCATTTCTGTCAATAAAATTCCCTCTGATGTCTCTCTATGGCATAACAAACTAGGGCATGCATCTCTTGATGTCATGAAACACCTACCTCATATTTCCATATGTTCTATTAGCCCTTCTATGCATGCATGTCATATATGTCATCTTGCTAAACAAAGCAGAACATCTTTTCCACTTAGTCATATATCCAGCACCAAAGCTTTTACTCTTATTCATATAGACATTTGGGGTCCATACAAGGTAGCTACAGTATCCAATTCACACTATATGTTGACTATTATGGATTATTTTACAAGATGTACCTGGACATTCTTATTGAATAATAAAACTCAAGCAGTTCCAATGTTGCAACATTTCTTTTCATATGTAGCTACTCAATTTCAGACATATGTTCTCACTGTAAGATCTGACAATGGTGGAGAGTTCACAGGCACTGCATGCCAGCAATTATTCTCCTCTCTTGGCATTGTCCATCAGAAGTCTTGTCCATATACCCCTCAGCAGAATGGAGTAGTTGAACGCAAGCATAGGCACTTGTTGCAACTTACCAGGGCACTACTGTTTCAAGCCAACTTACCAGTACATTTCTGGGGTTATGCCATCCTTATGGCCACCCACATTATCAATAGGACTCCAAGTAGATTGTTGCACTAGAGATCTCCTTTTGATTTGTTGCATTGTCATCCTCCTGACCTGTCCAACTTAAGAGTTTTTGGCTGCCTATGTTATACAGCCAATACTACTCCAGCTAAAGGAAAATTAGATGCTAGAGGACACAAAGGATGCTTCTTGGGGTTTGCACCAGGACAGAAGGCATACAAAGTTTTTAGGTTCTCTGATAACAAAATTATCATCAGAGGGGATGTCACCTTTTATGAGAACTTATTTCCTTTTGAATCTTACAACCTGCTGTCTTCAGGATACCCTCTCCCTGTGGTATCAGACTCATGGTCACCTACTACACTTGAGACTCATATTCACTCCACAATCATCAGTCCAGAGGTTTCTGACAATACTACCACTGACCATGATGATTCCTCACATAATGAACCTCTTGCAGAAGTAGCTAATGACTCCATTCTTTCCACAACACATACTGAATCTCCTATCTCTCCTTTTCATGTCAGAAGGAGTACCAGACAGAGAACCAAACCTGCTCATCTCCAAGATTATCTACTCAACTGCACTACTGATCCCTTCATCACAACTCACCAGAATTTCTCTCTGAAATTACCATACACTCCCCCTACATTTCCATATATAGTAAACCCATCCATATCTCCTTCATATATCAGCTTCTTGGCTAATGTGTCACTTCACAAAGAGCCTCACACATTCAAAGAGGTTAGTACTGATCCTAACTGGCTCCAAGCTATGCATTCTGAGATTGAAGCTCTTGAAGCTAATCACACTTGGACAGTCATGGATTTACCTCCTGGGAAACACCCTATTGGTTCTAAATGGGTGTTTAAGCTAAAATTAAATGCTGATGGTTCCATTGAAAGGCACAAAGCCAGATTAGTAGCTAAGGGCTACAATCAAGTATTTGGCCTTGACTATGTAGATAGTTTTTCACCTGTAGTGAAGCTGGTAACAGTGAGGGTTCTCCTTGCAATTGCTGTCCACTTCAACTGGTTTATACACCAATTGGACATTAACAATGCATTCTTACATGGTTTTTTGGATGAGGATATTTACCTCACACTACCTCAAGGTTATTCAAAGGGTACTCCTGGACAAGTTTGTAAATTGAACAAGTCCTTATATGGCTTGAAGCAGGCTTCCAGACAGTGGAATCTGGAATTCACTAAGTGCTTGGTGGCTTATGGTTTTTCTCAGTCCAAATCTGATGACTGTCTATTTACTAAAGGTTCTGGCTCCTCTTTTGTTGCCTTACTGGTATATGTGGATGATGTTTTGGTGGCTGATCCAGACATACAATTAATCACACAGATCAAAAATCACTTTCATACTGCCTTTACAATCAAAGATCTTGGACCAGCTAAATACTTCTTGGGGTTGGAATTACTTAGATCTTCTACTGGTCTATATCTTAATAAAACGAAATATGTCCTTGACATTGTCAATGATGTTGGTTTATTGGGTGCTAAACACATTGAAACACCTTGCCCTAAAGGTCTTAAATTCACTGCTGATGGACCTCCTCTTCACCAACCAGAAAAATATAGAAGGCTGGTGGGCAGATTACTCTACCTTAACATGACAAGGCCTGATGTGTGTTATGCAGTTAATCAGCTAAGTCAGTTCATCCAGGCCCCTACCACTCAGCACTAGGATGCAGCCTTGAGTGTGGTACAGTACCTCAAATCCACTCCTTCTCAAGGACTGTTCTATGCTGCTTCATCCTCTCTCAAACTTTCTGCCTTCAGTGATGCAGATTGGGCCTCCTGTCCTGACTCTAGGAGGTCTCTGACTGGGTTCTGTATCTTCCTTGGTGAGTCTCTTGTTAGTTGGAAGACAAAAAAACAAACTATAGTCTCTAAATCCTCCACTGAGGCTGAGTACAGGAGCATGGCACACACAGCTTGTGAGCTACAATGGCTCACTTATCTTCTGAAGGACTTTCAAGTTCCTGTTTCATTGCCCATTCCTCTCCATTGTGACAACAGCTCTGCTATACACATCACACAGAATGCGATATTCCATGAGAGGACAAAGCATCTGGAAATCGACTGTCATTTGGTTAGGGATCTTTTCAAGGCTGGGATGCTACTTCCCCTCCACTGTCCTGGAACACAGCAGATTGCAGATCTTTTTACCAAACCCCTAGCCTCTCCTCTGTTTAAACACTGGCTTTCCAAGTTACACTTAGGTGATCCTCACCTAAGTCCAACTTGAGGGGAGGATATTGACAGTTGTTATTAGTATAGGGGTATATTTGTAAATAACCATTTTAGTTGTAACCATTTTCCGTTATAACTTACTTTCAGCTCTCTGTCCGTTGTATATATTAGGAGTGCCAGCTCATTTGTACAGATCATCACTTTCAATCAATAATACAGTTACAATGTTCTCTCTCTGCTTTCACCATTGTTAACAGATTCAGCCGTCACTATTGACTCAAATCTTTTGACCAAATCATCTATATAAGTATATATACGCGCCATCTCTTGCTCTGTTTTCATTTCCATGTAAAATCTTGAGTTAAAGGCAAGAAACAACTGTTCTTAAAAACAAAACAAAACAAAAAAGAAAAAAACGGTAAACAACCCTTCTCCAATTATTGTTCTAAATTCCTTTTTCTTCCTCTTCTATTTCTCTTTTGTATTTTTTGTTACATGTTTCACTAACAATCTTTTTTTTTTACATAATCCATCACTAATCTTTTTTCTTCCTCGTGAAACCATTCATTGTAAGTTTCATTTCATATTTATCCTTAATAATTATTTTCATGTCTCTGATGCTCATGACTAATTAAAATTACCTTTTGCGTCTTAACAGAAATAGCCTTGACACCAGATTCTCTCAATTCAACTTTCTTATTCGTAAACTCTCTTGAAGCTCAATGGTTTGGGGAGCTTTGGACATTGTGGAATCCAATCGATTACGAAAGGAGGCAAGTGAAGAATCGATTTGTGCTCTTGAATTGGAAATTCTCTTTCCCAGACTAATCGATGTTCTGCCATAGTTGTTTTCGAATCAGTTCGACAGTAGTTTATGTGTTTGTGTAATTAACATTATTTCCAACATATAGCTTCAATTATTTGTATCTTAAGTTAAATGAATCTCTTACATCTGTATATATTATTTGAGCTTATAGTTTGCATTATTATTTAAATTTGATGAACTATAAGATACTGAAAGTTCATTAAATTTAAATAAGGGATAAAAGCATCAAGCCCCCTGAACTATGCACGTTTTTGCGACTTGCCCCCTAAACTAAATTAATAAGCGTTTTGCCCCTTGAACTATGCTCGTCTGTTCGATTTGCTCCCTTGCCGGATTCCGCCGAATATTCCTCGGAATATTACTTCCTCGTGCGACTCACGTGAGGGTCAGAAGAGCATTTTCGGTACATATTTTGGAGTATAAAGTTAATGCATAATACCCCTTAAACTATGCTCGTAAGTGCGAATTGTCCCTTAAACTATGCTTGGAGTTTTGTCAGTTCCAAATTTTTTTTTTAACAAATTTAAAAAAACAAAAAATTGTCTTAGAGACTGAAACGTTAGTCTCCACACTTAGAAAAAGTTCTGCCCAACAATATTAGGGTTCTTCATCAATCACTCTCTCGAATCAGCTATATTAGTCCAAATTATACACAATCAACACGAAATCGACACACAAAAACTTCGAATTATCAGTTTACGGCTAATTGCGCACACATTCACGACGAATTGTGCACACATTCACGACATCAGTTCTTAGGAATTTGGGGAAAATCGATTGCCATTGTTCAAAATCGCATAAATGGCTTGGAAATTGAGGACTAGTTTCATTTCATACCAGAGGGAAAGAACACACCCGATTACGGTATGAATTTACCCTCTTTTGTATACTCTACTTTTAATTTTTTGTTGCATGTGTTGATTATGTTTGTCCCTATAGTTGTAATCAAATACAACGGTGTAAAGCATGCATTTTTGTAACCAAAAAATGTCAAGTGTAAAAAATGCATTTTTCATATTACAGTTGACACATTCAGCTTTCATTTTTTGGTAAAAATGATTAAGTAATTTTGGTGGTGTTGATGATCAGGTACTTGTACCTAGTGCTGATAAATCTATACGGAAGGGAAAAATGAGTGAACCTGATGATCAGGTGCATGATGGTGTTAAGTCTAAAGGGAATGATGGTGTTAAGTCTAAAGGGAAGGGGAAAATGAATGAATCTGGTGTGATTCCCGGTTTAAGGAGATCACCAAGAAAGAAGACAGGTGATGTAGAGGTGATGATAGTTATAGTGGTTGAATAGACAGTGCTAAATCATTTTGTAATTTAACTAAATTATATGCTCTTGGTGATTAGATTGTTGGAGATAAAGGACAGAGTCAAACTATGGAAAAGGGGAAAAGAAAATTGTATGCTATGATAAGGAGGACAATAATGCTCCACCAAACAGGAAGAAAGTGAGCGTGGGATTACAAAAGAATAAAGAACCCATGGTAAGAACGTTAGTCCTTATGGTGATAATGTTTGTAAATTGGATGTCAAAAGTGCATTTACTTATGAATTGAACTTAAACAGGTGTCCAAAGTTCAAAAGCCAGCGATGATAAAATTCTGGACGAAGAGCCATTGGAGCAAAGACAAACAAGAAACAGGAAGACAGTAACAAGACTCGTTGTAAGAAGTTAGCGGAAAAAAGAAGCTTGCTCCTAAGGGAAAGGTGGTTATGAATGATTCTGAGTCACTTAAACAGGACAAGTTTGTTAATCATCTAGATGTAATCAGTCTGCTGAATATTTTGATGTTCCAATTCATCCAATTTTGGTGTAATATTGTTGATGAAATAATGCATTGGAGGACCATATGAACAATGTGATTTAAATGTATGGATGAAATAGTGTAGTGGTTTTAAATAGCTCCATAATATGTCTTCAAACTCACAAAAATATACCCTAAAATGACATAAAAAATGCCTACAAAATATGATAATTTTCTGTGCAAAATTAGCTCAGGGGGCAAATCGCACCACAATAGTTTAGGGGGCACATTTACATAGTTTAAGGGGCAATTCGCACTTACGAGCATAGTTTAAGGGGGATTATGCATGAACTTTACACTCCAAAATATGTACCAAAAATGCCCTTCTGACCCTCACGTGAGTCGCACGAGAAAGGAATATTCCGAGGAATATTCGGCGGAATCCGACGAGGGGGCAAATCGAACAGACGAGCATAGTTCAAGGGGCAAAACGATTATTAATTTAGTTCAGGGGGCAAGTCGCAAAAACGTGCATAGTTCAGGGGGCTTGATGCTTTTATCCCTTTAAATAATAGTGTAAACTATAAGCTCAAATAATATATACAGAAGTAAGAGATTCACTTAACTTAAGATACAAATAATCAATTAGAGATAACACAATGGTAGTTTTTGCTAATAGGTCAATATAAAATATACAAACGGTAATGTAAGAGTCAATGTGCATAAAAAAGTTATTATTCATACTAGGGGCAGGTAGCGTAGTTCTTCTTTCGAATTATTTTTGAAAGCCATCCACACAGTGTCTCTCAGATTTGCTCGCTTATATATGTATATACTGGAAACGTTCTGTAAAAAACCCCTGCAACAAAATAATATAAGAATTGATTTGTTTTAATATTAGATACAGATACTTCAAAAAGTTTAAAAGACATTACTTCCAATCGTCTTTTCTTCGAGGGTGAAGAAACAAATCATCGAAATCTCTGAATAAAAGAAGCTAGGCTTCATCATCCTCAACGTTAGCATAGAATGGATTAAATTCTTCTTTTACAATAACCTCTGTTGGAATTTCATTTTGAAATGATGCATCATTGGCGCCATTTGGAAATATATTTGTTCCGCTAATAAGACAGTTTTCTTTATATTTAATGACCATTTATACAATGACCAAGAGACCTTGGTGTTTTAAAAAAAGTATTTTGTATCATTTCAAATTTAATACACTATTTATTTTAAGTTTTTATATGAGTAAAATGTAACGATGGAAATCAAAGTGGCTTCAAGAATGATCAATCATGGAACTAATTTTATGTACAGTATTGGCATACTTTTAAAATAAGAAGCTCAGCACATAGATCCTCAAGGGGTAATTCAATATAATATAATTGTCATAATATCAACGGCAAATTCATGATTTGTAAACAAGTACTTGAGCCTTCTTTGAATCCATAAGATGTGTAAACAGTTATTCTTTGAAACAATATGCTTGCATAATTTTCAAAATAAAACACTTTTGTATATTAATCTCACCTTAAACTCTAAGTTAGCTTCGACTCAGTAGCCATGTAAGTGAATTGTCCAAGATACCAAAACGAAATGTCCTACAATATGCGTCCGTACGTCAAAGCTGATAACGACTAATATTTAGTTTATATGATCCGACCCAAAATTGAAGTTCTTAACACTTGTCTATGTCAAATAAATCAAGACCAAACTCTTGAGACCATACTCCTAATTTGCCAATGTCTTAACGAATCTCGCTCAATCTGTCAAACTAAATTTGCCAACTGTACTCCTAATTCAACACCTAACTCTTGAGACCATATTCCTAACTTTCATATTTAATATTAAACATGTTCCAATCTTGAAAAGGAATCATCAAAGTGTTGAAATCGCACTGTGCACTTTGGGCATTATAAAAAATATTTTAATGGAAAGATCAATATTATAGTCTTAGAAATACATCCAAACGAGCCCTTTGAATATCAATTAGTTCCATTATGTGAGTCTGTATTTTCAAAGTTGTACAATATAGTTGGTTAGACTTTAGGATTCATTAGCATTTGTCGGGAAAAAACTTCTATGGACTTGGTTCACCCTCCCTTATGCACCGTGTGCTCCAAAATCTCTCTTCCATATTTAAATAAAAAAAATTAAAAATAAAAACTAAAACATTAAACCCACCTCATTTTAACCTTAGTTAGGTTAGTTTTTCAAAACAAAATGAAAAAAGCTCTGATTTCATTCCCGCTACTTCACCCCCAACAAAAAAGAAGATTCAGATGAGAAACACTCAGTTATCATTAAAAGATAACTGAAGAGGAAATTTTCCTCTTCGTTCTACGATTCAGCGTATGTAGTATTTCTTTTGTCTTTGGTTTACTTTCTGCATTTCTTAGTCTCCTTTATTTTAGTTGTTGCTTTCTCTTATGTGTAATCGTAGTGATTAGTTGGTGTGTATGTAAACTCTCAAGTCTACTATAACAATATAGTTTGCCCGCCAAGTGTTTGATGAAATGGTGCAGTGAGATTCCCCTTGATCACTTGTAATAGCTAGTTGATTTCACCACAATTTTCATGTTCTTTAATTCACAACAGCTTAGTGTGTTGTTCATTTTTGTGAAATCGTAAAAAGTTACTGAGGGTTTAGAGTTTACCCACTGGCAAAACTATTTCTTTTCCTAGATTATTTGTTGTAGCACAACCTTAAATCTTATGAGAAGTTATTTCCTTGTTCTGTATCGTAGGTTGATTTTACTTCTTATTTATAGGTAATATACTGTATAACTGGTCTTTGTTATATCTTTCTCTCTGGAACACATGGCACGTCTTGTTTTACTAAAACAATGGTTACAATTTCTATGGGATGCCGACTATGTCTCACTTGATGTTTACCTCATTGTACCATTTCTTGATGGATTTGGCATAGGTTGTTTAACAGATAATTACAGTCACACCTTTCATAGTTAGTGATTTTGTTTAATTATAGAAACATATAAAATGATTGAGTAACTAAAAATATACGATGTGAAAGTTACAAGAACATTACACATAGACTTCTCTAAGATCAAACTCAGGGGTGTAAATGCGATTTTCTTTCTCTTTAGGCTTTGGAGTTTGCTCTTCTAAAGCTGCATATGATTACCACCTGATAGGCTTTTGCCTTTGTAATGCATTTAACTATCGTGCAATCTTGAACTGCTAGAGTAAGAAGAACCGCAAAAATGGGACGTGGAGTCAGCAGCGGTGGAGGACAAAGCTCGTTGGGCTACTTGTTTGGGGGTGACGAGGCACTAAAACCAGCAAAAGAGAAGGCGGAAGCTGCTCCAAGTGAATGTAAGGCTGCAAGTACGGAACCTTCGATGAAGCCTAACGCCACTCCTCAGCCTGTAGACGTTAGCAAGCAAACTGCTGCAGGGACTTGACTTTAAGAAAATTCGTAGATACTTGGTAAATTGGACATAAAGAAGTATCAGATTGAAAATTGTGGTTATGGCTTTTCTATGAAGGTCCATGCTGCCCCTGGAGGAGGTTCGTCTCTGGGTTATCTCTTTGGCGATGGCAGTAAATAATGGCACATCAAAAGCTGCAAGCTGCATTGGAATGTAAATTAATGATTTATGTTAAGATTGTGTGTGAAAAATGAGTTGTTCTTTTAGTTGTATGTTTCAGTTTTACATGGCCTCCTTTGTAATGTTATCCAAGGAAATGCTTTAAACATTTGAATGCAAAAGCAACAATCATCGAAATGGTTCAATTGTAAAAGATTCAAGTCATATATTTTGTGCTTTTAACTTTTATCTGTTACTTGTAATTATATTTTCTGTTACATATGAAAAAAGAGCCACTGGATTCAATCAGTCACAATCGCAAAATTGATGCTGGGAGTGTTAGAATCTTGTGCAAAATCTATATAAATGATGCTAAAAAAGAGCAATACATTGATAATGGTAACGCGTTTGTCAATCTTGTGCAATACATTGATAATTGATGCTATATAAACAGTGACGCGTTTCTGGTAACTTTGCGTCAACGGCATTAATAATTGCTTGAGTCTGGTCAGTAAAAATAATCACTGGTTGTTTCACATCCTCCTATTTTTTATGAAGAGAATGAATCTTTTTCTCGAAGGATCAGAAAAAAATCAGTCCGGATCTCCTGCGGGAATGATTTGGAAGATCCAAAACCAAAAATAGTGGTATTTGCTCGCAACTTGAGCTCTGATACCAACTGTCACGGGCTTGGACTTTCACCAACGTCCGTAGCTTCTAAAGAAAAATAACGCAGGAAAAATGGGAGCAGAAAGCTTTTTCGCTTTCAATTAGTTAGACTTCACACACTATATAAACAAATATAACAAGCGTGCGAGACAAAGCATCAACCTACGGAAAAACGATGACTATTGAGTGCACATCAGCGATTTGCTTTTTGTCTCGTAGAATGTGATCAAATTTAACAGTCTTAAACTTTGAAAGATTTGACTTCCGAGCGCGAAGTAAGAAGCAATTCCGAAGCGGTGGCTGCTACAAGAATGGAATAACCCTTTATTTGAAAGGAGAGTGAGGGGAAGAGGTTCGAAGATCTTAGTATATTGATCGCAAAAAAGTAGTGAACAACTATTCAAATGATTCAGTTGTCTCCCATGATAAGAATGCACATCCAAAGATCACATTTTTCCAGTGATTATTTATTCCAACAAATACTGCACATTTCAAGCCATACTTATTTGTACGGTATGTGGTGTCGAAGGTAACAACATCTCCGAAGCAGCCATAATCTAGCCGTGACTTTCCATCCCTCCAAAATAAATTTGCTAATCTACCTTCTGTATCTAACTCAAAATCCCAATCAAACAATGGATCCTCATCTTTTTTATTCTTAAAATAAGATAATAATCCACCAACATCACCTGCCTCCATTTTTGTTTTTCTCAACCCGTGAATAAAATTTAAGGCATCTTTTGGCATGAAAGAAACATTTTGAGGACCGCCACTTTCTTCTATTAAAAAAGAAATTTCATCCACCGGCCGTATTCCAGAATTTACAAATATTTTCAGTAGATCTCCTGTAGGCTTCGTTATACACCTTGACGATCTCAAATAATGTCTTGCACTAGACAAAGCCAAAACATGATTATGTTCTTTAACCAAATTTTTGACCTTCCGGGCCCCATTTTTTTCCCTCTCAAAACTAATTTTTGCCTCGCATTGAGTCCTTGTATCAAGTCTTTTGTGCACAACTGTAAGACTATCTCTATCGGTCTTATTTCCTGCACAAGAGCACAAGTACCACTTTGTTTTAGGCTCTTTAGTCCCTGTAAAATAATATTGCTTTCCCTTGCGAATACTAAATCTCGTGGCAAAACCAAATCGATTGTATGCTTCATAACATTCTTCCAAATCCTTATAACTCCCATTTAACAATTTCTCCTCAATTTTGCCCACAGTATTGTCAATGGGGCCTTCTTCTGTTTCTTAAACATCTATATTCTTACGGACACCACTTGGTTCACCCGCTACAACATCGTGTCTTTTTACTTCCAAAAGTGTAGTTTCCTCCAACTCCAACTCTGATATAGTTGTCTAACAGAGAGAATATGAACAAAAAAAAATTAGAATGATAAACAAAATAAACGAAGATGATACATTTAAACATCACCAATCAGTTAAATTTTCGTGTTATACAAGAATTTAAGCATGTAATATCTTCTTTGTGTAAACCATACAACTGATCCTTTAACAAATGTCTAAATGCAAGAGCAGTATGCAACTATTTGGTTTTCTAACTTCCAGTAATTGTTCTCATGAAAAATAATTAAATCAAGAGGTGAAAAATGAATAAATGTGGAAGAAATACCTGTGGAGTTCCATCTCCTTGTTTATCTTGCACTGTGGAAAGATTAATGGACTGATTTTCTAGGTTAACTTGCATTGTGAAAAAATTATTGCAACAAAATTAATTCATTAATCAATTGATTGGGATTTTTTTTTTACGGGCCATGAACAGTAGCGGGAATGGAGGAAATAGGGCTTTTTTCTTTTGTTTTTGATAAGGATCTTATTTTTTGTTGGGGGTGAAGTAGCGGGAATGAAATCATAGCTTTTTTTCTTTTGTTTTGAAAAACTAACTTAACTAAGGTTAAAATGAGGAGGATTTAATGTTTTAGTTTTTATTTTTAGTTTTTTTTATTTAAATATGGAAGAGAGATTTTGGACCACACGGTGCATAAGGGAGGGTGAACCAAGTCCATAGAAGTTTTTTCCCATTTGTCGTATGGAAGTGCTACATAGAATTGATTTAGGAAGAATCAAAAACTGAAAGAAATAAACAAATAAATAAATTTAATTTGATAGTAATAATTATTAAATTAATCGTACGCAATCTCGACTTATATCAGAGTAATTACGTATGGGTGATTTGGCTAAACTATGTTGGCGGTCATGATGCATGGACTTTTTAGATAATTTATATCGATATCTTTTTTCAAATGATTATAAATTACGGAAGAATAGCATTTATAAAGTATATTATTTCTACTAGGAAATACATAGTTACAGTTTGGTCATTTATCGTGTGCTTATTTTTTATTGGTCCCTATTTTTTATTTTGGTCATTGAGGAGAAATTTCAAAAAAATGTCATGTGGGCATATTTGCTGACCAAAATTCGATTTTTTTAAAATTTATACAAGGGAATCGAATTGGACGTGCGATTGTGTTTTCAACTTAATAAATACACTATATCATGAGTCATATGTTAGTCTTAGATTATGAATCTTTATTTAATTATAGTAGTATTAGATTTCTATTTCCTTTAGTAGTCTAGTTTTATTAGTATAAATAGTCCAAGTCTTGTAACCTTTATCCATTCAGAAAATAAGTAAAACTTTAATTATCTTAATTTTAGTTTCTCTTCTTCCTTAAATTAATTCTTGGATCTCGTTCTGCCTCGAATAGAACCCTATCCCTAACACAAACGCTAATCACTTTCTATTTTCTCTTAATCCCAAATATCCCCAAATCGCAAAACCCTAAGTCCATAGCCTTCATATTGCTATGAAACCTATCCCCCAAATCTGGTAAGCATTAATCTCAAATGGGGGCAGGTCATGCTATTAAATGAAGCAACGCAATAAAAATAAATTTTAAAAAATGTTTGGCAGGGTTCTAGTGTTGGAATAACGTTCCTTATCATAGGAAATCGTGTTCCTTATTATAGGAAAGAACAGGATTTGTTTAAATCTTGAAGGATCTTGATAATCGTGGGAGTGATTTTGGCTTTCCATAAATATGAAGATGATTTTTGTTCTTTATATAGAAGGGTATACATTACAAGAATTTTGGGCCATCTGCAACCGCCCGGGCGGTTGCAGAAGGCCCATGGGCGGTCGCCCGAAGGGTATACGCGACCGCCGGGGCGGTCGCCGCATCGGTCGCGGATACCCCTCGTCGTGGGCTGCTTGCGACCGCCGAGCGGTCGCCCTTACACCATGGCGACCGCTAGGCGGTCACCATACTAATGGGCGACCGCCCGGCGGTTGCCATACAATGGGGTGACCGCTAGGCGGTCGCCATATAATGGGGCGACCGCTAGGCGGTCGTCACATAATGGGGCGACCGCTAGACGGTCGCCATGTAGGGGCGACCGCTAGGCGGTCGCCATATAAAGGGGTCACCGCTAGGCGGTCGCCATTTAGGGGCGACCGCTAGCCGGTTGCGAATTATTGGGCGACCGCTTAGGCGGTTGCGAGATTTAGCTCGCAACAGCGTGACGGTTGCAAATAATATTTTTCAAAATAAAAAAATACAATAATATTCCGGGAATTTTCCGAAATATTAATTTTTTTTTGACGAAATATAATGGTAAAACTCAAAAAAACACGAACAAAAATAAAAGAATACAAAAAAGTGTTTGGTGTTTTGTTTTGGGGATAAAAGAAAGGTATTTAAGTTTTTGTGGATTGGAAAAAAATGATGTTTGGTATTTTGTCATGAAGATAAAAGAAAGTGTTTGGATTTATGTTTGAGATATAAAAGAAAAGAAAGTGGTTGGGTGTTTTGTTGAAAATATAAAGAAGTTTTTGAGTTTTTGTGGATTGAAAAAGATGAGTGTTTGGTATTTTGTTATGAAGATAAAAGAAAGTGTTTGGTATTTGTTGGAGATATAAAAGAAAAGAGTGTGGTTGGGTGTTTTGTTGAAGATATAAAAGAAAAAAAAGTCTTTGATTATTTGTTTTGTAGGTAAAAAGAAGTTTTTGGGTTTTTTTTGTGGATTGGAATAGAAGAGTGTTTGTGTTTTGATTGGAAGATAAAATGAAGTATTGAGTTTTTTTTGAGAGTGTAAGAGTTGTGAATGAAAAATTAGGGGAAGAATGGTGGGTATATATAAGATTTGAGTGAAAATTTTGAATTTTCGTGAAAATTTGAATTCCCCCCAAATTTCAGCAGAATTTGCAACCGCTCGGCGGTTGCAATGTATTGAAAATTTTGAATTTTCGTGAAAATTTGAATTTCCCCCCAAATTCCGCCCAATTTCAGCAAAATTTGCAACCGCCGAGCGGTTGCTAGAAGCCCTTGCAACCGCCTCGCGGTTGCAGATATCGAGTATTGGCAACCGCCAGGCGGTTGCCATGTGACATAGCAACCGCCAGGCGGTTGCCATGTGATCTAGCAACCGCCAGGCGGTTGCAAAAATATCCATTTTGAAATTAGTGATTTTTGAGAAGTATCTTGATGTGTTTGTGTTTATTGAACTCAAATATCATTATTAAATGTAAATAGTAGTAGTAAATAACTACACAACTAGTAATTAAGTTAGTAAAATAGTAGATTATGTGATTAGGCGAGTTATCAACGATATACCTATATATTATGTTCAACAACTAATCATCACACTTAGTTCTTAATGTTGTCCCTAAGCTTAATTTTTCAATGAAACCTTATAATTTGGCTTGTTTTAACTATCATTAGGGTAATTATCAATTGATCAAACAACGTACCACAACGTACCATACGTAATAGTAAAAATCAAGTATGAATATTATCTGCAACCGCCAAGCGATTGCAGATATCGAGTATTGGCAACCGCTAGGCGGTTGCCATGTGACATAGCAACCGCCAGGCGGTTGCCATGGGATCTAGCAACCGCCAGGCGGTTGCCATGTACATAATATGGCAACCGCACGGGCGGTCGCCATATAAGGGGGCGACCACTAGGCGGTTGCGAGGTCTGAATATCTGCAACCGCCTAGCGGTTGTAAAAACATCCATTTTGAAATTAGTGATTTTTTAGAAATATCTTGATGTGTTTGTGTTTATTGAACTCAAATATCATTATTAAATATGAATAGTAGTAGTAAATAACTACAAAACTAGTAATTAAGTTAGTAAAATAGTAGATTATGTGATTAGGCGAGTTATCAACGATATACCTATATATTATGTTCAACAACTAATCATCACACTTAGTTCTTAATGTTGTCCCTAAGCTTAATTTTTCAATGAAACCTTATAATTTGGCTTGTTTTAACTATCATTAGGGTAATTATCAATTGATCAAACAACGTACCACAACGTATCATACGTAATATTAAAAAATCAAGTATGAATATTATCTGCAACCGATTGGCGGTTGCAGATATCGAGTATTGGCAACCGCCAGGCGATTGCCATGTGACATAGCAACCGCCAGGCGGTTGCCATGGGATCTAGCAACCGCCAGGCGGTTGCCATGTACTTAATATTGCAACCGCACGGGCGGTCGCCATATAACGGGGCGACCGCTAGGCGGTTGCGAGGTCTGAATATCTGCAACCGCCTGGCGGTTGCAAAAACATCCATTTTGAAATTAGTGATTTTTTAGAAGTATCTTGATGTGTTTGTGTTTATTGAACTCAAATATCATTATTAAATATGAATAGTAGTAGTAAATAACTACAAAACTAGTAATTAAGTTAGTAAAATAGTAGATTATGTGATTAGGCGAGTTATCAACGATATACCTATATATTATGTTCAACAACTAATCATCACACTTAGTTCTTAATGTTGTCCCTAAGCTTAATTTTTCAATGAAACCTTATAATTTGGCTTGTTTTAACTATCATTAGGGTAATTATCAATTGATCAAACAACGTACCACAACGTATCATACATAATAGTAAAAAATCAAGTATGAATATTATCTGCAACCGTTTGGCGGTTGCAGATATCGAGTATTGGCAACCGCCAGGCGGTTGCCATGGGCTCTAGCAACCGCCCAGCGGTTGCGAGAACTTAATATTGCAACCGCACGGGCGGTCGCCATATAAGGGGGCGACCGCTAGGCGGTTGCGAGGTCTTATTAATGCCTCGCGACCGCTGGTGCGGTCGCTACGTCTCGGTGGCGACCGCCTGGCGGTCGCTCTGCGGTCGCATTTACTGGCGACCGCCCGGGCGGTTGGGGGGGGGCGGTTGCAGATGCCCCCCAAGTCTTGTAGTGATAATAGGTAAAGACGAAGAATTGCTCTATTTTTATGGATTTTGCGCCGTCTATATTGTTTTTTTTATCATATGGTATTCATATTTCATCAAGATACGAGTTTAATATAGGTATTTGAATTTGAAAAAATGAAATCTTCATTTTGGAATTCACAAAAGAATTATTTCATTATTTGGCCAAAGAATAAATTAAAGGTTTTATTACAATCAATACATGGTAATATACATGCGCAACAAGGATGTAATACCAAACCAAAGATGGTCGTCAATTACTTAACAGAGCATGGGTTACAAGCCCAATGTAAAGTAAGAGAGCAAAAAAAGTATGGCTTAACTTTAAACAATTACATGATACAACAAATGAATCACATAACAAATATTATAAACTCTATAACTTCTTCCTTCGATCAAAGGAATCCCCGATGTAGAGATGATCCATCACGACTTTGCAAGGTACGGGTAGGTTTTTCAACCACTTTTTATGATTTTTTTCTTAGGTGCATTGGTAAAAGCTACTGCTTTATTTTTCGTCGCTGATTTAAAGGTGGGGATGGGTTTTCTTCTATCACAAGTGGAGGATATTCGCTTTCATCATCGCCAAACGCATAGGAATATGCAATGTCACGGGCTTGCTCACTCGAGGCTACTCGAGTTTTGTTTCAAACATTGAGAATCCGAAAGCATTTTTCCATCATCAGATGTGTCGTTTAAAATAAGATCATCCCTATAATTGAAGTCAATTTGCCTTTTGGATTTCGAATCGGAATGTTCACCCCGAGAATCAATCACATCCTTAAAAACATCATCCATTAAAGCACTATAATCCTTTCCCGAGGTACCCAACTCAACAATAAACAAATTATCCCCAGCAGCAATAATATTCTCACACTCATATAATTCTTTTGATGAAGTACCAAATTCTACAATAACCAAGTTATCTTTAACGACATTCAAATCATCAAAATCATTAGAGGACAAAATCGCCATGCTTTTATCCATTAAGCTCGCACCCGTAGGCAAAATAGTATCTACATTAATAACCTTTGCCCAATCAACATGTACATTCAGTTCTTAATTAATAAGAGTATGTAAAGAATTATCATTACCTCAAGACAAGAATTTAATCGGAGAGGAAGGCTTTGCTGCTTTCAACCTTTCTTTTTCAACAGGCGTTTTATCAAAGGTACTAACCTCGGCAACATCAGTCGGCTTAGTACAAACCGGTGCCCAAACTTTGGATGATTCTTTAGGTTTTTCTTTTTCCATACGTTCTTTTACAACTTAATCATAGTTATTCTTTGATTTTTCAACACCGCATTCTTCAATAGCATGGCCCAACTGTTGACATTTTCGACAAAAATTGGGAGCGTTTTCATAAATAACTTTCTATTTGACGTAAGTTACTTGATGTCCAACACCCCATTCAATTTCCTCTCGTTGTGGCTCCAAAAGATTCACTTCAACACAAATACTAGGGTAATATGGACAAGACATCACGATAGCTCCCTCGTTTAACCTCAGAGGTTTGCCAAAATAATTAAAAAAAGACATATAAGTGTTGCATTCACAATATCGCAAGTTCAGATTCGATAATCCAATCCAAAATGGTGGAATTGACAGTTCTAAATCCAGTGTAAAAAAAAGTGTCATGTGTTGAAAACCTTTACTAAAAAACCTTGAATATCTATCCGCAACCTTGTGTAATCCTCATCTTTTTCGAATTATAGCATAATGTGAAGAGGGCCAATGGGGCCGATAGTACACGTTCCTTTTAGATCCATTCTATGCATAAACACACAATTTGGTTTCACAATCGAAAAATGAATAATAAGCACCAAGTTCAAAGGATTGTCAAGCTTCTTTATCTCATTTTCTTCGAACAATATCATCAATTTTCCTTTGAGGGTATGAAACTTTATCGCTAAAATCGATGTATCATCAACAAGAGATCTCTTAAGATCATAATTTTGACTAGGATTTGCAATCTTATCAAAAGACGTACCTTTCAATGGCTGACGTAATATAAATGGGTGTGGATCAATCAAGCAACATTTGAGCGAGTGGGTTCCCGCCCTTCACCAACAAAGTTAGATAAATTTTCAAAAAATTTGTTTTTCTTCCCATCCAAGACTTTGCAATCTAGCACTTCTGCTCCTTCCAAAATTTTAGTTATGATTACTTTAGTTGCCATGATTTATTATTTGTGAAAGTTTGCATCTTTGTTTTGGTACCTTACGTTGTTACTTCTTTAGGACTCACAACCTTGATTCATCCACCTCCTATCAACTTGTATTCCACCATGAAAGTTGAACACTATTTTTCATTCATTGTCATCTTTATTCTACTCGATGCGTCAACAATCTCTTTGTTATCAATCTTTTTACGTTTGTAACTTTCTCAGACATGTTAATTCCAAAATCCTTAGTTATACCGTAATTCACCTCAAACTATTCCTTGAATTGAAATTCTACAGCTCATTGCTGATTTCTGTAACTCTTCTCATTCAAAGAGCTTGAATCGTAATAATCACTTTACATATATTTGTATTCGTCATTCTCTTAGCACGAAGATTGTCTTTCCGTTCATTGATTTCATTGTTTAAGTATTATGATGTTTTGAAACTCCATTCTCCTCGATAAATTTAAAATATAGTCACGTAACAAGAGGGACGTTACACCCTCCCCTTCTGAAAAGAATTTGGTCCCCAAATTCATTTGAGTACGAAATCTCATTTCATGCTATTTATAATGTTATTGAACTAAGAGAAGATTGAAATCCTAGGTTTAAAGACCCCTTCAAAAGATAGTACTAGCTATTGGTTGGAGCCTCCAGAAGTTAACAATAGAATCATTAGGAGTGAATTATAACATCAAAGACTCGCAAGAAGAGGATGTCCCCCATCCGTAAGTAGAAGGGAGAATGAGATAGATATTTGACAAAGACTCCAGAAGCAAGGTGAATGAATAAAATTAAGGACAAACACAGCGGCTGAGTTAGAATGGTACTATGACGATCGTGTCCCACGAGCAATGCTCCGATCCGAGTTGGTTCGGTGGTGATCAGTAACTTTACCCAACTCAGACTAATTCATGGATTGTGCAAACTAGCAACTATTATTATTCGAATTATTAGCTCAAGTAATATTATTCACTCACTTGTGAAGTAAATAGATTCTTCTATTGTTTTGGTTAGTTGGTCTTATGTTCTCTATATCACTCATGTGTGTTACATCCCTCACACCACGACTTCATCAAACGTAACTTACGAAACTCGAACTCCAACTCACTTTCTCTCTCTAGAAACATTGTCTCCTCTCTCTAAACTTAGTTTTTTCCGGTACCCTCACGACTTCGGAACTTCACTCCTAAAGCTTCACATCAACGTTCTTTAAGTTTGTCGGAGGTTTGTTTTTAAAATCTTCATTTTCAAGTTTGTGTTCTTCGTCGTCTTCTCTTGGATCTCTTTGTTCCTTCATTGAGTGTTGATTACTTCGACACCATTTCATTGTGGAGGTTTAGACCTTCGATTTGAACCGACTTTCATGCATTTTGGTGAAGTGTTGCCAAAGGTCAGATTTGTATTTTTTCGCTTGGATTTGTTCTGTATGGCATAGTTCCACTTGCTTTTTGGAAATTCTGAGCACACCATTCGATTCATCAGGCAAAATTGTAGTGGGGGTAAACTTTTCATCCAATTTTGAGACAAAATATTTTACGTCGCCTTGGTCAACGCCGATTTTGACGGTTTTGCAACAGTTAAACGTCCTTCAACAGACCGTGGGATTCTTCTTCGGTGACTCGGCTAACCATTGGACCCCCCTTTGGTTGACACAAAAGTTAATTTGGTGGATGAAATCGATAAGACAAAGTTATGGTGCAGCCTGGCGCCCATGTTGGCGCATTAAAGGCACTCAGCGTCCTGTCGGGCCCAGTCCTCGGCGCATTGAAGGAACCTAACCGGGGAGCCGACCGGGCACGCGACAGGGACCCCACCACTGTCGGCCGGGC